>CM075237.1:4050000-5252500 GCA_037678475.1 x Bolboschoenoplectus mariqueter | reverse complement strand
TTTAACCAACCTTATATTCGTTGGTATACCAACAAAACTATTAAAGGAACACTGAAGGATATATTTGAATCTCCTCTCATCAGAATTTGATTGGTGCATCACAATATAAGTGTCTCTATTACAATTAAAGCCGGTACGAATGACTTTTATCAAAAGTTGCATTCACAACAATTGCAAGAACCTAAGTACATTGTGAACCATTGAAAAAAAAATAAGGTACATAACCAATACAAAACAGAATGTAATATGTAAACATACACTGTTTCACTTTACCATAATTCAATTACATTACCATTTTTCGCCATCAGACTCTTGAGTTTCATCTACTTCGACATCTTCACTACCTTGACCATCTCTATGTATTCTTCCTTGCTCTTCGTCAGTGGTATCATAGCCCTCCTCTTCCTCTGATACATTATCTAATGCGGCTGTTGCGAGTTGAGCACTCTCTGGTGGTTCCGACATTACTCTTTGTTGAAGGAATGTATCGTCACCATTCAGATCTTGTTCATTTGTGATTGTGATGGGAAAATCCGGTTGCTCCTCTTGAAAGAACTCATAGTTTGAATCGACCTCTTGCACTCCTAGTTTTCCCTTACACCTTATTTTCATTACAATCCACCATTGACGCCTTTCTCTCTTCTCAGATGCATATGGTAGGTAGTAAACTTGGGTTGCTTGACATGCTAATATAAAATTATCATTACCTCGTAGAGTAGATGTGTGCTTTACTTCAACGATACCATGTTGATGGTCAACCTTAACACCGTTTGTTATGTCGAACCAATGACACTTAAAAAGAACCAATTTGTTGTCAAATCCTTGGTATTCCAATTCCACAATCTCTTGAAAAACTCCATAATAGTCATGTTGTGTGTCATCGGTACACTCACCCTTGACACAAACTTCACTATTAATCGTAGACTTGTGTTGGCCATATGTTTCGGTATGAAAACGAAATCCATTCACATCATATGCATTATAGAATATTGCTTGTTTTAAAGGCTTGAGACCAACTTTGCGAATGTTATTGTCTAAATCACGATCAATAAGTACTCTCTTGTGTAACCAATTAGCAAACTCTTTTCGCCGAAACTTGTCCAAAGATTGTGCTGTAGTAACTCGGCCGGTATTCATCATGAAATCATCAAATTCCCTGTATTGATAATCATAAAATAGATGTTAGACTTTTAGTGAGTTAAATTGTAGGGTTTAATATATGCTTAAAAAATCAATATGAGGTCAATTGTACATTAGCAATGACTGAATCTCTGGACAATTTAGTTAATTCAAATGCATGCTACAAAAATATACATTTGATTACATATTTAACTTTTAAAAATTTACTCATGCATTTACACATGCACGTATAACATATTTAACTAGGTTATATTTTATTTATCAATGCTATACTGAGTAATTTCATTAAAAAAACTCTAAAAAAAATGAATAAAAAGGTTATGATAAGTGTATTTAGTGTCGATTTTAATAAAAACTAATACCAATTATACATTCAGTGTCAGTTTTCACGTGAGATAGCTTATTTATCAATGCTATACTGAGTTGGATGTGAAATCTTCCCGAACTTGATGTCTATTCACGTGAGATAGCTTAGATGTGAAATCCTCGGCAAAATAAGCGGAGCAATATGTCGAGACCTCTTTTATAAGTGTTGCTTGAACGATGGACCCCTCGACACGCGCTTTGTTAGTAACTCTATTCTTTGAAATTTTATTTCCCTTATAAAGATTGAAATAGTTATAAATTGTAATATATAATTTTCAAAACAAATAGATGAGCATAATATATATAGGGTTAATCATGAATTTGAATTATGAGATTTTTATTAATAATTACCTTTCACAAGGATACATCCACCGAGGACCCACGGGTCCACCTATTCTTGTTTGGCTTGCAACATGGACCATAAGATGTACCATTGAGTCAAAGAAACCAAGGGGGGATATTTTTTCAAGTTTGCATAACGTGACTATGACATCTTTAAAAATTTCATAACCATTAATTTGTTCATCGATCATCAGAAACCCAAATGATGACAAATCAAACTCAATTCTTTTGAAGATGATCAAAGAGTTACAATGAGCCAAAAAAATCATGTTTGCTTTGCCCGCATTAAAGATAAACCAATCATCGACCCGTGAGCCGTACCGACCGTTCAATTATCACTTAAGTCATTCGACTTGATCGATCATGAAAATAACTCCAAATTTAGCAAAATTTTGGTAAGCCGTTCTAAACTTGTTGAACTTCAATTTGAACGAGTCATATCATTAGATTCATACTCTGTATTAATATTTAAAATACTTTTCATTTAATATGACTTCTCATGTTACTTGTTCTAAAGAATAGGTTCTGGCCATGATTGTTATGTATAATTGAATTATTGGGGTGAAATTAATTACTATATAATTAACATATGTTAATGGGTTATCATTAATCTACTTTTGTGTATATTATAGTTGTTAAATTCATGTTTTATTTTTTGCTAATTAACACAAAATTTAGTCATAATTTATAATTTATTTATGCAATTTCAATCTAAAGTTTTAAATTAAGAAATCTTACACATAACATTACAAAATGTTAATGCTGGGCAAATGGGAGAAAAATTACAGCTTACATTCTGGAAAATAAATTTAAGAATTTATAAAAATACATAACAAATGATATTGTACAATTTATATTATTATAATTATAAATTTGAAGTGATAAATAAATTAAAATACTGGATTGATAAAAAAGGGGGGGAAACCTTGGCAGGTCCCTCCAAGCGCCAAAATGAAAAAAATTTCCTTTTACCTCCCAAAATTTTCACAGACTGATACTCTACAATTCAAACCTAGTGGACATAGTAGAATGCATGAATGCACCAATCTATATGCATCATCAAAATAATCTGACGTTGTTCATTGCATTATATAATTGTGCTATATGATATCTAATACTCTGAAATTTTTTGTGTTCCGATTCTCCGCCAAAACACAAGGGGTGAAAGGATGGCTATATATACACAGATCCCTTTATTTCCCTTTTCCTCTCCCCCCTTTCTTAAAACCTAACTCTGATTCAAGAGGGTACCCGGCCCTCTCTTCCCTGCTAATTCCTAGTTCTAACTCCCCCAAAATTGCAATGGCTGCTCAATGGGGTTATTGCATTATACTGTACTCTATCTCAATCTAGGGTTCTCTTCATAATTTCTCTTGTAGGTCAGCAACGATCAGGTCACGAGCACCACAAACAACTTTTCCCACCGATTCGTCATTATTTCCAGGTATAGATGTTTCTAATCGGGTACTTTCAACTTCTTTTTTTCCAGAGATTTTGTTATTTTTGCATGCTGAGGACCTTGCTCAATGGCGGTTAACTCCCTTGCAGGTGTAAGCTTTTACACTTGCAATTTACATATTACTCACATTTCTATTTCCTTGCAAAAACAGGTGTAACATTTCTTTACTAGGCATAGTTCTTTGTTGTTACTTAGCAACAATTTTAACCTTAATCTACAGGTATAGTCCTTACCTTCAGGAGTAGTTATTTGGTCACTTCCTTTACTTATAATTGTTATATGTCTGTAATGATTTGTTGAATGGTGTGCTACTACGGTTTTATTAATATGGTTCTAATGGCTGAATGGATTAGTTTCATTATTATTGGTTGTTTGTCTAATGTTATTTTCATTTTAATTTCTTTAATGTTTTTTTCATTGTATGACTTTGGTGGTACCATTGTTATAATTTAAGTTTGATGAATGGAGTGATGGGTCTGGTAATATTTTTTGCTACTTAATTACTTTAGCATCCACACATCTAATCATTTGAACTCCAAATTGAACAGTTCATTACGACCATGGCTAATCCACAAGGACTACAGAGGTACCGGGCAGCGAGGTATGCCAATCAAGAAGTTGAGCTCAATATCAGTGACAAAGAAGGTCAGGTAAATGGGGAAGACATAGGGAAACCATCAAACCCCCAGGGACGTGGCCCATGACAGATTCGAATGGCCGAAAAAGATGAAGCAGCTCGGCCAGAGCTCTGGCCAGAGCTCTGGCCAGTGGGCCCTCATGAATTTGACTCTGACCCAAAGTGCACCCTGATTGTTGGGACAATTGTCAAGCTTGCCCTGACCAACATGCCAGGCCCACTAAGGACATACAATGCTTGGCCAAGAAAGGGAAAAGATATGGTTTACAATGAATTTTTGGTATAATATATGTGAACCATTAACCTATCTAAAATTTGTTTTTGCTTCTCATATTCCACATGTCAGGATTCAGCTAATATACACAAAAGATCTTGACCTCACTTTTATTGCACATTATAATTTTTACTACTGTTTTCATTGGAATCTTTTTGCTTTGTCCAACATCAACATACATCACATATGTAGGTTAAATACAACGTTCTATAGCATTAGTTAACTTGTGGGATGTTTTAACTTGTATAGGAACGATACAAGTGGAGGGTGGGAGAGAATCCAGGTAACTGTCATGAGGTCATGGAACAAATATGCAGTAAGAACTACAGTGATGTGTTACGCAGGATTCGGGCCCAGTACACCAAAAGTTTTGGAAAAGATGCCGACAAATGGAAAAATAAGGTACCATACTGGTGCAAGGATCCAGCTAACTGGCACGGGTTGTGTGATGTATGGACTAGCGATGAGTGGCAAAAATTATCGGCACAGAACAAGGATAATCGGTGCAGGTCAGGTAGGCTAGTTACACACTTTACAGGAGCACGTAGTGCATACAAACGTCACGCAGATCTGGTAATACATGTACTAATTAATAATATAATTCCTTTGTTAATTGATTATATTATTAAGTGTGTGAGCACTTTCTTTTGTAGGACAAAACACTGGGAAGAAAGACAACATGCACTGAACTGTACTTGCACATCCATACAGCCACAGATAAGGGAAAACGAAAAGTACAAAGAAAAGGAAAAGACAAAAGAAAAGGAAAAGAAAAGGCAGTCGCTACTGAGATTTGTAATGATGTTGAGGAGGATGGTGGACAGGGCCATACTACCATAGAGGAGGAACGATCACAAGAGAATGGAGCCATTTCTCAAATTATGGACTCAACTAACTTTGCTGACGAAAAGTCAAAAGAGATCTATGTAAGTTTCAATTCTTCTACTTTAGACAAACTTTAAGTTGCTGATGATCATCAAATCAGACCCAATAACCTATTATGGGAAAGACAAGGAAATATGACTCTTGTAACAATCCAAAATAAGTGCATAAGGGTATCCTTGCAACAATCCAAATACAAGGGTTAACTATATTAATACAGTAACACTACATCACTAGATATGAGTTGATTTTTGATTTAAAAATTCATAGGAGAGAGTTCTTGAGATGCAGAAGGATCCAGCTAATGTAGACAAGCCAGAGGAGTTGCTATATTTACTGGCTGCTGGAGGCCCAAGCCATGGCAGAACCTATGGCCTTGGAAGCAAGCTGGACAAAAAGTTTATGCCAACAACCAACTTGCGATCGAGATCAACTCTTGTCAGCTCTTACTCTGACTCTGGAGTCACACAGCAACAACAATTGATTTACACTGCTGAAGCTATGTCCAGGATGTTGGAAGAAAGGGACAATCGCTATGCAGAGGAACGTGCACAGAGGGAACAACAAGAGTTCGAACGCAATAATCGAAACAACTTCCTCTTCGCACAACTGTTTGCATTTGTTGGGATGCAGATGCCAGCTTTCCCGGTACGTAATTCCTTTTTAAAAGAAAGTGTAATAAATTGTTCAAAGAATTCTCAAATAGTCGATATCACATCAAATGGTAAAAATTGGTTGGTTTGTGGTGATATGGTTTACTTGTGATGAATTAATAAACCAAGGATGGGATTAGAGATAAAAGATAAAAGTTAAACATAAAGATAACTATTGCTATATTAGGGAGTTACATGTCGGGATGTAGGAACAGTAGGTAATTTACTGGCATAAGGGGTTGCATGTCAAGTTGCAAATTTGTTATTTATTATGGAGCTATATGCTCGATAGATTGAGCACACAACATTGTGAAACATAACTTCTAATATATGTTGTGTGTTTCAAAATTGAAATAAATGTATAACCTGTTTCTGTTACGATTCATTCATTACCTCTACTATAAAAATGAATAAACAGTAACAGTGAACTCAAAAGGCTATATGGTACCAACAAACATTTATAATACTAAGATGTCCTATCAATAATTTTACTACACTCAATACATATGCATACAAAAAAACTAATATATGATTTTGGCCAATTAAAATATATAGGGTCAAGTCTCTAATGCACTGCCCCCTCAAGGAAGCACACAAGCTAGTGGCATCACACAAGCTGATCAGGTGGGAAACCAAGCCAACCTCGCAAATATCCAGCTAGGCCTCACCAAGTGGTTTGCGGGTACCGGCTATGATCCTAACATGCTTTTCTGAGAATGGTACTTAGTTCTCATTCTTTTGTGTCATGAATGGTAAATATGAATGCATGTCAAAAGTGGGGTTCTTTTTGGGTTTTATGTTTAACTTAAGGGAAATATGGGGCATACTTTTTGTAAGCAAATTAATATGTGATATTATGGTTAGTATTTCCTAACATTTGGTAAATTCTTAGGAACTAACTTATTTCAGTTCAAATGTAATGTAAGTGATTGAATGATGCATTTGGTATTGAGCATATTTTATTGCTTTACAATATTTTATTGTTGGACATGCAATTTCTGGAATTCACTTAGTGTGTATGTGAGTACATGTTTGATGGTTTGTGAATCACATTCTAGAATTATTTTTTAGGGATGTGGGTACATGTTTGAGGGTTGATGAAAGATTATTATGGATGGCGACAAATAAAATTATTGAGAATTATTTTTAATAAGTTTATTTATTTACATCGGTATGCACATGAAAATGCTACAGCTTCTAATAACCACAAGATATAATGGCATACGAAATAATTAATCATGTCAGAATTTGTACACATATTTCATGGAAAAGATTATTTACATGTTCGTGGGTATTGTTAAATGAGGGTAATCCCACCAAAATATTACCTCATCACTCATGAAATTGACTGTATAAAGTGGTGGGCTAGTATAAACACATACGTGGGAAAGCCCATGAACTAATATAATTGCACGCACGAAAATAATGATATTCGTCGGCCCCACGAATATAAGGAGTATTTACGTGGAGAGCTACTCCGAGAGTGCTGAAGCGTGGGTCAACCCATGAATATATCTATATATGTGGACTTACGCACGCATATGATCCTTTTCATACCCTCGAATTAAATCAAAAATCTAGTTGTGAGAATTTCGGCAGTTTTTCCCCTTTTGTTCGCCTTATCTCCCTTCTAGCTACTAGTTAATTTAAATGCATGTTATAAAAATATACACACGATTACATATTTAACTTTTAGAAATTTACTAATATATACATTTACAAATGTTCGTATAACATACTTAACTAGGTTGTATTTTAATTTTCAACACTATACTAAGTAATTTCATAAAAGCTTCTAAAAAATTAAATAAAAAGGTTATGGTAAGTGGGTCAAAAGCAGTACTCTAGCGCTAGCTATCTCCCGCCAAATCCCAAGAAAGAAAGAATTGATTTAATTTGCTCCAATTGTCACCTATGCTAAATGTACGTAATTATATGTTCCCATATATTAGTTAGTTATGAATTAATTAGAAGAAAGAAGAGTGCAACGTGTATATATATTTCCTTTTTTATACAACTATCATGTCCCCAGATTCACATTTTGCTAATAAACCACCTTAATTAGCACCTTATTAACACCAAACCATCTAGCACGTCCCTGGGCCAAACCCCACAACCTTCCGTGACACATCATAAACCACGTTAAGTTTCCTTTGTTGCACATTCCCTATGATGGTCAAATCGCTCGGCTCGCTGTTGCCCGCAAATGCTAGGCAAACCTGAGAGATTTCTTTGGTATAGAAAACTCCAGCTGCATCGAGATTCACCGTTGCTCCTGCAAATTGGAAAGAAATTACTGGAACTGTCACACTAGAATACCCTGTGAAGTCATAGCACGTGTCGAGTATGGACAAAGCTGGTGCAGTCTTGTATTGTGACATAGCTTGCCTAAAGGCAGTACGCAGTGCGGAGTAGGCATCCGGCGGAAATCTCGTGATCACTGTGCCAGAATCAATTATTGTCCCGGCAGTCGAGAAAACTTTTGCGGAGACCGGTAGTTGCTTGCCACCAACAATAATTCCAATCAAATTGAGGTAGTAAAATGTCGGGGTGTCTTCATTCGTCAACAATGGTGTGTACTTCACATTTGTCGGTACGGAGCCACTACCAAAACTCAGGTAGCCGGTCGACTCAGTTGTAGCAGGGAGGCAATATGAGAACATGCCGCCATATTTCCCGAGTGTTTGAGAAACAAAAGAAGTTGTGTCACGGCCGAGACCTAGTAATCCAGCCGCTTTTCCAAAGAGTCCATCATTGTTCTCTCCGCATCCAAACAGAAAATTTGGTACCATATCACTTGCAGTAAGTGTTAGCTTGTCTTGTGCATAAAAACCAACTGTGTACGAGCCATCCCCGTACTGCACAGCATAAAGGCAATTGCCTCTAGAGCAGCCCTGGACAGCAAGCTGGTCACAATAATTTGAACTACAAGAGATGTTGCTGTAGGTAGAGGATTGAGTCGGGTCAAAGATAGGGTCTTGTTGGGAATAACAAGCACTCACACACGGCTTGCATTGGATCCATGTGACATCACTTCCTGTGTCAAAGATGACGGAGAAGTACTTTGTTGGGGTTCCAAACCCGACTGACACTATGTAATTCCCAGTGCCAATTGATGCACCATAGCGTGCTGGGATCTCCAAGGAATTCAACGGGTCATATGCTTTCCCTCTATTAGAAGCTTTTGCAACACGGTAATGAATTGAGTCGACTCGGGATTGGTCCTGAGAAAGAATTTGTTCTGGAGTCGGGTTTTCTTCGACATCAAGAGGAGAGCATGGGCCATGTCGATGGGCAAGCTGCAGACTTAGATCGTCTGATCCTGATTCTTTGAGATCTGAATTATATGGAAGAGACTTATTAACATGTATATATATGTTGTGGTTATTTGTTATTAATCTTTAAAAACAAATGTATCCCGTTCATGATATATAGTTATACTAAGAAAAACAAGCATATATTTCTTATTCGTCTTTAGTTTTAGTTGTATCGATCCCTATCAGAAGACTTCATCTAAAATTTAAGTCAATGAACAATAGGTTCCTAGCTAGTTATGTTTATGCTTTTTCTTTTTAGTTGTTACTTACTTATCTAAGGATGATAATGGCTGGTTGATTTCTTTTCGTTATTCTAGTTTTGTTAATATATATATTAGTAAATTCCCCATCATACGCATGATATGTATATATATAAAATCTTGTTAATGTGTTATTATTAGCATTTCGGCAAAAGTGCTAACAATTCAAATTTTGAGTTTTTGTGTTTGAAATTTTGATTTAATAGCTCAATAAATTCTTCATATCAAAATCTTATAGGATATTGAAATTTACTATTTTTAGAGTTTTTTAACTATTTTTTCGAATTTTTAAAGATGACCATAATTCACAAACAAATATTTTTTATTTTTATTTAATTTTGAGCCAAATAAAGCTATATTTGAAAAATCCAAAAAAATGGTAAACAAATTCTAAAAATGATAAATTTTGGTATTCTACAAGATTTTGATATGAAGAATTCATCGAGCTACTTAAAATCTAAATTTCAAACACGAAAACTTAAAAATTTTTTTGTATTCGACAAGATTTTGACATAAAGAATTTATTAAGCTAATTGGATTTGTCATTTGAAGTAAATTTGATAGATTTTTTATTTAAATTCACTAAATTTCTTGATGAGCTTAAACTCACGCTAACTTTATTCTTTATATATATATATATATACATATACATACTTTAACTAATATATAATATATGTATTTTTGTACCTTTAGGAGAGTAACAAGTGCCAGCTGGCATGAGCGAGTCCAAGTTGACTATGTCCATTAAACTTGTGACAAGAGGTGCACATGTAATTAGTAGAGACACAAGAGCAACCAAGAAATTGCCATGGCACTGTTTAGATGCTCTCAAATGACAAGCCATTGATTTCAAGTGATTAGTTTGAAATAGCACAAGTGTTCTCCCAAGCGTATATGGCTTGTCTTATATAGATGCACCCCAGAAACCCCACCCATAAAGAATAAGGAATAAATTAATAAAGGAATAGATAAACTTGAAATTTGTGGGGCCTTTTTTAGTTTATGTTTTGAAGACAAGTAATCTGTTCAGCTTATATAATTTAGGTGGCTTGTCCCCATTCTATTTCGCTGCTCGGTACAGCATCGTACATATAATATATATAGGGTTACGATCGAGTATCCGTATTTAATTCGTCCAACCTATAAAACTATGTTTTCTTGTTTATTTATTTTCTCAACAAAAATTAAAATTTAACATATATATGGATGATGAGTAGTGCTAATTAATATACTAACATTAACATCGACCATATACTAATGGGTTAAATATTGATTTTGCATGTCCATGCCAATAGCTTAATAAATTCTTTATATTAAAATCTAATTTATGGAATATCAAAATTCAAATCTTAAGAATTTTTTTTAACTAATTCTTAGAATTTTCAAATAAATATGACTTTATTTGACTCAAAAATAATAAAAGAACAAAAACATCTGTATATGTTGTCTTTGAAAATTCCAAAAAAAAAAAAAGCTAAAAATGATACATTCTACAATATTTTGATACACTACCATTAGTACATTAGTAAAACTCATGGATGATAGAAAGAACATATTATTAAGTAACAGTTTTTATTTAAGAACAACTGTAAATTTATTACGAATATTTGTTGAATAACTTCATTTGCAGAAAAAATAGAAAACAATCTCGCTCGTTCTAATAAAAATATGGAAGCATACTTGATACCCATCCTTGCACGTGACATTTTCAGATATATATATTGAATTATTGATTGATGCACAGAACAAAAGTGAGCCAAATTAACACTCAAAATTAATAACATAGGCTAATTGATTTCAACTTTCAAATTTAATAAAATTAATACATATCATAATTAAGTATAGTAATCAAACTACAAACCGCCCCATGAATGAGTTCCAGGAAAGAAGAAGATTGTTTTGAGATAAGATTCCTTATAATTTTTGTTCTGTATATGCATAGGCATTTATATATATGTTCCAATGTAATCATGCCAATAATAAGGAAATATATATGAAATGATGACATGATGATGATGAAGAAAAATGAGTCTAGCAAGGAAGCCTGAGAGAGCCTTGCAAGTATCCGCACATATATAGGTCCACATGTTGCCTCTCACAAACTCAACCGAGCTACGTCCAAATAGGTGATTTCTTGCATAGCCTGAAAAGCCTTAAATAAGTAATATCCAAATAGATCACAATTGCAATTTGCCAAGCTAATTAAGCTATACTATCATAATACCCATTCGTTACAACGGATATTATTATTTTTATATATATTTTTGTTAACTCGTGATATGAACCTTAAAAGCATGATGTAACACAATATTGATATTTTACTTAAAAAAATTGACATTTTCGCTAAATATTATGGCTATAATATCAACAATCTGACAAATCAACTCTCTCTCTCTCTCTCTATATATATATATCTATCTCTACTCTTATTAAGTATGTAGTTGTCTTGATTCTGCATCGGTTCAGATTAATTGATCAATTTTCAGAGTTAATTTCAACCATTGATTGCATTGTCCTGATCCTAAAACAGTTGAGATTTACTCATCTAATTTCATTTCATCAACACAAATTCTTACACATATATTTGTCATAGATTTACATCTCCCTAATTTCAATCATTGATTGGATCTTGTCTTACTTTCTTTTTATTTGTTGTGATGTCATTTAAGAAATCTTTTTTAAATTTATTGATAATTAATATGGTTATAATTTTAAAGTTATAAATATCATATGAAAAGATATGAAATAATATTATTTGATATTTAATGAGTTGATTAAATATAATGAAGATGAAATTAAGGTAAATATTCTGCCAAATAAAAAGTAAGCACGTTTTTATATTTATTTTAAGTAAACAAGTGCATATGAAATCTAAAGAGATGATAGATTTTACAATTTATCTAATATGTGAAGAAAAATCTCTGGTTGAATAAAGATTTTTTTCAATATTCTTGCTGCAACAAAACATAAACATTTAAGTAAAAAAAAAGATAATGTAGTGAAAACAACAAAATAAGAAAAATACTAATAGAGAAAGAAATAAAGAATGAATTAGTATGCAATAAAAGAATAAATATATGGTGCAATCTTAACATTATTTCAGGGTGTGCCCAAAAAAGTAATTGTTACCTGGATGATGATATAGTTATTGTTTAGTATACTTTGATTCTTAATTTATTTATCGTCTTCTTATGTAGTATTTCAATTTTATGAGTAATTTTGTTAAATGAAATTGGATAATATTAATTTATTTTTTATCAAAATAATGTTATAGTATCTTAAAAATATTTTCATATTTGAACAGTCACCCGTAGCAAAGCACAGCATGATACTAGAGACTGTGTGTGTAGCAAAATTCCTGAGTGATGTGGCGAGTATTTTTTATTGAGAAATTATCCTTATAGCCCATATTTTGCATCTCTTATCTGCACACAAAAAATATTTATATTATATAGATAATTTATTTATATTTGAATTTATAGATATTTATATTTCTTATAAAAATTGTTTATCATTTTTTTCTAGATGATTATAAAAAAATTGAAATTAAAATTTTGTTGCACAAATAGAAATACAACTTATATAATTTTAATTCTAATAATTACAAGGTATAGATACTTTTATTATTAGATATATGTATTTTATGAAAAAAATATAAATCTATTTGGGATGCAATAAGAGGTGTAGTTAAGCGGTGCATGTCACTCCTCTTTTTTTTTATTCTCTATTATTTTCTCTTTTTTTTAATCGGAACACTATATTTTTGGATACTAATATTTTTTATTTTATTATTATAATTTATATAAATAAAGAACCAAAAAATACAACTTCATTATATGTGGATCAAAATATAACTTAATATATATAATAAAAAAATTTCATATGTGCCTCTTAAACAAAATGCATAAATTTCTTATGTGCCCTTAATAATAATAAAAAAATTGAAATTAAATCATACAAATATTAAATTATAGAACATAATGAATTCAATTTGTGCCCTTATCAAATTAGAAATTTATCAATTGTGAAAATTTTGCCTCACTCTCATACAAACATATTTCTTTAAAATTATATATCACCTAACTTGTATTTGCCTATTCATCTCAGCAAATAAGAAGAAAAGAATTGCCCAAAAGTAAAAAAAAAAATATAAATTGCTTTGAAATCATAATCGTTCAAATTTATTATTAATAAATAATAATCAAGCATATTATTGGAATATATGAAAATAATAACTAGTTTATAAACAATGCTATAGAACTATATTTAATTCAGGTTTACTTGAAAGATAAGAATAAAAGCTAACAAAAACACACACAAAATTCATATAGAATCATAAACATTACACTATAATTGTCATGTTAGCAAAAAAAAAATTAGGATATTTTATGTGATTTTTTTTATTATGATACAAAATAAAAGGAATATCACATATTACATGATGATATTTTAGATAAGATTGTCCTATAGGTAACAAAAGAAATAAAAATCTGAAGTATAAATTAAAAATAAATGCAAATATTGACATGAACTTTTGATCCAATATCAAAGATATGTATATCAATTATCAATTACTAATTGTAATATAAAAAAAATTTAATTATTCTTCTTTTTTTTATGTCAATCATATATCTTCTAAGATATATTTCGAAACAAAAATTTATAAGAAAAATCTAATTTGAAAAGAAAAAAATCTTGGAGAGAAAGAGGCACATGAGCTTTTGGCAAAAATTTGGAGAATATTTTTTCCAAGAATGCATTTTTTTTTATAATTAATAATAGGTGAAGAGCAAATTTATTTGATAATTTTGAAGAGATGAAATGGAGAAAATTATATAAAGTTCTAAATAAATCATAACCATTTCATTGATATCAACTTAATCACAACTATTGGGTAAAGGGTATTTTAGGTATAAACAAAGTTTGGAAATAACAAAAATAGAGAACTCCATTTCTTAGATGCTTCAATAACAGTATAGATAGATATTCCACTTGAGTCATTGAAATTCTTAGCCATCAATCCTAAAGTCTATAAAGTCTACAATTTTAGTTTTCTATCTTGCATTAATAGTGTTTGATACTTTTTAAAATATTAAATAGATATATTTTTGGAAATATTTTCATACTATACGCCAGTAGAACACTATAGCTAAGTAGGCAGGCTACTTTCATTTCAGTTTAGTTACTAATCTTATAGGATTTTTATCCTATTAATTTTTATTTTTAGATTGTTAATGGGATTGTTGGTGTCTAAAACGTCAGCAAAATTTTAAGCGAAAGTCGTGTGTTAATATTTGTGAAATGAACATGCAATTTCATGAAATTATCTCAAATGATCATGCAAAATTCATCATTTCATGAAATCTAAACAAAATTGTTAAAGAAATAGTTGGAGATCCAGTGATGTTTTGAGTGTGCAAAATGGAGACCTCAAGCTCAGCAACAGTTGTAACCAGCTCAAATAGGAAGTGCTGGAACACTAAAAAAGACTCTGTTGCTGACTCAAATGGACAGCTATTGTCCAGCTTATGTCCAGCAAGAAAATATGTATAAGTCGGTAGAAAACTTTTTAGTAACCGCCTCTAGTCCAAACCGCCATTGTACTATTATAAATAGGATCCTTTGTATTGTATCACGTAATAAATTAAGTAATAGATGATTATAATCAACAGACTACACCAATTGACAAGGGGAGGTGATGCCAAAATTCAATGAAAGCATGTTATGAGTGTATTTTTATTCTTTTTTATGAATTTATACTAAAGTTTGACATTTAATGCGAATTTCTTTGAAGTTTTGTTATATTCTGGATTTCTCTCTCTCTCTCTCTCTCTCTCTAGCCTTTATTTTACATTAGAAACATACTTTGGTGCTTGAACATTTAGCTAAATAATTGATATAACTTGAGCTCAGTTTGTCCAATTGCTTTGTAACTTTAGGATCATTCAGATGGGTTTCAATATACTTGCCCGCAAATTTTTACAATTTTTAGGGTTATATATGAATTAATATGATTTTCTAAATGTCATATGTCCAAATAACTGAAAAAAGTCAAAATCAGTCAACTGTCAGGACCTTTTTGCATTTTTCTTTTCCTTTCTGCATTACACAAGTTCATTAGAGATTGAAAATGGATAATATACATGAAAATACAGTCTTTAACAAAAAAAAATTGCTATTTTTAAGAATATTTCTTCATTTTCAATGAAATTTCAAGACAACTCAGCTAAATTTAATTAATAGACAATAACAAGCATGAAATCTGGTCTTGACAGTAACATCGCTACAACCCAAGATCAATACCCCTTTTACATTTCATAACCTTTCTTGAATTAAGTCACACAAACAAATTTAAGCAAAGAGGGATTCACATGAAGCACAGACCAGGTTCAAACATGCTTCATAGGACAAACTTGATGTATATGATATTTCATTTGAGCTAATTAATTAATGAGAGCATCAATTGAAATGAAAGCCGTTACTGAGCACTGTACCAATACACAATCCATATGTTCAAGCTACAAGTCAATGCTAAAGTGTGCTTCAAACGGTTAGGAAAGATGAAACATAAAAAGAGATTGTTTGTGTTAATGAGAAATAGAAGCAAATTAATTGAAGCTGGTTTCCGGTCCCAATCTTATGAATCATATCTGTACCGCTTTATTGTAACCACATAACCAATGCCCCAAACATCAAATTGATGATATACTTCGTGTACCACACTAATCAATCAAGGAAATAACCTAATTTGGTAGAGAAATAGTTCAATTTGGCAAGAAAATGGATCGGCATTGAAATTATGTCAAAGGCGCTGTGCTTCACCCGAGATGAAGAGGTGGTTCCAACAGCTCTGACAATCTCCAGTGACCGACATTTGTACCGATGGGTTCATCTTGCTCCGGTGAAGCTGACTATCTCCTCTGATCAGGGTTCTGTCACCGGTAACCCCTTCAGATGGGTGTGTACCTCAGCGCGAATTTTGAAAAGATCAAAACACAAGTACTCCTATTAATGTAAGTTATATATATGTCAAGGTAAAACTCTAAGCATATCTTTTGACACATGCAAATCACGTCTAAATATGCTAAACATGTGATAAAAGTGTTAATAAAGGTGTTATACATCCTTGTTCTCTTTATAGAATATTAAATTGAAAATACGCTTCCAATTTAATATTTATTTTAATCTTAAAAATTGACAAAGAATTATATATTTTCAGTTCTCTAGTTTCTTAGGTCCTGAGTTAGCGTAACGCTTCAGACTAGACTCTGGAGATCAAGAGGCTGATTACGGTAATACAATTAACCTTTGACAAGAACTAGAATAAGATTATGCATCTCTAGTTCACTGATCCTAGGTATCAAGTTGACATAGCATTTCAGATTCGGACTCTGCGTGTCACTTTTTGAGAGATTAATGGAAATTTTATGTTCCCAGTGTCTAAAATTTTAGGCTGTCGAGATTATACATCCTAGCTGTTTGAGTGTAAATTTAAAAAAAAAAAGAATTGTAATGAAATGTCCAATGATAGCTCATAGATCAAAAGTCGGCTGACACCTTGCTCAAGTGTCTATATAAAAAATTATCTTGTTATGAATTAATGATCATCACTTGTGACTGCTCATTAATGATCTAATGATTCATATCAATTATGAATCAAATAAATACATGAATAAATGTACAATTCGTTTCTTCGGTCAATCTAGATACGTATTGATATTTTGACCATAAATTTCTTATACTATCTTGGATTGAGATAAACTAAAATTCTGTAGAAATTTTAAGAAATGATATATAACTTTCGTGTTTTGAGTTTTTATAGAATTTAAATATATCATATCAAGAAAATTCAAAAGTATGGCATGCTCAATATTCTTGAACTGATTTGTTCTGAATAATTCTAACATACATTGATATTTTGATCCTAACTTTATCATCTTAATCCGATTGAGATGAATATAGATTATTTTGAAAGATAATAAAAATATCTAAAACTTTCACGTTTTGAGATATTCCAAATTCGGAATGAATCATCACAGAAAAATATTTTAAAAAACATCATCAAATATCCAGAATAATTTTGACATATATCAGTGTTTCAGGTATAATATTTGCATATGATTTCTGATTAAGATGAACCAAAACTATATGGACAGTTAGGAGCGAGACCTATGGTTTTCATGTTTCGAGTTCATTCAGAACATATCATGACTGAAACTCTCATATAAACTTATAGACAGTCGGATTAGTGGGCAGTTATGAGACAGTAAAGCATCTGTCGGTATTTTGGACATAACTTTTTCATACTGACTTGCATTGAGATGAAATAACGTTATTTGAACAGATAACAAAGAGACATATAACTTTTATGTTTTGTGATTCTTTCAATTCGGATCGAATCATAGACAAAAATTCATATGACAGCCAGTTATAGTGGATAGTTAAGGGACAACAAAGCACCAACTCATATGTACCCACTATCTCTAACCCGTACCCTTTGATATTTCTACGTGATCTGGCTATAAAAAAACCCCATGGCTTGTGTCAAAAAAAGAAGGAAAAAAAAAATGAGAGGAGAGAGAAATGAGAAGGAAAATTCTGCCAAAGCATAAAGAGAGAAGGAATATGAAGTTTTGCCAAAACCGAAACAAAGACAAAGAGACACCTGTCTTTTCTCTGCCAAATTCCGAAACTAAGACTTCTTCAAATCCATGAAACTCTGCCATAGTCTTGCTCCTCATATTTCAAGCTTTCCAAAAAGACATCATATGCTCAAAAATTCGGACGCTAACTCCTCCAAAACCCTATAACTAACTGCTACTCAGATTCTGCCTTCCAGACAGACCATCACCTGTTCTCGGCCAATTCTCATCACCAAAAAACTCATCAAATCTGTATAATTCTTTCATAAAAATACTCCACATCTCATAAGCTTTTCAAAATGCCATCATATTTTCTAAAACTCGAAGGTTAACCCCTCCAAAACCGTAAAACTAACTGCTACTCAGATTCTGCCATCCAGACGGATAACCACCTGTTCTCAGCCAATTCTCATCACCAAAAACTCATCAAACCATATAAATCTTTCAGAAACATGCACCACATCTTCCAAGCTTTCCGAAATGCTATCATATGCCCACAAACTCAAAAGAAAACGCATCCAAAACCCTAATACAATCTGCTGTCCAGATTCTGCCTTCCAGACAGATAACCGCATGTTTTCGGCCAATTTTCATCACCAAAATCTCATCAAATCCATACAAACTTTCCAAAAACATACTCCATATCTCACAAGCTTCCAAAATGTCCTCATATGTCCAAAAACTCGAGAGAAAACTCATCCGAAACCCTAAAATACCCCACTGTCCAGATTTTTTCTTTGAAAAATAAACCGATAACTTCCACGGCCGATCTCCCTGACCAATACTCATTTGATGGCCTCCAAAATTTGTAGAAAGATAGATTTTTGAGTCCTCTATCTGACCATACCAAGCTTGACTTATCTTGCTCTTATGATAAAAGATCGTGGCTATGGGGATGACACCTCAATGCCATCGCAAAATCCGTGACAATGGGGATGACACTCCAGCGCCATATCGAAATCCATGGCAATGTGGATGATACCCCAGCGTTATCGCAAAATCCATGACAATGTGGATGAAACCCCAACGTCATCGCTAAATCCGTGGCAATGGGGATGATACCCCAGCGCCATCGAAAAATTGATTTGTGGCAATAGAGATGATTCTCTAGCGCTATCAATAATCTTGCAATTTGTGGGTTTATTGCTCCGAATAGACAATAATTAATGATGAATTCCTTGAAATAAAAGAAGATATATATAGTCAAGCCATATAGCCAAAGTCATATTAAATTCATATGATTAAATATAAGACTTTTATGGTCAAATAATACTCAAGCTATATTCAAATCAAACCCAAATTCAAATCATACCAAAATAAAATATATTCTTGTTAAACCAAAACCAAAACCAAATATGCTCTCATGCCATGTCAAATCAAAATCAAATATGTTTATGTCATGCCAAATGCATATTTAAATCATACCAAAAATATATCCAAATCATATATCAAAGCCCGATATATCCAAAATCATATCAAATCAAATAAAAAATATATGAATCGGTCGGGTTAATATTTTGAAGCTCGACCGATTTTCTCAAATCCATATCAAAATAAATGATTATGATCAGACACATATATCTGATTAATATCAAAACAAATATCCAAAATCATACCAAATCGAATCAAATAAATTGGTCGGGTTTATAGTTTGAAGCTCGATCGGTTTTTCCAAATCCATATCAAAATAAATGATTATAATCAGACACATATATCCAATTAATATCAAATCAAATAGCCAAATCCAAATTGAAAACAAATGGTTAAGACTAGGTACATGCACCTAGTTGATAGTAAACCCCCTCATAGAATAAAAAGGTCAGTCGGATTACATATTGAAACCTAATCGGTTTCCCTCAAACTCAAACTCAAAATAAGTGTTGTAATTTTATCGAGTCTTTTAATCAGAGGTTTCTAAACAATTATTAAATATAATTAACGACAATGGCTTGCATCTGTCGGAAAAACAACGAACCTCACATTCAAATAAAATTCTTTCAAAAGAGGATGTATTTGGAAAGATTCACCACAAAACTTATGAAACCATATGTTTTACCAAAAAGATCCCTACACTAGCCTTTAGAGGACCTTGAGAGAATGCTATATATAATATTAGTTTTATCTATTTGATTACACATGCATAAATGCATGCTCATATAAAAAGGACATACTTTAGAGTGTATCCATCAATTTTGATGATATTATAATTATAAGAGATTTAAGTTGATTAAAAAATGAATGTTGTTCCAGTACACCAACTTTTTGTTGGAATAAAAAGTTAAACCATTGTGGGCCATCTGATTAATAAAAGACAATGAAGGGCAGTATCGGAAAAAAATATAATATAGCATGTCACATTATTTTTGATAGGAAATTTGTCAATTTATAATGAGATAATAATTGAAAGATATGGATAATTTTTTTTTAAGTAGGGCAATGCCTACTTTAATCTTTTTATTAAAATAAAGAAAATTACAGGTTAGAGAGGCAAGATGAGAATTTACAAATATTCTTTCTTTCTTATTCCTAGCCTATGCCTTGTTTTCACATGCTATAGTCTTTCTTAATGAGTCCCTGCAATACCGTTGGTGGCGTGTTTCTATTTTGAAATATTCTCCTGTATGAAAGATATGGATAATCTTTATTAAAGATACATTCCATTATAGTCAGTTTTGTGAGGAAGCCTCCCCTCTCTCATGTTCTGCTAACACAATTTCTCATATTTTTTTCTATTTTCACTATTAGAATTTTCAATATTGACATGAGTATGCAATATTAATGGTGTGGGTAGTTCAATACGCACACCAATAATCTTAATTTTAAACTATATTTACGTGTGTATACCTATATAACTAGACATTAACGTGAAAAACATTTGTGTGCATCATTACACATGTAAATGTTTTTCACGCTATTGTCTGGTATACGTACGTAAATATAGTTCAAAATTAAGGTTATTGGCGTGCGTATTGAACTACCCACACCATTAATATTGCATACCTACGCCAATATTGAAAATTCTAGTAGTGTTTTATCTTTCTCTCTAAACAATATTGAGCAAAATATTTTTGAAAAAAGAAATCTACAGTATCAAGATGGTGTTGTCTGACAAATTACGCATTAGTATACAAATAAATAAATAATCCCACTAGTTATTTGAATCTTTCATAATTTTCATTGAAACTTAGAAAAAGAAAAGCAATAAACCAAATCGATTCAATCCCCAAACAAAACTAATTTTAAACTAATATGTAAGCGCAATATCCATACTATCATACTATTAATACTACAAATCTCTAGCTTGGAGATAAAAAGAAATGTATTTTGCAACAACACATCAAAAATTGAAAACAGAGGTAGAAGAAGATGGAATTGGTGTAAAGTTTTCACAAACTGAACTATTACTTCGGATCATAGACGAAAACTTTAAGAGGAGAAACCTCCCTAATATTTCTCTGGTTTTAAAATATCCATTTTTTCCTATCTGTAATGGTGACCCACTTGTTAGCGTAAGAATGGAAGTTTTACTCTTTGCAAATTGCAAATAACTTATTTAAACGCACCATTTTTCTATGGAGATGCAAAAATATGTGGGCCCATAAAGCATTTATTTAGCTCCGCTAATTTTGCACACTTAACAATTTTGTGAGCTTTAAATAGACTGTTCAATTACTTTCTTAACCCTCATTATCTCCATTCTAATTAAAAGCAAGCCGTCTGATCCAATATTTTGTGACCGTTTATAACACAATATATATATGTAATTGGTGTGTCTAGCGTATAGATATTTTAAGGTAATTTTAGATACTTTTGAGCTTTTAAAAATTTATAATTACCCTAATTTCTAGTTAGTAAAACCGTAAGCGCACGATCTACTGTCGTAGAAATTAGAGTGTGGATCCACAAAAATAACCTAAAATATCAATTTTTATTAGTACACTAAGCTAGATAAACAACATTTAGCGGATTTCAAAACTAAAAAAAATTAACAAAATAGGAAACAATCTTTGGGAAAACTTAATAGAACAAATCCCAGAGGCTTTTAGTTTTCCCATCAACCGGTAATGCAATTTATTCAAATTCGTACTTCTTAGTTATTTTCAGAATATTGAGAGATTTTTAATCCTAAAGTAGTATTAACTTATACTTTCATAGCTTAATATCGTATCCAAACCATTTAGATTTCACTGTTATGTACCTCACCCTACAAATATAGATGTAAAGCTCTTGATTAACTTTAATTTTATTCAAATATTAGTATTTCTAAGTTAGGTACCTCACACAAATATCTAAACTTAATTAAGATCTATCACCTAGATTCTAGATTTCACGGTCAAGTGCTTGATCTAAAACCTAAGTTATATTTCTTGTTATTTCGGGATTTCAAACTTTTACCTTTCGATACTTAGTTTAAAATTCTAAAAATCTATGTACTATAATTTATCTAAATCTATCTGTTCTTGAACAATTCTATTTAGAGTTAATAAGCAGGTTTCTTAATAGACAAAAATTAGAACAAGCAATCACACAAGTAATTAAGCAACGAAGAAGCAAATCTCAATTTCATTAACTACAAAGCAATAAACCAAGTAAAAATACATTATTCAAGTTTTAAGTATATACCGTAGCATCTAGAGAGAAAATTAGCCTCTTGTGAAGTGCACAAACAACCATGATTAACTAGAAATAAAAAATTAAAGACAAAGAAAGAGAGAAAAGGAAGAAATACAACAAGTCAAATCAATCCTTCTCTTCTTCGCTTCAATCCTTCACAAAATTCTCGTAGAAAATCAATCTTAGCTCTTTGCTTCTCCCTAAAGGTGGGTTGTCCTAATTTCTGACTCTCCAAGTCTTTAAATAGTCGTTGGTCGAATTTAGAAAAAAAATTCATGTCAAATTCATCGAGATTTGCAAGTCTGGCAACTCTTTGCGGGTTTGTGACCCACAAAGTCTTCCTGGAGACTTGCAAAGGATCTTTGCAATCCGCAAAGAGGAGATTAAGATCATATTTGTTTTTGATTTGGTGGTGCTTCTTTTCTTATTTCTTCAATCCTTAATTCCTCTTGTCAAATTGCGTCAAGCCTGCATTTAAACATTGCAAAGATGACAGTATTTCGGAGTTGGTATGAATCATCCTAAATTACTCTAAAATCAAATAAATTGGTATGATTTGAGAGATAAAATCCTAACAAAAAAAATGTAAAATTGAGGCTTATCAATATGCTTTATAAAGGCATTCAAGAAAAATTTTATACATAATATTAAATGTATATGTTTGATTTTACATGGATAAATTTATACATATGTAAAAGACATAAATTAAAATTTACTCATCAATTTTGATAGTCTTACGGTTATAAATGAGGTAAATTAATTAAAAACATAGATAAATATATACACCTACCATATAAAAATGTCAATGCATTCAAGAAGACTGTCATGCATAATATAATTAAAATTATTTGTTTGATTTAGCACAAACAAAATTTATGCGCATGTAGAGTTATTTATGAGTTTTGGCGATCTTATGATCATTACAAAAGACCTAGATTGATTAAAATACAAACACAATAATTCAAACACATTGTAAATGGTCAAATGCATTCAAAGGGAATTTTCAGCATTACATTATTTGCATTTGATTGGTTTTGTGTTGGTAGATTTATGCACATGTAGAAAACATAACTTAAGTTTATATGTCATTTTTGTTGTTTTTACGATCATAAAATATGGCCTTATAAGTTGTTTAAAAACATTGCTTAAGTTTATATGTCATTTAATTTGTATGGATAAATAATCAGCAAGAGTTATCCCCTTAATTTTGATGATTTTATGATTGTAAATGTGGCTTAAATTGTTTAAAAACATAAACACACGTACAAAAAGAAATACACTATAAATATATTCAAGTGGAATTTTTTTTTTCTACATAATATTAGTTTTATGTCTTTGAGGCTATATATGAATTTTAGTAATCTTACTATCACAAATGAGGTCTAAACAGACAAACCAAACATACTGTATATATTAAAGTAGAACTTTTTTCATAATTAATATGAATAATGTGTTAATTGAGAATCATATGGTTATTTAATTCAATAATATATATCAATTTAAAAATTATATCATTAAATGTGGAAGTCATAATGAGTACATGTAGAAAAAATTTGTCAAAAAATTACAAAAGTACAATACATTGAAGTTAAAGGAAAAAGAAGGGGCTAAATAAAAGAGAGAAAAATTAAAGAGAGTGGGTAAATAAGGACAAGGCGTTGTAATTATATTAGTCGTGGTTAAATTTGATGTGAGTTGGGGGTTAGATTGAGCAGTCGGGACCAATAACAGACAAACATTTTTTATGAAGAGTCAAATGAAGCAGCTATCATTTTCTGAAGGAAGCTAGCTAGTGGCTAGTGGCTAGCATATATGCATGGTGAGTGCATTGTGTTCGTGTGTCCTTGCAATCGTAGTATATATATACCCAAAATTAAGGGAAACATAGATATCTTAGCAATTAGTTATCATGGCTAGGGGCTTGTTTCCTTCCTTACTAGAGCATTATTTGCTGATTCTCTCTTTCTCAGTTTGTTCATTAGGTTTGCAACATGGGCACGTGGTGGATGTACAGTCTCTCTTGTCAAGAAATGTGTGCTCCTCACCCTCACCCTCGCCCAAAGGTATGTACGCATACTACTATTCTATTCTCCTCTCCTGACTTGACCCAGGCCACGTTGAGTTTGAGGAGAAAAATTGAAAAATCCTTGACCTGAATATTATTTATTTGCTATGTTAGTGACATGTAGTTGTATTAAAGAGTGCCACTATGCTGGTAGATGAGTAATACGCGCGTACCAATATCACATCAGTTCGGAATAGACTTGAAAGTGCGCTCTTCTCTCTCTACACCTTCATCACATATATACTCACAGCTCTCCTCTCCTGATTTATCTCCGTCAATCTCCCAACTTTAATTTAAGTGGCTAGCTTCTTCTCTTCTGACTTAACAGTAATAACTATTACAAAGGATCAACCGACGAGAGAATTCAAATGTTAACCTTATTTTAATGTCTACTCGTAATAAATAAATTCATGTGCTATGTATATTTGTAGATGCCAAGCCAAGACTAAGAGTTGTTGATCGGCATGGTCCCTGCTCTACATTACCCCCTTCCCGAAGCATTTCCCTTGAACAGATCCTTTCTGACGATCAATCTCGAGTTGATTCGATTCAGAGTCGAATCTCTGATCCGTTGTCCTCATCAAAAATCATAGCTCAATACGGTGGCTCATTTGGTGTCGCCAATTACATTGTGTCCATTGGCATAGGCACACCTAGTAAAACCTTGACCGTTGTCTTCGATACAGGCAGCGATGTCACTTGGGTCCAGTGCAAGCCGTGTCAAAGTTGCTACTCACAGAAAGAGCCAATCTTCGACCCATCTCAATCCACAACCTTCACCAATGTTTCTTGTAACTCAACTCCATGCAAGGACGTCAGGTATGGTTGCTCGGGATTGTCTTGCTTGTACGGTGTGCAATATGGCGATGGGTCATACACTGTCGGTTACTATGCAGAAGACACACTGACACTTACCCCTGATGTGATTGAAAAATTCCGGTTTGGATGTGGTCAGAACAACGCCGGGACCTTTGGTGAAGTAGCAGGGTTGTTAGCCCTTGGTCCTGCCAAGGAATCTTTTGTGTCACAAACTTCATGCAAATATCATCGCACTTTTGCATATTGTTTGCCTGCTTTGTCAAGCTCCACGGGCTACCTAAAGTTTGGTAGTGACAGCTACTTGCCAAACACTCAACGCACACCGATTCCCGGGAAAGTTACCTCATCTTTTTATTATTATCTAAACATGACTGGACTAAGTGTTGCCGGTGAATCACTGAAGATACAGTCAAAGGTGTTCTCAAAAGCTGGCTCAATAATTGACTCGGGCACTGTAATTACCCGGCTGCCTCCTGACGCCTACAAGGCGCTCAGATCCACATTTAGAAAGTATATGAAGCAATACAAGATGGTGCCAGGTATTTCGATATTGGACACATGCTACGACTTCACGGGGTTCAGCACTGTAACGATTCCGTCTGTGGGAGTCCAATTCTTAAATAACGTATCTTTAGATCTTGATCCAAATGGAATATTGTATGTGTTTAACATCTCACAAGTCTGTCTTGCTTTTGCCGGCAATCGAGATCGGAAAGACTTGGCCATTTTTGGAAACGTCCAGCAGAGAACGTTCAATGTGGTGTATGATATTGCACATGGAGAAATCGGGTTTAGTGCAGAAGCATGCTAGCTGATGCACTAGTAGTGATTGTCTGCGGCTTCAGGTTGATCGGATTATGTTTCTTTTTTTTTGCACAATTTCTTTCCTCAGCTACAAAAACAAAAATATTTATGGGCATTTGTGTAATTTAATTTCCTTGTTCTGTTTGCACTATTAAGTTATGAACAAACATGAGGAATAGAAGTATCCTTTTATGAATGTGAAATTGTTATTGTTGTTAGTTTTTGTGTTTTGGAAAATAAGTGAAGGTTCTTCTTAGTTTCCTTTAATTTTTTTCCCTCTGTTTGTTAGCTGCTTTGTGATTGGAGTTTAGATTAAGGTAATAGCAATAGGTTCTTCTTAGTTTCCTTTAATTTTGATAGCTGCTATGTGATTGGAGTTTAGATTAAGGTAATAGCTTCTGGATTAATTAGACTTGGGCCTGGTTGAGTATGGAACTAACAACATCACAAGTTAGTTAATTTAATAACAGATTTTGTAATGCAAACCTCTTAATTTATATATATATATATATATATATATATATATATATATAACACTGGACATCATTTTTATTCTATTAGATAAATATTGTCAATTTAATATAAATTGAAATTGTACAAAATTCACACATGATATGACAAACTTGTACATGATTTGCAAATGTGAATCATGTACAAATTAATCTTGATTTGTGTAGGTTCATTCTTGTGGACAAGTTGTGTATCAAAATCTACGCTCAGAGCGAAAATACCACGTACGAATTAACATAAATTTCTACTTTTTGTAACGTACTAATTATAAAATAATAATACGTTTTAGCGCAGAATTTGATTTTAATTTATAAACCATCATCTAAAAGGATCTATGGTAGCCGACAAAATGCAGCCAATATGGTTGTGACGAGCATATATCCGTAAACCCCACTAGTTACATGCGCGCGTATACGTACAAGGTCGGAAAAAGAATGTGCAACCACTATATTCTCACAGACAAAACAATGATTAACAAAAAGCATATGTGTGGTCCTTTTTATATATCTCAATATTTGGATGCGAATAATTTAAATTTTCTAATCTCTATCTAGGTTTATTTTATTTAACTTAGACGTGATTATGTATGGTTTTATTTCATTGATAACATTTTTTTAAATATACATGCATTTAATTAAATATTCATAATAAATAAGACGTTTGCTATTCATTTTTTTTTTATTTTGATTATGTATGGTTCATTTTATTTTCATAGAAACAATATAGTTACATAAGTAATTAAAATCGATTTTTTTCATTTACATATGAAAAGTAACGAATATAATGAAGTAAGAAAGATAACTATTGAAATTTATGTTGAAAATTACAAAGTATAAATTGTAATTGATTCACAAAAGTATTTAAAAATATTAGGACCATGTAATTAATATTTACAGTTAGCATTAGATAATATTCACAGTCAGGAAAAAGGAAAGGGGAGGGCCTGAGGCCGGGGGGGATAAGGGGGGAATAAAATATGATTGGACAGAGTTCAGTCAACTAGTACGACATGAGATATATATCTATGGTCTATTAATTATTGCATTGGACAGTGCAAGACATATCACATGCCTGTGACAATCTACTATACCTAACTTGCAACGAAATACAATCTATTTGTCTCTGTTCAACAACCCTTCGTTTTCGCTCTCGTTCATATGCATACTGGATAATGTATGATGTACGCGATAAAATTTTTCAGACAGAAATAAAAAATTTAATACTACTTAATTTACCAAAGCTAGCTGTTTGAGTTGCAGTGAATACATCAGATCAGATCTAATGTATTATTAAAAGTATGTGATATGTGTCCGGATATGAGTAAAATATGGCACGCGTGTTTGAATATATCGTGTTTGATGTGTCATATGGCATATTTTTACAAATACAGTGTTAGACGTTAAGCATACTGAGTACAACACAATACGTGACACGTCTAATCCCTCTCTTTCCTGGCCACATGGCACTTTCTAAATGACCCAAGAGATGTTTTGTATTTTTTTCTTCAAAATAATGAAGCCAGAGAGGCAGAGAGGCCAACACTCTGTCTCTCAGCATTGAAAATTGAAAAATACTTTGTTTTTCCAAGTTCAAGTTTTTTACAATTTTAAAATTTTTTAACTATTTTTAGAATTGTTCAGATTTGTTGGATTCTTTTTTCACTTTTTAATACTTATTACCATATTTTTTAATAACTATTACAGACACATCTAAGAAAAATATTGTTCTAAAAATTTCCCTGCATTCTATAGAATTGTTCCTATTTTTTCTTATTTTTTTGTGATATTTTCCAAATTTTTAAATGTTATTAACAATTAAAATCAGAAATTAGAAATTTCAAATAAAAAGTAGGCACATGCAAGCACAGCATATTGAGACGTGTTGTGCCATTCTTAACACCCATTGTAAAAAAAAAAAACACGATACAACACAATACAGCACGTATTAATTTTTACAGTATATTCAGCTGACACGTATATACCTAATATGTGCAAACAAAGTACAATATATTTATAAATCTCTCGTCCTCACTAAGTAACTGGCCTTGAGTTTTACAATTTTCCACACGATTAATTTAATTTATGCATTTCTTAGGCGGGGTCGTTGTTGGTCCATAATGCATGGTGATATATATATATGTGTGTGTATATATGCCTATAACGAGAATTTCCTTGGTGATATATGCGTGCCAAGGGTGCAAGCTGATTGGATATGAATGGATATGTTTAAAATCATTATCTTTATTGTCGTTTCAGTTTTTCGGATATATATGTATAGATATTAAATGGATACGAATAGATACGAATATGATACGAAAATATGAAAATAGTTCATAAACATTCAATTTTTTTTGTTCATTTTATGACTTTATACAAAAGGAATACTGAAATTTATAAATTTATAATATAAATAGTATTGATGATGTAGATTGATTTCAATGATTTATCACTACGAGATTTATGGCATTTAAAAGCATTTAAAAAAGCCACCAAAAGCCTAAAAAATGTCGCCCTTGATATCTGGAGGCATTTTTAAAGTGATGCAAAGTAGTGTGTCGTTAAAGATATATGGTGGCACTTTTGATAGTTTTAATGGCATTTACAAATGCCACTAATCTTAGTAAAATAGCAGCACTCCATAATGCGCAAAATATAATGATGGCATTTTATCGAAAAACTGCCTCTATAGATCAATAATTATAGCATTTTGCAACTGCCTCCATATTTATTGTTAAATGCTTGAAGTTACACAATCAAATGCCATCTAATTATCAAAAGAGTCACCAAAACATATTGAAAATGCCTTTGATAGTCAAAAACTGTCGCACATTTCATGATAAATGCCACTAATTTGGTGCTTTGATATTTTTATAGATAAAAAAAATGAAAATTTTTTATTAAAAATGCAGTTGTTTACATTGAGTTTCATAGCATGTTTTATTAGCACGTCAAATCTCATTATTATATTTTTCTATATTAAGTTATTGCATAATTGCGCTGCCTTTTTTCGCAGCTCAACGCGCGAGGCATCGGCGTCCTCGCTCATGGGGGAAGAAGGTGCAGATACATCTCTGCGCGTGTTTGTGCGCTCAAGGATTTATTATTTAAGTGAATGTGAGAATTTTTACTTTCCGATGGGTGCAAGCCCCCGCCGTTAATTATCCCGACTCTCGCCTCAGGAACCTCTGATTAAAGGGCTAGAGAAAGTAAATATACAGGTTGATTTTATTATTCTTCCTTCATATATTTAAAAATGACATGATATGCATGCACGTGCAAGATTAAATCATATTTTCTTATTTTTATTTGATCATTCTATTTTGTTTAGAATATATGAGCAATCAGAAAGCATAATTCTCATAGGTCGCTTATTAGACTAAAGACGTATAATTTAAAATCGAAGAGATGTATGATCCCTTCAAATTTGGAGATTGAGGACGCATGATTCTATTAATCTCTGGGAGTTTGAATATGAGCATACTGTCAATTCAAAACTCACAGAACCAAAGATGTTTGATTGTATTAAAGACAATGATGTATGATCCTATATAGTCTATTGACCTTCCAAGCCTCAGATCTGAAGCGCTATGTCAATCCGAAATTTAGGAAATTGAAGAATCTGGAATGTATAATTCTTTATCGATTTCTAAGAACGAGCAACATTAAATCTAAAGCGCACTGCCAATTTAATGTTCTCTTAACTTGTTTGGTCATTATTTTAGTCATATTTGACTTTTCGAGGGAATTTTAGGAATTTTGATTTAACATTTGACCTCTCTAAGGCATTTAGAGGGCATTTTAATAATTTTGGTCAATATTTGACCATCCTGAGGTATTTCGGGGGCATTTTGGTAATTTTGATCAATACTTGACCACCCGAAAGCATTTAGGGGTATTTTGGTAATTTTGACATTATTTACATGTTTGGTCAAAAATTTGAAAATATTTGCATATTTGACATGTTTAATATGAGTTTTGGATATATTTGTATATTTGACATGTTTGATGATTTAGATATATTTACATATTTAACATATTTAGTCAAAGTTTTAGACAGATTTGCATATTTAATATATTTGATCAAAGATTTGGACATATTTGTTTGCTGTTTAAAAGTTGCCAGAAAATACACATAAATTGAATTGCATGAAATTAATGATATAATTCCATTTGATTTTCATACCAAAGATTTGAAACTATGAAATTATGTCCAATTTCATAATTTACTATATGTGAAAATTATTTCTTGAAATTAAAGAAATAATTTCATGAAATAACCATGTCAAATATTAAATCATGAAATTATGTTCAATCTCATGATTTATTAAACCTCAAAATTATTTCTTCAAATTAAAAATAATTTCATGAAATAATTATGCCAAACACCCCCCTCAAAGAAAAAATATATACATGTGTGCAAAAAAAATTTATGCGCAAAACCCTAATTATATGAAATTAAGAAACAATTTCATATAATCAATCATGCCAAATAAAAAAAAAATCATGAATTTCATTCATGAGAAATGCCCTAAATATTATCCCTTAGAATTAAAAAAAATAATAATTCTTTGGAATAATCATGCCAAATATTAATTGTATAAAATTAATATGCTTAATCATATACAATTAATGATTTAAGTGAAATTAATGCCTAATTTCACACCCAAAAATACCAAAAATATGACCTAAAATAACAGAATCATAGAATATATTTTCTGTGATTTTTCAGTAATTTTTCATGGATTTTTGCATGAGAAATAAAATAAAATGGAAAAAAGGAATAAAGAAAATACCAAAATCAGAACTGGAGATAGTTCTGTGTGCAATTTGGGGGGTATACAACAATCTGGGTGCAATTTGGGGAGCTCAAATACAACCTCTACCCTTGGGACCCACCTGTCATACAGACAAAATGTGCAAACGCTCCCCTCCCTCTGACAGGTTTGAAACCAAAGCACGGTTCACGTGCGCCCAACCCAAGCAAGGGAAACCCTTTGAATTTCTCTCTCTCTCCCTCCTTTCTACCTCCTCGAGCTCCAGAGCTCAGCTGAGGCTTCGAAAATGGAGTTTGGGCGTACAGTGCGAGGTGGTTCAAACCATTTTAGGGATTTAATCTACACCCTAATGGGAGTTCAATGCCACAAACAGCATTGAAAATAGTAAAGTAAACAAGGAGAAAATCGAAGGAGGAAGTACCTCGACCTTGAAGGTGACTGGGCAATTGGGAGCTGGAGAAGCCAAGCCAACACCTGGGGAAGCCTCAAGACACCTCCACGACGCTGCCTGAAGTGCTAATTTGGGGTGAAAAGCACTCAATTGACAGGTGCACCACTTGGCACCTGGGTCTGATTTGGGTATGGTCAATTGACACAACTCAGCACTCAAGCGACCAAATTGACACGTTGGACACACTCAGTGGCACCTTGGTGACATGTCAAGTGCCAACAAGGCTAAAGAATATTCGGGATATGCTCCCACCCGAAAGATGTGACACACTGGCCCAAGAAGGAGACAAAATCAACGGCTTCCTTCTCTCTTCCCAGGCCTGCGCACAGGGACATGTGTAGGCACGTCATGGAGAGGTCTGAGCGCCAATTAGCTGGAAGAATCTTCCAAGGACAAGCCACAGGCCAGCACAGGCCTGGCTGGCTCAATTCTGGCCATTTGATCAAACCAAGGGCTGGGATGATGCCAGCTCAGCCCTCAGGCTCAAACCATGCCCTCTGGACTATAAATAGACCCCCAGTGAAGAAGAAAAAAAGAAGAGAGCAACATAGCTGAAACTCTGCCAAAATCAAAACTCCACCAAAATTCCACAAAAAGAAACCTGAGCTGAGAAGAGATCAAGCTCTGAATAGCTAGGTAAGGGACAGAGGAGTCAAGCCTTAAGCTTGGCTCAGTCCCAATTGAGCTCAAGGAGCCAGTCTCATATTGCTGGGTGAGATGGCTACGCCCCATGGCTGGGGAGGTGCACATGTGCCTCCCTCCTTCCAGAGCTCAATTGGTGACTGAGCATGAGTCTCAGGAGCTCACATGGTGAGTTCACCATGGAATTTGACAGTATACTTCAACCAATTGGCACATGCCAATCTGGTTTCATGGGGATGGGCACATATTCATCCCCTTTCTCTCTCAAGCCCTGTGCACATTTACAGTGGCAATACAATGCTCATTAATGGCTTTATACAAGCTGTTATGCTGTCAAAATTCCATGGAAAAACAAGACTCCATGTTTTCTATGTGTATTGTATTTCAATTTGTTATAATATATGATGTTTTGGTTCAAATTGCCTTTTTTTCTTCCTTTAGTTTCTTCTCTTATGTTTCTCTGATTTGCTTGATGGCTCAAAATCATAATTGAGCAATACAAAAGCAATATACATCAACACTGGTTGAAGTCCAGTATATGCCAGCTTCTGTCCAGCTGAGAGATCAATCCATATCTCTCAGTCTGTTTGTTAATTTTTCATAAAATTTCACAGTCAGGTAGAATGGGTTTGTATCAACTTACAACCCAAATTTTATAATTTTTTGAATTTTCTGTGAATTGTTATGAATTTTCCAATCTCATCTGTGAAAAACCCCAAAAAGGTCAACTTTTGGTCAAACTGAGAACTGCATTCTCCTTTTGAGTCCAAAATCCAAATTTTCTTGATAAATTCACCCTTATAACACCTCATGTGATGTTTTAAAGGGTTTAGAATAATTAAACCAGGCTTTAACACATAGGTTAAGCCAAATTTGATTTTTAACAGATCTAAAAGGGTATTTCTGTCCAGTCTGGTAAAAATTCAAAAAACATGCTTTCTGTTCACTTAATTAATTTGAAATTTTATAAGCATCTAGAATAAGTCTTAATGCATTCACTCACCAAATTTTATCATTTTTGGTTTTTTCTGTGATTTTCTATGAATTTCTGAAATTGGATCTGTAAAAATCAGAATTTGGTCAATTCTGGAATGAATACCAGAAAAAGGAAAAAATGAAATTAACTTGTGTAAAAGTGAAATACATGTGTGAAATTGATGTAAAGCCTTTCTAAAACATGCAGTTGACCCCAATAAACATATTCTAACATACAATTTGAGAAAAATATGATAAAATCAAAAGAAAACCAAATTGAAAAAAAAACCAGAAATGACCCAATGTGCATAAAAGACAATGCACATCTGAATTGATGAAATTAATTATTCAAACATGCTCAAACATACTAAACGACACTGTCTAAAGGGTTAATTGGAAGAAAATTGTAAAGAAAAGCCATGAAATACCATTTGGTACCAAAGCCCCGAAACCAGTCTGGTACCAAATGGCCAAAGTTGCAAAATTGATGAATTAAACCCAAATTAAACCTCAAAAACTTGTTAAACATGTTCTGACGATGCCATATGACAAAGGAATCGAATTAATTTGTCAAAAATCAGCTCAAATTCCTCAAAATTTCATCTCAGCCAACATCCCAACCGAAACCAAGTGGCTACCCCCATCTACGGCGATCCAGGCCGCCGCCGCCGCCGAGACCACCACTGATGGACTCCCCACGCTCCGGTGATGCTAACCATGCCCTCTGATCGGAGATCTGGCGCCGATAGGGCCCTGATCAGTGTCAGAGGAGAAGAGCACGAATATTGATGCATCTCGAAGTGCGAATCTTGATGAAATTCAAACAGTCCAGTGGAGGCTTGATGCGCGCCAGTGATCCAACATCCCAGTTTAAAAGATGCTTTAAAAACTGAACTAAAGTTCAGATCTTGATGCATGGGCCCAAATCCAACAGCCCATATTAATCTGTTTTGAAAATAAACTTTAAAACACCAAATAAAAATGATTTCTCAAGCCCAAAAACTACGAAAAATATATTAAAAATCATGATTTCATTTCTAAATATTTTTAAGGCCATAAAATACCAATTTTGATTTTATTTTCTTTTTTTTAAAAGAAATTCAAAATATATGATATATGTATAAAACAAATTCAAAATATTAAGTAGAGTATTTAAAATAAATGGAAATTATGCCAAAATATTCAACATAATCAAATAAATGTTATATTTTGATAAAAAAAAATCAAAATATTTAAAATGACCAAATTATGTTATATTTTGATAAAACAAATCAAAATATTCAAAAATAACCAAATTATGTTATATTTTGATAAAACAAAATCAAAATATTTAAATGACCAAATTATGTTATATTTTGATAAAACAAATCAAAATATTCAAAAATAACCAAATTATGTTATATTTTGATAAAACAAATCAAAATATTTAAAATGACCAAATTATGTTATATTTTGATAAAACAAATCAAAATATTCAAAAATAACTAAATTATGTTATATTTTGATAAAACAAATCAAAATATTTAAAATGACCAAATTATGTTATATTTTGATAAACAAATCAAAATATTCAAAATAATCAAATTATGTTATATTTTGATGAAGCAAATCAAAATATTCAAAAATGATTAAATTATATAATATTTTGATAAAGCAAATCAAGATATTCAAAAATGATTAAATTATGTTATATTTTGATAAAACAAATCAAAATATTTAAAATGACCAAATTATGTTATATTTTGATAAAACAAATCAAAATATTCAAAATAATCAAATTATGTTATATTTTGATGAAGCAAATCAAAATATTCAAAAATGATTAAATTATATAATATTTTGATAAAGCAAATCAAGATATTCAAAAATGATTAAATTATGTTATATTTTGGTAAAACAAATCGAAATATCCAAAATACTCAAATTATATTATCAAAATATTTAAAATGACCAAATATGTCAAAAATGTACAAGAAATTATATAAATTGGTCAAATGTATGAATATGTCCAAATCTTTGACCAAACATGTCAAATATGCAAATAAACCCAAGTATTTCAAAATATTTGACCAAATATGTCAAATATACAAATATACCCAAATATTTAACCAAATATGTCAAAAATACAAATATGTCCAAATCTTTGACCAAACATGTCAAATATGCAAATAAACCCAAATCTTTGACCAAACAGGTCAAATATGCAAATATGTCCAAACTTTTGACCAAATATGTCAAAAATGTAAATATATCTAAATATTTGACCAAACATGTCAAATATGCAAATAAACCTAAATCTTTGACCAAACATGTCAAATATACAAATATGTCCAAACTTTTGACCAAATATGTCAAAAATGTAAATATGTCTAAATATTTGACCAAACATGTCAAATATGCAAATATACCCAAATCTTTGACCGAATATGTCAAATATGCAACTATGCCCAAACCTTTGACCAAATGTGTCAAATATACAAATATGTCCAAATATTTGACCAAATATGTCAAATATGCAATTATGTCCAAACCCTTGACCAAATGTGTCAAATATGCAAATATGTCCAAATATTTGGCCAAACATGTCAAATATACAAATATACCCAAATATTTGACCACAATGTCAAATATGCAAAAATGTCCAAACTTTTGACCAAACATGTTAAATATGCAAACATGCCCAAATCTTGGACCAAACATGTCAAATATGCAAATCAACCCAAACATTTGATCAAATATGTCAAAATATATATATATGCCCAAGTATTTGACCAAACATGTCAGAAAAAAATGTAAATATGCCCAAACTTCTGACCAAACATGTCAAATACCCAAACATGTCTAAATCCTTGACCAAATATGCCAAATATGCAAATATGCCCAAACTCTTGACAAAATATGTCAAATATGCAAATATGTCCAAATCTCTGGCCAAATATACCAAATATGCAGATAAGTTCAAAATTTGGTAAAACATACCAACGTATCAAATCATATCAAATCATGCTTCGAGAACGTTAAACCGGCAGTGCGCTTCAGGTTTAATGTACTTCATTTTGGAAATCGATAAAGAATTATACGTTCCCGATTCTCCAACTTTCCCAGGTTTCGTATTGACATAGCACTTCAGATTCGGGATCCGGAAGGTCAATAGACTGTTTAGGACGATACGCCCTTGTCTTTGACATGAGCCTCTATAGAGATTAAACATCTCTAGTTCCTTGAGTATCGAGTTGGCAGTGCGCTTCATATTCGAACTCCATGAGATCAATAGGATTATATGTCCTCGATCTCTGATTTATGAGAAATTATATGTTTCTCTGACTTTAGATCATACGTCTTTAGTCTTATTATCAAAAGTTATATCTTTTGGTTATTTTAAGCATGTATTATAAAAAAAAGGGAAGAAAGAAATAAAGCCACAAATCTTATCCATATATTTTAATTAGTTTAGCCCATTAATCAGAGGTTCCCGAGGGGAGAGCCAGGGTAATTAACGGCGGGGGCTTGCGCCCGTCGGAAAATAAAAGTTCCCACAATCACCTAAATAATAAGTCCTTGAGCGCACAAACACGCGCAGGGATGTACCTGCACCTTCTTCCCCCGTGAGCGAGGACGCCAATGCCTCGCGCGTGGGCCGCGAAAAAGGGCCGCACAGGTTCTGGCACGCCCGGTAGGACATATCTTTCTCCTCTCATCTCTTGGGCTAAAATTATTAAATATATGGATCAAATAAAAAAATATATATAATAAATTTTGCATGAAATATGGCTAATTGATTTGTGGAGTTTATATTTTTCAGGAAATGATGACAGGCGTGAACTCTCCGTTTGCGATCGCCGTCCCCGTCTCCCTCAACGAGGCGGGCCACATGGTGTTCTCGTTTGGGGACTTTCCCCAAATGATCGTTCTTCCTTCAGGATCACCTAGAAGGGGATCGATAACAAAATCTTAGCGCTTCCTCCAAAACCTCAGCGTCCCAGGAGACGCCGTTCTGTGAACAAGAAACGGGTGGCCCCAAAGGTCACCAAAACCTCCAAAACCTCAGTGTCCTTGACCCTTCCCACACCGGTGGCCCCAAAGGTCACCAAGAAACGGGCTCTCCAAGCCTACCAAGATGAATTGGTGGCTGAGCCAAATCTTCCTGTCTCCAACCCCTTCACATCTCTAAGGATTGTGAAAAGGAACTCTCCGGCCGCTCGTATTCGGAGCGTTTGGGAGGTTCCGCAGCCGAAACCTCATCCAAACCAAAACTTCTCGACCGAGTCGGGAAGACCTTCAGGCCTTAAACAGGTCAACCTGGGTAAGTCTCTATACGAGACTCACTGAGCTATTAAGGCGCGTAAACAACAGCGCCGAAACAAACCTCAAGCTTTTGTCTCTCAAGTTCAAGGGAGACAGGCCCATTTCCCCTGGGAATCGGGGAACCGCCCACATGAACGGGCACAAGGGACCAAACAAACATGGGTCCCAAAATCTCGTCTGACCCAAACAAGCCAGACACCATCCACCTATATACAGGTGGTTAAGCCCAAAACACGGGCTACGGTCAAAATCGCCGCTCTCTCGAAAGATATCGAGAGTGAAAGTGTATTTAAGAGGTTGGGGTCGAAGATGAATCCCCAGGCCTCGAGCACGATTGTATTTGACAGGTTAGGGCCAAAACTAAACCCTAAGCCATTAAGGTCAAACAAAGGGTTGGTTATCACTGTCCCTGACCAGGCCCGAAAGAAAAGGCGGGTCTCTCGTTCAGCGCCATATGCTGACGACGAAGAGGAACACTTCACAGTCTATACTGTGGGGGCGTATGACGAAAGCTCCTCTGATGAGCAAGAAGAACGTCATGCCACATACATGGCTGATGATGAAGAAGTGGGCCCATCCAATGACCCACCGCCTGGTCGAGACGTCGAGAACGCTCATGAGGCCAGAACTAGAGCCAGGACCAAGAGAGGGCAAAAAGGAGGCCCTCCAACTGACGACGAATCAGCCCACAATGAAGCAGAGATGGAAGACACTGGTGGCTCCGCGAATGATTTCGTTGCCCAATTAAAATGACAACTGTCTATACGAGAACGGGAAATGGAGGAGTATAGGCAGAGGAATGAGCAGGAAATGGGAGAGCTCAGAAAGCAAAATCAAGAGGCCTTAAGCCTGATCAAGTCCTTAAGTGACTTTCTGACCAAGAAGGGGATCACAAATGAGAGGGTGGAAGATGAAGGACCCTCCAAACATACGGGACCCCAACCATCGCAACATCCAAGCTTTAGAGACCCCGACGGTCATAAAGAAGACCTCCCATGTGGAGGAGAGAGCTCTCGAGTCAATGTTGCTCGGGGCTCCAACACTCGTACATATACTAACGAGAATCAAGGATTGACTAAAAAGGAGATCCAGGAGATAATTAGTCAACAACTTCAAATAGCAGGCGCAGGATTTACCGTCTCACCATTGAAACGAACGGGGAGGCCGTATCCAGCCGATTACGACGCTATACCTTATCCAAAGGGATATATAGTCCCGAAGTTTAAATTCTTCTCGGGAGAGGGTGTAAAAGACACCAACCCAGATCAACACTTGGCCCATTTCATGGCCTCGTGTGGGAATACAGGGAGCAATGACGCCTTATTGCTGCGTCAATTCCCGCAAAGTCTAACGGGTCCCTCCTTTGAATGGTATTACTCATTAGAAAATGGGAGTATTAAAACGTGGGATGACATGACTGATGCCTTCAGGGCAAAATTCGCGGTCATGACTGACAAAATCAGCATCGCAGACTTGGCCAATACCAGGCCCCAGAAGAATGAAAAAGTTCTGGAATACATTAGTCGCTGGCGAAACCTCAACATCAGGTGTGATCGCCCGATAACCCAAAGGGAGGCGGTCGAACTAATACTCAGGAACGTAGACAACTGGATAACACCGTTCTTAGGGATAGCCAAGATTACGACATATCAGGATTTGATAAACTGTGTGTCCAGGCTTGAAAATGCACCTCCAAATTCATGGCCCAACTACTCAGGTCAGAGATTCCAAAGAGGAGGGAAGGCCGAGGCCAAGGTAGCCAGTACAAGCAAATCCGGCGGCAAAAACACGACCGCTAATGTCAACACTGTGAACAATGGTGGCTCGTCAAATAAAAAATGACTGTGGCAACAGTGCAAAAGCCGTATATGGAAGCGGGCAGCCTCTTAAAAGTCTGGAGGAATTAAAGGGCAATCCTTATTCATTTAAAAGGGATAAGGTCGCGCGACTTTTCAAAGATGCTTTGAAGGACGGGCTCCAATTACCTAAATGTAAACGGCCCGCTGATATGGAGAAATCCAGTGACCCGAACTACTGTCCATATCACAGAGTGCTTGGGCACCCTATAGAAGATTGTTGGGTGTTCAAGGACTGGATAGAAAGGAGGTACAAGAATGGCGAGATAACTCTGGCTGATAGTATCCTCTAAACGCCAGCCCCGCATGAGCAGGTGAACGCGGTCTCTCATATAGAGATCAATATTGCGGATTCCTCGACAGAACCTTGGAGTATCCATTTGTCCCGGAAAGCAAAGAAACTCCTCAGGTTCATCCAGAAAGAACTAGGTATTTTGTGGAAAAATGATGTAACTCCCATTATCCCTGAACCACCAAGAAAACCGGTGGCTTTCTACAAAAAGGCGAACAAAAATGGCAGCCGTAACGGGACGAGAAGCCAGTAAAACCAAAGGAGTCCCGGAAAATTCAGAACTCCAGAAGTACATTGATGTGCTTGAAGAATATGAGCAAGGTCAACTGATACCGGTCGTGCTTCGGGACTTCATTCCTAAACAAATTCTCAACAAATTGCTGGGTATAGTCGATGAAGACGAAACCACAGATGAAGGAGATGAGTTCTGGGAGGAAGAATGTTGTGTCATCACCCACGTAGAAACTCATGAGGTGAGCGAATCAGAAGACTTTGATACTCTCCCTTGTCGGGAGGAGCTTTATCTCAACGAGCTTCTCGGGCAAGTTCATCATTTCATGGATGGTCACAAAAGGACAACCAGCCTAGACTCAAAGTCGACAATTCGAAAATTCAAACCTGAAGGCATAAAAGGGCTAGTGGAAGACATGCCCTGTCGAATGAGAAAAGAATGCGAGAAGGGATCTGAAATGAAAGGATTCCTTAGAGTTGGATTTACCCGAGACGGGGAAAACTCATCCTCGGGATGCCCGAAAGAGGATATGGTGATCATTATTTCTCATGGGCATCAATCCAGAAATGAGGCATTTCGGCCGGGTCAAGCCCGAAGAAAACGTCCCAATGTCTTTTTAGTAAATATAGAAGACAAAGAAACATTGGAAAGCGTGGCATTGCAAGATTGCGGCCACGAAGAAAGGCTGATGATTGAAACCATAAGCGCAGGAAGGGGTGGCGAATCCCAGGCCATTTCTACTCAAGTTGGGAACTTCTCCGTACTAAACCCAAAGAGAGGGTCAATAAACCCTGAGTCAAGGAAAGGGGGTAGGCCTGCCGACGGCCGAAAGCGCTCTTTTAAAATAGAGAATGGGGAGGAAGGGTAGTCAAGCCCTCACAAATACACCCGTTCCGCACCTAATAAAAAAGAATGGTGCCATGCAATTCATCATGATAGCGACTCGGAAGAAGACGCAAGCTTCCCCGGGAATCTATTCTATCCTGAAGAAGGTAGTGAGGCCACTACCCCCGAAAAGGAAAAGATGGAGTGTCAGGTTGTTCTGCGTTCGGGCACCTATATCCCCGAACGTCAACCTCCAAAAGAGTCTGACCGAAATGTGACAAAGACCAAAAACACGGGCAAAGAGCAAGAAAATGGCTTACCCACCCGTGAAAAGTCAAAACTCACGGTAGGAGATTACAATGTGCTGGCACATCTCCGTAAGATACCAGCCTTGCTTAGTGTTTTCGACGCGTTAATGATGTCGAAAGATATGCGCGATATACTAATATACGCGCTCCAAAATCCTGAGCAATTTCAGGCCTACTTCGCCGAAAAACAATCACATGAGATGGCATACGTCAACAGCCGCTCAACAGGTATCCACTTCACTGATGAAGACCTGTTAACTGGCACTGCATATCACAACCGGCCGTTGTATGTGACGGGCGACTGTGAAGGACAAAGATTGAATCGCATTCTGGTTGATTCAGGGTCATCGATAAACATTATGCCCTTGAGGATCCTGAAGACCTTAATGCTGGACACCAAGCCATTGTCGAATGAGAAAGTGACCATTCATGGGTTCAATCAACATTCCCAGAAAGCCATGGGTGCGGTGACCTTAACACTCCAATTCGGGGGCCTGATAACCTCGACCAAATTTTATGTCATTGACGCCGATACGTCATATAAGGCCTTACTCGGTCGCCCTTGGTTGCGTGAAAACCGGGTAGTGCCATCAACCCTCCACCAATGCATGAAATACATAAAAGACGGAAAGCAAAAAAGGATAAATGGGGACATCAAACCGTTTGGGGTCCACGAAATAGGCCTTAGCGACGCCCGTTATTTCCTGACACAAGAGGAGAAGGATCAGCATAAAACACTGATGGAGTCTCTGAGTTCCGTCTTGAAAGAAAATGGATTGGAGATGCAAATAAGTCAAGCCAACCCACGCCCGGTCTGGTGTCATCGCATGATAAAGAGGCACCAACTTTGAGCAATAAGCCCATTTATGGGTTGTCCTCTGATGAAGAGGAAGACAAGAAAGAACGAGTGTATGGTATCACTCCTTTATTTGGCGCCTCTTCTGATGAAGAAGATGAGAAGATCTCAACGCGCCGGGTTATCCCGCTATACGGGGCCTCAACAGATGATGAGTCAGAAAAGGAAGCTCCTATAGATGGAGAGGCATATGAATCGGAAAGTGGGTCAGAAGAAGAAATTCTGTTTCATGTCAAGCCTACGTACAATTTCGAAACTGACGAGAGCCATGAATCGTCTCTAAGGGTTGAAAAGGTGCCAGAAAAACATTACAAGGACCTTTCTCCCAAAGAAGTAAACCAAATCTAGAAGTTGCAGATGTTCATCGTTCCTTCAAAGGTCGAATGCTTGCCAGGAAAAATGGTCACTCATAAACCAATCAGATTCTACAAAATTGATGCGATCAATCCTGGTGATAAGGCACTGATCCATGAATGGAGTGGCTTACTATCAGAAGATTCTGATGACGGGGAAGTCAACATCGAGGCGTCCCGATATTTCGGGAAGAACCAGGGTCAACTGATGGAAAAGGCCCGGTGTCCTCAAACCATATCAAAATCCAAGATGTATTACTTTGAAAGACTATGGAATGGCTCCACTAATACGGTCAGGGGCCTTGACGACAAGATCAAATACACTCGTGGTTTGGGATACAACTCTGAGTCAGAAGAAGACGGGGATCCCGACGAACGGTGTCGAAGTTTCTTCAAGAACCGCAGAGTTACTTGTCATATGGTATCTGAGGAGCCGGAAGAAGAAGACTTCATCCTGGTGGCTAAAAATGCACCAAAGGAGTTGGAGGACGGCGCGTCAAACACCATTGACGAGTTGGTGGAAGTTAACCTCGGGGCAGATGAAGACCCCAGGCCAACCTTCATAAGCGCATCCCTCCCCCAAGAGAAACGGGAACCCTTGAAGGCCTTGCTCCAAGAATATGTTGATTGCTTCGCATGGAGCTATGAAGGAATGCCGGGTTTGGATCCCAAAGTTGCGGTCCACAAACTCAAAATTGACCCAAGTATAAAGCCGATCAAACAGGCGCCACGACGAATGAGAATAGAACTCGAGGAAAAGGTCGTGGTCGAAACCAAGAAGCTTATCGATGCGGGCTTTGTGCGGGAAGAAGAAACTCCCGATTGGGTGGCTAGCATTGTCCCTGTGAAGAAGAAGAACGGGCAAATACGCATATGCGTCGACTTTCGGGACCTGAATAAATCTTGTCCCAAAGATGACTTTTCTTTACCTGTGACAGAAATCATTATCGACCATACCTCGTCTTATGAGGTATTCTCCTTTATGGATGGGTATGCGGGGTATAACCAAATTAAAATGGATGAAGAAGACCAGAAGCATACAGCCTTCCGCACTCCGATGGGCATTTATTGTTACAAAGTTATGCCTTTTGGCCTTAAAAACGCCGGGGCCACCTACCAACGAGCCATAACAAAAATATTCGATGATCTAATTCATAAGATTGTCGAATGCTACGTGGACGATTTGGTCGTAAATGCGACGTCCTATGACGAGCATCTCAGAAATCTCAAAGTCGTGTTCAACCGTCTGAGGCAACATGCGCTTAAGTTAAACCCATTGAAATGCGCTTTTATGGTTTAGTCGGGGAAATTTCTTGGGTTTGTCATACGACATCGGGGAATAGAAATAGACCCGAGTAAAATCAAAGCAATACAAGAATTGCCGCCACCCAAAAACCTCAAAGAACTTCGTTCGCTTCCAGGCCGCTTGGCATATATCAGGCGATTCATAGCCAATCTATCAGGTAGGATACAACCTTTCACCCGATTGACCAAGAAGGATGTCCCGTTTAAATGGGACGAAACCTGCCAACAAGCCCTGAACGACATCAAGGGCTATCTCCTCAAACCGCCAGTGCTAGCCGCTCCAATACCAGGAAAAGAGCTGATACTGTATACAACAGCCCTGGATGGATCTCTCGGGGCCTTGTTAGCATAAGAAAATGAACAAGGGAAGGAAAACGCCCTCTACTACTTGAGCCGCATGCTGGTGGGAGCGGAATACGCCTATACGCCGATTGAGAAGCATTGCTTGGCATTGGTGTTCGCCGTAAAGAAGCTGCGACACTACATGATAGCCCACAAGGTCATCCTCATCTCAAAAATTGATCCTTTAAAATATCTCATGACGAGACCCATGCTTACAGGCAGGTTGGCAAGATGGGCCATAATCCTGACCGAGTTTGATATAACCTTCGCCCCACAAAAGGCTATAAAGGGGCAAGCAATGGCCGATTTTCTGACAGCCCATCCAATACCCGACAACTCTTCTTTGGCATGCGAATTTCCAGACGAAGAAGTCTTTCACATCAAAGATGAAACCCCGAGTTGGGAAATATATTTTGATGGGGCATCATCAATACGGCCCACCGCGGGCCCAAACATCCCGCAAATACGGGCCAGGATAGGCCTAGTCTTCGTAACACCAGAAGGAGGGATCATGCGTCTTGCCTTGGCATTGACCGAGCCTTGTACAAATAATGAGGCTGAATATGAAGCGCTCATAGCCGGGTTAGAGCTTGCGCTGAACATGGAGATTAGAAAACTCCATGTATTTGGAGACTCTCAATTGATAATAAATCAAATCACTAGAGCATACAAAGTGCTAAAACCAGAATTGGTGAAGTATCACGCTAGGGTTTTGGAATTAATAGATGAAATTCCTGAAATCCTATTCAAGAAAATCTCGAGAGCCACAAATGGCAAAGCTGATGCACTCGCTCGGGTGGCTAAAGAATTAGGCGAGCCTGGCGACGAAAATGTACAAATTATTATCAAAAACCGACGACCCCTGTCCTCGTGCTTTACGGGGACCAAAGATAAAATCCACGTGGCTATGGCCGAAGAAATGGAAAGTGACTTGGAAGATGTCATGGTGGCCCAGTCAAATGACGATTGGCGCCAACCTTTCGTCGAATACTTCAAGTATGGGATTCTCCCGAATGAGAAATCAGCGCAAGAGCAACTCAAAAAGAGAGCGCTTCGCTACGCTTATGTCAATGACACCTTATATAGGCGATCATACGACCAAATGTGGCTTCGTTGTGGGTCAGACTCAGAAGTCTAGCAAATAGTAAAGGAAGTTCATTCGGGTTTATGCGGAGCACATCAACCGGGACCCAAAATGCGGCTCAAGATAAAGCGCATGGGCTATTATTGGCCCACCATGGCACGCGATTGTATTGAGCATGCCAAGAAATGTCACATGTGCCAAATACATGGCACGTTCATACATCAACACCTAAACCCGCTACACCTGACTGTGTCATCCTGGCCGTTTGATGCGTGGGGCACCGATGTAGTTGGGCCCATTGACCCACCTTCGTCCAAGGGCCATAAGTTTATCTTGGCTGCGACAGACTATTTCACCAAATGGGCTGAGGCAGTCCCGCTTAGGGAAGTGAAGGCAATTGATGTCGTAAATTTCTTCAAAACCCATATCCTATATCGATTTGGGACCCCGAGGAGAATCATTTCCGATAACGGGGCCGCATTCAAAAGTGCCAAAGTATACGCACTTGCGGAAAAGTTCAAGATTGATTGGAAATATTCTTCCATATATAATCCCAGGGCAAATGGTTTAACAGAGGTCTTTAATAAGACCTTGATAAAAATCATGAAAAGGACGTTGAAAGGAAATCAGCGCAACTGGCACGAAAGGCTACAAGAAGCGCTTTGGGCATATCAAACCACATGTCGAACCCCCACTCAAGCGACACCGTATTCCTTGGTGTTTGGTGTCGAAGCTATTTTGCCGCTTGAGGTGGAACTCCCATCCTTAAGGGTGGCGCTCCAGAACGAAATGTCGTTAGATGAGCAGAAGCGACTCAGGCTCGACGAACTCGACGCTATGGACGAAAGGCGAATCATAGCCCAACAAAACTTGGAAATATACCAAGCAAAGATGGCACGGGCCTATGACAAAATGGCCCGCCCAAGAACTTTTCGCCAAGGAGAATTGGTGCTTGTTCTCCGAAGGCCCATAATTGACCGGCATGTCAGCCCAAAATTTTCACCTAATTGGGAAGGCCCATATGTGATTGAGAAGGTATTTGACGGAGGAGCATACCAACTCATAGATTATAAAGGCGAAAGATCATTACCTCCTATAAACGGGCAGTATCTCAAGAAGTACCACGCATAAATCCATACACCAAGAAGAAAGGTGGCTAAATCTATACACCAAGAAGAAAGGTGGCTAAACCCATACACCCAAAAGAAAGGTGGCTTAAGTCCCGGGATAAAAGGATGCTTATCCATGTCCCGTCGGGCATAAATCGGCTTTGTTGCCTTGAGCCGTTAATCAAGGAACACATGTGGTGGCTAATATAAAAGCCACCAAAATCTCTGGCAAGCCAAAAAGAAAGGCTTTGTCCACATCGCCGGATGAAGTCGGCGCCCAGACTTTGGGGTCACTAAAGCGCGGAAAATGGTTTTGGTATTTGTGCCTCTAATACAATTACCACTGTGTTTGCCCGTTTGATACAGAATAAATATGAAAATGGGCAGCGTTACGATTTGGCGCTATAAACAAATCATTGCTGAATAAAACCTTGCCTTATTAATTAATAGTAAGGCAGAGTATTGAAGGCATAAATAAAAGCCCTATGATGAATGAAACTGTCTTATGCTTATGATAATGTTGGATGATTTGTCAGGGCGAAATTCCACTCCGAATACATAAATATATGTAGAGAATGAGCGAAATGTGAGGATTCCACACTTGATAATGAGTGGAGAGAACGGGGAGGATCCATACTTAAAATGGTTTTGCCGATTTGTACCATAAACAATTGACACTGGTATGTTTATCTGACCAGTTATAAAGGGATGAACAGGCTTTTTATTTTTGTGCCTAACAAAATAACAAAATACCAAAAATATTGATAATAATACAAACTTTCCCAATACACATATCCAATCCATGCATCATACAAAATACAATAACAAACATAAACTCCTCAAAATAAACAACTAAAGCCATGTCCAGAACAAACAAGATGTCAAAAATACAAACAAACCCCACCCTAAAGGCTGGAATAGCGACTATACAGCTGGGCCAAGAACCCATCAATCCGGGTGAACAAAGAACAGGCGGCGGTAAAATGACGCTCCTCGTCAGCCACTAGGTCGTCCACACTAGCTCGTACGGCCTCATAATCATATCAGTAACTGCGAAGGGTAGAAAAGGCAGTGTCTACCAAACCCTCCACACCCTTGATTTCACTCCTCAGTGACTGGGTCTGATCAGCCAGGTGGCTAGAAGCCCTGTAATCAGCCCCGGAAGCTAACATGCCCGCGCTGAAAGCCAAGTGACAAGTAAGCTGATCCTGAAGACCACTAAGGCGGTGACGAAGAGAGAATAACTCTGACTCGGCATGAGATACCAACATCGCGAGAGTCGAGAGAGTCTTTCGTCTCTCACCAAAAGCCCAGGCCAAACGCTCGCGGGATATGTAAGACAAATGCTCCTGACAGGGGACGATCAAGTCGTCAATCACTCCTTGGAAATCGGGGAGGTTTCCGGAAACAGGAACCAAATCCAATGCATGAAGATCCAACGAATGGTGGGCTCGAGTGGAGTTGCCAAGGGAACATAGCTTCTCCAATAGATGTCGCATCTCCGATATGGAAGGACCTACCAACCAAAACAATGTTATTATACGTGATGTCAACACGAGATATAAGGCGAGGGGATATAAAAAACGCGTACCATCGGGAGGAATGTCATCAGGGAGTATCTCCTCTTCGGGATCCATCTCAAAATCTTCCCCGGAGACGACATTCAACCCTGTGTCGAGCCCAACCTCTGGTTCCGCTTCAATTTCCTCGTCAGGCTCCTCCTCAATTCTGTCGTCATACTCGACACTGGACCTATCACCGAACTCTGCGCCGGTCGCCTCGGCAATAACAAAATCCTCAGGGTCTGAATTAAAAAAGCAAGAGTAAGATTCCCGAAGAGAGAGATGAAAGGGGCAAAGTATTGTGAGATGGTGAAACAAAAATGAAATCACAACTCAGTCACTAATCATGACAGGCTCCTGAAGGACAGTCAAATCTTCCGCTTCCCTTAACTGAGAAACTCTCGCGGGCGAAGCAAACTCTCCGCCGAGAGTCGGTACTAATGGACTCTCAGCGTTCCCTTCTGTTTCAAAGAAAAATGAAATAAGTAAGGGAAATTATGTGAAGAAGGTGTAATAAAAAGGGTTCTAAAGCAAAATCATACCTATGACCGCCTCGTCCCCGAGGGCGGTGGGAGAATTTTCCTTAGCCTCTGTTGTAGGAGGGTCGGCGTTCCCAAAGCCTAAAGAAAAAATCAAGGAAGATATGAAGAAAGAATGGCCATATCTCTATAAAAATACGGAGAATCTTGTGAGTATGGATACCTGGCAAACTCGCTTGAAAGATGAAGAACTCCTCCAAGATGGGGTCAGGTGCCTCTTTGTCGGTCGACCCTCCTACGATTTTCCCGACATCAGTACATCATAAAGAAGTCAAATAAAAACTTCATGGATATAAATACAATAAATGAAAGATGCCATAAGCAACATTACTTGTCTGGGAAGCAATAGAAGAATCTGATGGCACCTTGCTGTCAAAGCCATGAAAATCAAGCAAAGTACGAGAAGAGGAAGAAGAAGGAGATCTCCGCCGCTTCTTTTCATTCTTCTTCTTGTCCGGCAACGGGCAAGTCACACGTGCCATATCGGTAGGGAGTATCGCCTGGTATGCAGATATGGTGTGAGTATACCACCTATGATACATGGCGGTAAAGATCACCTCTGAGCGTGAAGCTCGGGGCATGGTAAACTGGGAACCCGTACCCACACGAAGTATGGAAGACCAACATCTACTCAAACTCTCCAGGTCTGCAGAAAGCGACTCAGGACGAGGGAACAATTCAGGGATGTCTTGATCATATCCAAACTGATGGGCACAACGGTGAGGGGAGTATGGCTCCAAAATAATGTGCTCACCAATGCACAAAGGCAAGAGACCACATCGAATACTGATGAGGTACTCGGTGGCCACTGAATCCTCCAGGATCCCCTGAACCAACCTGGACCGTGGAATGTCCACGATAAGTCTGTCTGAACCTCTGGGCATCTTACGTGAAAAAGCGCGTACCTCATATCTCTGGAGTGCCCCTCGCGAGCGGAAGAAACGATAGCGAGCATCCTTCGGAGAAAGGGATGATGCCGAAGCACAGGCTATATCAAACAAATAGGGTAATATAGCCCGTATCTCCTGAGAAAGGACTGAGGTGTAAAGACCCATCCAGTGTGCATGAAGCCAGCCACTGATGAAATGGAAAGGGATGACCTCCCCACTGAAAGAAGGATCGCGAGAGGAAGCTAACCCGCGAAGAGATCGATAAATGTTGGCCAACGCCGGGATAGCCAGGGAAACCCTATGTCCTCGAGCCAGGATGTTAGCTACAACAAATGAAGAAGGCCTAATCCTGTCAACTGGAGAACTGGGCAAGATGAAGTAACACAGCCACCATGATAGAAAGGCAGTCAATAGTGTTTCCTCGTCAACACTCATGGTCGTAATGGACCCTAAGCATGGTCTGGACCCCCTATGCACAATACCAGTCGATAATCCTACTCCCAAAGGATCACAAGGATCGGCAAAAGAGGTACGGGGATGTGTCGGAGCATCGGCAAAGTAAGAAACCCACTGGCCCAATGATACACCCTCTCGGTCCCCTAAAATCTCATGATAAATCTTATATGCCTGACGAAGAGACGTCGGGTACATCGGAGTTCCGTCTGGCCTCAGACTGAGAAGATCCGCTCCACTGAGGCAATGCTCATCATACAGAAGGCCATAAATCGGCAACCCTGATAACTGGGAGAGGTCCCATAAACTCAAAGTCATCTCACGATCCTCCGTGAATAAGGTGTTCGTGACATAGTTCCGGCGCTCAGCAAATGCCTGGAACAAGGATATGTCCTGGATATATCCGAAGAGCGAGAGGTACACCACCTCGTAAATCCCCGCTTGTTTAAGCATGCTTTCCTCTGTAAGCAAGGTGAATTGAACCCACTCCACTTGTCGGGGACGCCTTTCCAAAACCCCGCGGAGCACGCGCTTGTCGTCCCAAGGACACGCCCGATATGATGTCATCTCTGTGCCCAGAAGGTGCAAAGGAGACGGGCTGGTCGTCCCGACACTTGGGCTCAACACCCTCACTGTACACGGAGTGTACTCCCTCATGACAAGGTTGTTCCCTATCATGTTGTATGTGCCAGTGTGGTCAGGGCCTTGGGGTGTCCAATCGGCTGGATCTTTCATGAGAGGTGGAAAATGACCTGGCGAATATAAAGGCGTAGGGTCCTGAAAGGAAGCCATGATATCCTGCGAAAAACACAAAATAAAGAATGATAAGCCTATGAAGTAATAAAAATCTTTGCAAAAGAAAAAGAGAAAAATCCAGCACCATCTCCCCTGTACCGGGGGCAATCCTGATTTTTCAAAGGAGCAACGAGGCATGTGCCCAGTGCTTTAATAAGAGAAAGAACATGTGCCCAATCTCCTTTCTTCAAAAAACAAAATAACAAGCCAATAAAACGAGAGACAAGGAGGCACATGTGCACCAATCCCTAACTTGAAGAACAGGGACACACCCTTGTTTCCTCAAGGCTCTTTAAAAAAAACAGAGAAGAAAAGAAACGAAAATATTGGCACCAGAACAGGCCTTTTGGCCAGCAAAGCCTCATGACCAGTTCTGGTGGGTGGCTCTTTGTTTGCTGTTTAAAAGTTGCCAGAAAATACACATAAATTGAATTGCATGAAATTAATGATATAGTTCCATGTGATTTTCATACCAAAGATTTGAAACTATGAAATTATGTCCAATTTCATAATTTACTATATGTGAAAATTATTTCTTGAAATTAAAGAAACAATTTCATGAAATAGCCATGTCAAATATTAAATCATGAAATTATGTTCAATCTCATGATTTATTAAACTTCAAAATTATTTCTTGAAATTAAAAATAATTTCATGAAATAATTATGCCAAACACCCCCCTCAAAGAAAAAATATATACATGTGTGCAAAAAAAAACTATGCACAAAACCCTAATTATATGAAATTAAGAAACAATTTCATATAATCAATCATGCCAAATCAAAAAAAAAATCATGAATTTCATTCATGAGAAATGCCCTAAATATTATCCCTTAGAATTAAAAAAAAATAATAATTCTTTGGAATAATCATGCCAAATATTAATTGTATAAAATTAATATGCTTAATCATATACAATTAATGATTTAAGTGAAATTAATGCCTAATTTCACACCCAAAAATACCAAAAATATGACCTAAAATAACAAAATCATAGAATATATTTTCTGTGATTTTTCAGTAATTTTTCATGGATTTTTGCATGAGAAATAAAATAAAATGGAAAAAAGGAATAAAGAAAATACCAAAATCAGAACTGGAGATAGTTCTGTGTGCAATTTGGGGGGTATACAACAATCTGGGTGCAATTTGGGGAGCTCAAACACAACCTCTACCCATGGGACCCACCTGTCATACAAACAAAATGTTGAAGGTGAGTTGAGTGGACCCAGTACACATGCACCATACCACTAACAATACATTTTGGTGTACAAGGACCGAGCCCACAGCCCAACCCCCAGTTTTTCGCTGGGGATGTGTCTCATTAAACCTGACGACTGAGCCCCTCTCCCTCAGTCTCACTGCCAAGGGGGCCCAGCGCCCAAGTTTATTTTGGCTAGCGAAAAGAAAATGAAGGGGGAAGGAAATGAGCGCGGTGCAAACGCTCCCTCTCTCTGACAAGTTTGAAACCAAAGCACGGTTCACGTGCGCCCAACACAAGCAAGGGGAACCCTTTGAATTTTTCTCTCTCTCCCTCCTTTCTTCCTCCTCGAGCTCCAGAGCTCAGCTGAGGCTTCGAAAATGGAGTCTAGGCGTACAGTGCGAGGTGGTTCAAACCATTTTAGAGATTTAATCTACACCCTAAGGGGAGTTCAATGCCACAAACAGCATTGAAAATAGTAAAGTAAACAAGGAGAAAATCGAAGGAGGAAGTACCTCGACCTTGAAGGTGACTAGGCAATTGGGAGCTGGAGAAGCCAAGCCAACACCTGGGGAAGCCTCAAGACACCTCCATGACGCTGCCTGAAGTGCCAATTTGGGGTGAAAAGCAATCAATTGACAGGTGCACCACTTGGCACCTGGGTCTGATTTGGGTATGGTCAATTGGCACAATTCAGCACTCAAGCGACCAAATTGACACGTTGGACACACTCAGTGGCACCTTGGTGACATGTCAAGTGCCAACAAGGCTAAAGAATATTCGGGATATGCTCCCACCCGAAAGGTGCGACACACTGGCCCAAGAAGGAGACAAAACCAACGGCTTCCTTCTCTCTTCCCAGGCCTGCGCACAGGGACACGTGTAGGCACGTCATGGAGAGGTCTGAGCGCCAATTAGCTGGAAGAATCTTCCAAGGACAAGCCACAGGCCAGCACAGGCCTGGCTGGCTCAATTCTGGCCATTTGATCAAACCAAGGGCTGGGATGATGCCAGCTCAGCCCTCAGGCTCAAACCATGCCCTCTGGACTATAAATAGACCCCCAGTGAAGAAGAAAAAAAGAAGAGAGCAACATAGCTGAAACTCTGCCAAAATCAAAACTCCACCAAAATTCCACAAAAAGAAAGCTCAGCTGAGAAGAGATCAAGCTCTGAATAGCTAGGTAAGGGACAGAGGAGTCAAGCCTTGAGCTTGGCTTAGTCCCAATTGAGCTCAAGGAGCCAGTCTCACATTGCTGGGTGAGATGGCTACGCCCCATGGCTGGGGAGGTGCACATGTGCCTCCCTCCTTCCAGAGCTCAATTGGTGACTGAGCATGAGTCTCAGGAGCTCACCATGGAATTTGACAGTATACTTCAACCAATTGGCACATGCCAATCTGGTTTCATGGGGATGGGCACATATTCATCCCCTTTCTCTCTCAAGCCCTGTGCACATTTACAGTGGCAATACAATGCTCATTAATGGCTTTATACAAGCTGTTATGCTGTCAAAATTCCATGGAAAAACAAGACTCCATGTTTTCTATGTGTATTGTATTTCAATTTGTTATAATATATGATGTTTTGGTTCAAATTGCCTTTTTTTCTTCCTTTAGTTTCTTCTCTTATGTTTCTCTGATTTGCTTGATGGCTCAAAATCATAATTGAGCAATACAAAAGCAATATACATCAACACTGGTTGAAGTCCAGTATATGCCAGCTTCTGTCCAGCTGAGAGATCAATCCATATCTCTCAGTCTGTTTGTTAATTTTTCATAAAATTTCACAGTCAGGTAGAATGGGTTTGTATCAACTTACAACCCAAATTTTATAATTTTTTGAATTTTCTGTGAATTGTTATGAATTTTCCAATCTCATCTGTGAAAAACCCCAAAAAGGTCAACTTTTGGTCAAACTGAGAACTGCATTCTCCTTTTGAGTCCAAAATCCAAATTTTCTTGATAAATTCACCCTTATAACACCTCATGTGATGTTTTAAAGGGTTTAGAATAATTAAACCAGGCTTTAACACATAGGTTAAGCCAAATTTGATTTTTAACAGATCTAAAAGGGTATTTCTGTCCAGTCTGGTAAAAATTCAAAAAACATGCTTTCTGTTCACTTAATTAATTTGAAATTATATAAGCATCTAGAATAAGTCTTAATGCATTCACTCACCAAATTTTATCATTTTTGGTTTTTTCTGTGATTTTCTATGAATTTCTGAAATTGGATCTGTAAAAATCAGAATTTGGTCAATTCTGGAATGAATACCAGAAAAAGGAAAAAATGAAATTAACTTGTGTAAAAGTGAAATACATGTGTGAAATTGATGTAAAGCCTTTCTAAAACATGCAGTTGACCCCAATAAACATATTCTAACATACAATTTGAGAAAAATATGATAAAATCAAAAGAAAACCAAATTGAAAAAAAAACCAGAAATGACCCAATGTGCATAAAAGACAATGCACATCTGAATTGATGAAATTAATTATTCAAACATGCTCAAACATACTAAACGACACTGTCTAAAGGGTTAATTGGAAGAAAATTGTAAAGAAAAGCCATGAAATACCATTTGGTACCAAAGCCCCGAAACCAGTCTGGTACCAAATGGCCAAAGTTGCAAAATTGATGAATTAAACCCAAATTAAACCTCAAAAACTTGTTAAACATGTTCTGACGATGCCATATGACAAAGGAATCGAATTAATTTGTCAAAAATCAGCTCAAATTCCTCAAAATTTCATCTCAGCCAACATCCCAACCGAAACCAAGTGGCTACCCCCATCTACGGCGATCCAGGCCGCCGCCGCCGCCGAGACCACCACTGATGGACTCCCCACGCTCCGGTGATGCTAACCATGCCCTCTGATCGGAGATCTGGCGCCGATAGGGCCCTGATCAGTGTCAGAGGAGAAGAGCACGAATATTGATGCATCTCGAAGTGCGAATCTTGATGAAATTCAAACAGTCCAGTGGAGGCTTGATGCGCGCCAGTGATCCAACATCCCAGTTTAAAAGATGCTTTAAAAACTGAACTAAAGTTCAGATCTTGATGCATGGGCCCAAATCCAACAGCCCATATTAATCTGTTTTGAAAATAAACTTTAAAACACCAAATAAAAATGATTTCTCAAGCCCAAAAACTACGAAAAATATATTAAAAATCATGATTTCATTTCTAAATATTTTTAAGGCCATAAAATACCAATTTTGATTTTATTTTCTTTTTTTTAAAAGAAATTCAAAATATATGATATATGTATAAAACAAATTCAAAATATTAAGTAGAGTATTTAAAATAAATGGAAATTATGCCAAAATATTCAACATAATCAAATAAATGTTATATTTTGATAAAAAAAAATCAAAATATTTAAAATGACCAAATTATGTTATATTTTGATAAAACAAATCAAAATATTCAAAAATAACCAAATTATGTTATATTTTGATAAAACAAAATCAAAATATTTAAATGACCAAATTATGTTATATTTTGATAAAACAAATCAAAATATTCAAAAATAACCAAATTATGTTATATTTTGATAAAACAAATCAAAATATTTAAAATGACCAAATTATGTTATATTTTGATAAAACAAATCAAAATATTCAAAAATAACTAAATTATGTTATATTTTGATAAAACAAATCAAAATATTTAAAATGACCAAATTATGTTATATTTTGATAAACAAATCAAAATATTCAAAATAATCAAATTATGTTATATTTTGATGAAGCAAATCAAAATATTCAAAAATGATTAAATTATATAATATTTTGATAAAGCAAATCAAGATATTCAAAAATGATTAAATTATGTTATATTTTGATAAAACAAATCAAAATATTTAAAATGACCAAATTATGTTATATTTTGATAAAACAAATCAAAATATTCAAAATAATCAAATTATGTTATATTTTGATGAAGCAAATCAAAATATTCAAAAATGATTAAATTATATAATATTTTGATAAAGCAAATCAAGATATTCAAAAATGATTAAATTATGTTATATTTTGGTAAAACAAATCGAAATATCCAAAATACTCAAATTATATTATCAAAATATTTAAAATGACCAAATATGTCAAAAATGTACAAGAAATTATATAAATTGGTCAAATGTATGAATATGTCCAAATCTTTGACCAAACATGTCAAATATGCAAATAAACCCAAGTATTTCAAAATATTTGACCAAATATGTCAAATATACAAATATACCCAAATATTTAACCAAATATGTCAAAAATACAAATATGTCCAAATCTTTGACCAAACATGTCAAATATGCAAATAAACCCAAATCTTTGACCAAACAGGTCAAATATGCAAATATGTCCAAACTTTTGACCAAATATGTCAAAAATGTAAATATATCTAAATATTTGACCAAACATGTCAAATATGCAAATAAACCTAAATCTTTGACCAAACATGTCAAATATACAAATATGTCCAAACTTTTGACCAAATATGTCAAAAATGTAAATATGTCTAAATATTTGACCAAACATGTCAAATATGCAAATATACCCAAATCTTTGACCGAATATGTCAAATATGCAACTATGCCCAAACCTTTGACCAAATGTGTCAAATATACAAATATGTCCAAATATTTGACCAAATATGTCAAATATGCAATTATGTCCAAACCCTTGACCAAATGTGTCAAATATGCAAATATGTCCAAATATTTGGCCAAACATGTCAAATATACAAATATACCCAAATATTTGACCACAATGTCAAATATGCAAAAATGTCCAAACTTTTGACCAAACATGTTAAATATGCAAACATGCCCAAATCTTGGACCAAACATGTCAAATATGCAAATCAACCCAAACATTTGATCAAATATGTCAAAATATATATATATGCCCAAGTATTTGACCAAACATGTCAGAAAAAAATGTAAATATGCCCAAACTTCTGACCAAACATGTCAAATACCCAAACATGTCTAAATCCTTGACCAAATATGCCAAATATGCAAATATGCCCAAACTCTTGACAAAATATGTCAAATATGCAAATATGTCCAAATCTCTGGCCAAATATACCAAATATGCAGATAAGTTCAAAATTTGGTAAAACATACCAACGTATCAAATCATATCAAATCATGCTTCGAGAACGTTAAACCGGCAGTGCGCTTCAGGTTTAATGTACTTCATTTTGGAAATCGATAAAGAATTATACGTTCCCGATTCTCCAACTTTCCCAGGTTTCGTATTGACATAGCACTTCAGATTCGGGATCCGGAAGGTCAATAGACTGTTTAGGACGATACGCCCTTGTCTTTGACATGAGCCTCTATAGAGATTAAACATCTCTAGTTCCTTGAGTATCGAGTTGGCAGTGCGCTTCATATTCGAACTCCATGAGATCAATAGGATTATATGTCCTCGATCTCTGATTTATGAGAAATTATATGTTTCTCTGACTTTAGATCATACGTCTTTAGTCTTATTATCAAAAGTTATATCTTTTGGTTATTTTAAGCATGTATTATAAAAAAAAGGGAAGAAAGAAATAAAGCCACAAATCTTATCCATATATTTTAATTAGTTTAGCCCATTAATCAGAGGTTCCCGAGGGGAGAGCCAGGGTAATTAACGGCGGGGGCTTGCGCCCGTCGGAAAATAAAAGTTCCCACAATCACCTAAATAATAAGTCCTTGAGCGCACAAACACGCGCAGGGATGTACCTGCACCTTCTTCCCCCGTGAGCGAGGACGCCGATGCCTCGCGCGTGGGCCGCGAAAAAGGGCCGCACAGGTTCTGGCACGCCCGGTAGGACATATCTTTCTCCTCTCATCTCTTGGGCTAAAATTATTAAATATATGGATCAAATAAAAAAATATATATAATAAATTTTGCATGAAATATGGCTAATTGATTTGTGGAGTTTATATTTTTCAGGAAATGATGACAGGCGTGAACTCTCCGTTTGCGATCGCCGTCCCCGTCTCCCTCAACGAGGCGGGCCACATGGTGTTCTCGTTTGGGGACTTTCCCCAAATGATCGTTCTTCCTTCAGGATCACCTAGAAGGGGATCGATAACAAAATCTTAGCGCTTCCTCCAAAACCTCAGCGCCCCAGGAGACGCCGTTCTGTGAACAAGAAACGGGTGGCCCCAAAGGTCACCAAAACCTCCAAAACCTCAGTGTCCTTGACCCTTCCCACACCGGTGGCCCCAAAGGTCACCAAGAAACGGGCTCTCCAAGCCTACCAAGATGAATTGGTGGCTGAGCCAAATCTTCCTGTCTCCAACCCCTTCACATCTCTAAGGATTGTGAAAAGGAACTCTCCGGCCGCTCGTATTCGGAGCGTTTGGGAGGTTCCGCAGCCGAAACCTCATCCAAACCAAAACTTCTCGACCGAGTCGGGAAGACCTTCAGGCCTTAAACAGGTCAACCTGGGTAAGTCTCTATACGAGACTCACTGAGCTATTAAGGCGCGTAAACAACAGCGCCGAAACAAACCTCAAGCTTTTGTCTCTCAAGTTCAAGGGAGACAGGCCCATTTCCCCTGGGAATCGGGGAACCGCCCACATGAACGGGCACAAGGGACCAAACAAACATGGGTCCCAAAATCTCGTCTGACCCAAACAAGCCAGACACCATCCACCTATATACAGGTGGTTAAGCCCAAAACACGGGCTACGGTCAAAATCGCCGCTCTCTCGAAAGATATCGAGAGTGAAAGTGTATTTAAGAGGTTGGGGTCGAAGATGAATCCCCAGGCCTCGAGCACGATTGTATTTGACAGGTTAGGGCCAAAACTAAACCCTAAGCCATTAAGGTCAAACAAAGGGTTGGTTATCACTGTCCCTGACCAGGCCCGAAAGAAAAGGCGGGTCTCTCGTTCAGCGCCATATGCTGACGACGAAGAGGAACACTTCACAGTCTATACTGTGGGGGCGTATGACGAAAGCTCCTCTGATGAGCAAGAAGAACGTCATGCCACATACATGGCTGATGATGAAGAAGTGGGCCCATCCAATGACCCACCGCCTGGTCGAGACGTCGAGAACGCTCATGAGGCCAGAACTAGAGCCAGGACCAAGAGAGGGCAAAAAGGAGGCCCTCCAACTGACGACGAATCAGCCCACAATGAGGCAGAGATGGAAGACACTGGTGGCTCCGCGAATGATTTCGTTGCCCAATTAAAATGACAACTGTCTATACGAGAACGGGAAATGGAGGAGTATAGGCAGAGGAATGAGCAGGAAATGGGAGAGCTCAGAAAGCAAAATCAAGAGGCCTTAAGCCTGATCAAGTCCTTAAGTGACTTTCTGACCAAGAAGGGGATCACAAATGAGAGGGTGGAAGATGAAGGACCCTCCAAACATACGGGACCCCAACCATCGCAACATCCAAGCTTTAGAGACCCCGACGGTCATAAAGAAGACCTCCCATGTGGAGGAGAGAGCTCTCGAGTCAATGTTGCTCGGGGCTCCAACACTCGTACATATACTAACGAGAATCAAGGATTGACTAAAAAGGAGATCCAGGAGATAATTAGTCAACAACTTCAAATAGCAGGCGCAGGATTTACCGTCTCACCATTGAAACGAACGGGGAGGCCGTATCCAGCCGATTACGACGCTATACCTTATCCAAAGGGATATATAGTCCCGAAGTTTAAATTCTTCTCGGGAGAGGGTGTAAAAGATACCAACCCAGATCAACACTTGGCCCATTTCATGGCCTCGTGTGGGAATACAGGGAGCAATGACGCCTTATTGCTGCGTCAATTCCCGCAAAGTCTAACGGGTCCCTCCTTTGAATGGTATTACTCATTAGAAAATGGGAGTATTAAAACGTGGGATGACATGACTGATGCCTTCAGGGCAAAGTTCGCGGTCATGACTGACAAAATCAGCATCGCAGACTTGGCCAATACCAGGCCCCAGAAGAATGAAAAAGTTCTGGAATACATTAGTCGCTGGCGAAACCTCAACATCAGGTGTGATCGCCCGATAACCCAAAGGGAGGCGGTCGAACTAATACTCAGGAACGTAGACAACTGGATGACACCGTTCTTAGGGATAGCCAAGATTACGACATATCAGGATTTGATAAACTGTGTGTCCAGGCTTGAAAATGCACCTCCAAATTCATGGCCCAACTACTCAGGTCAGAGATTCCAAAGAGGAGGGAAGGCCGAGGCCAAGGTAGCCAGTACAAGCAAATCCGGCGGCAAAAACACGACCGCTAATGTCAACACTGTGAACAATGGTGGCTCGTCAAATAAAAAATGACTGTGGCAGCAGTGCAAAAGCCGTATATGGAAGCGGGCAGCCTCTTAAAAGTCTGGAGAAATTAAAGGGCAATCCTTATTCATTTAAAAGGGATAAGGTCGCGCGACTTTTCAAAGATGCTTTGAAGGACGGGCTCCAATTACCTAAATGTAAACGGCCCGCTGATATGGAGAAATCCAGTGACCCGAACTATTGTCCATATCACAGAGTGCTTGGGCACCCTATAGAAGATTGTTGGGTGTTCAAGGACTGGATAGAAAGGAGGTACAAGAATGGCGAGATAACTCTGGCTGATAGTATCCTCTAAACGCCAGCCCCGCATGAGCAGGTGAACGCGGTCTCTCATATAGAGATCAATATTGCGGATTCCTCGACAGAACCTTGGAGTATCCATTTGTCCCGGAAAGCAAAGAAACTCCTCAGGTTCATCCAGAAAGAACTAGGTATTTTGTGGAAAAATGATGTAACTCCCATTATCCCTGAACCACCAAGAAAACCGGTGGCTTTCTACAAAAAGGCGAACAAAAATGGCAGCCGTAACGGGACGAGAAGCCAGTAAAACCAAAGGAGTCCCGGAAAATTCAGAACTCCAGAAGTACATTGATGTGCTTGAAGAATATGAGCAAGGTCAACTGATACCGGTCGTGCTTCGGGACTTCATTCCTAAACAAATTCTCAACAAATTGCTGGGTATAGTCGATGAAGACGAAACCACAGATGAAGGAGATGAGTTCTGGGAGGAAGAATGTTGTGTCATCACCCACGTAGAAACTCATGAGGTGAGCGAATCAGAAGACTTTGATACTCTCCCTTGTCGGGAGGAGCTTTATCTCAACGAGCTTCTCGGGCAAGTTCATCATTTCATGGATGGTCACAAAAGGACAACCAGCCTAGACTCAAAGTCGACAATTCGAAAATTCAAACCTGAAGGCATAAAAGGGCTAGTGGAAGACATGCCCTGTCGAATGAGAAAAGAATGCGAGAAGGGATCTGAAATGAAAGGATTCCTTAGAGTTGGATTTACCCGAGACGGGGAAAACTCATCCTCGGGATGCCCGAAAGAGGATATGGTGATCATTATTTCTCATGGGCATCAATCCAGAAATGAGGCATTTCGGCCGGGTCAAGCCCGAAGAAAACGTCCCAATGTCTTTTTAGTAAATATAGAAGACAAAGAAACATTGGAAAGCGTGGCATTGCAAGATTGCGGCCACGAAGAAAGGCTGATGATTGAAACCATAAGCGCAGGAAGGGGTGGCGAATCCCAGGCCATTTCTACTCAAGTTGGGAACTTCTCCGTACTAAACCCAAAGAGAGGGTCAATAAACCCTGAGTCAAGGAAAGGGGGTAGGCCTGCCGACGGCCGAAAGCGCTCTTTTAAAATAGAGAATGGGGAGGAAGGGTAGTCAAGCCCTCACAAATACACCCGTTCCGCACCTAATAAAAAAGAATGGTGCCATGCAATTCATCATGATAGCGACTCGGAAGAAGACGCAAGCTTCCCCGGGAATCTATTCTATCCTGAAGAAGGTAGTGAGGCCACTACCCCCGAAAAGGAAAAGATGGAGTGTCAGGTTGTTCTGCGTTCGGGCACCTATATCCCCGAACGTCAACCTCCAAAAGAGTCTGACCGAAATGTGACAAAGACCAAAAACACGGGCAAAGAGCAAGAAAATGGCTTACCCACCCGTGAAAAGTCAAAACTCACGGTAGGAGATTACAATGTGCTGGCACATCTCCGTAAGATACCAGCCTTGCTTAGTGTTTTCGACGCGTTAATGATGTCGAAAGATATGCGCGATATACTAATATACGCGCTCCAAAATCCTGAGCAATTTCAGGCCTACTTCGCCGAAAAACAATCACATGAGATGGCATACGTCAACAGCCGCTCAACAGGTATCCACTTCACTGATGAAGACCTGTTAACTGGCACTGCATATCACAACCGGCCGTTGTATGTGACGGGCGACTGTGAAGGACAAAGATTGAATCGCATTCTGGTTGATTCAGGGTCATCGATAAACATTATGCCCTTGAGGATCCTGAAGACCTTAATGCTGGACACCAAGCCATTGTCGAATGAGAAAGTGACCATTCATGGGTTCAATCAACATTCCCAGAAAGCCATGGGTGCGGTGACCTTAACACTCCAATTCGGGGGCCTGATAACCTCGACCAAATTTTATGTCATTGACGCCGATACGTCATATAAGGCCTTACTCGGTCGCCCTTGGTTGCGTGAAAACCGGGTAGTGCCATCAACCCTCCACCAATGCATGAAATACATAAAAGACGGAAAGCAAAAAAGGATAAATGGGGACATCAAACCGTTTGGGGTCCACGAAATAGGCCTTAGCGACGCCCGTTATTTCCTGACACAAGAGGAGAAGGATCAGCATAAAACACTGATGGAGTCTCTGAGTTCCGTCTTGAAAGAAAATGGATTGGAGATGCAAATAAGTCAAGCCAACCCACGCCCGGTCTGGTGTCATCGCATGATAAAGAGGCACCAACTTTGAGCAATAAGCCCATTTATGGGTTGTCCTCTGATGAAGAGGAAGACAAGAAAGAACGAGTGTATGGTATCACTCCTTTATTTGGCGCCTCTTCTGATGAAGAAGATGAGAAGATCTCAACGCGCCGGGTTATCCCGCTATACGGGGCCTCAACAGATGATGAGTCAGAAAAGGAAGCTCCTATAGATGGAGAGGCATATGAATCGGAAAGTGGGTCAGAAGAAGAAATTCTGTTTCATGTCAAGCCTACGTACAATTTCGAAACTGACGAGAGCCATGAATCGTCTCTAAGGGTTGAAAAGGTGCCAGAAAAACATTACAAGGACCTTTCTCCCAAAGAAGTAAACCAAATCTAGAAGTTGCAGATGTTCATCGTTCCTTCAAAGGTCGAATGCTTGCCAGGAAAAATGGTCACTCATAAACCAATCAGATTCTACAAAATTGATGCGATCAATCCTGGTGATAAGGCACTGATCCATGAATGGAGTGGCTTACTATCAGAAGATTCTGATGACGGGGAAGTCAACATCGAGGCGTCCCGATATTTCGGGAAGAACCAGGGTCAACTGATGGAAAAGGCCCGGTGTCCTCAAACCATATCAAAATCCAAGATGTATTACTTTGAAAGACTATGGAATGGCTCCACTAATACGGTCAGGGGCCTTGACGACAAGATCAAATACACTCGTGGTTTGGGATACAACTCTGAGTCAGAAGAAGACGGGGATCCCGACGAACGGTGTCGAAGTTTCTTCAAGAACCGCAGAGTTACTTGTCATATGGTATCTGAGGAGCCGGAAGAAGAAGACTTCATCCTGGTGGCTAAAAATGCACCAAAGGAGTTGGAGGACGGCGCGTCAAACACCATTGACGAGTTGGTGGAAGTTAACCTCGGGGCAGATGAAGACCCCAGGCCAACCTTCATAAGCGCATCCCTCCCCCAAGAGAAACGGGAACCCTTGAAGGCCTTGCTCCAAGAATATGTTGATTGCTTCGCATGGAGCTATGAAGGAATGCCGGGTTTGGATCCCAAAGTTGCGGTCCACAAACTCAAAATTGACCCAAGTATAAAGCCGATCAAACAGGCGCCACGACGAATGAGAATAGAACTCGAGGAAAAGGTCGTGGTCGAAACCAAGAAGCTTATCGATGCGGGCTTTGTGCGGGAAGAAGAAACTCCCGATTGGGTGGCTAGCATTGTCCCTGTGAAGAAGAAGAACGGGCAAATACGCATATGCGTCGACTTTCGGGACCTGAATAAATCTTGTCCCAAAGATGACTTTTCTTTACCTGTGACAGAAATCATTATCGACCATACCTCGTCTTATGAGGTATTCTCCTTTATGGATGGGTATGCGGGGTATAACCAAATTAAAATGGATGAAGAAGACCAGAAGCATACAGCCTTCCGCACTCCGATGGGCATTTATTGTTACAAAGTTATGCCTTTTGGCCTTAAAAACGCCGGGGCCACCTACCAACGAGCCATAACAAAAATATTCGATGATCTAATTCATAAGATTGTCGAATGCTACGTGGACGATTTGGTCGTAAATGCGACGTCCTATGACGAGCATCTCAGAAATCTCAAAGTCGTGTTCAACCGTCTGAGGCAACATGCGCTTAAGTTAAACCCATTGAAATGCGCTTTTATGGTTTAGTCGGGGAAATTTCTTGGGTTTGTCATACGACATCGGGGAATAGAAATAGACCCGAGTAAAATCAAAGCAATACAAGAATTGCCGCCACCCAAAAACCTCAAAGAACTTCGTTCGCTTCCAGGCCGCTTGGCATATATCAGGCGATTCATAGCCAATCTATCAGGTAGGATACAACCTTTCACCCGATTGACCAAGAAGGATGTCCCGTTTAAATGGGACGAAACCTGCCAACAAGCCCTGAACGACATCAAGGGCTATCTCCTCAAACCGCCAGTGCTAGCCGCTCCAATACCAGGAAAAGAGCTGATACTGTATACAACAGCCCTGGATGGATCTCTCGGGGCCTTGTTAGCATAAGAAAATGAACAAGGGAAGGAAAACGCCCTCTACTACTTGAGCCGCATGCTGGTGGGAGCGGAATACGCCTATACGCCGATTGAGAAGCATTGCTTGGCATTGGTGTTCGCCGTAAAGAAGCTGCGACACTACATGATAGCCCACAAGGTCATCCTCATCTCAAAAATTGATCCTTTAAAATATCTCATGACGAGACCCATGCTTACAGGCAGGTTGGCAAGATGGGCCATAATCCTGACCGAGTTTGATATAACCTTCGCCCCACAAAAGGCTATAAAGGGGCAAGCAATGGCCGATTTTCTGACAGCCCATCCAATACCCGACAACTCTTCTTTGGCATGCGAATTTCCAGACGAAGAAGTCTTTCACATCAAAGATGAAACCCCGAGTTGGGAAATATATTTTGATGGGGCATCATCAATACGGCCCACCGCGGGCCCAAACATCCCGCAAATACGGGCCAGGATAGGCCTAGTCTTCGTAACACCAGAAGGAGGGATCATGCGTCTTGCCTTGGCATTGACCGAGCCTTGTACAAATAATGAGGCTGAATATGAAGCGCTCATAGCCGGGTTAGAGCTTGCGCTGAACATGGAGATTAGAAAACTCCATGTATTTGGAGACTCTCAATTGATAATAAATCAAATCACTAGAGCATACAAAGTGCTAAAACCAGAATTGGTGAAGTATCACGCTAGGGTTTTGGAATTAATAGATGAAATTCCTGAAATCCTATTCAAGAAAATCTCGAGAGCCACAAATGGCAAAGCTGATGCACTCGCTCGGGTGGCTAAAGAATTAGGCGAGCCTGGCGACGAAAATGTACAAATTATTATCAAAAACCGACGACCCCTGTCCTCGTGCTTTACGGGGACCAAAGATAAAATCCACGTGGCTATGGCCGAAGAAATGGAAAGTGACTTGGAAGATGTCATGGTGGCCCAGTCAAATGACGATTGGCGCCAACCTTTCGTCGAATACTTCAAGTATGGGATTCTCCCGAATGAGAAATCAGCGCAAGAGCAACTCAAAAAGAGAGCGCTTCGCTACGCTTATGTCAATGACACCTTATATAGGCGATCATACGACCAAATGTGGCTTCGTTGTGGGTCAGACTCAGAAGTCTAGCAAATAGTAAAGGAAGTTCATTCGGGTTTATGCGGAGCACATCAACCGGGACCCAAAATGCGGCTCAAGATAAAGCGCATGGGCTATTATTGGCCCACCATGGCACGCGATTGTATTGAGCATGCCAAGAAATGTCACATGTGCCAAATACATGGCACGTTCATACATCAACACCTAAACCCGCTACACCTGACTGTGTCATCCTGGCCGTTTGATGCGTGGGGCACCGATGTAGTTGGGCCCATTGACCCACCTTCGTCCAAGGGCCATAAGTTTATCTTGGCTGCGACAGACTATTTCACCAAATGGGCTGAGGCAGTCCCGCTTAGGGAAGTGAAGGCAATTGATGTCGTAAATTTCTTCAAAACCCATATCCTATATCGATTTGGGACCCCGAGGAGAATCATTTCCGATAACGGGGCCGCATTCAAAAGTGCCAAAGTATACGCACTTGCGGAAAAGTTCAAGATTGATTGGAAATATTCTTCCATATATAATCCCAGGGCAAATGGTTTAACAGAGGTCTTTAATAAGACCTTGATAAAAATCATGAAAAGGACGTTGAAAGGAAATCAGCGCAACTGGCACGAAAGGCTACAAGAAGCGCTTTGGGCATATCAAACCACATGTCGAACCCCCACTCAAGCGACACCGTATTCCTTGGTGTTTGGTGTCGAAGCTATTTTGCCGCTCGAGGTGGAACTCCCATCCTTAAGGGTGGCGCTCCAGAACGAAATGTCGTTAGATGAGCAGAAGCGACTCAGGCTCGACGAACTCGACGCTATGGACGAAAGGCGAATCATAGCCCAACAAAACTTGGAAATATACCAAGCAAAGATGGCACGGGCCTATGACAAAATGGCCCGCCCAAGAACTTTTCGCCAAGGAGAATTGGTGCTTGTTCTCCGAAGGCCCATAATTGACCGGCATGTCAGCCCAAAATTTTCACCTAATTGGGAAGGCCCATATGTGATTGAGAAGGTATTTGACGGAGGAGCATACCAACTCATAGATTATAAAGGCGAAAGATCATTACCTCCTATAAACGGGCAGTATCTCAAGAAGTACCACGCATAAATCCATACACCAAGAAGAAAGGTGGCTAAATCTATACACCAAGAAGAAAGGTGGCTAAACCCATACACCCAAAAGAAAGGTGGCTTAAGTCCCGGGATAAAAGGATGCTTATCCATGTCCCGTCGGGCATAAATCGGCTTTGTTGCCTTGAGCCGTTAATCAAGGAACACATGTGGTGGCTAATATAAAAGCCACCAAAATCTCTGGCAAGCCAAAAAGAAAGGCTTTGTCCACATCGCCGGATGAAGTCGGCGCCCAGACTTTGGGGTCACTAAAGCGCGGAAAATGGTTTTGGTATTTGTGCCTCTAATACAATTACCACTGTGTTTGCCCGTTTGATACAGAATAAATATGAAAATGGGCAGCGTTACGATTTGGCGCTATAAACAAATCATTGCTGAATAAAACCTTGCCTTATTAATTAATAGTAAGGCAGAGTATTGAAGGCATAAATAAAAGCCCTATGATGAATGAAACTGTCTTATGCTTATGATAATGTTGGATGATTTGTCAGGGCGAAATTCCACTCCGAATACATAAATATATGTAGAGAATGAGCGAAATGTGAGGATTCCACACTTGATAATGAGTGGAGAGAACGGGGAGGATCCATACTTAAAATGGTTTTGCCGATTTGTACCATAAACAATTGACACTGGTATGTTTATCTGACCAGTTATAAAGGGATGAACAGGCTTTTTATTTTTGTGCCTAACAAAATAACAAAATACCAAAAATATTGATAATAATACAAACTTTCCCAATACACATATCCAATCCATGCATCATACAAAATACAATAACAAACATAAACTCCTCAAAATAAACAACTAAAGCCATGTCCAGAACAAACAAGATGTCAAAAATACAAACAAACCCCACCCTAAAGGCTGGAATAGCGACTATACAGCTGGGCCAAGAACCCATCAATCCGGGTGAACAAAGAACAGGCGGCGGTAAAATGACGCTCCTCGTCAGCCACTAGGTCGTCCACACTAGCTCGTACGGCCTCATAATCATATCAGTAACTGCGAAGGGTAGAAAAGGCAGTGTCTACCAAACCCTCCACACCCTTGATTTCACTCCTCAGTGACTGGGTCTGATCAGCCAGGTGGCTAGAAGCCCTGTAATCAGCCCCGGAAGCTAACATGCCCGCGCTGAAAGCCAAGTGACAAGTAAGCTGATCCTGAAGACCACTAAGGCGGTGACGAAGAGAGAATAACTCTGACTCGGCATGAGATACCAACATCGCGAGAGTCGAGAGAGTCTTTCGTCTCTCACCAAAAGCCCAGGCCAAACGCTCGCGGGATATGTAAGACAAATGCTCCTGACAGGGGACGATCAAGTCGTCAATCACTCCTTGGAAATCGGGGAGGTTTCCGGAAACAGGAACCAAATCCAATGCATGAAGATCCAACGAATGGTGGGCTCGAGTGGAGTTGCCAAGGGAACATAGCTTCTCCAATAGATGTCGCATCTCCGATATGGAAGGACCTACCAACCAAAACAATGTTATTATACGTGATGTCAACACGAGATATAAGGCGAGGGGATATAAAAAACGCGTACCATCGGGAGGAATGTCATCAGGGAGTATCTCCTCTTCGGGATCCATCTCAAAATCTTCCCCGGAGACGACATTCAACCCTGTGTCGAGCCCAACCTCTGGTTCCGCTTCAATTTCCTCGTCAGGCTCCTCCTCAATTCTGTCGTCATACTCGACACTGGACCTATCACCGAACTCTGCGCCGGTCGCCTCGGCAATAACAAAATCCTCAGGGTCTGAATTAAAAAAGCAAGAGTAAGATTCCCGAAGAGAGAGATGAAAGGGGCAAAGTATTGTGAGATGGTGAAACAAAAATGAAATCACAACTCAGTCACTAATCATGACAGGCTCCTGAAGGACAGTCAAATCTTCCGCTTCCCTTAACTGAGAAACTCTCGCGGGCGAAGCAAACTCTCCGCCGAGAGTCGGTACTAATGGACTCTTAGCGTTCCCTTCTGTTTCAAAGAAAAATGAAATAAGTAAGGGAAATTATGTGAAGAAGGTGTAATAAAAAGGGTTCTAAAGCAAAATCATACCTATGACCGCCTCGTCCCCGAGGGCGGTGGGAGAATTTTCCTTAGCCTCTGTTGTAGGAGGGTCGGCGTTCCCAAAGCCTAAAGAAAAAATCAAGGAAGATATGAAGAAAGAATGGCCATATCTCTATAAAAATACGGAGAATCTTGTGAGTATGGATACCTGGCAAACTCGCTTGAAAGATGAAGAACTCCTCCAAGATGGGGTCAGGTGCCTCTTTGTCGGTCGACCCTCCTACGATTTCCCCGACATCAGTACATCATAAAGAAGTCAAATAAAAACTTCATGGATATAAATACAATAAATGAAAGATGCCATAAGCAACATTACTTGTCTGGGAAGCAATAGAAGAATCTGATGGCACCTTGCTGTCAAAGCCATGAAAATCAAGCAAAGTACGAGAAGAGGAAGAAGAAGGAGATCTCCGCCGCTTCTTTTCATTCTTCTTCTTGTCCGGCAACGGGCAAGTCACACGTGCCATATCGGTAGGGAGTATCGCCTGGTATGCAGATATGGTGTGAGTATACCACCTATGATACATGGCGGTAAAGATCACCTCTGAGCGTGAAGCTCGGGGCATGGTAAACTGGGAACCCGTACCCACACGAAGTATGGAAGACCAACATCTACTCAAACTCTCCAGGTCTGCAGAAAGCGACTCAGGACGAGGGAACAATTCAGGGATGTCTTGATCATATCCAAACTGATGGGCACAACGGTGAGGGGAGTATGGCTCCAAAATAATGTGCTCACCAATGCACAAAGGCAAGAGACCACATCGAATACTGATGAGGTACTCGGTGGCCACTGAATCCTCCAGGATCCCCTGAACCAACCTGGACCGTGGAATGTCCACGATAAGTCTGTCTGAACCTCTGGGCATCTTACGTGAAAAAGCGCGTACCTCATATCTCTGGAGTGCCCCTCGCGAGCGGAAGAAACGATAGCGAGCATCCTTCGGAGAAAGGGATGATGCCGAAGCACAGGCTATATCAAACAAATAGGGTAATATAGCCCGTATCTCCTGAGAAAGGACTGAGGTGTAAAGACCCATCCAGTGTGCATGAAGCCAGCCACTGATGAAATGGAAAGGGATGACCTCCCCACTGAAAGAAGGATCGCGAGAGGAAGCTAACCCGCGAAGAGATCGATAAATGTTGGCCAACGCCGGGATAGCCAGGGAAACCCTATGTCCTCGAGCCAGGATGTTAGCTACAACAAATGAAGAAGGCCTAATCCTGTCAACTGGAGAACTGGGCAAGATGAAGTAACACAGCCACCATGATAGAAAGGCGGTCAATAGTGTTTCCTCGTCAACACTCATGGTCGTAATGGACCCTAAGCATGGTCTGGACCCCCTATGCACAATACCAGTCGATAATCCTACTCCCAAAGGATCACAAGGATCGGCAAAAGAGGTACGGGGATGTGTCGGAGCATCGGCAAAGTAAGAAACCCACTGGCCCAATGATACACCCTCTCGGTCCCCTAAAATCTCATGATAAATCTTATATGCCTGACGAAGAGACGTCGGGTACATCGGAGTTCCGTCTGGCCTCAGACTGAGAAGATCCGCTCCACTGAGGCAATGCTCATCATACAGAAGGCCATAAATCGGCAACCCTGATAACTGGGAGAGGTCCCATAAACTCAAAGTCATCTCACGATCCTCCGTGAATAAGGTGTTCGTGACATAGTTCCGGCGCTCAGCAAATGCCTGGAACAAGGATATGTCCTGGATATATCCGAAGAGCGAGAGGTACACCACCTCGTAAATCCCCGCTTGTTTAAGCATGCTTTCCTCTGTAAGCAAGGTGAATTGAACCCACTCCACTTGTCGGGGACGCCTTTCCAAAACCCCGCGGAGCACGCGCTTGTCGTCCCAAGGACACGCCCGATATGATGTCATCTCTGTGCCCAGAAGGTGCAAAGGAGACGGGCTGGTCGTCCCGACACTTGGGCTCAACACCCTCACTGTACACGGAGTGTACTCCCTCATGACAAGGTTGTTCCCTATCATGTTGTATGTGCCAGTGTGGTCAGGGCCTTGGGGTGTCCAATCGGCTGGATCTTTCATGAGAGGTGGAAAATGACCTGGCGAATATAAAGGCGTAGGGTCCTGAAAGGAAGCCATGATATCCTGCGAAAAACACAAAATAAAGAATGATAAGCCTATGAAGTAATAAAAATCTTTGCAAAAGAAAAAGAGAAAAATCCAGCACCATCTCCCCTGTACCGGGGGCAATCCTGATTTTTCAAAGGAGCAACGAGGCATGTGCCCAGTGCTTTAATAAGAGAAAGAACATGTGCCCAATCTCCTTTCTTCAAAAAACAAAATAACAAGCCAATAAAACGAGAGACAAGGAGGCACATGTGCACCAATCCCTAACTTGAAGAACAGGGACACACCCTTGTTTCCTCAAGGCTCTTTAAAAAAAACAGAGAAGAAAAGAAACGAAAATATTGGCACCAGAACAGGCCTTTTGGCCAGCAAAGCCTCATGACCAGTTCTGGTGGGTGGCTCTTTGTTTGCTGTTTAAAAGTTGCCAGAAAATACACATAAATTGAATTGCATGAAATTAATGATATAGTTCCATGTGATTTTCATACCAAAGATTTGAAACTATGAAATTATGTCCAATTTCATAATTTACTATATGTGAAAATTATTTCTTGAAATTAAAGAAACAATTTCATGAAATAGCCATGTCAAATATTAAATCATGAAATTATGTTCAATCTCATGATTTATTAAACTTCAAAATTATTTCTTGAAATTAAAAATAATTTCATGAAATAATTATGCCAAACACCCCCCTCAAAGAAAAAATATATACATGTGTGCAAAAAAAAACTATGCACAAAACCCTAATTATATGAAATTAAGAAACAATTTCATATAATCAATCATGCCAAATCAAAAAAAAAATCATGAATTTCATTCATGAGAAATGCCCTAAATATTATCCCTTAGAATTAAAAAAAAATAATAATTCTTTGGAATAATCATGCCAAATATTAATTGTATAAAATTAATATGCTTAATCATATACAATTAATGATTTAAGTGAAATTAATGCCTAATTTCACACCCAAAAATACCAAAAATATGACCTAAAATAACAAAATCATAGAATATATTTTCTGTGATTTTTCAGTAATTTTTCATGGATTTTTGCATGAGAAATAAAATAAAATGGAAAAAAGGAATAAAGAAAATACCAAAATCAGAACTGGAGATAGTTTTGTGTGCAATTTGGGGGGTATACAACAATCTGGGTGCAATTTGGGGAGCTCAAACACAACCTCTACCCATGGGACCCACCTGTCATACAAACAAAATGTTGAAGGTGAGTTGAGTGGACCCAGTACACATGCACCATACCACTAACAATACATTTTGGTGTACAAGGACCGAGCCCACAGCCCAACCCCCAGTTTTTCGCTGGGGATGTGTCTCATTAAACCTGACGACTGAGCCCCTCTCCCTCAGTCTCACTGCCAAGGGGGCCCAGCGCCCAAGTTTATTTTGGCTAGCGAAAAGAAAATGAAGGGGGAAGGAAATGAGCGCGGTGCAAACGCTCCCTCTCTCTGACAAGTTTGAAACCAAAGCACGGTTCACGTGCGCCCAACACAAGCAAGGGGAACCCTTTGAATTTTTCTCTCTCTCCCTCCTTTCTTCCTCCTCGAGCTCCAGAGCTCAGCTGAGGCTTCGAAAATGGAGTCTAGGCGTACAGTGCGAGGTGGTTCAAACCATTTTAGAGATTTAATCTACACCCTAAGGGGAGTTCAATGCCACAAACAGCATTGAAAATAGTAAAGTAAACAAGGAGAAAATCGAAGGAGGAAGTACCTCGACCTTGAAGGTGACTAGGCAATTAGGAGCTGGAGAAGCCAAGCCAACACCTGGGGAAGCCTCAAGACACCTCCATGACGCTGCCTGAAGTGCCAATTTGGGGTGAAAAGCAATCAATTGACAGGTGCACCACTTGGCACCTGGGTCTGATTTGGGTATGGTCAATTGGCACAATTCAGCACTCAAGCGACCAAATTGACACGTTGGACACACTCAGTGGCACCTTGGTGACATGTCAAGTGCCAACAAGGCTAAAGAATATTCGGGATATGCTCCCACCCGAAAGGTGCGACACACTGGCCCAAGAAGGAGACAAAACCAACGGCTTCCTTCTCTCTTCCCAGGCCTGCGCACAGGGACACGTGTAGGCACGTCATGGAGAGGTCTGAGCGCCAATTAGCTGGAAGAATCTTCCAAGGACAAGCCACAGGCCAGCACAGGCCTGGCTGGCTCAATTCTGGCCATTTGATCAAACCAAGGGCTGGGATGATGCCAGCTCAGCCCTCAGGCTCAAACCATGCCCTCTGGACTATAAATAGACCCCCAGTGAAGAAGAAAAAAAGAAGAGAGCAACATAGCTGAAACTCTGCCAAAATCAAAACTCCACCAAAATTCCACAAAAAGAAAGCTCAGCTGAGAAGAGATCAAGCTCTGAATAGCTAGGTAAGGGACAGAGGAGTCAAGCCTTGAGCTTGGCTTAGTCCCAATTGAGCTCAAGGAGCCAGTCTCACATTGCTGGGTGAGATGGCTACGCCCCATGGCTGGGGAGGTGCACATGTGCCTCCCTCCTTCCAGAGCTCAATTGGTGACTGAGCATGAGTCTCAGGAGCTCACCATGGAATTTGACTGTATACTTCAACCAATTGGCACATGCCAATCTGGTTTCATGGGGATGGGCACATATTCATCCCCTTTCTCTCTCAAGCCCTGTGCACATTTACAGTGGCAATACAATGCTCATTAATGGCTTTATACAAGCTGTTATGCTGTCAAAATTCCATGGAAAAACAAGACTCCATGTTTTCTATGTGTATTGTATTTCAATTTGTTATAATATATGATGTTTTGGTTCAAATTGCCTTTTTTTCTTCCTTTAGTTTCTTCTCTTATGTTTCTCTGATTTGCTTGATGGCTCAAAATCATAATTGAGCAATACAAAAGCAATATACATCAACACTGGTTGAAGTCCAGTATATGCCAGCTTCTGTCCAGCTGAGAGATCAATCCATATCTCTCAGTCTGGTTGTTAATTTTTCATGAAATTTCACAGTCAGGTAGAATGGGTTTGTAAAAACTTACAACCCAAATTTTATAATTTTTGGAATGTTCTGTGAATTGTTATAAATTTTCCAATCTCATCTGTGAAAAACCCCAAAAAGGTCAACTTTTGGTCAAACTGAGAACTGCATTCTCCTTTTGAGTCCAAAATCCAAATTTTCTTGATAAATTCACCCTTATAACACCTCATGTGATGTTTTAAAGGGTTTAGAATAATTAAACCAGGCTTTAACACATAGGTTAAGCCAAATTTGATTTTCAACAGATCTAAAAGGGTATTTTTGTCCAGTCTGGTAAAAATTCAAAAAACATGCTTTCTGTTCACTTAGTTAATTTGAAATTTTATAAGCATCTAGAATAAGTCTTAGTGCATTCACTCACCAAATTTTACAATTTTTGGTATTTTCTGTGATTTTCTATGAATTTCTGAAATTGGTTCTGTAAATATCAGAATTGGGTCAATTCTGGAATGAATACCAGAAAAAGGAAAAAATGAAATTAACTTGTGTAAAAGTGAAATACATGTGTGAAATTGATGTAAAGCCTTTCTAAAACATGCAGTTGACCCCAATAAACATATTCTAACATACAATTTGAGAAAAATATGATAAAATCAAAAGAAAACCAAATTGAAAATAAAACCAAAAATGATCCAATGTGCATAAAAGACAATGCACATCTGAATTGATGAAATTGATTATTCAAACATGCTCAAACATACTAAACGACACTGTCTAAAGGGTTAATTGGAAGAAAATTGTAAAGAAAAGCCATGAAATACCATTTGGTACCAAAGCCCCGAAACCAGTCTGGTACCAAATGGCCAAAGTTGCAAAATTGATGAATTAAACCCAAATTAAACCTCAAAAACTTGTTAAACATGTTCTGACGATGCCATATGACAAAGGAATCGAATTAATTTGTCAAAAATCAGCTCAAATTCCTCAAAATTTCATCTCAGCCAACATCCCAACCGAAACCAAGTGGCTACCCCCATCTACGGCGATCCAGGCCGCCGCCACCGCCGAGACCACCACTGATGGACTCCCCACGCTCCGGCGATGCTAACCATGCCCTCTGATCGGAGATCTGGCGCCGGTAGGGCCCTGATCAGTGTCGGAGGAGAGGAGCACGAATATTGATGCATCTCGAAGTGCGAATCTTGATGAAATTCAAACAGCCCAGTGGAGGCTTGATGCGCGCCAGTGATCCAACATCCCAGTTTAAAAGATGCTTTAAAAACTGAACTAAAGTTCAGATCTTGATGCATGGGCCCAAATCCAACGGCCCATATTAATCTGTTTTGAAAATAATAAGTCATTGAGCGCACAAACACGCGCAGGGATGTACCTGCACCTTCTTCTCCCGTGAGCGAGGACGCCGATGCCTCGCGCGTGGGCCGCGAAAAAGGGCCGCACAATATTTACATATTTGATATATTTTGGCAAAGTTTTGGACATATTTGGAATTATTTTTATTTGAGAATGTCATGTTATCAAACAAAATTTTACTTTATTTTGGTGATAACTTTATTTATTTACACAAAATAATGTGCATGACATATGATTTTGAATTTTATTTGAAATAAAATACAATCAAAACTAGTATTTTATTGTCTCAAAAAATACTTCAAATGACACAAGATTTTTTTAACATATTTTTCATGATTTTTGGGTTTGAGAAAACATTTTTATTTAATGTTTTAATTTTATTTTCAAAACAGATTAATGTGGGCCGTTGGATTTGGACCTTTGCATCAAAATCTGGACTTTAGTTCAGTTTTTAAAGCAGCTTTTAAACTGGGCCATTAGATCAAAGCCACGCATCAGACTTGTGATGGAGTGTTTGAATTTCATCAAAATTCGTACTTTGAAATGCATTAATATTCGCATTTTTCTTCTCTAATTGTACTCAAGGTCCTGTCGGCGTCGGATCTCCGATCAAAGGGCATAGTTGGCATCACCGAAGCACGAGAAATTCAATAGTGATGGTCTCGTCACTGGCGACGGCGTGGATTGTCGGGAATGGCAGTAACCATCTCGGTTTTGGTCGAGATATGGCTGAGAAAGGAATTGTAACGAATTTGAGCTGTTTTGAGCAAATTAATTCAATTCTTTTAACATTTAGCATCGTTTAATCATGTTTAAGGTAATTTTAAAATTTGTTTGGAGTTTCATTTGTCAATTTGACTGTTTCACCAATCAGTACCAACTATGTTCAGTTAAGTTTGGTACCGATGCTTGATTTTGCAAACTTTGATTGACTTTTCTTGCAAATTGTTCCTTTGAGAGCATATTCAAGCACTTTTAAACATGTTTGAACAATCAAATTCGATAATTTGGGTGTGCATTATCTTTTATGCGTACCGATACATTTGGTACTAGTTTCTGATTCTAGTTCTATACTAGAATCTCAATTCTGGATTTTTTGAAGCTTTGCAATCGTTCACAAATGTTGTTCAATGATGTTTGAGTATTATTTATATATTTTAAGTCTTGTTTTAATCATATTTACTTGAATTTCTGCTGTGTTGACCAATAGTCAACTCATATTTGAATTTGAATTGTTTTAACTTTGAAAATTCATATAAAATCAGAGAAAATGCAGAAAATTTTCAAACTTGAATTAAAATGTGTGTTTTTGAATGCTTTATGCATGCTTGATGCCTACGCCATGATTTATATGTAAACATACAAAAAATACAATTAAAACAGCAATACGGGCATGCTGTACTGAGAAATTAAACCTCAAAAATCTTAATATTTGACAAAAATCTGTATTCATATATCTATGACATGATTTCAATCTTTATTTAACATATTTTATTCAAAAATATCAAAAGAAAAGGGATTTGGTCACAGAAGCCAGTTCTGTTGACTCGATGTTGACCAGAGGCAAGCTTTTGAACTGTTGAGATTCAGAAATTCATAGAAATTCATATAAAGTCTCAAAAATGGAAACTCAGCTTCTTCATCAGATGAGACGCCAAATAGAGGAGTGGTACCATACACCCATTCTTTCTTGTCTTCCTCTTCATCAGAGGACAACCCAGAAATGAGTTTGTTGCCCGAAAGTGGTGACTTTTTTACTTTGCAACAACACTAGATTAGGGACTTCATCAGCGTTTTATGCTAATCCTTATCCTCTTGCGTTAGGAAATAACGGGCGTTACTAAGGCCGATTTCATGGACCCCGAACGGTTTGATGTCCCCGTTTATCCTCCTTTGCTTTCCATCTTTGACATATTTCATGCATTGGTGAAGGGTTGATGGCACTACCCGATTTTCGTATAGAGAAGGGCGACCAAGTAAGACCTTATACGATGTATCAGCGTCAATGACATAGAATTTGGTCGAGGTTATCAAGCCCCTAAATTGAAGTGTCAAGGTTTTTTGCCCCCATGGCTTTTTGAGAATGCTGGTTAAACCCATGAATGGTCACCTTCTCATTTGACAGCAGCTTGGTATCGTGCATTAGGCTTTTGAGAATCCTCGGGGACATAATGTTTATCGACGACCCTGAATCAACCAAAATGCGATTCAGTCTCTGCCCTTCAAATTCACCAGTCACGTATAGCGGTCGGTTGTGGTCTGCGATGCCAGTTAATAGGTCTTCATCAGTGAAGTCGATACCTGTTGAACGACTATTGACGTATGCCGTCTCATGTGGTTCCCTTTTGGTGAAATAGGCCTAGAATTATTCAGGATTTTGAAGCGCATATATTAGTATATCGCACATATCCTTCGACATCATCAACGCATCAAAAATACTAAGTAAGACCGAAATCTTACGGAGATGTGTCAGCACATTAAAATCTCCGACCGTGAATTTTGACTTTTCATGGGTCGCTAGACCATTTTCTGGTTCTTTGCCCACGTTTTTAGCTTTTCCCATATTTCGATCAGACTCTTTTGGAGGTTGATGTTCAGGAATATATGTGCCCGAATGTAAAACAACCTAACACTCTATCTTTTTCTTTTCAGAGGTGCTAGCCCCATCACTTTCTTCAGGATAAAATAGACCTCCAGGAAAGCATATGTCTTCTTTAGAGTCGTTGTCATGATGCACTACATGGCACGACTCTTCTTGATCAGGTATGGAACGGGTGTATTTACGGGGGTTTGATTGCCCCTCATCCCCATTCTCTATTTCCAAAGGGCGCTTGTGGCTGTCAACATTTTAATATGTAATTCAAGGAAAATGTGATAAAATCAAAAGAAAAAACCAAATTGAAACCAATGCCCGAAATGGCCCCAGTGTGCATAAAGGACAATGCACACTTAAATTGATGAAATTGATCATTCAAACATGCTCAAATACACTCAAGGATGTTCTTGAAAGAGTTAATTGAGAATAAATTACAAGAAAAAGGCATGAAACACCATTCGGTACCGAACTCCCCAAAACTAGTCCGGTACCAAACGGTAAAAATCACAAATTTGATGATTTAAACTCAAATTAAACTTCAAAAATTTGTTAAACATATCCAAATAATGCTATATGCCAAACGAATTGAATCAATTTGCTCAAAATCAGCTCAAATTCATCAAAATTTCATCTCAGCAACACCTCGGCCAAAACCGATGTGGCTACCCTCATCACCTGTGATCTAGGCCGTCGCCAACGACGAGACCAACACTGTTGGACTCCTTGTGCTCCGGCGATATCAACCATGCCCTCCGATCGGAGATCCAACGCCGGCGGGGCCCTGATCAAGGTCGTAGAAGAAAAGTGCGAATATTGATGCATTTCAAAGTATGAATCTTGATGAAATTCAAACAGCCCATCGCAGGCCTGATGCGCGCCTTTGATCCAACGGCCCAGTTCACAAGCTGATTTAAAAACCGAACGAAAGTCCAGATCTTGATACATGGGCTCAAATCCAACGGCCCATATTAATCTGGTTGAAAATAAACTTTAAACATTAAATAATTTTTGGGATTTGATGCATGCAAATCTATTATAGATGCTCACAAAATTTCAGATCAATAGGAGCATCAGAGATCAAAATTTTGAATTTTTCTTTAAACTAGACAGAAATGCCCCTGGCTGTTTGTGCTAGATTTGTTCAAATTGTTTATCCATTGGATTAAACCTGATTTATTATTCATAACCCTTGAAAATTATTTCATCTAATGCTCAAAGGGTAAAATCAAAGAAGAAGTGAAGATTTATTTATCAAATCACTGATTTTGACTCAGTTTGACTATTGTGAACTCCATTGAGCTGATGAACTTCAAAAATCTAGAGAAATCTGCAGAAAATTTGAAAAATGGAAAAACTTGAGCAGTGGGCTCATAGAGACCTAAACTACATGGTAGAAGAGTCTCAAGATCAATAGATGATCGGATCAGAAGATTTGGACAGATCTCTAGTCTGGACGAGAAAAACACATATGAAATGCATGTGTACATGCATGCAATTGTGTTTCTCACTTGCTTAAACATGTTTTTAAGCATCAAAATATCTTTATTCATTCATCTAAAGTGAAGAAAGGAAAAAAAACATCAAAAGAATTAAACTTTTCAAGAAAAGATCAATTTCATTACATGAAAATGGACTTTACATCAACTTACATATGAATTTATGAAATTTGGACAGCATAACCCCTTAACTGAGCTCTATTGGTCCTTTCTTTGCTAAAAAGAGGAAGAAAAGAAGGCTATCCCTTTCTTTATTTGAGAGTATGTGAAAAGAATGAGGGTTTACCCCATTATAGTCATAATATTTGGTGGCATGCACATGAAGAAAGCAGGGGGCTACCTTGATCTAATCATGGATTTTTTGTGCCAATAGAACTCAGCCATGGTTTGTCATGATTATGGAGCTATACCTATTTAGAGAAAAAAATCAATTGAAGTCTTCTCAATGTTGAGAGCTTCTTCTAGCTATTTTTTATTGGAGTATGATTGTGTATTTGCCACCTTTAAAACCTTGCTCTGGAGGGATATTTATAGCTTCAAGGTAGGGTTTAAGCCTTGAGGGCCAACTAGCACCATCTCAGCCTTCAATTTGATGGCTAAGATGGTGACCTTGCATCATTCGAGAATATTTCTTTTGTTATTTGGCGTTTTAGACCACCTCTCATGCTTTGCCATGTGTTCATTGAGGCAGGGAATCCGAGAGAGCCGTTTCTAGACAGTTTTGTCTTTTTGTGATGTGCATAAGGCATGACTTGGGTGCACACCTCTAGCAATTTTCAAATCTCTCCAAACCTTTGCCACATCATCAAATCATTGCCCAATCATGTTCAAACATGCCAATTGGGCTCCACATCACCATTCGGTCTATTGAGCTCAACACATCTCACACCATCATGGGTCCATCGTGAAGCTTTTCCAGGTATTGGTTTCATCTCTCGAGCTGTCAAACACTCATTCCACCTCAAGACCGAGGTAATTTCTCCTTCGATTTTCTCTCTGCTTGCTTTACTATTTTTAATTATGTTTGTTGCACTCAACTCTCCTTAGGGTACAGATTATCCCTAAAACGGTTTAATTTAATTCCATTTGTACACCAATACTTCATCTCTCCGCTAAGCTTTTGAGCTCGAAAGAGAAGAAGAGGGAGGGAGAGTATTTAATTCAAAGATTTTCTCTTGTTCGAGCTTGGTTCATATATATCATTCTTTGATTTTGAACTTGTCAAAGAGAGGGAGAGAGTGCGCCGTGTCCATTCTCTTCTCTCTTTTCTTTCTTTCACTGGCCGAAGCGCTGTTGAGCGCTGGGCCCACATGATAGTGAGATTAAGAGGGAGGTCCCCACCTGTCAAATTTAATGAGACTCATCCCTCAGCGAAAAACTGAGGGTAAGCTCATGAGCTTGGTTCACATTTGCCAAAACACAGAGTCAGTGAATTGGCTCACATGTGTTGTGTTTATTCAAATCCCAATGAGTTTCTTGTGTGTATGACAGGTGGGTCCAGAGACCTGTTTTAATGTTTGAAACCCGAAATTACACCCAGAACGTTGTACATTCCCCAAGTTGCACACAAAATAGTCTCTAGCTCTGATTTTTTTATTTTCTTTATTCTTTTGCTTTTTTATTTTATTTTTTATGTAAAAATCCATGAAAATTCACTAAAAAATCATAGAAAATTTATTCTATGAAAAATATTATTTTTTAGGCAGTAATTTCACTTAATTCATTAATTGTATAAGATTAGACATATTAATCTCATACAATTAATTTTTGACATGATTATTTCAAGGAATTATTTCTTGACTCTAAGAAATAATATTTGGGATATTTTTCATGAATAAAATTCATGATTTTAGATTTGGCATGGTTAATTATATGAAATTGTTTTCTTTATTTCATATAATCAAGGTTTTGTGCATATATTTTTTGCACACATCTGAAGAGGTTTTGACATGTTTGTTCAGAGAGTTGGGTCTTATAGAAATTTCATCAGCTTTCAAGACCCAGATCTACTTGTTTAAGTATAGTCTGTTTAGGCATGGCATATTTTGCTGGGTTTTGGCGCAGCATTTTCTGAGATTTTTCTAAAGGTTAGGACTTACAAGACTTTCATCTGGCCAAAGCTCAGGTCTTTTGAATTTGATTTAATTTAAAATTGTAAGAATATTCGGACAAATTTTTAAGGATAAACAAAGAGCCACCCACCAAAACAAGTCATGAGACTTTGCCAGTGAAGGGCTTGTTCTGGTGTCATTTTTGGCCATGTATCTCATCATCATTTTCTTTCTCTTTGGTTTGTAGGCCTTTTGCAACTTGACTTGGAGTTTCAGAGAGTTTAGTTGCTCCTCTGGTACCTTTTTCAAGTTTGTACTCCTTTGACCTTTATGTATTCCTGGTGTATCATTACCTATATCAGTTATGATTTGGTTTTAACTTTCGACTTGCTTGACCTGACCAATTAGTTTCAAAATCGGTCCATTTTATTTATAGGCACCATGCCATGGGTACACGACCCTATGCCTAGATTTTCATCGGATGATTATGCCTCCTATTTTTAGGGATCCAAACGACTGGATCCCTTTATGATCCAAGATCGTGGCTACTCGTAGCATTATTAGAGACTCTTTACTACCATGAGACCATGGTGATTTTGACCTGAGATCTTTAGATCTAGTTGATTCAAAGGAGGATCACCCTCCTTTGCATTTGTCGGGCCTAGAAATGTTATATAGGAGTGTTCTCCCTTGAGATCCTAATCATAAGCTCTATGGTACTTTATTCAGACTCCCTTATCAAATCGAGTGGACTCGATTTACACTTTGCCGATATTCAGAGATATTACAACAGATTGGTGTCTGTGATTTAGTATTCCTTTCTCTGTTTGAGTATCATCATAGCATCTCAGTGTTTAGAGCGTTCGCAGAGCGATGGAGCTATGTCTCTAACACCTTGATGATAGAGGACAGGGAGATGTCTTTGACGCTTTGGAATTTATACCAGTTGTCTGGCCTTCCGATCTACGATCATCCTTATGAGGAGTTTTGTCCCAGGAGAGAGGATTTAGATAGCTTGATGCCAGATGGGTTTCGATGATACCCGAGGTCTTTAGAGAGACTCTACCGAGTTTATTATAGACTCTTGGGTAGTGGAGGATATGTATCATTTAGGGATTAAACATCGTATTTTATGGATACAGATACATTAGTGTCTCCATTAAAGTCGTATGCTGACCCTCGTGATCCTTTGGGTATCGGTCAGGCACTCATTTCTAGCCCAGGGTCGAGACCTGGGCTTAGGTCTCTTACCTCTCAGGATATAGATGGTGAGACTTTGTTAGCTACTTTTTTATCCTTGTGACTTTGCTATTTTGGCGTGGCTATGGGACGCCGAGTTTCTTTGGTTGTTCCCACATTAGCCAACATATATCGGTGTTTACGGGTGGTATCTTCTTCACAGGACCCCTCCTTTTGCGGGGAGTTGATTTATTTTCACTTTATTGATAGTTGGCTCCATGCATATTAGGATGGACTTTATTTGTCTGTTCTTTCTCAAGACATGCGGAGGCTATTGCCTTCTCTTGTGGACATAGCATGCGCTCCAGTGTCTTTTCTTGATAATGTTTCGGCACGTTATCATTTCTTCCGTAGTTAGGGACATCTCAGGAGTTCTCGACCTCATCCACTTTTGCGATACATGTCGAAGGACTTTGATCGGCAGCTGGTGGACGAGATTCCCCGCTTTAGACAGGATCTAGGTAGTTTGGAGAGTCACCATGATACTGCCTTCTTCATCAGTATCAGGCGTGGGTTTGTGCCTCTTCGGTTTGATGAACACATTATCCTTGAACCCTATTCCCCACACCGATGTGCACATCAGCTTGGTCTAGATCAAGATATCTCGGTCATTGTCACACCTCCTGATCACTTGTCCACTGATATATCAGGTTTCAACCGTCGCTGGTACTCCCTTTTTTGTGTAGGCACCGATTCTCATTTTTGTATGCCCACCACATCACTTGTGGCCAAGTTTATAGCTTTTTACCATCGATGGCATCATTCTTTGATGGCAATATGTCAGGATTATCTCCCAAGACTGATTGCCGAGGTCGCTTGCCCTCAACGGAAGAAAGGTACCAAGAAAAGGCGTTGCACCCCTCCTACCTTGGTCATACGCCCTTTCTTAGACTTTTACGGCTTAGATAGCGATATTCCTCATGCCATTATGGTGAGAGATACTTCTTGAGCAGGTATACAAATTATTTCATTGATCTTTCATTCGTATCTCTTCATAGAAAAACTTATAACCATGATTTTGATATAGGACCTCCTGTGAGGCCTACGAGTGAGGGCCCACCTGTTTTTGCCACTAAGAGATCATCGTTCATCCCTGTTCCCAGTGGAGCTTCACCAATTGTAGTTGTTGCTGACCCAGTGATAGAGGGGAGGGGCAGGCCATCTGCCATGGTAGTCACTTATATTGGTATGTTTTAATTATTGAACATTTCTATTTTTTTCCTTATAAGTCAATTCTTTATCCCTTGACCGGAGTTTTAACTACCTTTATGTAGGTGAGATGAGTCATTTCACTCAGCCTTAGGAGAGAGACGAGATGGCTTCTTCAGTGAGGACTTCCCCGCTCATGGAGATAGAGGATTCAGCCATACACCAAGAGACTGTCATGACCCTCGACTCAGGTACAATTCATTTTTCTTTCTTATTTTATAAGGCATTATTTCCTTCATCTGCCTACACAGGCCTTGTATCTATCTTCAAAACTTAGATCTAGAGAATTTTGTCATCGCTGAGGTGAGCGATACAGAGCTCGGTGATAGACTCGATGTTGAACCTGACGATGAGATCGAGGAGGAGCCTGATGAGGAGATTGAGGCAGAGCCAGAAGTCGAGCTTGAGATCGAGGCAGAGCTAAAGGCTGGGCCCGAGATAGGGTTAGATGTCACTCGAAGGGGACCTCGAGGAGGATCCTGAGGAGGAGGGACTCCTGGACGATGTTCTCCCCGATCGTATGTATACTTATATACCTTTGTTTTATATTTTGTTCTTGTATTACACATGATGACCTCGGTTTGGTTTATAGGTCCTTCTGTGTCAGAGATGCGACATCTATTAGAGGGACTATGTGCACTTAGCAATACAATTCACATCCATACTTATTTACTCAAGAATTTGATGAGGCTGGATATCTTTTTCTTCCCCTTTGGGGGGCCTATCACTAGATACTAGCTACTTTGTTGCTGAGCTGAAGAACAAGAAATTAACAATATATGATTCATTGGTGCGACCAAGGAAACGATTTTTTGAAAGGTTGCATAAACAGGCAATTTCCTGATTAAAAAACTTTCTAGTGTAGAGGACGGGTGGGTAACATTTTGTTTTTCATTCGAACATAATTCTTGTGTTTATGTAAACACTTCATGTTCAGGTTATGAACAGACCATGTGTTCAGGTATGAACACTTCCTGAAAATTTGTAGTTGTTAACATTTTGTATTACCTCTAGTTAAATGTTTTTGTGCTGATAGTTTTTGTGTTGATAGGTGATGATGCATGGAAGGGAGCTGAAATTGATTGGCCAGAAGGTTGTCTGTTAAGAAATAAAATTAATTAAACAAAAGAAAAGAAAAGAGGAGCAATTACTTTCGGAAATAGATCACTCTACTTTTTCTACTTTTAGAATAAACAGTAGGCAACCATTAGAATAGTTTATAGGCAACCGTTAGAATAGAACTATAAAATAACTTACTGTTCCTTTGTAAGCTTAGAACAAATAAATCAATAAAAATTATTTTCATCATCTTCTTTCTTAATTCAACATGGTATTAGAGCAAGAAGCATCGTAACATCAATCGGTACAACGCTTCAACCGCACAAAACAAGGAGAGAACCCAGAGCCACAAGAGCCAGAGGTCTCCTCTATTTTACAACTCATCACATATATACCAGCATAACATTAACCGGTAATCAGTAACCAGCAAATCAGTAATCAGAATCAACACATACCAGAAAAATTCATCTTTGACAACCCAAAATCCACTATGTCTCAGCAAAGTGACACCTCCAAATTAACCAATGTACTCCTCAAAGGCAATCAAAATTACTTCAAATGATCTAAATCAGTCTCTATAACTCTTAGTGGCAGAGACTAAATTGGCTTTGTCACTGGTACCAAACTAAAACACAAACTAGCAAAACCAGAGGAGCCAACCCCAGCAGAACAAGAAAAAATAGAGGAATGGCAGATGACAGAACACTTGGTCATGTCATGGCTCATTAACACGATGGAGCCACAAGTTTCTCGACTCTGTATGCTCCTCGACTCATCAAAAACCGTTTGGGGAAAAGTTAAGAAACTATACGGCCAACAACAAAATTTCGCACACATTTTCAAGTTAAAGCAAGAACTGTCTCAAATCAAGCAAGGTTCCAAAAATGGCTCAGAATATGCGATTGAGGTACTGACGAGATGAGAGGAACTATAGTTCTATCTCCCACCTACAATAGACCCAGAAGAAATCCAAAAAAGAACTAAGAAAAACCTAGTCTATACTTATCTAGGAGGGCTTGACCCCAACTATGAAGCTGTGCAATCCCAAATCCTTCAGTCAGTTGAGCTCCCCTCGATTGACTTGGTGATTGCCACCGTTTAGCGAGAAGAGATATGGAGGGCTACAATGAAGCCTCAACACTGCTGAGAACCGGGCGTGTGCCACTCGGAACCCTAGCCACAACTTGGGCGACACGGCATGGCCAAGGGGGGCACCAACTGCTGTCGAGAGGTGCGACCACTGCAAGAAGCGAGGCCACAACCAAGACAACTGCTGGCACCTTCACCTCCACCTACAATCGACACGTGCGCGAGGAGGAGAGGCGACGGGCAACATCGCTGGTGTTGGGGGTGCAAGAAAGGGGGAGAGAGGCGAAAGAGGCGCGATCTGGAAGAGGGATGGAAAACCCTACTGAAGAGGGGTATGCTTCAGGGTTTGGAGCAGTAGGGCATCGGGTCAGGTTTGAGCAGCAACCCGCTCGACCCGCTTTTGACCCCTCCAGATATTCTGTGGCGTCCCCCCTACAGTTGGCGCAAATGCTCAATCAATGGAATGCCTTTAATGCATTCATGCAGCACCAACAGAAGCATAATGCTTCAGGTTTTGTATTCTGTCAAATCAACCCTCTACATTACTTAGATTCACAAAAAAATTGCAGACCAAAATTTTCAAACCTTTGTCAAAATACAAGTAATTGGATCATTGATTCCGGTGCAACTAATCATATTACATGGGACCAAACCAAATTACAAAACTTTACACAAATCAAAGATTCTCAATATGTGATTGTTGCAAATGGGAATAAAGTTCCAATTTGTGGTTTTGGTACCACAATTTTTTTTACAAAAGGTGTAAATAACATTTTGTGCTTATTAGACTTTAATTCTAATTTATTATCTATCAGTAAAATAACCCAAGATTTAAATTGTAATGTCATATTCTCATCGAATAAAGTGATATTTCAGGACCGAGAATCAGGGAAGACGATTGGTGAGGGCCAATTAAAAAATGATCTATATTACTTAAAGAATCATCCAAATAAGTGTTTTGTGTCATCCGGTCCAGTAGATCGAGACAAATTGCTTCATTGGAGATTTGGCCACCCATCCGATCAAGTTTTAAACAAACTTTTTTGTTATAATCTAAATTCAAGTAATTGCGAGATATGTAAACTTGCAAAGCAAACTATATTGCCTTTTCATTTATCTTCTAATGTATCAGAAAAATATTTTGATTTAATACACTCTGATGTTTGGGAACCGGCCCCCATCGACTCTTATAACAAATTTAAAAATTTTATGACTTTTATTGATGATAAATCTCGCACTACATGGTTTTTTCTCTTAAAAACAAAAAAAATGAAGTTTTCTCATGTTTTCAAGACTTTTTTCACTTTGTTGAAAATCAATATAATGCCAAAATCAAGATTTTTAGATCGGACAATAGTATCGAATTTGTCAATAAACTTTTCTCAAAATTCTTCAAACAAAAAGAAATTTTACATCAAACTACCTGTATTCATACACCAGAACAAAACGAAGTTTCAGACAGAAAAAATAGACATATCCTTGAAGTCACTAGGCCACTTCTTTTTCAAAGTAATGTTCCAAAAATATATTGATCAAATGCGGTGCTAATAGCAATTTATCTCATAAATAGATTACCTAGTGCAAAATTAAAAAAAAATATGAGCCCCTTAGAAATATGTAGAGGAAGAAAAATCGATTTGGACCATATTCGGATTTTTGGGTGCATCTGTTTTGTACATATTAAAAGAATGACAAATTAAATAAAAATTCGGTTAAGACCATATTCTTGGGTTATTCCTCTGAAAAAAAAGGATATAAATGTTATGATCCAAAAAATCATAAAATTTATATCTCAATGGATGTCTCGTTTATGGAAACAAAATCATAGTACCTACCAGACCATCAAGAACCAAACCAATTGAACACACAAGAACAACCTACCTTGCTACTTCCCCATAGCTTTATTTTTTCGGAAGAAAGAACTCAAGCACGGGATCAACAATTGGAGGAAGAACAAGTGACTCAAGTTCAATTTCTTCAGGGGGAGAAGTCGAGGAAAATGAATCAAAGTGAGGAATCAACTCAAGAAGAAATTATCTTGAGAAGATCCACTCGAAAAACTCGACCTCCTATTAGGTTAAGGGATTATGTATCCCACAAGGTAATGTATCCAATTCAAGAATTTATCTCTTATGATAATGTCTCCCATCAATACTGAGTATTTTTAAATCAAATAACCAATCAAACCGAACCAACAAGTTTTGACGAGGCCAACAAGGACCCAATTCGGTGTAAAGCTATGGAAGAAGAACTCCAAGCTTTTAGAAAAGAATGACACATGGGATATTGTTCGTTGGCCAAAAAATAAAAAATCTGTAGGTTGTAAATGGGTATACAAAATAAAATATAATAGCAATGGTACAATTGAAAGGTATAAGGCTAGATTAGTAGCCAAAGGATTTAGCCAAACTTATGAAATTGACTATCAAGAGACTTTTACACCAGTAGTAAAAATGAGCACGGTTAGAATTTTGTTATAGGTGACTACCAACTTAGGGTGGAATTTATCTCAATGGATGTAAAAAATGCATTTTTTCAAGGGATTTTGAAAGAAAAAGTCTACATGGCTCTTCTTCCCGATCATAAAAATGCATCGGAACCATCTTTAGTATGTAAATTAAAAAAATAATTTACGGCTTAAAATAATCCCCGAGAGCTTGGTATGCTAAACTAAGTCTTTCTCTTTTAAAAATTAATTTTATAAAAAGCACCACAGATTCATCTATGTTCATTAAACACACACAAAATTTTACTGTTATTATTCTTATTTATGTAGATGCTATTATCATCACCGGAAATGATAATCAAGAAATCAAGGAGGTCAAACAATATTTAAAAAGGAAATTTGATATTAAGGACCTAGAACAATTATCATATTTCCTTGGGATAGAAATAACAGCTTCTAAAAATAGATTGTTTCTATCTCAAAGAAAATATGTTTTTGACTTATTAAAGGAGACTAGTAAATTAGGAGCTAAACCGGCCAGTACACCAATGGAAACCAATGTCAAACTCGGACCAGAGAATGGTGAGCCATTACCAGACATAGGACAATATCAAAGGTTGGTAGGCAAATTAATCTACCTAACAATCACTCAACCTGATATTACATTTGCAATTAGTGTTGTAAGTCAATTCATGCAAGCTCCACTTGGATGTCATTGATAGAATACTTAGATATCTCAAAGGTACTCTAGGCCAAGAAATCTGGATGAAAAAAAATGGTACTAATAATGTGATTGATTTTTCTAATGCAGATTAAGCCAGAAGCTGCGACGGAAAATCAACCACAGATTTTTGCACTTTTGTAGGAGGTAATCTTGTTACATGGAGAAGCAAGAAGCAGAATGTAATAGCAAGGTCAAGTGCAGAAGCTGAGTATAGAAGAACTATGGCATCGACGGCCAGCGAACTCACCTGGATCAAACATCTACTTCGAGACATGAAGATAGAATGCAAATGAGTTATGCAAATGTATTGTGACAACGAAGCTGCGCGACACATTACTTCAAATCCAATCTTTCATGAGCGGACGAAGCACATTGAAGTTGATTGTTACTTTATTAGAGAAAAGGTGCAGTCAGGAGCAATCGAAACACCATTCGTCAAAAGTCGCGAACAATTGACGGATATCTTTACAAAGGCACTTGACAAAAGGTGTCATCAAGATATACTTTGCAAGTTGAGTTCGATCAATTTATTCGAACCTGACTTAAAGGGAAGTGTTAAGAAATAAAATTAATTAAACAAAAGGAAAAGTAAAGAGGAGCAATTACTTCCGGAAATAGATCACTCTACTTTTTCTACTTTTAAAATAAACAGTAAGTAACCGTTAGAATAGCTTATAGGCAACCGTTAGAATAGAACTATAAAATAACTTACTGTTCCTTTTGTAAGCTTAGAACAAATAAATCAATAAAAATCATTTTCATCATTTTTTTTTCTTAATTCAACATTGTCCCAAACAAGATTTAGATTTGAATTGCGGGCTTTATCTCTTGTGTTACGTTTATTGTCTCGCTTGCGCGATGATCCAATTCATTTCAGTAAGGTATGTTGTATTCTTTACTATATTATTTTATTACTTTCTGTTAATACTTCTACAAATATCTGCTAATATTTCGGCAATTTTTATTGTAGTTTGATACTGAGCGTGATCGAGCTATCTCGGCACATAGGACTCTAACTGACCCAAATAATGAAAAGCCTTATGCTTAAATGTGACTTTATATAGAAAAGAAGAAGATATGTTTGCATATTATGTTAGATGTTACTTTAATTTTGACTTTAGATGTGACTATAGTTGTTATAAAGTGTCATATACTGTTGTCAGATACTCAAAAATGATAGATGTTATAAAGTTCTTTGCTATATGTCATGTGTCATATTATTATTCTGTACAAGGTATGAGCACAAGTCCTTGGGAAGTATGAACACTCTTTGTTAATAGTTATGCAAAAATCTGAACATATCTTGCAATTGGGTATGAACAACTCTGACTGTCGGGTATGAAAACTAGACAGTCAAGTATGTACACTATGACTGTCGGGTATGAATACTTTTGACAATTGGATTTGATCACCCTTCCAGTGAGGTATGAGCACCATTGACTGTTGGATCTGAACTGTAACATCCCGAGACAGGGCGTTACAGATCGGTATCTTTTGCATCCATCCAACAGCCCCCCAATCTATGTCGCCAATAAAAGAGAATAAAATAATAAAACGGAGTTCGCTAAAAGGCTCAGTAACCGGTGATTGTGAGAATTTTTACTTTCCGACGGACGCAAGCCCCCGCCGTTAATTACCCTGACTCTCAACTCGAGAACCTCTAATTAAAGGGCTAAAAAAAATAAATATACATGCCGGTTTATTATTCTCCCTTCATATATTTAAAAATGACATGACATGCATGCACATACAAGATTAAATCATATTTTTTTCTTTTATTTAATCATTCTATTTTGTTTAGAAAATTTAAGCGACCAGAATGCATAATTCTCATGGGTCGTTTATCAGACTAAAGATGTATAATCTAAAGTCGAAGATATGTATGATCTCTTAAAATTTGGAGATTGAGGACGTATAATTCTATTAATCTAATGGAGTTTGAATGTGAAACGCATTACCAACTCAAAATTCACAGAACCAGAGTTGTTTAATCTCTATAAAAGTTTGCGTCAAAGACAAGGATATATGATCCTATGTAGTCTATTGACCTTCCAAGCCTCAAATCTGAACCGCTATGCCAATTCAAAATTAAAAAATTGGAGAATCGAGAACGTATAATTTTTTATTGATTTCCAAAAATTAGCAACATTAAATCTGAAGCGCACTACCAATTTGATGTTCTCTAGATTATTTTATCATTACTTAATATGCTAGTATATTTTATCAGAGTTTAGACATAATTTTGGCCATATTTAACCTTTCAAGGGTATTTTGGGAATTTTAATTGACATTTGACAACTCTAAGGCATTTAGATGTCATTTTGGACATTTTTGGTCAACATTTGACCATCCTAGGGCATTTAGGGATATTTTGATAATTTTGGTCAACATTTGACCATCATAAGACATTCAAGGGTACTTTGGTAATTTTGATCAGCATTTGACCATCCTAAGGCATTAAGGGGTATTTTGGTAATTTTTATCTGAACATGTGACATATTTTGTCAATGTTTTAGGCATATTTTGTATATTTCATATATTTCGACAAAGATTTAGACATATTTATATATTTGACATATTTTGTCAAAGATTTGAATATATTTGCATATTTGACATATTGTTCAATTGACAAAGTCATATTATCAAACAAAATTCAATTTTATTCTTGTGATAACTTTATCTATTTATACAAAATAATATGCATGACATACGGTTTTGAATTTTATTTGAAATAAAATAAAATCAAAACTGACATTTTATTGCATCAAAAATATTTTTAAATGAAAATATGATTTTTGATAAATTTTTCATGATTTTTGGGTTTGAGAAAATATTTTTATTTAATGTTTTCAGTTTATTTTCAAAATAAATTAATGTAGGCAACTGGATTTGGGTCTTTGCATCAAGATCTGGACTTTAGTTCAATTTTCAAAGCAACTTTTAAATTGAGCCATTGAATCAATATTCGCACTTTTTTCTTTCATCTTGATCAAGGCCTTGGCGGCGTCGGATCTCCGATCAAAGTGCATGATTGGCATCGTCGGAGTAAGGGAGTTCCATAGTGATGGTCTCGTCACCGGCGATGAATTGGATCATCGGGAATGGTGATAGCCACCTTGGTTTTGGCCGAGATATGCTGAGAAAGGAATTGTGACGAATTTGAGCTATTTTTGAGCAAATTAATTCAATTTTTTAACGTCTAGCATCGTTTAATCATGTTTAAGGTGTTTTGAAACTTATTTGGAGTTTCATTCGTCAGTTTGGAAATTCCACCAACCAGTACCAACTATGTTTAATTGATTTTGCATATTTTAATTAGTTTTTCTTACAAATTGTTCTTTAGAAAATATATTTGAGCACTTTTAAACATGATCGACCAATAAATTTCGACAATTTGGGTGTGTATTGTCCTTTCTACACACTGATACATTCGGTATCAGTTTTATGATTCTGGTTATGTACCAGAATCTCAATTCTTGATTTTTTGAAACTTTATAATCACTCACAGATGATGTTTAATGATGTTTGAGTATTATTTACATGTTTTAAGTCTTATTTAACCATATTCATTTGAATTTGTGCTGTGTTGACCAATAGTCAACTCTGATTTTTTTAACTTTGAAAATTCATATAAAATCAGAAAAAATACAGAAAATCTCAAACTTAAATCAGAATGTGTGTTTTTCAATGCTTTGTGCGTGCTTGATATTTACACCATGATTCATATGTAAAAATGCAAAGAAATGCAATGAAAACAGCAATATGTGCATGCTGTGTCAGTTCAGAAACTAGTACTGAGGATAAATCCTTTTAAAAATAGAAATCAAACTCCAAAAATCTCGATATTTGACAAGGATCTGTGTTCATGTATCCAAGATATGATTTCAAAAGAAAAGAGATTTGATCAAATAAGCCAGTTCTGTTGACTGGATGTTAACCAGAGCCAAACTTTTAAGCTGCTGAGATTCAAAATTTCATATAAATTCACAGAAAATTCCAAAAATGATAAACTTTTGGGATTGAATGCACTCGAACCTATTTTAGATGCTCATATAATTTCAGATAAATTGAAGTATCAAAGATTAAAATTTTGAATTTTTCTTTGAACTAGATAAAGACGCCCCTGGATCTATACCAGATCTGTTCAAATGGTTTAACCATTGGATTAAAATCTAATTTCATTATTCAAAACCCTTGGAAATCATTCATCTGATACTCAAAGGATAAAATCAAAGAAAAAGTGATGATCTATTCATCAGATCATTGATTTTTGACTTGGCTTCACTGAGACTTGACTGTTCTGAACTCCATTGAGCTGATGAACTACAAAAATTCATAGAAATCCACAGAAAATTTCAAAAATGGAAAAATATGAGTAGTGAGCTCATAGAGATCCTAATTACATTATAGCAGAGTCTCAAGAACAAAAGATAAACATATCAGAAGATCTGGACAGATCTCTGATCTGGATCAGAAAATACGTATGAGATGCATGTGTACATGCATGCAATTGTGTTTCTCACTTGCTCAAACATAATGTTCAGCATCAAAATACTTTTGTTTATTCATCCAAAGTACAGAAAAGAAAGAAATATCAAAAGAATCAAACTTTCCAAAGAAAAATAAATGAACCATCAATTTATATCATTAAACATGAACTTACATGGATTTTACATGCTTCTTACATGAAATTTTAGAAATTTGGACAATATAACCCATGTAATTGAGTCTCATTAATCTCAAATTAGAGAGAGGGAGGATATCCCTAAAAGATGATTAGTTGGTTGGCCAACATGGCATGGGCTTTGTTCTTGAGATTCTTTATGTTTTCCCGAATCTTTGGAGCCTATCAAGGCGTGCCACGCGTCCCAGAGATGTTAGGAGGTCTTTAGAGCATCCAAGGTATGTTTGACCTTATCCTGACTGGGTTTGACACATCTCATATACTAACACCTTTTTAAATCAATTCCTCATCGTTACATGTCCACTTGACATTGCTAAGTAATGTTCAAAGCTTGGTTTAATCATTCCTAACTTTTACTTGTCTCAGTGAGCTCGAGTCAAACACACTTGAGTGCACATTGATGGTCCCATCAATTGAGCACATTTCACATCAAATTGGCACCTCAAACAGTATCGTGGAGGTGCTTTAAAGCTTCTCCAAGTGTTGGTTTGGCCTCTCAAGCTCTCTTATTCCACCTAAAGGTAGAGATATTTTCTCCTTCGATTTTCTCTCTGCTTGCTTTACTATTTTTAATTCTATTTGTGGCATTGAACTCTCTTCAAGGTATAGATTAGATCCCCAAAACGATTTAGCTTAACTCATAATATACACCATTGCTCCATTTTTGAATCTCGGATGAGGTTTGGAGCTCGGGGAGGAAGAAGGAGAGGGAGAGAGAGATTTAATCAAAGGTTTTGTCTGTTTGAGCTTAGTTCATATGCACCATTTTTTGGTTTTGAACTTGTCAGAGAGAGGAAGAGAATGCGTCGCGTCCATTCCCTTCACTCCTTTTTTTCTTTCACTAGCTGAAGCGCCACTGAGCACTGGGGCCCACATGTAGAGAGAGAAAATAAGAGGGGCCCAGCCGTCAGATTTAATGAGACACCGCCTTGAGCGGGAGGGTTGAGATGTGATCTCGGTTCTTGTACACCAAAATACATTATCAGTGGCTTAGCTCATGTGCACTGTGTCAATTCAAATTACATTGTATGCTTTACACGTATGACTGGTGGGTCTAAAGGCTTGTTTAATCGTTTCAGAGCCCTAGTTTACACACAAAATAGTCTCTGGCTTTGATTTTTTATTTTATTTATTCTTTTGTCTTTTTATTTTATTTTTTATGTACAAATTATGAAAATTCACTGAAAAATCATAGAAAATTTATTCTATTATTTTTGGGTAATATTTTTGGTATTTTTTAGTGTGAAATTAGACATTAATTTCACTTAATTCATTAATTGCACAAGATTACACATATTAATCTTATACGATTAATATTTGGCATGATTATTCCAAGGAATTATTTCTTGACTCCAAAAAATAATATTTGAGACATTTTTCATGAATAAAATTCATGATTTTGGATTTGACATGGTTAATTATATGAAATTATTTTTTGATTTCATATAATCAGGGTTTTGTGCATATAATTTTTTTCACACATTTGAAGACATATTTGTTCAGAGAGTTGGGTCTTACAGAAATTTCATCAACTTGCAAGGCTCAGGTCTAGCTGTTTAATCATAGCCTGTTTAGGCATGGCATATTTTGTTGGGTTTTGGTAGAGCATTTCTGAGGTTTTTCTCAGGGTTGGAACTTATAAGGCTTTCATATGGCCAAAGTCCAGGTCTAGCTATTTAAGCATGACCTGTTTTGAGAGTTTTGATCTCAAGGTTGGAACTTACACGACTTTTATCTAGCCAAAGCCCAGGTCTTTTAAATTTGGTTTAATTTCAAATTGCAAGAATATTCAGGTAATTTTCTAAAGATAAGCAGTAAGTACCCACTACATATCAGTCTAAATATAGAAACCAACTTACCTAAAGTACCCCTGCACGTTCTACACATCCCAACTGAACCTATTCTTAGCAATAACTAAAACTATGCCTAATTGCTCTCAAAATAGTTTTAAATTAACTCTCAATACTCCCTCTTAATTCAAAAGTGGTAACTCCAATCATACTTCGAAAATTTTCAAATTTGCCACGTGCCAATGCCTATAGTCTATCAGCATTCTGCTCCTCTGTATTGATGTACTTCAGCTCAACTACTCCTTCTGAAACCAAATCTCTAATGAAGTTACCTTGGTCTTGATATGCTTAGTTCTAATGCAGATGATAGTGCCATTGTTTCTTGCTTCTTTGAACTCCAACACACTACCGCACCTATTCCTAGAGAAAAAATGTACCCAGTTATACTTTTTCTGTCTTCTACACATCTTGCCCGGTCACTATTACAGTAACCAATTAGGTTGAAATTATTTGAACTACCATACGAGAGTCCATAATTCCTAATACCTACAATGTATCTTACAACTCTCTTTTTTGTACCAAAGTATTGCTTTGATGGATTCTACATGAACCTAGAAATCACTCCAACTGCATATGAGATGTCTGGCCTTATGTGTGTTAGATAAATCAAGTCTTCAACTAGACTTTTAAACTTGGATGCATCAGTTGCTTCTTCTTTTACTAGCTTCTCATTGACATTCATGGGGGTTGGTACTACCTTACAATTTTGCATCTCAAACCTCTAGAGCAAGTCTTTTGCATACTTCTTTTGTGATAAGAAGATGCTTCCTTCCTCTCGCACAACTTCTAGCCTAAGAAAGTAATGCAACAAATCAAAATATGTCATCTCAAAGTGGCACTTCATGTTATCCTTAAATTAATTCACTAACTCCTCACTTGTTCTCATATATATCATATCATCAACATACAAGCACACCGCTACCATGCCTCCTTAGACATTCTTCTGGATGTAGAGATTAGGTTCACTCCTACTTCTCACAAATCTAGATTTTAAGAAATATGAATCGATTTTGCTATACCATGCTCTTGGTGCCTATTTCAAGTCATAAAGCGCCTTAACCAGCTTGTATACCCAAACTTCCTTGCATTTCACCTTAAATCCTTCTGGTTGCTCAACAAACACTTCCTCTATCAATTCTCCATTAAAAAAGGCTGACTTCACATCAAATTGATATACCGGTTGCTTCAACTAAGTTGCTAATGCCAATAAAAGTCTTATGTTTCAAATCTAGCTATAGGTGAAAAAGTATCCTCATAGTCAACTCCATACTTCAGGAAGCTCAACTAACTAACATTTATTGTTCCTTCTTGATAGCTATTTTTTTCTCCTTGCTTACCTTCATTCTTTCCTCTCCACTGCTTCTTCATAGGTTGTTGGGTCTTCAACAAATAGAACCCGAGTAGTTTCATACAAATCTTGTATAGTTCTGACTCTCCTCACAAAACTTTTTGGGTTGGAGTATGTGTGCATATCATCTCTGGACATGGATCTTGTCATGGGCCTTCTAGGTTGTGTTTCACTTGCGACACCTGCATTCTTTCGACTTGTTTGTTGCTGTGTTTCAGCTCCATCAGCATCATCTTCTATCAGTTCTGCAAACTCTTCTTTTTCCTATTTATTCCACTTCCAACTTGCATTTTCATAAAATAAAACATTTTTGCTCACCACAATTTTACCACTATTCAGGTTGTAAAGCTTCTAACCCTTAGATTGTGTGTAACACCCAATAAAGATGCACTTTTCGGATTTTTCATCCAACTTCCTTCTATTTTGTGAGTTGATCAAGGTGTATGCAATACAATCAAATACTCTCAAGTGCCCAACTGTTGGTTTTCTCTCAAATCAAGCCTCAAACAGGGTTTTATTCATTTGTTGGTTTTCTCTCAAACCAAGCTTCAAACGGGATTTTATTCATTACTACTTTGGTGGGTGACAGATTCAATAAGTATATTGCAGTTGCTACTATTTCAGCCCAGAACAAGTTTGGTAAGCCTTTAGATTTTAGCATGCTTCTGGCCAATTCTACCGCAGTTCTATTTTTTTCTTTCTACAACTCCATTATGTTCAGGCGTGTAAGGTGTGCTAACTCATGATGAATACCCTCTTGCTCACAATATCTCCTAAACTCAGTTGATTGATGCTCACCTCCTCTATCAGATCTTAACACTTTCAACTTTTTCTCAATTTGTTTTCCAGCAAAAGCTTTGAATTTCTTAAAGTGTTCAAAATTTTCTCCCTTACTTTGCAGAAAATAAACTCAACTCATTCTACTAAAAATCATCAGTAAAGAGAAGAAAGTATCGACTGCCTCCAAGTGATGTCATTTCCATTGGTCCACACTGATCAGTATGCACAATTTCAAGAACCTATGTTGCTCTTTTTGCTTGACCTTTAGGAAAGGATAATTTGGTCTGTTTTCCATAAATACATCCTTCACACACACTTATTTGATCAATCTCAGGTAATCGAAACACCATGCTCTTTTGGTTCAGTAACTTTAGTCAACTTTGATTTAAATGCCCATATCTAAGATGCTAAAGTTCAGACTAGTTTGATTCTTTTATTGCCATTGTTCTCTCTTTTACTCTTGAAATCTCCAGTGAAAATAGTTTATTAGCTGTTATTCTTACTTCTATCAAGGTCTGATTTTTATCCCCTGTTGCATAGAAATTTCCTTCAAACACTATTGAATACCCACTTTCCATCAATTGCTCGACACTGAGAAGATTTTGTGACAATTCTAGAATAAAAGAAATATTGTGAAGGTAATTTCATGCCATTTTGATTGGTTTGTACAAACACTGTACCTTTGCCTTCCACCTGAATCAACTTGTCATCTCCAAGTTTCCCCTTTAGTTTGTAGGTTTCATCTAATTCTTTAAATAGGTACTTGAACCCTGTCATATGATTTGAACAACCACTGTCGAGGAACCATATTTGGCTCGCATCAACTTCCTCTTGGGTATGTGCCATGAACATCTTAGGTTGCTCATTTTTTTCTTCAACATAGCTTGCTTGATTCTCCTCTCTTTGTTTCTTGTAGTACTTTGCTTGGACATGACCTAATTTATGGCAGTAGTAGCACTCAACATCCTTCTTAGATCTACTGTTAGATTGGCACTGATTTGGCTAGTATTGGTTCGATTAGTATTGTTTCTCTGTACACTACTTCTTCCTCTACCTTTGCCTTCTCTTCTTTGATATCCTCCTATACTATTACCTCTGCCTCTTCCCCTTGTATTGTTGTTGTTTCTGCCTCAAGAATTCTCACCCTTCATGTAAAAAGCCTTCTCATCACCTTTCTCCTTTGATCTAGAAAGCCTTGCTTCATGGGTCAGCAGGGACCCCATGAGTTCATCAAAGGTATAGGTTGAGAGATCCTTTGATTCTTCAATTAGTGCCACCATGTAAATAAATTTTGATGCGAGACTTCTTGGCACCTTTGCCACCACGGTTTGCCCTGAGATGTTGTCTCCATTGACTCTTGATAAAAAAATCTGCACCGATTCTTCTGTTTTCAAGTGTAATGTCTCAAAATCTCGATGTAGACCTTGCAATTGATGGCGAAAACTCGTGAACTTCCCTGAAATGCAGTCTTCAAGGTTGTCCATGCTTCTTTAGTTGTGTTTGCTATAGCAATTTTGGAGAAGATTATATCGTGCACTATCTGCTAGATGAAAAACAGCGCTCGCGCATCCTTCTTCTGGTTTTCTTACACATTGGGGTCTTGACTTGGGCACCGTTCTTCACTAAATCCCATAAACCATGTGACTTGAATAAGGTTTTCATCTTGATGCTCCATAATTCATAATTTTCACCTTTCAATAGTGGCTAGTTGTGTCACATTCATCGTGCTGCTGTCAGTTTCAACCATCCTCCTCCTAATTAGGTGAACTTGGCTCTGATATCAAATTGTTGGTAATTAACAAAGAGAATCTAATACCAATAGAGAACACAGAACAAGGAGACAAAATTTTCTTAACTGTTGAATTTCATTAATTCCACTATCTCACTCTCTGCATCATTACAAAATTAACCTACCCAATTTATAGGATTACAATACATCTAAAAATAGATTACAGCCATTTTCTAGATGCAATTACCTACTATATATTAGTCTAAATATAGAAACCCACTTACCTAAAATATCCATGCGCGTTCTACACATCTCAACTGAATCTATTCCTAACAATAACTGAAATTATGTCTAACTACTCTCGAAACAGTTTTGCATTAACTCAACATGAATACCCCTGTCTATCAAGTCTGAACAATCCTGACTGCCAGGTGAGTGTGGCGCGAGGAGGGTAGCTTGGGAGAGCGAAATTCACATTTTTCACGTGTTTTTAATGTCAAAATTCTAATTTTCACATGTCCATCTGGGTGAGTGGTGTTTCTGGATACGGCGCTCATTCATATGAATGGTTTTCTGGACTTCTATTAGATCAGGTGTTCATACTAAAAGTTAGGCATGTTCATATCTGTTGTATTAGTGATGAATAGTTGGGAGATTTTTGTTGAGATACATTTAGCTCGCCCCTTTTTATTTATATATGAAAATAACATATATTATAAAGTAAGAAAAAGTAATAATTTCAAATTTATATTAAAGATTAAAGTATTAAAATTTAAAAAATATTTGAGTAATAATAAATTTGTCAGGAATATTATGATTATATCATATTTATAATTGAGCATTATATAATAAATTAATTGCTAAGAAGAGAAAAAAAGAGGAGGAAAGGAGGGAAAAAAGAAATATTTGTTCAAAATAATAATTCGAAATCAACTTATCATATATTAAAATTTTGAAAATCTCTTATAACATCACCCCTCATTGAAACATAATATCATATATATATTTTAAACTAAATAAAAATGTTATAATAGAATGTATATGAATTTTAAAACACAAATACATAATATATACTACATGCCCATATGGTATCCGAGATTTTTGTAAATTTGTCATATCACCAATTCCGAATCGTATCAAATAGGATACCGCACCTGCGCCTGTACCACCCGTGTAAAATACGGAAATATTATTGGACACAGTAATGTAATGCAACTAGTAGGACATGACATGACTCTCTAGCTACCTAACTAGCAAGACATGACTACGATACCTAAATGACCTATGACAAAATGCAATTAATATATTAATTTGTGTATTACTTATTTCACTTTATTTGTTTTAGAATTTAATTTCCCTTTCCACACGGTTTTGTGCGTTTCTTGGACGTCGTGGTTGGTACAGAAGAGTTGGTACAATTTGGAAAATTAATTGTTCTATATGTAAATAGCATCTAGCATCTATGCCATGGCCTCTGTCGTTTGGATTATCCATTCTATCACTTTATTTTGACAATATGAGAGGCACATGATTTTTCGATATTTTTAATTTAAAATTTGTTAAATTAATTTTAAATGATAAATTAGAATTATTTCATAAATTTTTTATATCAAAATTTTATAGAATATTAAAATTTTTTATTTTTAAAATTTTATAACTATTTTTTCAAATTTTTAAATGTAATCATAAAATAATAATAAATAATGAATGTTAGTACATAATTTTTTTCATTTCAACAATGAAAGGGCAATCAACTGTTTGAAGAAAACAGTAGTGATCAAGTCTTTCGGTCTACCATTAACTAATTGATTTTCAATTAACCGTGTCCACCAAGTTTGAATCAACAAATATCTATATATATACATATATGCATATAGTTCTATATATCTTGCATTTCGTTAGGTACCGAAAATTAAATTAAAGACTCGATCGAGTGATCATGGATAATAGTTTGCTCATTAGTTTATTGCAAATATTTTTGGTTTTTCTCTCGTTCTCAACTTGTGCATTCGCTTTATTGCAAAATTCACATGTCGTGGATGTACATTAGGGTTCTCAAACCGTGCGTGCCGTGTCAAAATACGGCGTACCGCGACACGGTACAGGAGGTGGAAATTTTTTTTGGCGTGCGTGCCGTGCCGTGCCAAAAATGGGGAGAGGGCGGCACGGCACGGATAAGGCACGGCACGGTTAAGACACGGCACGGATAAGGTACAGCACGGATAAGGCACGGTACGGTTAAGGCACGGCACGGATAAAGCACGGCATGCTACACGTACCGTGCTAAACGTGACGTGCCGTGTCGAGTTGACACGCCGTGCTACACGTGCCTTAACCGTATTAAACGTATTTGATGGGAAAAAATTGAAAAAAAAATCGAAAAAAATTGAAAAAAAAATCGGAAAAATCTTAAAAAATATAAAAAATCAAAATTTTAAATTTCTTTGCTGCTAAAAAATTAAAAAAAATAATTGAAAAAAATAATATTTTTGTAAAAATTGCCAAAAAATTAGAAAATCCGAATTTTTTTTTAAAAAAATCCGAAAATTATTTTTGAAAAATTTGAAAAAATTATTTACAAAATTCAATGAGGGTATTTTGGTCATTTTCTTATTTTAAATTTGAATTTTAAATTAAAATGTGTTTATTGGGGTACATTATTTAGGAGGTGTTTAACATTGTTAAAGAGATGAGATACGATATGGTACACAAATTGGGGGATATATATCATATTAGCCTATTTTTTAATCCCTTTTCAAAATCCCTCCAAAAAAATTACAAAATCAACCGTTCGATCAACATCCAACGGCCCACAATCCGTGCATATTATGCTTATCCGTGCTAACCGTGCTAAACGTGCCTACCCGTGCCGTGCCTAAACCGTGTCTATCCGTGCCTATCCGTGCCTACCCGTGCCATGCCTATCTGTGCCTATTCATGCCTACTCGTGCCTACCCATGCATACCCGTGCTAACCGCGCCTATCCGTGCATACGCGTGTCCCCGTGCCGTGCCTATGCGTGTCCCGTGTCGTGTCGTGCCGTGTCGCCTCCCTTATCCGTGCGTGCCGTGCCGTGTCTACAGTAAAAAAACCCTGACACGACACGGATAACGGCACGGCACGCGTTGACACGCCGTGCCGTGCCTTGACATGCCGTGTCATTTTTTATTCCCTAATGTACATGCTCTCACTGCAGCAAATGTTTGCTCCGCACCAATCGGTATGTATTTTATTTATTCTCTGGATTATAAGACAGTTTTGCTCTTCAATTACTTCATTAAAATTCATGTATACTACTAATTAATTTGTAGATATGGAAAGATTCACATCAGTGAAACCAAGACTGAAAGTCATCGATTGCTACAAACAGCAAGAGCCCATCTTCGACCCATCTCAATCCTCCACCTTCACCAATATTTCTTGTAACTCGACTCCATGCAATGATGTCATGAGTCACGGTTGCTCAGGTTCCTCCTGCTTGTATGGTGTGAAATATGGTGATGGATCATACACACTTGGTTACTATGCTGAAGACACACTGACAAGTACCCCTGATGTGATACAGAACTTTCGATTTTGTTGCGGTCAGAACAACAATGGGCTTTTCGGCCTAGTAGCTGGGTTGTTAGGCCTCGGTCCCTCGATTGAATCCTTTGTGTCACAAACTTCAGAGAAATATCAACGTGTTTTTGCGTATTGCTTACCTGCTGTTTCAAGTTCCACAGGCTACCTAACTTTTGGTACAAGTTCTCACATGTCAAGCACAAGCCACACACCGATTCCTAAACAGACTAATCCAGCGCCATATTACTACATAAACATGACTGGCATAACTGTTGGTGATCAAACCCTTCAGATAACCTCAACAGTCTTCTCGAACGCAGGGATGATCATTGACTCTGGAACAGTGATCACCCGGCTGCCTCCAGATGCCTACCAAGCTCTCAGATCAGCATTTAGAGAACAAATGAAACAGTACAAGATGGTGCCAAGTGCCTCGATACTCGACACATGCTATGACTTCACCGGATTCGATAACGTGACAATTCCATCTGTTGGCGTACAGTTTTTAAATGACGTATCTTTAGATCTGGATCCTAACGGAATATTGTATGTGTTTAACATGTCACAAGTGTGCCTTGCATTTGCCAGCAACGGTGACGCGAGCGACCTGGTCATTTTCGGAAATGTGCAGCAGAGAACTTTTAATGTGGTATATGATATAGCAAACGGAGAGATTGGGTTTAGCCCAGACGCATGCTGATACAAGAAGAAGAAACTATCAGCAAATTAAGATAAATGAAACTATATATATAGTATGGTCATAAGTAGTGTGTCATATGATGTCTGAAATAAAGAAAAATTGAAGTGAATGTTCCTGTAGCAGCGCAGGCTGTATAAGAAAGGATAAAAAACTATATATTGTAATGTTACAGTTTGTTATGAAGTGAAGTCTAATTTGCTTTTATTTAAGGTTACAAGTTCATGGATTTTCCAGAAGCAGAAGCGTGAATGCGTGAGTGCGTGAGTGCGTGATCCAAATTCCAAACCCATAATGGGGAGAGAGCGAAGCGCCGAAGCCCAAAGCCCAGCCCAAATAGAAGTTGAGTAGAATGATGTGATAGAATGATAGAGTAGAATGATGTGATAGAATGATAGAATCTCTCGGCGGCAACGCCAAGCAAAGATCGAGCGACAAATCATTCCTCCCCTCCCCCCTTTATTTTATTATCCCCCCCCCCCCCCCCCCCTTTTTTTATTTTATTCCTCCCATTCCGACCCGCAACTTCCAGGATGCTAGTCTTAGTATAATAACCTTCCTTCGCCATCAGCTCTCTCGCAGAGCAGAGAGCAGAGAGCAGAGACGATGATGCCTTCCTTGTTATCCCTCGCCACCAGCTCTTTATTACCCCATCCAGGAGTCCAGATCAGGCAACAGCACAGAGGAAACTCCTCCTTTCTTCTTCTTATTCTTCTTCTAAGTAGCGACCTCCCTCTGTGCAAGTTCCGCCAATGGCTGAGGAGGCCACGCTGGAGCACACTCCCACGTGGGTGGTGGCCGCCATATGTACCGTCATCGTCGCCATTTCCCTTGCTGTCGAGCGCCTCCTCCATTATCTTGGCAAGGTCTCTCTTTTTTCTCTCTCTAAGTATAATGATTACTGGTTTCAGTGAGTTTGATCAAGTACTGGTTCAAAACATGAGTGGAAAGGAACAAATTGGGGCAGTAAGGAGCAAAACATGCCCTGGGAGTCAAATTTGGTCAATGTTACCCTCTTAATTCTTACTATTAGCAATGCTTTTATTTTACCTGTGATTATGTATCTCTTCTGTTTAGTGTTTTTCTTTGATATAGTTTAAAGTATTGGTTAATCAGGTCTTTTTTTAAAAAAAAAATGTGTTAACAATTGACTGCAGTTTCTCAAGCACAAGGGGCAGAATGCACTTTTCTCTGCCTTGCTTAAAATCAAAGAAGGTTTGTGTATGTATTTGTGCCTTAAAAACAACTATTATATAGAATATTTTTTTTTATTATTGGATTAAATTTTGGCTGGTTGCACTTTGATCTTGCCAGTCTAAGTCTGATCAAACACTGAGTGTAACAGTTGAAATTAATTTGAGTTAAAGCAATCTTAATTACAGCTTAACTTAGTACTTGGTATCACTTGGTTGTCCTTGGTGTACAGAATTGATGCTCCTAGGTTTTATCTCCCTACTATTGACGGTCTCTCAAGGCTTAATTAGTAACATTTGTGTACCCAAATCGGTTTCTTCAAGAATGTTGCCATGCAAGGAGGAAACAACCAAACTTTCAAATGAAGCTGGCAAGGAGTCTTGTGCAAAAGAGGTACTACATATGGTCTTATTGACAAACTATTGAGAAAATAAAATATTTTCAATTGTAGGGGTTGTTACCAAAACCCCATACCATTCAGTCAGATCCTCAACAGTTGTGGTATTGCAGGAACCAAACTGGCAATCTCTCTTTCTTTCTCTGTATGTGTGTATATGTGTGTTTGTGGGTGGAAGGTGTTGGCGTATGAGTTGAGGTTCTATTATATCTTTGAGGTTTGTCTGGGACTGTCAAGTAGTCATGTCATTACATATTACTGCTATAACAGGGCTGCTGGTACTGTGCTCATAGTAATGTGACCAATTTAACGGTAACATACTAGTAGCATCACCAGTGAATGCTGGTTCTTGTCTGCATCATACTGGTATCTGCCATAGCAGGTATTGTGTGTGTGAGGTCCATTACTACATCAACTTAATGAACTTTTAAATTTCAGGGAAACGTGCCATTGCTATCTTTAGAGGCATTGCATCAACTGCACATATTCATTTTTGTATTAGCCATTGTACATGTTGTTTTCTGTGCTACGACCATGGTTCTTGGTGCAGCTAAGGTAGCATTACATTTTCAACCTCTTTATATCCACTGTTATAAGTATGGTCCTTTCCTTTTTCCAATTGCACATATTGTTGTACTGTAATTTCCACTCATAGCTAGCAGCTCTTTTGCATCACACACAAATTTCTGCTTGTTGTTTCCAAACCATGGAAACACTAGTTGCATCTGGGCAAAGCACCAACTGCATGGTGATTTGGAAAAAAAAATTTATCATGTCAAATTGTCAAGTTGTCAACTCAAACAAATTGCATCACAACCCATTCAGGCAGTCAAAGGAGCAAACATTATAAATTATAATATTCGCTCCTTATATTATAATTTGTAATATACGTTGGGCTAACAAAAGTTTGACACTGTTGTATGATGTGGGGCCTAATTTCAATATTCAGAAGGAACTGTTCCTTGACTTAATTATACTAATAGCATGGTTTTCTTATTGCAAATAACACAAGTAGAAATTGCCAGATTCTAGGAATGGTAGGTCTTATCATGGTCATCAAAATGTACTTAATTTAGTTTCCAAAAGGCAAATATTAAATGAATGAAAAATGAAAAAAAGCTTGCAATTGCACTTAGTTTATCTTATTGTGTTCTCTTAGTAACATCATGTTCATTTTCTTTTATAGATGAAAAGATGGAAGCATTGGGAGAGAACAATCCAAAATGAGATTGAAAATTGTAGTTCCCTTTTCTATTTTGCTTATTTTGACCTTTAAAACTTTAAACTGCAAATTAGTCGAAAGCTCGTATCTGTGTCTTCCTTATTAACTCAATTCTGTCCTTTTTGAAGGAATAGAGGCCTAATAACTGCTATTTTTCTTATTTGAAGCAAACCAAATGAATCTGGATCATCATGAAATGTTTATTAAACATCGTGCTGGCAACTTTTGGAGACGAGCCGCTGTAGTTAGCTGGATGGTACCTGTCTAACTTAACTCTTGTTTCAGTTCTCTACCTCTTGTGCTCAATGCTGGATACTATATGTACCATATTCGAATCTCAGATATTATACTCGAGTCCAGATTTGCTAATATGTGCTTGATTTTGAAAATTTAACAGATTGCATTTATGAAGCAGTTTTATTCTTCAGTGAGTAAGTCGGATTACAGGGCACTTCGAGCTGGTTTTATAATGGTATAGAGTCCTATGATGCTGTATTTTTGCAATTCAAACTTCTTTTAAATCTTATGGGAAAAGTGTAATTTTAGTCTTTGTGTTTACAGGAGCATTGTAAATCAAATCCAAAGTTTGATTTCCACAAGTACATGATGAGAACGCTCGAGGACGATTTCAAGAAAGTTGTTGGCATCAGGTGTCACTTTATAAGTCTCCAATATAAGAGTGGAATAACATATACATAATCTTTTTACTTACATCTGCCCTTCTTATATTTTGTATTTTGCATTTTTCTGACACAATAATATGCTTGATTGGGGATCTATTGCTTCTTTACCTAATTCCAGCCAAAGCAAGCATTTCCTTGTGTCATCATATATCAACTGATTACAGTCTGATGTGACATAATTGTGTACCTGTATGGAACAGTCTATTGCTGACTTCACACTAGTAGCCTACCAAGGATACATGCAGATGCAAAATGTATTATGCTTGTTTCGTTAAGTTATTTTCTGTATTTTACAGCTGGTATCTATGGCTGTTTGTGGTCATCTTCCTTTTGCTTAATGTAGATGGTAAGTACATGCCTAAAACAAATAACTTTTCTTTCTAAATTCTTTTGGTTTAGTTTAAATGAGACTTCTATTGCAATGCAGGATGGCACACTTACTTTTGGTTATCATTCTTGCCCCTCATTGTAAGTACAAAGAGACAATTAGTACTTGTAGAAGGTGCTTCCTTCGTACATAATTTATTGAATTTAATGAAGTGCATAACAACAAAGAAAGTGCTATGCTTACTCCTGATATCTGCTTTTGTGAAATCAGACAATAATAGTAACCAATGGGAGGATTTATACATGGTTAAAAATATCTATTGGCAATTCTAAAAGAATAAGGCTCTTTTCTCTGTACATATAAATTACAGCTGACATCTCTTATTTGCAACTGACAACCTCCTTTTGTACGGTATTTAAGCTAAAGATGACTAGATTAATCCCAAAAATTTTAATTAGCTCAACTACATTTGTGGATAAAATTACATGTTCATTTGGGTCTAATGAAGAAAAATCTAGCATGGTCGCAAACAACAATTTCAAACAATTAATGGTTGTCAGTTAATTAAAATTAGATGATCATTTGTGTCTAACGTTAAGCTTATTAGTTAGCTTCGAATTTTAAACATCTAAAAAATGTCTGGAATTGATTGCCTTTTAATTAAAATGGGCCTTTATTTTGGGAACAGTCAAGACCACTAACTGGAATTAACTGCAGCTTCTTTTAACCGTCGGTGCAAAGCTAGAACACATCATAACCAAAATAGCACAAGGTGCAGCTGAAGGGATTTTAAATAAGAGACAAGTGGTACAGTCAGGCCTACACGTCAGACCCTCAGACGAGCATTTCTGGTTTGGCGACCCATCGATTGTGTTGTACCTGATCCATTTCATACTCTTTCAAAACTCCTTTGAGATTGCTTTTTTCTTCTGGATTTGGGTACATTGTTTTATTAACTAGGGTCTAGTCCCTTATTGTTTTATTAACTACAATGTAGTCCCTTTTATTCCTTCATACTTTCATTTGGTGAAACTCCTAGTAGAGTACTAATCTAGACAGATGAGCTCTGAACAGGGACCATATATGAAATATCACTGAAGAAAGAAGGAGGAAAAAAAAAAGGATAGAAAATAGAACAATCATTAATGTTTGGTTTTATGAATTTTTAATTGTTGAAATATAATTTCAAGAATTGGTTTGCCTGCAGACCACATATGGCTTCAACTCGTGCATCATGGAGAGCATTCCATATCTCATACCAAGACTTGTTATGGGGTCTGATATTTTCTTGTGTGCGCATGTGTGTGTTTTTATTAATTCCATCTGACTTTTTATTTGCAAGTTATAACTGTTATTTGAACTGACAGTGTGCTCATCCAAGTGCTCTGCAGCTATAGTACACTTCCTTTGTATGCTCTTGTCACCCAGGTACGTGCTACATACTCCCCTTCTTTTATGTTCAATGCCATTCTGGTAAAACCTCAGCTGTAAAGTCAGTACCAGTGTGGTACCTGACATTTTGATTGGTTCTTTGTGTACTTATCTGGGGTTTTAGGCAACATATAGGGATTAACTGAAACACGAATATCAGTTATTTTTGTACTAAACTTGCTTAATACCATATTGGTTGATTTTGCTGCCGGTAGAACCAACTGGTGCAGTACATTTTGGGTAAGTAGAAGAAAATCTAATGATTACATTTTTTATATATGTTTGATAAAAGCAATTGCTTAAAGATGAATATTATTAAAATGTTAGATGGGTGACACGTTTAAGGAGTCAATATTCAATGAGTGCGTCGCGAGTACACTTCACGTCTGGGCTGGTGGAGCCCGGAAGAAGAAGAAAATAAGGGGTCAATCCTCTTCTCTCATGGGCCCAACTGTTCATATGAACTCTGACCTTTCTTTCGGCTCAGAAGTTGAATTGGCAAGAATGGAACCGGCATGTGGAGAGAGTTTTTGTAATGCTTGGCACAACACCTGTGAGGCCTAGAGAAAAATGCTTAATAGTTTGGATAGCATTCATTGTAGAAAATATATTTTATTGAATTTTATACAAAATTGATTGGTCAAAAGTAGCAAATTGTGGTGTTTTGGATTTTGATATTGCATGCGGACTGTAAATTAGGTATATAAACCCCAATAAAATGTCTTGTCCTGCTCCGGTCATTGAAGAACAGGAGATGCATCACACAGCATGGATGGCCTTATGCATTCGCTTATTATGCCCTCCCCAAGAATCATGGGGGAGCCATTTGGAAATTCCATATCCAGCCTTTTATTTCGTTTTTAAACTATTTTAAGCTTTACAGTGGAATCATGGCCATGGGGATTCTTTCTTTTCTTCCTTTTTGTTTATTATTTTTGTTTTTATTTTTAAGAACGCCTTGTCCCTACTAATTACACTTGTATGCATTATTGGCGGCTCTGAGCACGTGCTTGTCACTTGTCTTTTAAATGGTTTCAATGAAACTACATGTTCTTCAGATGTTTCTAGCGGGCAGGATGATTTTTTCCAACATGTTGGTTATCAAAATTTAATGTCAATTTAACTAGATTTTAATGTTTTCGACTCTTGAGAGAAATACTAAACTGAACAGATCTATTGGGCCGGATGGTTAGAACAAGCCCGAGAATAGATCGATACCACATCGATTGGGCTTAAACACTACCATTGATTTCTGGGGCAGTAGCAAGTAATAACTAGAAATTAAGTGTTCATTGTCAAAAAACTCTCTCCATTCCCTGGACAAATGGAGGGTGTGGACAAATAATTAATACACTCAAATTATTCCATGAAATCATGGAATCGATGAGATGATGCCTTATTTTCCTTTGGGGAATAACTATTATTCCCCCACGCAGCTGTGGCTGTGGATCCTGACCCTGTCCATGTTCTGGTGCAAAATGCCCCCCATCCAATTTCATGGCGACAAATATTGAACCTACAGAACAATAGTCATTTATTTATGGTCTATTTGTGTAGCTATCTTTTCTGTGAATAGTTGTGCAGACTGAGGACTCACCTGTCATGAGTTGTTCATGTGGCAACTGCATGCATGCTCTTCATTCTCAGTGAATGACTGGAGATCTCCCTTGTTTGCAGACATCTCATTCTCCGGGCGGCAAGCCGAACGATCGATGCTCTTTTCTTTTACTTATTCATTTTCAAAAAAAATACTCCAGAAATTAATCGGATAATATATATTCAGTAGGTAATTGTGTAAAATAGAAACGAATTAAAGCTGTCGGAAATGGAAATGGAGAGGAGCTCTGTTGGTTTGTTGTAACTGGTACGGGAGAGGAATTGCAGCTATGCCTACATGGGATGGGGATCGAATGTCCTTGCGTCGTCTCAGTTCAGGGGACCCCTGGGCCCTCGCTTCCTATCGATCTTCAATTCTCCTCCATCAGTTGTATAATTGAAATGGAAATGGAAATGGAAATGGAAATGGCCCACATCTGCAGTTTTATATATGCATATATATGTATATATAAAACTGACCCCCCTGGCCCTCATGCTCAGACAGCTGCAGCAAGGAATGAGAGAACACTGAGCGATGCTTACACGGAGGAACAGAGAAAGGATCGATGATGAATGATAGAGATGGAGCAGATCGATGTGATGGATGAAAAAGAGTAAAGGATATTTCATATAGGAAGCAAAAAATCTGCCCAAGAATCGCTGGAGGATCTCACCAAGTGAGACAGACAACCAACCTGCTCTCTCATCTCTGATCCACGGACGTGCGACTGATTCCTCTTGTTGCCTTCTTAATTAATTTTAATGTAATTCCCTTAATTAACTAATTAATTAATACATGTATCCACTATCAGCTAGCTAGTTATGTCTATCAGAAACAAAAGAAAAAGGAAAAAAAAAAAAGAAGAAATACATAGGAATAATTAAGAGCAAAATCTAACTGAGAGTCTGAGATATATATGTAGCAGGCGATTAACAGTAGAACCGCAGAAGAGCATCTCCACAGAAGTAGAACTGCCTCATTTCTACCACTCAATCATTAACGAAATAAATGCAGTATCTCTTCGACACATCAGTATGAGCCATCCAACATCATCTCCATTCCATAAAATTTTAACTTAATTATCAGCTTTGTCAGAAGGAATATATATGTAGGAATGTTTCCGGTAATTACAAAACTGGAGAATATCCGTCCTCCGGTGTACAATACTAAATATGCGCTTTCTCCTCCCATCATTGCATTAAATGCACCTCTTGTACAACACATTGCACTTTGGACAACCAACCAAGCTATCCTAGTAGGTTTCTTGTGTCACACTTCATCAGATGATATATCCATATGCATGATCAAACACCCCCCCATGTCTGTACATCCTTATGCAGATTATGGCAGTGTATATCACATGTGATATAGAGGGAAAAGCAACATATATCATCGAAAGAACGCAAACAGAAGAAACAAAAACCAAAAAAGGGAAAACCATTCAGAGAGGGAAATGCTCTATAAAGAAATTGTTTTACATTGTATCTTATAAAAAGAGTATTTCTAGTGTGTATTTAATTTTTATGATATATTCAATTTTTACAGCATATATTTTTTGAAAATATAATTCAAATGAAAAAATTAAAATTATATATGAAGTTTCTAATTATTAAGATATGTTGTGTATCAAATTTTATTCATTAAAGCTCTACAATTTAATTTTTTAAATTATTTGATGGAAGACTAAATATTTTTCAAATTGATTCAAATATTTATAATTAGAAACATTTTTCAAATTGACTGAAATATCTATAATTTTCAAATATTTTTCAAATTGACTCAAATATCTATAATTTGGTAACCATCCTATCTAGCGAAATACTTAAAAATATATCTACAATTTTATTTTATTTTTTTACTGTAAGAATTTGTTGTATCATAAAATTCCCTATGAAAAATGACCAACATTTTTTGTTTTGACTTTGGCTTAAAATGCCATAGTAATTACAATAACTTTCTAGTAAGTAATCACCTTAATTACTCCTTTATCAGAATGAATGTGTCCCGTACGTCCAAAAGACGGAAGAAATGATCTCTTATATACAGAATGGTTTTTCAATTTTTGAAAGAATTTATTCTTATCAGGAAGTTAATTAATCACATCAACAAGACAGTTTCAAGACAGTAATATTAGTTTTGATGGTATATAATATGGTATAGAAATAGCGAAAAAAAATATAATGTATGAATGAAATATGGTACTAACTGGACTGCATGCTAAATCTCAAAATGGTGTATAAAATATTCTCACATATGGCAATCAATTATAATTTTCTTTTTGCTTAACCTTGATGTTAAAGATCCATCATTTTCAAAAGAATTGTGGAACTAGGTTGGAGATCTGAAGTTCTAATTAAACAGATGTTTGAGTGTTGTCTAAATGTATACATTTAGGTAATAAGTTAACCTCTTAAAACTTCAACAGTTGTGTGCTTGTGTTAGAAACACATGTATTCAGACACACAATACTAGATTTTAATGAGACATAATGACAATTCCTATTGTAAGGTAATATATTAATTAAAGAAGCAAAGAAAAGAAGTAAAAAGTGGTTTGTATGATTTTGCTGAGATGTATGCAGAATGACATGTCACGTTGATGGAAAAGAGAGAAAATATCAAAATATGTAGGTGCAAAATCATTATTAATGAAGCTCCCCGGATTGGTTAGAATTTATAGAATGGTTCTTTCTGGCACATCACGAGCTTTCTCAGGTCATGTCAACATGTCATCGGTGAGGAAACAGGTTAACATGATACAACAGATCCTCCCGTATAAGAAGCTAGCCTTCATTGGATATTTTAAATTGATGTCTTATTCAAATGATAGAAAGAATTGATATTGTTAATTAATTAGGAGTTTTCTCAGGAGCTGGCTAGCTAAAACTAAAGCCAGCAATGATATCAGTATCCTGAACTAAAAAGGTAATTAATCAAGGACATGTTCTTTTAATTAATTATGAAGAAAAACATATATATATATATATATATATATATATATATATATTGAGGATATTATATATATAGAATATCCGCCACGTGATAATTAAACCTAGCTAGTGTACTTGGTGCTGGTGCAAGAAACCTTTTACTTTTTTTTATTTTTGCTCATAATTAATGCCAATGCACAATTATCCCCTCATTTAACCACTCATCAGACATCAAAAAAACCCAATTGAAAAATTTAATTTAAACTTTGACTTAATCTGTGGAACCAACTTAGTGTAATTTTGTTCTGCATATTTATATACACCAGGCTTACACCAGTTTGTTTTTCTGCCTTGCTCACCCTTTTACATTGATTATTTCTTCAATCAAAATATATAGTGTAGAACTACCAGTTTAAGATATAATTTATAGGCTGATAGCTACCCTCTTTGCAGAGAGAAAGAAGTTTCACAAAAGATACAGAGATTCCTGCATGTCTGTGTACAAATGTTTATATTCTTAATTTAGCCATTTTTATATTCTAATTAGGTACTGTAGATTTTCTATAATTACCATAAAAAATATAAAAGATATATGGCCGATATCGATGGATTATAATATGTTTAACATTAATTAGGAAGTTATATTCCTGATGAATAAGTATGCTGGTTAATATTCAGTTTGCTACATTTATGTATCCACTCCTTTTTCCTGCCAAAAGCAACTCTTTTCCCTTATAAACTATTTGTATATCTGATTAATATTTTAGTTGTTGAGAGAGGCAGAGAGAGAATCATGGATGCTTTGACGGAAGCAATTAGAGAAGCATGCAATGCAGGATCCCAGAGAAATGGAATCGGTGTGTGTGTGTGTGTTGGCTTTCCAAAAGGGAAAGATCTTTTTGGAGGGGAAAAGGGTGGAACAGCAATGTTAGAAATCCAATGATTTTGTTTGGGAGTAAGAAGGGGACAAAGGGGCAGGATTTAAGGTTTAGAGAGAGAGAATTGCGATTGGCTGCTTCCTCGTAAAGCCACAACTAACCACCTAATCTGGATTCTGGGCTGCAAACCACACAAACACAGGGACCAAACCCCCCTAATTAACTAATTCCATTTCTTTAATTTCGGCCTACGTACGTCCACATATTTAATTAAATATAATTAAAGGAAAAAATATAAGGATGCTGGCAGGAGTCCCCCCTCTTATTCCATCTCTTGTTTGTTAATGTCAATTTATATATATTTTATGCATGAAATGATTAAATTTTATTAGTTAACAATAATGTATTTTTAATTAATTAATATATATATATATATATATAATTGTCGTTAATAAATAAAGGGTGATCAGATGGGTGGACAGTAAAAAAGTGGACACTAAACATTTTCAAAAATATAAAGACTGTTTAGACTGATTGAGAAGGGTAAATTGGTCTATATATTGCGTCTTTGTCCGATAATTAAGGTACATTTTTTTCTAATTATTTGACTCTAAACTAAACTAGCTTAAAACTATTTATAATTAAACGGCTCCTTCTGAAGAAAATATCTGTAAAACACATGTTAACTAAAGCTGATACATACATTAGTAATGAGGACCAATACAATTAGTTTGATGGTCGGGTAATTTGAAAGTACTAATTAAACGAATCATGTTTGAAGCTGCATGCATAAATATATTGTAGATGGAAGAAGACTAGACTGATGATTGCAGAGGAGTTGGATGCCTTGCTTGAAGAAGACAAGATATAGCATCTCAAACCCTAGATGCCCCTTTTGCTGGATAGAAGGGCAAAGGGGCCATTGCGTAGGGGTGATCATTACCCCAACAACCCAGCTCCGCTAGACCTTCTAGTGCATCATTGTATCTTTGTGCTGACTAATTAATTACGTGCATGCTTCTCTATAATTACAATTATACAGCTACGGATCAAACTGAAACCTTAATTAATATACTATCTATGGGCTTTTATTTTCTAGCTAGCTAGTACTGTTCATTCCTTCACTAATTAACATGGTATATATCATGAATTATCTAACAATTAACGACCTTAATTAATGAGACACTAGTTTTTCAAGAACTAATCGAATCAAAAATAATAATTAACATATGTATATATCTATATATAAATATCAAACTATCTCTTCTTTTATTTTAAATTTGACATAAGAAGAGTTTAATTAGATAGGGTCCTCGATGTAAATAAAAATTAAAAATGATGAGGAGATACCTAGTGATCCATAAAGAACGATTAGTGGTGATCCGAGAGAATTTGTGAGAATATATTATATATAATAGTCTCTCTTGCATCAACGGAGCAAGAAAGTGCAAGTAGCTAGAAAGCCATGCCAAGTATGAGGCCCAAGAAATAAAAAATAAATAAATAATAGTGTGGTGAGACATCCATTAACATTAAACAAACAAACAAGATGCCAGGGTCATGATTTCCCTCTCTTTTGTTTTATCATCTTCATACCACGGACACAAATAAACTAATGAAAATGATGAAGGAACACACATATTCATGTTGTAACACTTTTTGTAATACACAAGTTTCGGTTCTTTTAGCGTATTCAATTTAACTAAAATTTTATTTCGAGCGAAATTTTTTTTATTTATTTTGTTCTGCTAAAAAAAAGGATTTCAAATTTGACGAATACACGTACAGGATGTTTTGTAAGGGACTAGACATATATACTTCAATTAAATATGAAATTATGTTTCATTCAATTAATCAAGAATTTAATTATCTCCTTAATTTTTGCATCTACAACCCTCAAAAAACTGTAAATTTATCAAGCACCTCATCAAATTTAATAGTAGAAACACTCCATTAATTATTTATAGGCCCAAAATAAGAAACGGCATTTACCACAGTGCCCCAATTAATTATTATGTTCACTTGATGATATTGCACCTATTGCCAAAGGATATTAATTATTAACTAGAGAAGAACATATAACAGCTTCATGGTGGCAAATGGGCAAGTTGGGACTAATTAACTTGGGAGAATTTGAAGATCTTTTCATAAAAGAAAACTGGGTGCCATTTCATGATCTCTCACTGCTAAAATGCATATGGACTGCGAAAAAGACACTTATTAATCAGTCAACTCGGTCCACTTCATTAGGCATGAAAATGTTAAATTTTACATTGGTTTACTTACATGTGAGTACATAGCTTAATGCACATGAGGCATGCAAATAGATTTATACACTGTCCCAAGGTCATGGTCGATCTCTCTGTACTGCTGTCTGGTATGTATACACACACACACACGATCTAATTAATGTAAGCCACTCTCTGACAGCAAATAGTAAATCCATTTTAAATTTTAAGGCACGTTGATATATACTTTATATCTAATTAAGAAAGTGTATTCCCAGGACTGGGGATACATATGTATATATGCTGCAGCAAAATTGCATAATATATGCCTTCTACATTTGTTAACACATGAAGGAAGCAACTGCAATTAATTAATTCTGTTTTGTTTTGCAGTAGAGATTGCTTAAAGAATAAAGAAAGAATAATATAAGCGAGTAGCGACAGAAGGAACAGGAAGTAGCATTGGGGAGGGAAAATAGCCATTTTTCCTGTGAGTTGTGCCTCACTGCTTAATTTCAGACTCTCCCATGCAACGTGCATATATATATACACACACTAGTCTCGGAATGACCTGGCTAGGGTTTCTCAGCTTGGATTTTTTTTTTTATTGTTCCTAATTACATATATACATATATATAGCGCCATTACGAGCGTAAATATACAGTTCAATTAAGCACAACAAAAAATTAATATTAACCAACCAATATCAGTTGTTCCACCACTACATCGATCTTGCAATTGCATGCTTGCATTAACAATCAAATCAAGAGTAAAGTTAGGCCCTAATAAGCCTAGCTAAGAACTATGTATACTACCATTTATACTCTGTTCATGCTACTTAATTACCTAATTAATTAATTGGCCAAATAACAGAACTACAAAATTTCAAAAATAACCCTAAAAATCACTTAATTAATGTAACACCAATAACAATTAGCCAATTAACTAACCAATTAGACACGATCGACCGATCTCCGAATGTCATTGCCATGAAGAGACTGAGAAGAGAGGCCTCGCTTGCCACCCAAGGAATAAGCCCTCCCTCGAAACATGCAATTGGTACCCCTCTGACGGGTAGTGCAAGCGGAGCAGAAGCCGGGCTTGAGAAAGAGAATACTCACTAAGCCGGCGGGGCGTAAAACCACTCTCTCTCATGATAACATCCCATCTCTCAAATCTCAAGCCACCGACTCCTCGGGTACCACCGGCAGGGCCCAGTGACTCCTTTATCTCCTCCCCAAGCCATATCTCCTCGACTTCTCTTCGCTCAACGCTGTTAGGTGGTACTGTGGCCTCTAAGGCCTCAAAAACCGCAGTGTAGTAATCTAAAGCCTCTGAGAAAACCCTAAAGAAATCTTGAGGGGCTGAGGCTACTCCTAGTTCCCGCTCAGCAATTGTCACCACTGCGGGTCCCATTGAACGCACTGTAGCGAGGAACTCATGCAATTGCCTCTCGTCCCGATCGCCGCACAATAGTTTGTGCATGAATAGTACGCAATTTACGATGAGCACCTCTCCGTTTTCGGTTGAACTTGATTGGTGCAATTGCACGAGCGACGAGCACAGGTTATAGGTGGGCAGATAGAGAGGATTGAATTGAAAAGGGAGGCCGAGGGACTGCGCAAAGGCATGTAACCGGTCAGCAGTTCGTCTGAGGGCATTAACATCAGTGCCTGCTCCGGTTATCCGTACAGACGGAGGACCGGTGTCTCCCCGGTACCCATGCACAGCAATTGCTTGAAGAAGAGGGGGCCACTGGAACCCGTGTGCCGAGTCCATGTCGATTATGTGGACCCCACGGTGACCATCAATGGCTTCTAATATGGCTTGGTTTGCTGTTAGATGAGCAAACCGCAGAAAGGGCGTGATTTGGTTGAAGGCCAGGTATGCGGGTTGGACCAACTGCGTGCCGCACTTGTTGATGCTGGTACTAGGATTTGAACCAGCTGCATTAGAAGATTCGATGAGTCGGATGAGAGCCCGTGCGAAGTGGTACGAGACTCGGTCGGACGAGTCACCGAGTGGAGACACGGCGGAGATGAGAAAAGACGCGAGACGGAGGGCCGCAGGGCGGTCGCCGTGGTGGATCAGGTCGGCACAGCGAATGAGGATCTGGCGGGGCGAGGATGATGTGGGAGTGAGGAATTGGGTGGTGGGGGTTGGGATGAAGGAGGAGGCGGTGGTGGGAGTGGTGGTGGGTGGTTCTTCTTCTTCTTCATGGGACTGGAGTGAGGAGAGCATAGTTGGGTCAGTATAGGGTTCTGAAAGAGCGAGAGACTAGAGAGGTGGAGGTGCAGGTGCAGGTGCAGGAGAGGAGGAGAGAAGGCACGCATCTCTTGTCGGATTTAATAGGAGGGGGGGAGGAGGAGGCACATCTGGAGGTGCAGCAGTAGCAGCAGCGCCTTCCTTGACAGGACATGATCTGTCCAAAACGAAACAGATGCAAAATTTAAAAGCTTATGAGAGAGAGAGAGAGAGAGAGAGAGAGCACTAGTAGTAGTAAGTAGGGAGTGGCAGCTGCTCTATTTTAGAGCTATAGATGCACTGTTTCAATCAAACAAAAGCAAGGTGCTCCTCTCTCTCTCTCTCTCCCCCCCCCCCCCCCCCCCCTGCTCCCATCTCTCTGAGAAAGGATAACTGTGGAAAAAGCAGATGTGGATTATGCGGTTCTTGTCCGCATCCGCATGGACTTTGGTGCCTTGAGGTAGGGCAGAATTAGAGTCTTTAGAGCTATCAAAGATGGGGTGATGTGAAGAGGGGCTAAATGAAGAGGGTCAGAGGAATCTAAAACATTCTTAGGATTTGGTGATGAATAAGAGGTAGCTGTTAGTAGTGACATAAAGACTGGAGAGAGAAAGGGACTTATAAGGCCTGTTTGGATGCTCTTCTTAATTCTTATACGTACTCGATCCTCATCAATTTTCTATATGGTCAATTTACACTATTTGCAATTAGTATTATGTCATTAATTCATTAATATTGTATATATGCACATATAATCTTGTGACATCCAAGTTTTAATTTCCACATATCTCTATCTTTTTTTTCTTTTGAGATGCAAGTCAAGATGTAAAGGGGACAGCAAAGGGGAAAGTTTGGTGAAAGAGTGGATGCTATAAATATAAACATACATATATATTAGCAACGACGAGTAACATTCTTTTATTAAACAATGTGGTGTTTTCGGAAGTGGTCCTTGGCAGTTCGTATACTTTACATTTGTATTTCTTGAGATCAGAATTTTAATATGTCATGTACCTTAAGTCGATTAAAGATTTCGTTTATATATATATATACATTAAATTGATACAATTAGCTAGATATTAGATAAAGATATGACAGAACAAATTGTGTGACATCTCTGACAGGTTAATTATTTTCTGGTATGCAAATACAGTTATGCTAAACTAAGCTAGGGATAGTGAAATGAAATTACACGAAATATATAGCTGGTTGCAGCTAGCGTTAGTAGAATGAATATATATATGTGTGTGTGTGCGCGCCAATTCACCAGCGTGGAGAGAATAATTAGAGGCGCCTTTAGGCTAGAGTAGTAGAGCTAGTGGGCGTAAATGCAAAAAAATATCCTTAAATAAAAGCAAGGACACACCTTTTTCTTTTTTGTTGTGTTTCTACTTTCTACATGATGAGGTGGTTTAGAGAGAGAGAGAGAGAGAGAGAGAGAGAGAGAGAGAGAGAGAGAGAGACAGACAGACAGAGACAGAGACAGAGAGAGAGAGAGCATCAGGAGATCCTCGCCTGGTGTTCTTTTTGGTTTTTGCTCATTGCCCACAGCACACACACACGGACTCTCGGACTGTCTCCCTCTCTCTCTCTCTCTCTCTCGCAAACGAGCAAATGAGCCATACACGCAAAGCTTTAAATAAGGTGAATAGAGACTACACAGAACACAGCACAACAGATATCCAACTCAACTTTGCTTATCTTGTCCCTCTCTTCTTCAATATTCGCTCATCATCTAATTTGGCCTCCAAGGCATGCATGGCCCCTCAGATAAGTAACAAGTTCCTTGTTCCTCCTCCTTTTCCAACTTTATGTCAGACTCCACCAAGATTATTTTTTCTACGAGGCAAAAAACTCAAACCATACAATCCAACGCCCAGATGCATGCTAGCATCTATACATGCATTCAGCTCGTACGGACTCTAAAGTCTCCTTGATTACTCCATCCCCTTTAAATTAATTAATGCCATTCAAATTTAATCCTGCAAAAGGTTTAAAAAACCTTAAGCTAAATTTTAACAAAAAACTTCAGTAATTAATTTTCATCATCCAAATCAACAAGGTTACATGACAATATTTGCTTTGTTGTTAATATTCCTTCCTAATTTTAGTAACAAAATATTCACTAATAAAAAAAAAGGTTTACAACAAAATTACTTTTATATATGTCCTTATTATTTGATTTTAGAATATTTTAATAACTAAATCATCCGATTAAATTGATATGGATTATCCAACTAGCGGTGAGCTCGGGGGTGGCATTTGGACCCTACCTAACAAATTTTCAAAAAATATGTTTCTTGTACTATTTTTTTCACTCAGAAATATATATATTTATAGTTCAAATTAGTTGTGATATTATGTTTGATCTAAAACTTTTTCCCACCCTACCATATACCCTAATTTAGCTCCTTCATCCAACAAAATATTAGTTTATTGGATCAATATTATTCTAAATTGATATTGTTTGACAAATTCCACCATCAAATAACTAAGAATTTAGAAAATGTTATTAAATAAAAAATAATCCAGAAAGACTTAGTAGCTTCTTTAAAATATATTTGAAGATAAGTTTTATATTTTGCATGAGTGTTTTACCTTTTCTTTTTGGAAAATTGTAATGTGATTATCAATTAAGGGCTTATATTTAAATAACAACCCATAAAACTTATAAAGTATTCTGTGAGATTTAGTTGTATTAAATCCAGCTAGACAAGATCCTTTCGTATATAAAGGGACCATTGCTCTTATCTAATGCTTAATATATGATTCGAGTAATAAAATCTTATTTTGATTCAATAATGGATAGTCTTTCATGCATTATCATTTCTCATGTCCAATTTTTTCCTATTAAGGTATTATCCATGTTGTTATCATTTATTAAGCACCAGGTTACCATGACTAATTAAATGCGTCAAACCAACGACCCTTCGAAAATTGAAGAGATTCATAGACATATGTAAGAACTCCAAAATCACCTCATGTTAATATATATAGATTACCTGCTAATTAACACCACAAACGTTGAGTAAGGCATGGTGGAGAAGAGCCATTGAGAGAAATCGAGAGTGTCGATCGAGACACATACTTCTGAACATCTTTGAATTTCTATTGATAACATCAACCTCCTTCAAGCTGACATTTCATTTCTTGAAATGAAGAATCATCTTTGTCACCTCATCATCATGAGAGAATAAAATTGCAGACCTATTCCCTTCATGCATGGAACCCTACAGTTCATGAACTGGCTCCATAAGGTAGGATGCGTTTAATGTTTCCGATGAAGGGAAAGCCATGATAGTTTCTATTTAATATTTACCATGCCAAAAATGCTTCGATATGATGGGAGCAACACAAATTGCAACAGGCCAAAGAATGCAAGTCTAAAATCTACTAATGAGAGAAGATGAAAAAATAACTCTAAGAGTATCTCTATGTCTGAAATGCTCGTTCAATTGCTAATTATCACATCATTAATTTAATAATTCTCTACATATTAATTTCAAAATATTTCCATTCCTACAATTGCTAATTTGCTAACTTGATAATTTTTAATCGATAAAAAAATAATTTTATATAATTTTAAGAATGAAAACCAATGAGAAAGTGCCCTTGAAGAATATTTTATTAAATACTAGATAGCCTAGATGATAGTTTCTTAATTAGTTTGAAACTCGAAAATGTTAACACAATGATACAAAATACTCTAGATGAAAAAAGGTGAACTTAAGGCCAGATGTTGAAATTATTAGGAAACAATATACAAAATACTCTAGATAATATTTTTATTTCCTATTTAATTAAATGAAATAATATAAGAATCACATGTACAAGAATTTTAGAGTAAAAGACCGGATTCACAATTTGGATAAGTATTGAAAACGGTGGAGAATGATAATATCTTTTTTTGTTAGCACTTAGCAGCAGGATATATAACATTAGGGAAAGAAGTACCTAGAATCAACTTCATTAAAATTAGTAAAACTGTGACGTCTGTTTATTTAAGCATACTCGAATAAATGTACCTAGCTAATTAATTAGCTAGTTGGGAAGGAAGGAAGGAAGGAAGGAAGGAAGGAAGGAGAGGAAGGGGGGCTAATGTGGGAGAGAAAAGGGGAGAGAGCTACGAAGACTCACATCAGAGGAAGAAAGCAGGTGCATGAATTGAGGGTACAAGGCATAAGAAAACAAAGAGAATATGGCAGGGGAGAGGGGCATTTTGGTCCAGTTGATGGAATGTCTCAGCCCCAGCTGCCCAATCACCACAAACTAGCAATCATCATTATTACCCCACAAATTCATTCACCTGCTGCACCTCAACTTTATTAATTAAAGCCTTTCTTTCTTTAAATTAAGGATCTTTATAATCGCAGGAAATTAAGGATCTTTATAATGAAGAGATTTCAGAAAAAAGAAACCTTATCTACTAATTGGAAACAAACAGAAGAAAAAAGATCCTCTCTCAACCGCTCTCTCTCTCTCTCTGCTCCGATGAAATCGATCTCTCAGGAAAATAAAAAGATCTTTCAACCATGTTATTGTTGGTAAACAAATTTTCTAAATAAAGATAATCCAATTCGAGATGAAAAGAAAAGATCCCCAATAGTAAACCGGAAAAAATTTGCAAAGAGACGCACAAAAAGCAAGAGAAAGTAAGAGAGAGATGCAGCATGCAAATGCAAGGAAAGAAACAAGAGAAAAGACTTAAAATTGTGCCAATTCCATACCTCCTGCATTAAATGCACCGATTTGACAGCCACAAAAGTCCACTTTTCAGGCTCTATCTCTCTCTCTCTCTCTCTCTCTCTCTCTCTCTCTCTCTCTCTCTCTGTAACTGAAAACTGGAAAGAAATTAAAATGTTGAGTGCATGAGAGAAATTAAGAATTATTGAGAATTGTTAGTTTGTTATTGTGTAATAGGGCTTTGATCGACGCATCATTAATGTTGGCTTGGCCGACCAAACCGTCCATCAGTTAAAAGGCAACTAATATTGAATTAATGAATTAAGACCAATATATATATATAAATAATTAATCTGCTCTCCTCCAAAAGAAAAGAAGACGATTATATGTAGAATGCAACTTCTCTCCAGTGGTGGAGCCAATGGAAGGGTTGAGCAGAGCATGCATGGGACTGGAGAAGACTGAAATTAAATTAATGAATGAATGAATTGAGTGGAGTTGAAGGGAGGCAAATTAAATTAATGAAGGGGACACACTGATAACACATGGGGGACCAAGCATTCTTTCTGTATATATATATTTATATTTATATATGCTAGCTTAACTAAAATTAATTAAGGAGAGTCCGCTTCTTCTTGTTTCTTGGAGTCTTGGTATTGAACAACCAACCATATATACATATATACATATATATATATGTGTGTGCGCGCGCGCACAGGGACAGGGTGCTAGCTTAGCTCTCTTCCTGGTTCCTCCTACCCACTCGTGCAGACAATTAATTGCAACATTTTGTGGAAGCCGATCGAGATAGGATCTTTCAAGGAAGAATTTTTAATTAATTCTGTACAAAAACTGAGGGTTCCATCTGGTGCTGAAAGATCTTCTATGAATGGTCTTTCCTTCCTAGTACGACCATTCAAGCCTCCTCTCTCTCTCTCTAGATCTCTTGACTTTTCTTTTTATTGGGATTGTGAGATGGGTTTCTTGACTTGTGTTAGGTTTTCGTTGGGAATTGGAGAGAGAGCAGTTGCGTTGAATCTTGACTGAGTAGAATGATGGATCGCCTGATGGGATTGGAGTTGTTATGACATTGCTTCATCATTCTTTAATTTCAACCCATACTTCACCAAAAATCTTATTTAATTTTTACACATGTTTGGAAGTTGTTTTCTAGTGCTTGCCTTAAAAATACTATATATATGAAAACTAACAACATCCACACGTGAGATGAAAATGATGAGGTTTCACCAATATACACCCATAAAAAATAGTAGGGTTCTGATCTAATTTATAATCCCTGATCAGTTCTGTTTCGTAATACTAAACAGAAACAGTATCATTAAAAATATTAATTGTATGCCCCGTTAAGAACAGTGACAGTACCCTTTCATAAAATATTAGTCAGAATAGTAGAAAGTTAGATCGGATGATACTAGAATAATAAAATAATATTAATAGTAATACCGGTCATCATGATTTCTAATTATTATTATATATAACAATAATGATGATGACATCAACCATAATGCAATATTATTAATAGTAATCTAAAATAACAATATTGTAATAAACAATGATATAATAATATGAAAAATAATGTTGTTGAAAGCAGCTAGTTCTTATGGCTTTATTTGATATCAAGATAATTTAGAGATAAAGTTATGAGAGGAGGTGATGATTTTATTCTCCACTTATTTCTATTTCAAACAGATCCGAAATTCAAATATTCTACAGTACTTCACTTATATTAGACAAAATCTCTTCTACAAAGTTTTCCACACAAATCTGGATTCTGCCCGCTACAATGCTCGCTACAGTAATCACTACAGTATCAACCGACACTAATCGACAACAATCAGTGTTATTTTTTTCCAATCAGTGTCGATTTATTTACAAAAACACAGTGGCGGGGGAGAGATTGGTAGGCTCATAGTTGGATGCCAAACGGTTAATTAAGAGAAAACACATAGACGGGAGAGAGAAGACAGGAAAAGGTAGTCAATGTATCAAGTACGATTTTAGGATATAAGGAGGGGATTGATGGGGAGTAATGGGAAGGGTTGCGTAGCGAGGGAAAGGGTACAAGGCTAAAGGGTGTATAACAATTAGTGTTGGATTTGTAGTAAATACCGATACTGATATCCTCTCTCACATGATAATATTTTTTTACAAATTAGTGTCAGTTTCTGTAGTATATGAACTCAAAGTAGTTGACACTGAATTTGCTCAATAATCAGCGTCAGTTTTGTAATATATCGACACTAAATATCAAAATTTTTAATGTCAAAACCTAGACACTAAAATTTACTGAATTATCAGTGTCAGTTTTTGTGAAATATCGGCACTGATAATCAGAAGTTTCAGTGTCAGTTATTAGAATAAACTGACACTAAAAGTTGCTCAATAATTAGTATCGATTTTTTTTGTAAAACCAACACTAATTATCACACTTTCAGTGTCGGTTATTTTTTAAAATCCACACTAAAACTTATTGACTAATCAGCGTCAATTTTTAAGAAAAATCAATACTAAAATCGTAATAACCAGCGTCAATTATGTGGAAATGCCGACATTATTATTATCAGTGTCTTTTTTTAAATATCCGATACTAAAATACTGACACTAACATTATTATTATCAGTGTCTTTTTTTAAATATCCGATACTAAAATACTGACACTAATTGAGATTTATGTATTAATGGACTCATCGTCATAGATGGACCAAAAAATATATAACTGGAGTTCAACGAAATATGTCGTAGAATGTTTCATATGAATATGAGTACTTCTTGACAATTCTTTATGTTCACAGTCAAAACAATCTTAAAAAATAAAGATTAAAGTTAAATCTAACATTATAGCATGATTTATATATTCAAAAATATTATGTCTATAAAAAATGATGATATATCATATATATTTCACCGACTCGATTTTAATTAACAGTCTTTAGTGGACATCGTGAAATTAAAATTGTATGAAATTTGATTTTCTTTTTCTTTTTATCTATTTATTGTTCACTAATATGCCTATAAATATATTTCTAAATTTTCAATTTTATTTCAATTGTTTTTAGAAACATCAATCAAAATTATCGAAATAACCATCATCAAATAAACATTCCTCTATAAATAATACTATGAGTTAAGAATGGAATTCGAGAGTGGAATATCATATAAGATCGATTTTGTCGGATTCAAATGTTGAAATACATGAAAAAGAATAGTTCACAAGTAAAAAGGAAGTGCATGGCAATTCTATTTAAAAACAAAAGCCGGAGATATTGATCTCCAATATAATAATTTGTCATCATCATCGTCAACGACAGATCATTCTAATAATAATATCAATAATAGTAATTAAAATATAATTTAATATAATGTAGCTATATAAAATAATAAGAGTTTGGCTAATGTATTAAAGTTAGCATATCAGTCAATAAATCATCGAGTGAAATCATATTTTTTTAGTGACTGAATGGTTGATTCAAACTGCTTAACAAATTATACATATGAAAATCTTATTCAATATCAAAATTTACTATCTTGAATATTTTTTAGAATTTTTTTGAATTGATCTTATACTCTTATTTAATATACAAATATTTTTTATTATTTTAGAATTATTTTTTAAAATTATAATTAAATAGTAAAAAAATATAAATATAAAAAATTTTAATATTTTATAAGATGTCGATATATATAATTCATTGAATGACTTAGAGATAGACTGCTCGGTGCACTAATCTGCAACCACCAATAATAATAATAAAAATAATATGAAATACTATTAATAAATAATATAATATAGTATAATATAATATAATATAATATAATAATGATTGCTATATTGGACACCATCATATTCGATGTTGTTGCTAGAATAACGGATTAGCCTATATACTACTATTTCAACCTTCTAATATATGTGTGGCAATAATTTTTAGTTGAAAGACACACTATTCTAGTTTGAGCTCGGTTCACCTGATTAGGTTTGTGGTCAGCTCGAGCTCAAGTTTGAACTTGAAATTATATATGTTCTTGAGATATATATATATATTGTTTCTAATATAGATATGAAGTTTTATTCAGATATGAGTAAAGCCAGTACATAAGTAAGCTGAAGAAGGTACAGAGAGAGTTTGACAGAATTGTATGAAAAGAGTTCTAGAAAAGATGAGGAGGATTAGAAAGAAAGGAATGTGAAATGAAGTGTGGGCATTGGGCTGGACGGGAGAGCAGATGGTACAAAACGAGCAGCATCTGCTCTAAGATCTAAACTAATTAATAATTATCATCTTATCTTGTATATTCACCTTTGATTACTTTCTCCATCAGTTTACCTCTACTGGACCTACCAGGTTCAGACGACTAATTTAAAGGTTCAAACAATTAACTGAAAGGTTCGACCAATTAATTTAAAGGTTCCCCTTATCCCTCTTCATTAAATATATCAGAATTTGTCTCTTTTAGGTCATTATTGCATCGCACGCCAACAGATCCTTCTCTTCTTCTGCCTTTTTCTTCCTCATGTGTTTACAGCAGTCACCTTCTTTATTGTTTTCCTTTTATTTATTTTACATACAAGCCCTTGAGTTCTTCCAATTATACTGCTACTCTACCTTTATTTAAATCCAAACATAATAGCCAAGTCTTGTTCTAATTTGTAAGCCAGCTTCTGCTAATGCGTATTTAGTCTAATCAAAGGGCCCCTATATGTAAAATGTAAGAATCAAATATTCAGTGTTTTTGTGGGCTTGAACGTCAATCGAGTGTTACATGGGTGGTCCAAATCAGTCTAGGATGATCATGGTTTAGATGCTTGGAGATCCAGTTTGATGTTGACATTAGCAATTAACAATTAGCAATTAGCAATTAGCAATTAGCAATTATGGGTTCTTTTTTTATAAGTGGCAAGAAAAAAACGTTACCATTGTGGGTTAAGTAGAGAGAAGGAAATTAAGCATTTAAAAAGAAGGAAAGCACTAACAGCATCTTTGAAACAACTAAGTGGCAATGTGCCATGCCCCTTTGGATTTTCCAAAGAAGCATGCATCTACTTAATTACCAAAGGGCAACAAAGAAAATGTCATGTAGACCCTTGCACTAAGAGAATTTTCTACAAGTACCCTGAAAACCCTATATATACTTCCAACGATAAGCAAATGAACTTTCTGTACGGTATGTGTGTTAGCTGCTGTGATTTATAAATAATTTTATCATGTGTTATTAGAGGTGAAGTTGGTTGGATTCATGGATTGGACTGTTAACTTTTTCTCTTTTAGTTCAATTTTCTTCTCCATCTTCCTTTTTTTTATTTCAGTCAGTCAGTGAACTATGTGATTGCTGCCGTTGAAATTTGGATTCTTCAACTAGGCTCCTATAAATTTCATATTTGTTCTATATCAGCTATATATGTGCTGTTCAATTATTGTTTCTGAACAGATTGTACGAAAATTGTTCTTCTGATAGATCTAGCTAGTTATCTCATCCTGCCCTGTAAATGTAAATACAGTCAAGATATAATGGATCCATTAAGCAAAAATGATTTAATATTGTTTGAGGAGTAATTGTTGATGTGATGTGGCAGAGGTTATTTTTTGTAAATTGCAAAAATACAAGTTGCTCTTAAGCAGAAGAATACAAGAATAAATCAATAGTTACTTGGTTCCAATCAGAGTTTTCCTCATATAGAAATCCGACAAAAAAATTATTAATACGCAAGAGAAAAGAGAAAAAGAAGAAAAGCAGCAGAAATTAAAAAAAAAAAAGATAAATGGATGACAACAGGGGAGTGATAAGGGCATACATCACAACGTTTGTCAAGTGTATAGGTACAAATTCAACACATGAGATTTCCTATGATCAGTCAATATATATGTGTTTCAATTGGATTCGGCCATGGTATTATTAGGTACAGAAAGTACCAATTACAAACGAGTAGCATCAGAAATTTCTCGGTTGGTTTAGAAAAGTATTCGTCTTAAATCTCAGAAGATAACTTTATTAAGATTTTGGTCCCACTTGTAGAACCTTTTGAACTGCAATACAAGTATTCTCCAACAATCATACCAATAGAAAACAATAAAATATTTAATATTACTACTACTGAGACTGAGAGTCTGAGATGCTCCATATAGTACATATCATCCCATTCAATCAAAACACATCTCATTCTCACCAAAGAAAGATATTCTGGGTTCGGTTCACAAGTTTCTCAGAGTGGGCTCTGCACCTTTTGAAGATTCCCATTTCATTTGTAATATTCTCTTTTTGCAAGCAAGATGTAATTTCAGACTTTATTGAAACCATAATGAGGGAAACGGGAGACGCCTCCAAATGATCATTAAGCCTACCATCTAGCATTTGTTTAAGCTGACACTTGTTCTTAAAAAAGATAACGCATAGAGACGTCAAGACTAAATTAATTCAAAATGATGTGATATTTTCTGATGTGTCCCCCAAAAAAGTCAAAAAGAAATAAGAGGGGAGAAAGAAGCGAATCTTTCGAGGTGACATTTCTCTCCGCCTCTTTAAATTTTCAAGACCTTTTAATGATTTATTCCTCCTCAAAGAAAAGAAGGGTTTTAATGAGACCTATTGATGTCTCGTCTTTTTGAGGGGAACGTAAATTTCGCCATGGAACTGTTAGCAAAGCAGGCTTTAACAAAAAAGAAAAAGAAAAAACAAGCACAGACCAGCCCAACGAGTACAATATACTTCCCAACTGGACCTGTACCAGCAAGCCTGGCACTGGTAAGTGATTCTTCTAATGATATACCACCTCAGCTGGCAGCGACTCTTTTATGGACAGCACTACGTTGCAACCTCCATAAATTTATTTATGCAGTTCCACGAGGTGACATCTGCAGGTATAACACAGTCGGCCGCGCTATGCTTGAACTACTCTAAATCATATTGTATTATAGGCCGAGAAAACAAAAGAGAAAACATTATTGGACCGGGTCTAGCAGAATGCCTCCTGCACCTGTATCTGGTATAATGAGAAAATCAAACAGGTTTTTCTCTCTTGAGAAAATCTTCACTACTGTTCCCTTTATTCCTAAGCGTGCCTCACATTCCCTACTTACCAAACTTTAAATTAAGTTATGAGTACAAAACAACTCCACACTTCGAAATAAAGTCTTTACAACATTTTATCAGAAATAAAGAAAAATGAAAATTTATGTTTCAAACAACACCTCCAGAAGAGGTTTTGGAATCTAAGGCCTTGAGACCCTGGGCCATAGCTCGCTGTCTGTTTTGTGCTTGCCTCTCTACTGCCACCATATACAAACCTTACAAAACCAATCATAAATTCAATTATCACACATACCAGCCAATACCAGTACTCTTATACAGGTAACAGGAAGTGATTTGGGGAACTAACTAGATATTTATTTTCAACTTAGGCTCTAGTGACACTAAAGTTTGCACATGTCAGGTGCTGTGCTGGTAAGGTACCAGTAAGGTGGTGATGCTTTCCGCCAGCATGTACTGGATAGGCTTTACAATTTGAACTCAAAACCCCTTAGCGAGGTTTCAAAGAGAAATAGTGTCATTGTTAAGAATTAAAAAATTGGTTTGATTCGGTTTTTCTTGAAGTGAGCATTGACTAAAGTTGCAAGAATCGATAACACTATGGATACTAGGTCTGACCATAACACAGATGATCAAGATAGTAGGCCTAAAGTGACTTAAAAAAGACTAAAAGAAATTAATTAATTAATAAAAAATGATAAACAGAGAGAGGTGCATACTAATAGCAGTGCCGATGGCACACACCCAAAGAATCTTTTGAGACCATTTCTCCCCCACCACTCCACGTGACCCTACCATTTCAAACCCTGTAATTGGAATGAGTGAAAATCTGCTACAAATTAACTCGTTGTACAAAATCAGAGTTCAAGGAAAAAATATAAGAGAGAAATAAATACGAGCTGTACAAAGCGAAATAAAATCTAATTATCATAACAGGAAATCCTGTTCCAGTAATCCACAAAGCAACAACTCATAAATCCATGAGGAGACCTGTACCGGAGAAGATTTAGATCCAAAAGAGCCGGAAACCATTCCGCATCAGTAAAGCGCCTCAGAGCCAAAAGAGCCAAAGGCCACAAACGTGCCACAGAGCCAAAAACATCAAGCAAAACCAGAAACCAGCAGTACCAGGAAACTGTTCCAACAGACAGACTTCACAAGTACCGGTAAACAATACCAGTACCAGATATACCTCAAATACCAGCACAATCAGAAAAAACAGCAAAAGGCAAACTGTGCACCTCTAAAGAAAAGGAAAAAAGGTATGACTGTCCCCTCAGATCTCCCCCCAAACGAGCACAATAGCCATGGAGAAACGAGAAAAGACAATGCGGAGTAACATGAACCTGCCTTCTCAAGAAACCATGGAAATAAAACAAATCTCCAGTAACAATCGAAATCCAAACCCTAACCTCAGCACTGGTGGCAGGGGGAGAAGAGGAGATCAGGCGTCCGCTTGGTGAGATCACTGCCAGAAGGCAGGACACGCCAGGGACTGTTGCTGGTCCCTTTGCCCAGACCTCTGGTAGACGGTGAAAGAGAAATCCAGAAGAAAAACCCTAATAGGGGAGATAAATGGGAAAGGAAAAGGCGGAGTCGAGGAGGCCACCCCGGTTGAGGCAAATTGAAATGGGTTTGGACCGAATTAAGATTTAAAAAAGAAGGCTCTGCCGGATCTTATGTGACCACACTGGAACATATCTGTCAAAACTCAAAAGCTTATCGGCTCCATCAGAAAAAAATACAGGTATTGCACTAAACTCTTACCAAATTTTTTCAAATCAATACATTAATTTTGATAGTAGTGCAACTGACCATATGTTCGGAAATAAATATTTATTTGACACTTTAGATATGACTAAAAATGACCACAGTGTTTCAGTGGCAAATGGAACAAAAATACCAATTAATGGTACAGGAAAATGCAACCTTTTTTCTAAAGAAATTAAAAATGTCTTGTATATAGAATCTTTTACTACAAATTTACTCTCAACTAAAAAATTAACACAAGAATTAAATTGTAATGCAGTGGTTGTGGACTTGTGGTGGCTCTATGGCTGTTGTGTGGCACTTTGCTTTGGGTTTTTTTGCTGATATGATTGCGGTACTCTGCTGGTACCAACTAGCTTTGTTAGCTCAGGTGGCACAGTGGCACTTTGGGTGGCCTTTACGGCCCTTGGATTTGGGTTTTTCAGGTTATTGATAAACCTACTTGGCGAGTTGTCGGTGTTGTTACTGGTATTCTTTACCAGTTTGGATTTTGCTTCTTTGTTGCACTGGTTGCTGTCTCTTTGGTGTTTTTTGTAGACTGAAGCTCTGTATCGATGACTGGTACAAGGCTCCCTGCTTTGTTGTGCTGGTTGTTGTCTTCTTGGTGTTTTTGTGGGTTGAAGCTCTGCACTGTTTTCTGGTACGAGGCTCCCTGCTCTGATACCATGAAGATTTTTTAGGGAAGTGATGAATTTTTATTATGTTGATTTGATCACAACATTTTGATCCCTAATTACAATATTGCTCTATTTATAATTCTCTCTTGGCACTAGCTAGCCGTTAACCCCTCCTTAATTGCCATACTGTATTAATTAATTAGGGGTGTCCCCTAATTAGAGCTTAATTCCTATTACTACAGTTGAATTAATCTTGGCCTTTGATCTTGATCTATGATGATATTCTGCGATTATTATTATTTTCAACATGATGAACTAGTAATAGTTGTTCTCAAGGTTATCCTTAGGATCCTACAGTTGTACAACTCTAATTTGGAGAATTTGACAAATATTATTAGTCTTGAACCGAGGAGAGTGTTAGTAGAATCCTGATATGCTTACAGGATAGATGTTGATACAAGAAAAACCTAATTAATGTCAGGGTCGAATGAAGTGATTAAACTCAGAATCCAAATTGGCAGTAGATACATGTGAAGGAAGAAACGAGAAAAAGCGCTTGAATGGGAAGAGACTCGCCTCACCGTCGGAGTGACGCCGTTTCCTCCTCCTACTTTGTCTTCAGACCCCTTCTTCAATTCAATTCAATTCAATTCAATTCAGAAGGTGGATGTTGATGATTCGGGGGTAGCTCGAAGCCGTGATGTACAAATACAATGCATGTACTATGGACTATTATGGACTATAGTATTGGGCTATTGACATCGTTAGTTCGCTGGATGGGCTCCGAATCCGATGCTCAAACAAAATAAAGAAATCTTTTGGGCCGCCTATTCTCAGTTACCGTTATTTTCTTTTCCTTATTTAATCGCCTTGTGTTGTGTGTTATGTGTTATGTGAGCTATAGACCAAATCACTAAAATGTACTTCTCTTTTTGTGATATAATTTTCAATAAAAATATATCATATAACAATATACATGCAGAATGTACTAATTACATTGTTTCATAAACTTTAAACAATTTATCAATTCATAAACAATGCAGAATAGAACTATAAAGTATTTTCCTCCAGTTTGATAAGTGAAGTAAAATTAAAGTGAGATAAATGCTAAGTCATTCTAAAGCATTGATGTTTAATAACAGTAAAGTACGTACATGAAATAGTAAGAGCAAAAAATATTAAAAATTATGAAATTTGGTGATTTAACTTTACTCCATAAATCATTTTCATTTGATGGATTAAAACGTTTTAAAACACTTAAATCATTTTTACTCCATTTGCCAACAGAATATCCACACAATAAATATTTATCAATTAATTACATCGTTTGATAAATATCAAATTATTGTTGTTCTGGCAAAAGAAGTTATTTTGATACCAGAGTACATACTTTTATTTTCAATATTCTATCAACCAACCTAATTTCAGATCTCTCTCACACACAGAAAAATAAATCAGAAAATAGATCTCTATGTATTGCCACACAGGGAGAGAGATGGGGAGAGATGAGAGACATAAATAAAAATATGATAAATCAAACAGTGAGCTCATTCTTTGAAATTATAACACCATCACTGTCGGCATAAAGCCACTCCCCTGGAAAAATCAAGGTCCCACCCATTGAAACAGGTACGTCCTTCTCCCCCATGCCCCTCTTGTTGGATTTGAGAGGATTGGACCCAATGGCACGAACACCGACATCAGTAATGTTAATCTCATCCACGTCTCTGACACAGCCATTAACTATAATGCCCGCCCAGCCCATGTTATGTGCCAGTTGGGCGAGGTTGCCACCCAGTAAGGCACACCTTTGACTGCCCCCACCATCTATCACTAGCACTCTCCCTGAAATCCAAAATAAGAGTTAAATGTCAGAGTTGATTAACATTGCAATGATACATATTAAAAGCTGCTTCTGTATGTTAGGTTTTGGGATTTGAGTTTCAGTCAGCTAATATAAGATAAATGATCAAAATTAGTTTAGGTTTGAGATTTGAGTTTCTTGGTGTTAGCTTTGATCGTGAGTATCATAACATAGTGCAGATGTGAAAATCTGGCAAAACAGGTACAGATTTTGTGTTCTGGTGAAGGTTATTCAGGCTAGAGACTATTGTACTGGTAAAACTGCTTTGGATTTTATGTTCAACAATCAAGCATTACCAGATTGGTAGGACTCAGTGTATGGCTCAGGTTTAGGAAATGTCAGGATCCTGAAGAGATATCAGATACTGTCAGTAGTTTTCATTATTGTTCTTTATTTGGTCTTCAAAAAATCAGGATTTTAGTCAGATACCAATGCTCATGCTGAAAAATGGGATTTGTTCCAACTTCTGACATCCAGTACCCCAAGTACAAAGACAGAGACTACCAGTATATACTACACACCACTGCTATATGTGAACCTAACAATACAATATAGGCTACAGCTTCTTCAAAGTACCACTGAATTAAATAAAAAATCAGGTTGGCTTTTACCTTCTCCTTTTGTTTCTAGAACTTCCCTGACAAGTACATTATCCTCAAAAACTTTCAGAGTGACAACTGGGCCTGAAAAGATGTGACTGTGCCCATAAATTTTGAATATCGGCTCAAGGACCCTCACTTCTCCAATTTTAACCAAGCGCTGATTAGTATCACACAGCTCGGCGGTTGCAGTAGATGTCATGTTTATTGATTAAGCTAAAACCTATAGAAAGGGCAAATCCGAAAATAATTGATAAATTAAAATCCAACTTTGTTAAGAACTGAGATTATGAAAATGATCACAAGCAGACTGAGAAATATTTGTTTCAATATGGTCCTGCAATATAAGATATGGAATGGAAAAATTACATGGTTCACAGGGATATATATAGATATATATAGATATATATATATAGATATATATATATATATATATCTATATATATATATCTATATATATATATATATATATATATATATATATATATATGGGAATGTTTTTCTTTCAAAATGCATTGTTGGGCATACAAATTTTAAAAGAAAATTTTTAAAAATAAAACCTTAACTCCTGTGGAAGTGTCATTCGTTATGCAAACTTCAAGTAATAATTGATGTAAATAAAACTACAAATGGATCAGCATCACCGTCATATTATTTAGCAACAGCTCATGGTTATATTAAAGGAAATAGAAAACTCAAATTTTTGGTGCGCAGATGTCATGATATAGCATAGTATATGCACAAAATTAAAGAGAGATGTATATATATTTTTGTTGTTGTAGAGGCAACAAATATATTCCCTATGTTTAATATGAAATAGCAACCACTTACTGAATTCACAAAATTCAACAAACGAATAACAAATCAAGCACAACGATGCTGTAAATACAGTCACCAGAAACGCAGATTGGACGTACTAAAAGCACACAATTTGGAATTGCTATACTAATTTGAAGAGAAAAGGTGAAGTCGTAAAGGGAATTTGAGATCGTACCTTGAGAATTTGAAAGGGGGGAGAGAGAGAACTAGAGAAAGACGGGATATGGATGGTGGGCCCTCAAGCCGAGCTTATACTACGTCTGTCTATATAAAGAAAGAAAGCACTTTATTGAATGCTCTTTATCTCTGCCTTGGTGCTTCGTGCTTCGTATGGAGGAAACTTTATTTATTTATTTTTGTTTCTGACGGTTGCGACCTCATCCTCTCCCGCGCGCGCTGTCCCTCGTATCCTTCTTATACCGTACGCTGTAAATTCGCAGGAAAGTTTGTGGCTTTTGGAATGTGTGTTTGTGTGTGTTTGAGCGTTTCCAAATTCTAAGAATTTCCTTTTTGAATCGACTCTGCGTAGAAAACTTTGCACACCGGAAGAAGGTACGACGATTTGAGTAAGGATCCAAAGGGTGTCAGTTAAGCTCGATTAGAAGATGGGGCCCCGAATCCTGATGCAGTAACTGGGGTGTGTGGCTTACCAATAGACCAGGTCCAGATTGTCAATTTCTCCATAACGGTCGTGTGCGGCGGATAAGATTGCCAGGTCCTATAGGAGGCGGAGTCGGACTCGGAGATGAGGACAAGAGATGTTTTGGTAGGTTAGGCTCACAACACCAAACACTACCGCTATTTCTGTGGCACTACTTTGGTGCCTACCGTGTAACCTATCACTTCCACAGTACTCGGCTGAAACTTCGATTCCACGCTCTCTCTCTCTCTCTCTCTCTCTCTCTCTCTCTCTCTCTCGCGATTTCAAGCATGCGACCATCACTCCTTGCCAGAAATCCACAATCCTGTCTCCACCTTAGATTGGTTCTATCCCGTTGCTTCTCCACGAAAGACAAATGGGGATCCGTTTGGAGCTTCGGGGACAACAGCAATGGCGCTCTCGCTCTTCCTGTTCCTCTCTCCGATGTCTACCAGCCCACCAAGGTCTTCGCGTTTATTTTTTTCTAATTTGCAAAACAAAATCGAAATGTTAACAGCTAGAAAAGAAACTTCTGTTGTGATGCTAATAATTAGAACTTACAAATAGGTCCCTCAACTTCCATCTAATATCATACAAGCGGCTGCGGGACATTACCACTCGCTGGCTGTCACTGCAGAGGGTGAAGTCTGGGCGTGGGGCCGCAACGAGGAGGGCCAGCTTGGCAGATGCATTGATTCACCCAGGTTACAACTCCTCTGTCACTCTCTCCTCTAATTTCTCAATTACATCTTCCTCTATAAACCATGCAATGCATCTAGGCTGTATAACTCCTCTGTCCTCCAAAGTTGATACAATCAAGGATGATCTAAGCCATTCTTTCCTTTTCACTTTTTTAATCTTTAAAGAAATAGTTGGAGTACACCTGAGAGAGTGAGAGGCTTGGATGGTGTTCAGATCCGTGCAGTCTCCGCATCTGGTGTTACTTCCTCAGCTGTTGGAAAAGATGGTTCACTGTGGGTGTGGGGCCGATCAAAGCGTGGCCAACTCGGCCTTGGCAGAGATGTGATTGAAGCAAAGACACCTTCTAGAGTCAAGTCTCTTATTGGCCATGATATAGTCAAGGTATGTTCCAGTTTGGACCAGTTAGCCAGCACATAGTAGTTTTTCATGGTATGCACTGGCCCTGCTATGTAGTAACTGTGCAGTTGGGTTGGTCAATGACTAGCATCCTTGTTACTACAAAAGGGTAAGAATGTTACTACAGTTATAGGATTATCATATTTTACAATTGCCTATAGCCTGTTCAGTGTCTGTAGTTATTAGAATGCCAGATTTGGGGCCTAATCAGAGGACCCACTGACTTCTTTTGACCTGAACCTGATGGGAACATGGTTTCCTGAGAAGTAAACTAGCCTGAACCTTATTGATTAGAAGTATACTAGCCTGAACCTTATGTGTAACTGGCTTGAACTGGAAGTGACCTGAACGTTTTTTATTAGAATTTTGGAACAAAATCAACCTGGATAACCCATATCTAGCAAAACTTGACACAACTAGGAGAACCTGAGATGAAGCTCAGTCTCCCCTATGTGAAAAATATAAACTACAAAGCATACATAGCCCAACAATGCCTTTACCTGATCTAATCTGACAAGAATAAACACAACTGAGGCTACGATGCATGATTAGTTCTCTTCTTAGCTCAAAAGGCGACGATAATTGAATTTGAAATAGAAATTCACTTGAAAGATATTAGGCTTCCTCAGAAACCTCAGGGATCTTGTCTGTGTTTTCTTATAATCCGAATACATAAGATTTGACCAAATAAAAAATATATATGTATAGTAGTTTCATGGATATCACATTATGATGATTTGATATAGGTATCTTTAGGGTGGGGTCATGCATTAGCACTGACAACACAAGGGAAGCTCTTTGGTTGGGGCTACTCAGATGGAGGGAGAGTGGGTCAAATGGCTTCCCTTTTTCACTCAACCCCCTCTATATATGAAAATATTGCAGAATTGTCAGATGTTGAGAGAAAGACACCTATGTTAGAAGCAGTAAAGAAATTAGTTGAAGAGAGAATTAAGAGAGAGGATGATATGCCCATAATTTGGGAACCTTGCCTTGTTAAGGAAGTGAGTGATGTCACAGTTTCTGATGTGTCTTGTGGTCTTGACCATTCTCTAGTGCTATGTGGTGAGACCTCCCCCCCCCCCCCCCCGGTAGTGATTGAATTTTGGCGAAAGCTTTTAAATTAATGAATTGTAAATTCACATTATCTTAATTTATCAGAAATCTCTCTTTCTCTGTAGTTGAATGAATTACGTGAAAGCTTTTAAATTAACGAATTGTAAATTAATTTGATCTTCTACAATGTATGTGGAGGAAAAAAAATCAATAGAATTGATGTGAAACTCTGAACTTAGTGTGTTCAAAATCATAGAATTAAAAAAAAAAGCAGTTATACCATCAAAATCTGCAATTTTTCTTATGGTCAGAACTGAAGACATATTGTCCCATTTAATGCGAACAGCACCATCTTTTTCTATTTGTTTTCTGCTTTATTAGGTGATGGCACATTATTAAGCGGAGGGGACAACACATATGGCCAATTGGCCCGCAAAACCGGAGAACCCAGTCTCCTCCCGGTTGCTGGCATCAGCAGCTTCAACCCAATCTCTCTGGCATCTGGCCTTGGCCATTCTTTAGCCCTATGCCACAATTCCCCCACCAAAAGCAACACTAGTTGTAAAACTGCCATTCTCTCATGGGGTTGGAATATAGGCTCTCAGTTAGGCCGCAGGGGCAACAATGAACTCCCAGGTTTAGTTGAGGGTGTGGAAGAAGAACACATAGTATCAGTCTCAGCTGGCCGTGTTCATTCCCTTGCCTTAACAGGACAAGGGGAGGTCTTTGTGTGGGGTTCCGGTCGAAATGGACGACTGGGATTAGGGCACTCAATGGATGAAGCGGAACCTGTTCTAATTGAGAGTTTAGAGGGGCTTGGGGTTTTGCAAGCTGTTGCTGGATTTGACCACAATTTGCTTCTCGTTGCAGACCAGTTTGAATGACAAGGGACTTTTCCCAAGTTGCACTAGCACTTGCTGGCTTAGTTAGGGGTAGTGATAGTTTTTCTGGCAAAAATACTTTTGTCTTGCATTGTAAATTTTTGCTTTTTTTTAGTTTAACACTGCCACAAATTTTACTTGATAAATAGGAGTAGAGTTGGGTTTTATTTTGAGGGGGCAAGTTTCGTCATTATAGGAGCAAGTGTAAAAATATATAATTCATATGAATACAATTTGGGTGATATTTTATCAGGACTGCAGCAAATTAAGGTATAGAACAACTTGAACTTATTGTAGAGACAAGCTGATAGCAGTGAACTTGAGACATGCAAGAAAGCATGTCAGTTGTACCAACTTTCATTTTCATTGTGGAGGCATCTTTAGTGATCCACAATACAGAAGAATGGAGTGTGAAGAATTGTAGTGTTGAACTACAGGTGACAAGTGAACATGTTAGAATGTTTTGATTTTGGGTCAACTTGGGTTCATATAGTTTTCAGGTATTGGCTCGTTTGGGTTCAGGTCTTTTTGTTGGATGTCAGAAAATTCAGGTTTTGGTTTTTAGTCAGATATTTGGATCTGGTTCATTCTTGGATCTCATATTATTCAGGATTCAGTTCAAAATTAAGGTCGTTTGGGTTCAAGTTGCCTCAGTTCTCAGGTTTAAAGTTCTTTTTATTCTTGGGTTATTTTTGGTTTTCCTCTCAGGTGGATTCTGGTATTAGGTCAACTGGGTATTAGACCTAGGTCATTCTGGATTTCTGGTTGAAACCGAGTCACAAGTCAGTTGAGAAGGGTGAGGTGTCGTACTGGATGGTTGGTCTCGGTGTTTAGGTGTAGCCATGAACAGAGAAGCTAGAGTTTTGGATAAGTTCAGGTTCTGGTTGGTTTGGTTTTCCAGTCATCTATTTATAAAGAAAGTCAAGTTGGGTTTTTGTACAGGGAAAAACATTAACCAAACTGGGGGCTCTGTCATATTGTTTCATACCCAGCACGCACCTTTTGTAATCAATGGTAAGATACAATGTTTATAGGGTATAATTAATAAAACAAGGAAATAGTCACCAGTTCATCAGCTATGCTTCAACGTTGAAATAAGCTGGACCTAATGCTTTAGTGACTGTAGAATGTGCTGTCCATAAATCTCATTATCAACTTTGGTACATCTCACTTTTGCTTGTTTGGTCGGATGTGTTTCATGAACAATGTTTAGCGCGTGCTAATATCTCTGTGGATTTGTGTCGTAATATAAAATCAAATCTAGGTTCTTCAGGGAATTAAGTTACTTGGTCAAACAAAATTTATGTTTGTGCTGAAAAATAATGTTAAATTAGTTAATATAGCATTGGATTGGACTTCCTTTCAGAGAACTTCTAATGAAAAATTGATTTAATAGCATATATTAACATAAGAAGAAGTCCGCCAAGTTACATCTCCTGAGAATTCTTCCCTGCAATCATATGATACAAAGAGTACAAGCCTTGACTGTGTCATCACATCAACAGCACAACGAATCGACAGACACAGCGAGAACTGCCAGTTCTTCAGACACAAACCCTAACCTTAGTGGAACTTGAGGTTAGTCAAAATATTGTTGTTGACAGGGTCGGCCAAGTGGTCAAGCAGGTTCTGGTATGGCCCCACACCAGTAAAAAGACCTTGCACAAAGTAACCCAAAATTGCCAACATGGCAAGTCTGCCGTTCTTCACCTCCTTCAGCTTCAACTCCTTCATGGACTTCTCGTCCTTCCCGAAACCTAGTGGGTTAAAGATGGGCCCACCAGGGTATGCCGGGTCACCGGACCCACCCAAGAACTTCTCAAACCCAAGGAAGTACTGTTTCCCCATGGACCCAGGCTTGGCCCAGTCCTGGAACCGTCTGTGCTCAGCAAATCCCATGAGAGCCATTTCCAAGACAAACAGTGTGTACGGGTCGGCCCAGTAGTTGTATGTGCCAGCTGGTGGGATGACACCAGTCTTGAACCAGGGCAAGGCAGTTTCTTCCGGGATTAGGCCGAGCTTTCCGAGAATTTCTGGGGCAATGGCTCCGGCTGCACCGAGCATAGCGAACCGACCGTTGATGACTTCACCATATGCTAGCCATTTGGGCTCAATGAAACCTCCAGTGCCCTCTGGGTCAGAAAGGCCCAGTGGGTCGAACCCGAAATCGCCTGGCAGGCTGTAATAGTATGAGCAAGCAGTGAGGTGAGTGGGTTCTGAGCAGGACTTGAGTTGTATTTGAATTTAATGGATGTTTCATATATGTGTGTTAGTGTTACCTTCCGTCTAGGTAAGAGAGGGACTGCTTGGATGCGAACCAGAGCTGCCTGTTTGCATTTTGCTGAAACAGAATTCAATTTCAGAGTGTCAGAACATATAAAAAAGTATCACGGTGTATCGCTGCAGCAAAAGAGAAGTGGTAATTAAGAAACCTTGGCTGGAGGTGTAGAGGCAGCCCTGACAAGAAAAGACGGCCTTCTGGCGGCCGAAATAGACCGAAATGGCCTCCTGCAGAGCAACTGGCTGCCAGCCTCGACGGAGGAAAGAAGAGCTTGTGTGGCCATTGCTCCCAGGGGGTGCTAAGTTGAGCTTTGAAAAGAGGGGGTGGTTGTGATCAGTTGCCTGCCTGGCCTGCATGAAACAAATATGGACTGCAGGGAATGAGTGGGCCCCAGGAAATCTAACTCTGGCATGAGGATCGGGGAGGGAGCTTCTGAGATGAACGCTGAATCCGAGGAGCCACTGGAGCTGTGACGCGTGGCAGGCAGGCTAGATAAGGCAACGATGTATGTTCGATTCTGGCCTTAGATGCATGGGGTGACTTGGGCCGCGCATTTCAAAACTGGCCCCCGTTGGTTGAGATTTTTGTGGGAACCTACTCTTGTGGCTGCTAGAAACTAGAAAAGAAGATATTTAGATGAAATGATCCCCAGTTTCTGCCGTAGATACAAAAATTAAATTGAGCGTCGGACCTACAAACTCATTCCATGCAACGAACAACGAGGACCAATTTCATATCTTTAAATGTATTTGTGCAGTCTATATTTTCTAGACGAAAAAACTGTCATTAGACAATTCAGAAAATACTCGAATAGATTCTTCATCCAACGCCAGGCCCAACCCAATATACATATATAAATATATATATTATATAATTTGAATTCGACCCCAAATTCAACCCAGGCCTTGTTTTTTGAACCCTAGCTACCTGACACTATCCGTCAATACCCCACTGAACAAAGTAAAAGCCCTATCAGCATTTTCTTGGATTTGTCATTTTTTTCCTGAAGATAAAATAGATGTTCCCCATGCCTCCATCGATCATGAAGGCCTCCTACTCTATGGGAAGACAGGAATGAAGCCAGTGATCTCCGCCTCAAAATGAATCTAACCCAAGGAAGAATTCAGTGGTCGAACTGTGGGGGTGGTGGTGCCATTTACGTATATATATCAACATTGCAATGAGCTGTATATAAGAACTCCCATGACTGAATGAGAACGTTTTTTAATTATTCCAAGGAAAAAAAGATCAATCAATTAGATTCAAGTTCAGCTCTGGATCAATTAACCCTTTAATTAGTTGGCATATCATATGCACGCATCTATATCTCTTCAGGTCCAACGCAAGAAAAGCATGCATGTAATTGGTGCAGCTAGCTAGCTAGCTGTTTTCACTATATACACGGTTCTATATACTACCGTTATGATACTTCACATTTGCCATGCATGGTATATATATTTGTAGTTCCGAACTCTTTCAATATTAATTTTTATGCCCGTGCTGCTGTGAACCATATCTTGTACACGCACCTAATTAAGGAGATTAATTCATGAGACTCGTGTTTGCACCAATACCATATATATGATGACAGAATAACCTATATGCATGCTGTATCCTTTCTGCAAAAAGCATCAGCGGAAACGGTAATAAAGATAAGCTCTACAAGATACAATTTTTAAAAAGAAACCCTAAATTTGCTTTCCTTTGTGAGCAGACAATTCATTGAATTTGAAGCGCATATATATACGGCAATTAATCACTTCCACCCAGGGTCCAAAGTTAATTCCACTAAAACCTCTCTCTCTCTCTCTCTCTCTCTCAAAACCTGACATAGGTTTCCAAGACTCTCCTCTCTCTTTTTTTCGAAAACTTGGCAGAGCGAGGCTGCCAAGAGTTTCTCTTGAAATCAATCTCTCTCCATCTAATTTACTCACCAAGCTCGATCACTAAACAATAACTTAAAAGCCTACCAACCATTTTTATCATCATCATTAATTTATCTAGCTAGTTCCATGGCCGCCTCATCATCCAATGCAGCCCAAGCCCCCACTCCTGTAAGTTTTCATGCCTTTATTCCAACTTTAACCCTCTTTATTTTTATAATAAATTGATTCTCATTGTCTAGGAAATGCCAATTAATACATGTGATTTTACGGTACATCAGTTCATTAGGTACTTTTTACTTTTTTTCCTCTGGCATGAACATTTAATTTGATTTTCTAAGTGCACAGAATAAGCTCTTTGAATATGAGTTGAAAGATCAAACTTCTGAGAATAGGGGGTGCACCTATTTTCTTCCTGGAAAATGAGGAAAACAATACAAAATTGGGCAGGGAAATTTTTATAAAATTGTTGATTTATTTTTGTTCTTTTGCCCAATGGCGAGTAGGTGACCATTGAATTTCTCTCGCACTTAATTAAGATTGGCGAATTGTTGCCTTGTATGTGAAAAAGTTAAATTTAGGTACTAAGACAAATGATCCTGTTAATTGAGGCAGTGCATGACAGACCGAATGAAGATCCTCGCTACATACCTTCTGCAGGTTTTCCACAACATGAAGAAATATGAGCAGAAGCATTTTCACTTAACTAACTAATTACTATATATATATATATATATAATCACAATCTTTTTCTCATTTTGTAGGAAGTCTTTCCCAGGCTTCTAGTTCAGAAAGTTCTTTGCCATACCGATATTTCTCGAAGGCTTGTCTTGCCGAAGGTTAGTAATTAATCTCAATCAATTCTAATTTTGTTGGGAATATAAAATGTGCGAAGTGATGAAAAACATACAATGACAGAGCCAAATGGAGCTGAGTGGGTTCAATTGACCCCACTCAATTCGACAAAACTATCATGCAATATATTTACTTAAAAGTTCTTTCTATGTCCTTCAGAATATTATGTATTGACCCCACTGACTTCAATTTCTTCATCCGCCACTAAAAACATAGAAGCTAACTAAGAAGTGCAAAATTAATTAGTCATCACTTACTGACAATTATGTTCTTCATTAATTATTCTTATTGCCAGAATGAAGTTGAGGCCAATATGCCACTGTTGGCTGTCAATGAAACAAGACCAATACAGTTGTATGACTATTTAACGGGAAGTTTCTGGGAATTTTTCTATAGGTAATTACATATTTAACTAAGTTATTAACTTATTATATGTATATATAGTGATCAGTATATAACTATATGGACGTATTAATCGGATCAGTATAATATTTAGCTAAGTTATTAATTTAATTATTTTGTTAATTTTTATGAGTATGGGGGTCAATAATGTAAAATTTTTATGACAATATGGGGATCAATTATGGACTCATTTACTCATTTTTTTTAAGAAATAGAACAAAACTAGTAATAATTTGTGTATTTTGAAGAAAGAATGGGGATCAATTGACCCCCATACCTTTCACTTGCATCCTCCTCTGAATATAAAGATTTATATTTATAAACTAGCTATCGCGCAAAAATTATCTGCGATATCTACAGAGACTTGGACAATAGTATTTCTAAACTAGCTGGTGCACAAAAATCAATTTATTGGGGTTTAAATGCAGCTTATTAGTTTGCTATTTAAGAATGTACATAAGGAGGAACATACTAAACATTTTGTAATAACTAATAGGTGTTGGGAGAGCCCGAGTGGCAAGATTAAAAGCTATTACATCGAAAGGACAGGTAGTGTATTCTTTGATTCCGAGGGTTAACAGTTTTGTAAAGTTTGCACCAACGAATTACTAATATACTTCTCTCTACTTTAATTAGGAGAATATTTTTGGAGGCATGGGCTCATACCAAAAGACAAGGTTATGATATATCAAGAAGAGACGGGCATCCTGGTGAGTTCCAACATTTAAGAAAATTCTTATCATACAAAGTTACATAAATGTAAACAGGTACCAGTTGTTTGGTAAAGAAAAAATCTGTTTCACTGAAACAGGGTTTTCATCCACTTTTATCCAAAAAGAAAAAAAAAAAGAAGCTATGCAAATATCAAAATTGCTTGCACAACAAAATTACAGATAATGTCATGATATCAAAAATACAATCTTTTAATTTTAGCTGTAGTTTAGGTAAATACTTTACTTTCATAGTAAATTTTAAAACCATTTGTTTCGTTCACAATGTAGATTATACCAGACGAATTATATTCCAAATGAAAATTTTATAGCTTCAAATTAAGTTCAAACACATTTGCAACTAATGAAGAACATAGGTATATTCTTTGCTTAAGTTCTATAGTGAGATCTGCATTTATATGCCATTCCCACTCTAATAACAAGTACATTCACAACAGACAATATTTAACCTGTAATTCTTGTGAGAAACATTTACACATGCAAAAAAACATTGTCATGGCTGTTTGCACTGACTTCTAGCTTTGAAAGACTTGAGAATCCAGTCATTGATATATACTTTTTTCCTTATTTGTGATTATATATAGACTAATTAATGTTCATCCTAAATTACAGACAATCAGGTTCGAGAGAGGGCATGCTCCAGTTTCTTTATACCAGTTCAGAGACCGTTTTCACTCCTTGATCAAGGATGAAAGCTGGGTCTACAGACCAAGGTACTCTGAGATATATCCATTGCCGGTCGATGACACCAGTGAACTCGATCTGTCATTCTCGCAAGCAATGGAACCGATTCCTTCTAGGGACGAGCCAACAACAAGCCCTGACCCTGACTGGATGTAGAATTTTGGAATGCAAGTAGGTAAGTTCTTTACTTCTTTATTAAATTTTAACCATTCGCTTTAATGAAAATAACAATCATACAAAAAAGTATTCCAAATAAAATTTATCATCTTTAAACTCACTTTTTTTAAGTTCATACAAAAATCATAGAAGAAAATGTTTATAAAGAAAGTACAGGGGCTACCAGAATAATTCAACTTTTGTTGCCAGATTTTAATTTAGTTAGATTCTGTTTCATTAAAACATACATAGCTCATGAATATCAATGTAAGTATATATGTGTGTACAAGGAATAATGACTCTCCTCATGCATTTATTGATTAGAAGGTCATTGTTTACTTTTCTTTAATGATTAGTTAACTTCTTGAAACATTTTTAGTTATAGGGGATGTATTGAAGCTCTTGGACTTCAGGTTACAGACACTATATATGTTGCCGGACGGTGTGATACATGTCAATTTTAAAGATTCATCATTCTCACATAACTGCAACTTGAAACCAACTGTGAGGAGAAACTAGAATTGTATTTGTTGATCTATAAATCCATTTTCATTCTATTGTGAAGTGACAATGTATGTTCATTGACTTGTGATGTATATAAGAGGCTGTTCTTGATGTTCTCTTTATATTTTTCTTATTTCTTTTATCAGATGAGCCAAATATGACATGAAATCGTACTTGGCTACAATAATTACTTTTCAAATTAGTTCATACATTTTGAAAAGGGCAACATAACACAATAGAAATGATAAGCGAGGCCAAAACAAATTTGTTGGACAAGTAAAATTATTTTCTTAAAATAAAAGCTACAGAAACTTGGGATGAGATGCAAAAAGAAAAGTATATAACAGGGAACAGAACTCTACTTGTACTCGAGGAATAACTACGCTAATTAGGAGAATATTATGCAAATCTCTTAGATGTACTGCCTCAAGGGAAAAAAATATATGATTCATTTTTTTCATGCATCACACTTGTGTTTTTTTCTCTTAACTCTTTTTTTAAAAAAAAGTTACACTTCATATTTCCAAAGCGTTCTCTCTTTTCCTTCCTCTTTTGCTAACAATAATTAAACAAAAGTTATGACACAAATGTTGAAGAGTAAAGTTATAATCTGTATGAGCCTGATCTTATTAAAAGGTTTCACAAGTCTAACACAGATGTCGTTGAATTTATTTCAGACAATTCATTAAAAAGTTTAAATTTAATCTACTTAAGAAGCCTGATTTTCACACTAAGATCCATGACAAAGTTTTCTTTTCGAAATGCTATGTCATAGTTCAAATTTTCTATGTTGTGGGTCTATGTTCGCCACTTTCAACCTTCGGCCCATTACTGTGATTGTTATTTGTGATAAATTAATTATTATCAAATAATTATTATATAAAAATAAAGTAATATTATTTTATGAGAGAAAACGATAATAAAAGATATATATATATAGTATGATTATTATGTATATATAGTGTGTGATTATTAAAGACAAATTATTTTATTTAGTCGATCAGCGCTGAAGTTGAGTAATATCTTGATCAGAAAATTCAGGAGACAACGAAAGTGCTTCTGCTCTCGTGTTCACACAGTAGGATGTGATACTCTGATTTGGATCGCACTTCGTGGATTAATTTGGTGAGATTGAAAAGTTACTCCAACGGTCTACCTAGGGATTTGAGCTGGTTTCTGCAGAAATCACGGCTGAGTTCATGTTCATCAGAGATAAGGATTTAAGTGAGATCTGAGTTGAGGGGAAAGGGAGGGAGAGAGCGTAAAAATTGAAAAGAAAATGATTGAGAGATATTATATCGATTTTATTATTCATATTGTATAAATTATTATTCATATTAATCTAAAAAATTCAACAAGCTGGCTACTTAAAAGGATTAGGTAATTTTACTAATGTAGGTAATATATTAACTCTTCATTTTGCCGATGATATTTTATTATTTTTAGAAGCTAAAAAAGAATATATTGAAGCACTTAAAATGGATTTTGGTTGCTTTTGAGGATCTGTCAGGAATGAAAACAAATTACAATAAGTGTGAAATGATACCACTTAATATTTTAGATGATGAGGGTTTTAGAATTAGCAAACATATTAGGTTGTAAAACTGTCACTTTACCAATTAAATATTTAGGTGTTCCTTTACATTGGAGGAATCTCACATTTGATGAATGAAATTTTTTAATTGAAAAAATAGAAAAAAAAAATTACAAGGTTGGAATGTTGGAATTAATTTCTATTAATTACAAAATTATATGGGCTTATATGTAATATAAATATATATTGAATAATAGACTGTCAAATATCTAATTAGACCCGTTATGAAGTAATCAAATTAAGTATTATTTATCGGGTTTTAATATGTGTCATGAGAAGTGGTGCCCTTAATGTGTAGAATACGTATTAATAACTTTATGATTTAGTGATGGTCTAAATTATATAAAGTTTAGTAATAATACAATTATGTTATTGGTCCCTGGAGAATACAACTAATAGGCAGTTTTCTGATTTTGAAAGTAAACCCGTTTAGAGAGAAATTGGATCTGGTATGGATCCGCTAAGGCATAACCAGTGGTTTGCCAACCTTTCGGTTATTGACACCCATTATAAAGGGATCAAGAACCGTCCTTTCTGATTACCGTCATAAGGCATTAACCAACAGACTTTCTCTCTAAAATCAAATTCGGGTTTTCTGAAAAGAGAAGAAAACCGCCGGCCGATTCTCTTCGTCTCTCCATTGGAGAAGAGAAGGATCACCGCGAAGGCTTAAGGAATCCGGTGATCAACGGGGTTGTGTCTCTCCAGAAGACCGACAGCATGGATCAAGGTAATTTTATGTTAATTTAGAGTTCACTAGAGGATCACGGGTAATGTTCTAACAAGTGGTATCAGAGCAAACTCTAGTTGAACGATCAAATTCTAATTTTGGTTCGGAAATTGAAAAGATATTTGTGCTTTTGAAGATCTGTTTAGTTAATTTTGATTTGTTGGTTTAAATCAAATTATTTAATCAAATCTGATTTTTAAATAGTTCGGAAATCAGTATATCTGTTGGTTAGTATTTTAGTTTCAGAAATCAAAATATAGTTTTGAAAATTGATTCCGAAACTCAAAATTGATAATTAATTGGTTAATCAATTCGGGAATTAATTCTTTACTTATTATTTAGTTAAGTTTTAACTCTGCGTTTCAAAATTATCAAGTTTGAAACTATGTTAAATTTAAGAAATTAATTGGCCAACAATCTAGTTTCTGAACTGTTTATGATCAGTTATGAAAGTTTCTGGATCAAATCAAAGGTACAAATTTCTGATCTGTATTCCGCTGCGGTTATTTCCGAATCAGAATTGTTGATCTGTAACCGCTCAAATTAAATCTGGGGGGGGTAGGCGGTTAGGAAGCCTATTTTGTGTTGCATGCCTAACTCTGTTTTGCAGTGGTGGAATATGAGATAGTATGACCCCGTTGCCTTGTGTGAAAAATTGTAATGAATGCATGAATGATGTGTGTAAATGCGGCCTAAGGTGCCCCGTTGAATTAATTAAATTTCGTAATTAAAGGTGACTTGCATGTCGCTTCTGTGTATCATTTATGCGGTCTGCGAGCCGTCATCCTTAGGACTCTAATGTAAATTTTTCATTTATTACTATTAGAGCAGTAATTTAGTTAGAATGAAGAACATTGAAGAAGATGGATGAAGGCCACTGTCGTGTACATTCTTACAATGGAGACTATCGTGCCTTGGGTCATACTATCTCAGTTGTGATTTGGGCTCATGTTAATTATTGTTTTATTTTCTGCATTTCATGAGCCCATCATGGTTAAATCGGTTAAGCCAAATCTTGATATATTTTATTTGGATAATATTGAATCATCATGAAGGCTTATAAATTAGATATATTTTGGAAAATGATTGATAAAGGTATCAACTTACCAAAGTAAGCTCTCATACTTGAGTTGATCATTTGTCAATTTATACACAGAAAATATACATATGATGTTTGGTTATTGGATTAGCCCAAAGGAAAGACAATGATCAAATATTATATGTGTATACTTGTAGTGATGAATGGGTAATGGTCATAAGTTTTTTGATGTAGTTAGTTAATCGGCCCAAAAGAAGGTTGACTTATTGACATCAAAATGGACTGTTATATTCTATTGCTACACCTATTTATCCTAGAATAATGATTGACTCCAAAGAGCACTTATTGTTCGAGAATATTTAGTTGATGGAATATGCCTTATTTTGATTTTTTATTATAATTCAGACTTTTAATTCGTTCTTTTACCAATATTTTTCCAGCAAAAATTATTGATCTTACGGCCGGCATCAATAATATTCCGATGCTTACGGGTTCTAATTTCAAGGATTGGAAAGATAATCTAGAGATTATCCTTGGGTGCCTTGATCTGGACATAGCGTTACAGGAGACCAAACCGCCTGTGCCTAATGAAAGTAGTTCTGACAAAGAACAAAATGCACATGCACGGTGGATGAGGTCAAATCGCTTGTGTCTCCGGGTCATGCAGAAGACCATTCCTGAAAGTTTTAGGGGACCGGTTTCTGATTCCACTCTTGCCAAAGATTACCTTAAGGAACTTGAGCAGAGGTTTGTTAGGAATGAGAAATCTGAAATAGGCATTCAACTAAACAAACTCTGCACAATGAAGTATAATGGCAAGAGCAATGTCAGGGAGCACATTCTTGAAATGATGCATACCGCTTCGAAACTGAAGGGACATAAGCTAGACATATCGGATGATATGCTGGTCTATTTAGCCCTTAACTCTCTTCCGGCCTCATTTGGACAGTTCAAGGTGAGTTACAACTGTCAGAAGGAATCATGGATAGTTAATGAGCTCATCTCGCACTGTGTTCAGGAGGAAGAGAGATTGAAGTCGGACAAGAGCGAAAGCACAAACATTGCTTCTACGTCTAAGGGAAAAGGGAAACAGAAACGTAAGGCCAATTCAGATGCTGCAACTACAAGTTCGCAGAAGAAACCCTTCAAGGATAAAAAATCGGCTACCGGATCGGAGCCGAATAAGGAAAAGAAGAAGGGTTGTTTCTTTTGTGGATCTGAAGGGCATGTGAAGAAGAATTGTACCAACTATCACGCATGGCGTGCCAAGAAAGGTATTGATTTTTCTTTTGTTTGTGAAGAAGTTAATGCGATTTCAGTTTCAATAGACACATGGTGGATAGATTCGGGTGCAACTGCTCACATATCTGTGTCTATGCAGGGTTGTCGAAGTTACCGGAAGCCAAGTGATGGTGAAAGATACATCTATGTGGGCGATGGCAACAAGGCAGAAGTTGAAGCTATAGGGCATTTTAGATTACTTTTGAAAACTGGTTTGTATCTTGATTTGGTTGATACTTTTGTTGTACCGTCTTTTAGGCGGAACTTAATTTATATTTCTGCATTGGACAAATTAGGTTTTTCTTGTTCATTTGGAGATAGAAAGTTTAGTTTGTATCAAAATTCCAAATTTGTTGCTTCTGGTTTTCTGTCTATTTTGGATAATTTTTATGCTTTAGATACTATTGCTTCCTATAATGAGACCTTGCACAATGAAACTCGAAACGTTAGATAAAAAGTAACACATCAGGATTCAGCTGCACTTTGGCATAGGCGTTTAGGTCATATTTCTCAACAGAGAATTACACGTCTTATTCAAAGTGAAATTCTACGACCCTTAGACATGTCGGATCTCGGTCCGTGCATTGAGTGTGCAAAGGGCAAACAAACAAGCATGCGTAAATATACAACTAATCGTATGACGGACGTCCTTGAGCTGATACATACGGATGTATGTGGGCCATTCCCTACAGCTACTAGGAATGGACATGTATATTTTATCAGTTTCATTGACGATTATTCTAGATATGGCTATATATTTTTAATTAAAGAAAAGGCTCAAGCTTTGGACACATTTAAATCCTTTAAGACTGAAGTTGAGTTACAACTCAACAAAAGGATTAAAAACGTCAGATCGGATCGTGGTGGTGAATATTACGGTCGATATGACGGCTCAGGAGAACAACGTCCAGGGCCTTTTGCTAAATTTCTAGAGGAAAGTGGAATTGTGCCACAGTATACAATGCCGGGTTCGCCCGCAATGAACGGTGTGGCTGAAAGGCGCAATCGAACGTTAATGGAGATGGTGCGGAGTATGATTTCTCATACCTCGCTTCCATTGAACCTCTGGGGAGAAGCGCTCAAGACAGCAGCATACATTCTGAATCGGGTACCGACTAAGGCAGCAAACAAGACTCCATATGAGTTGTGGACTAGGCGGAAGCCTAGTCTCTAACATTTTAGAATCTGGGGTTGTCCGGCTGAAGCTCGGCCTTACAGGCCACAAGAGAAAAAGCTGGACGAAAGGACAGTTAGCTGCTATTTTGTCGGTTATGCGGATAGGTCCCGGGGGTATAAATTTTATGATCCCACTAATAGAACAATTTTCGAGACAAATACAGTTAAGTTCTTTGAGGATGTTATGGTTCAAGGGAGAAATGCAAATCAAATTGTCTTTGAAGAAAGACATGATTCTCCTATACAAGGGGCGCCAACATCGGTATCAATTGTAATAAGAATATCTGGAGACTCATTGGTTCAGGATCCTACCGTGAATGAACCTACTGTGAATGAACCTCCGGAAATGGAAGAGAATCAGGTACAAGACAATGTTGATGTTGAAGAGGAACCTATACCACCTCAAGAACTTCAAGAACAAGTGCCTTTAAGACGATCCACAAGAGAGAGAAGAAGTGCAATATCTAATGATTATGTTGTATATCTTCAAGAAAATGAATTTGACATTGGCATGATGGAAGATGATCCAATCAACCTCCGTCAAGCTTTGGAAAGTGCAAATTCACAAAAGTGGATCGAAGCCATGAATGATGAAATTAAGTCGATGCATGACAACAAAGTCTGGGATATCGTCTCATTACCTGAAGGTGTGAAACCTATTGGTTGCAAATGGATATTTAAAACCAAACGGGATTCCAAAGGTAATGTTGAAAGATACAAAGCACGACTTGTTGCTAAGGGCTTTACACAAAAGGAAGGCATTGACTTTACGGAAACTTTCTCCCCTGTGTCGATGAAAGATTCTTTTAGAGTTATTATGGCTTTAGTGGCACATTATGATCTTGAGTTACATCAGATGGATGTAAAGACAACGTTTCTCAATGGTAGTATTGATGAAACAATCTACATGGTGCAGCCGTCGTATTTTGAGTCGGATGACCCAAAGCAGACGGTTTGCAAATTAAAGAAATCCATCTATGGGCTCAAACAAGCGTCTCGACAGTGGTATTTTCGATTTCATCAAGTGATCGTCTCATTTGGTTTTGAGGCTAATTTGGTGGATGAATGTATATATCACAAGTTCAGTGGGAGTAAATTAATGTTCCTGGTTTTATATGTTGATGACATATTGCTTGCCACGAACGATATAAATATGTTGCATGATACTAAGAAATTTCTTTTCAAAAATTTTGAAATGAAAGATCTTGGAGAAGCATTATATGTGTTAGGTCTAAAAATACATAGAGATCGCACTGAGGGTATTTTGGGCCTTTCACAACAAGCATATATCGATAAAATTCTCAAGCGATATGGCATGGAACATTGTAAACCAGGTAATACCCCGGTTGCAAAAGGAGACAAATTTAGTCTCAAACAATGCCCTGAGACAGAACTTGAAAGGTCAGAAATGCAGCAAATTCCATATGCTTCAGCAATTGGGAGTTTGATGTATGCTCAGGTCTGCACGCGTCCGGATATTGCGTACATTACGGGAATGCTGGGCCGATATTTGAGTAATCCTGGACTGGATCACTGGAGAGCAGCCAAAAGGGTACTACGGTACTTACAAAGAACAAAGAATCATATGCTCACCTATCGGAGATCAGATAAGCTTGAGATCATTGGGTATACTGATTCCGATTTTGCGGGCTGTCAAGATAGCATGAAGTCTACATCCGGTTACATTTTCATGTTAGCCGGTGGAGCTATCTCTTGGAGAAGTGCAAAGCAGACGCTTATTGCCCCATCCACCATGGCAGCAGAGTTCATTGCATGTTTTGAGGCATCAAATTATGGAATATGGCTGCGAAATTTTGTCACGGGGCTGCGCATAGTGGATACTATCAAGTTACCACTAAAATTGTATTGTGACAATAATTCTGCAGTACTGTATTCAAACAACAACAGGAGCACATCGAAGTCAAAGCACATCGATATAAAGTTTCTTGTTGTGAAGGAAAGAGTTCAGAATGGACTAATCAATATCGAGCATATTGGAACAGCTTCCATGGTTGCAGATCCACTGACTAAAGGTTTAGTGCCCAAGCAGTTTCATGAGCATGTCGCTCATATGGGTATCTGTGTAGTAGAGGATTTACAGGTTTAGTGGGAGATTGTTGTACTTGTGCTTGATGTTTTATATGATATACTTTAGTATGTATCATGCGGTTTTCAGTTATAAAGTTTTCAGATATTCAGTTTTTCAGTTTGCATTCTGAATTTGTAATTGATCTCAAAATTAATTTAAGGTGACCAAATTGAAGATAGGCATGTGGATCACATTACATGTAATTTTCAAACTACACATCCCCTTCATGATTCATGTCATTCAGTTATATTTAAATAGTGATTTATGTTGGTTTGGTTTCGCATTATGAAACGAATACTACTTAAGTCCTTGTGAATATAATTGATGGACGGAATTGGTTGATGACACAAAAGGCTATGACAGCACAGTTAGAGTACTCAATTCAGTTTTATCAATATATATATTATTTGGATATACATATAGCCCAAGTGGGAGATTGTTGGAATTAATTTCTATTAATTACAAAATTATATGGGCTTATATGTAATATAAATATATATTGAATAATAGACTGTCAAATATCTAATTAGACCCGTTATGAAGTAATCAAATTAAGTATTATTTATCGGGTTTTAATATGTGTCATGAGAAGTGGTGCCCTTAATGTGTAGAATACGTATTAATAACTTTATGATTTAGTGATGGTCTAAATTATATAAAGTTTAGTAATAATACAATTATGTTATTGGTCCCTGGAGAATACAACTAATAGGCAGTTTTCTGATTTTGAAAGTAAACCCGTTTAGAGAGAAATTGGATCTGGTATGGATCCGCTAAGGCATAACCAGTGGTTTGCCAACCTTTCGGTTATTGACACCCATTATAAAGGGATCAAGAACCGTCCTTTCTGATTACCGTCATAAGGCATTAACCAACAGACTTCCTCTCTAAAATCAAATTCGGGTTTTCTGAAAAGAGAAGAAAACCGCCGGCCGATTCTCTTCGTCTCTCCATCGGAGAAGAGAAGGATCACCGCGAAGGCTTAAGGAATCCGGTGATCAACGGGGTTGTGTCTCTCCAGAAGACCGACAGCATGGATCAAGGTAATTTTATGTTAATTTAGAGTTCACTAGAGGATCACGGGTAATGTTCTAACATGGAAAGGCAAGCTTTTATTATTAGGAGGAAGAATTACATTATTCAATGATGTTCTTTCAGCAGTATCCTTATATTGGATGTCAATTTATAGATTGTCTGTAAATGTCAGACAAAAAATAGATCAACTCAGAAGAAGATTTTTATGGTATGGAGGGAATTCTGTTAGAAAAAAATTTCTTTAGTTGCATGGAGAATAGTTTGTACAAATAAACAACAAGGAGAATTAAGAGTTTTGGATTTACAAGTAATGAACGCTGCATTATTAGCTAAATGGATTATTTTATTTCAAGATCCTACTGTTCAGAATAAAAGAAAACTTATCCTACTCTCTAAATATAAAAATAAGATACATAAAGTTCATTTTCTCTATTTTGGAGGGGAGTAATGCAGGATTATCACTTAATCTCCTCTAGTTTAGATAAAAGATTAGGCAATGGAGCAACAATTGGTTTTTCGAATGATAGATGAAATAGGAATAACTCTGTAGCTTGTTTATTTCCTACTTTATTTATTTTTTCTACTAATCAATTAATTACAGTTGCTACTGCATTGTTAGATAATTATGAAAATTTAAAAGGTAGTTGTTAGGACATTATAGAGATGAGTGAGTAGAATTGCAAACTTTACTTGCCAATTTTACAATGCAACCCCTCAAATTCAATAGTATAATACGGAGATGGCACTCCTCTGGTATTTTTTTAGTTAGATCCTTTTATAATTGGTTAGATTATGGAGACATTGATAACCATGAGTTTGATATTATATGGCATTCTAAATTACCCCTCAAAATTAAAGGTTTTTTGTGGCTTGTGAGAAGAAAAAAAAATACTTACTAAAGATGTTTTGTTAAAAGAAGGATAATTAGGTGATTTTAATTGTGTGTTTTTCAACTGTCTGAAAACTGTTGATCACCTTTTTGTTTCTTGCAATGTGGCACATACAATTTGGAATTGGATTGCACATTTAATAGATTTAATTTTGTTGGTTCCACATTGGAATATTTATGGTGTATAACTAGAGGAGCAGTGTTCTGGATACTGTGGAATGAAAGAAATAAGATGTGTTTTACTGATTATAAATGGCAAATCTATTCAGGCCTTAGAACTGCAAATCATCAACCTAACTAATGTTTGGTGCAAAACTCTTGGTAAGAATTTATTTTTTAAATTAACAATTATATTGTCACAGGACGTAGTAAAACTTTTTTCTCAAAGTTTACAGGTGGTAGAAGAGGCGGAGGAGGCAAAGGTGGGCCTTATCCCTGGGTCTGACACAGAGACTGATAGTCAATCTACTCTCTGATTTTCTAAACATTTCGACATTTTTTGTTGTGATGTTTTTTCGCTTTCATATTTTGTTATAAACATATATACTAGTTGATTGCTGGATATTGACATTTTGATATTAGCTAGCTTAAATAATTTTAATTTAGGAATAGACTTATTTGGCATTAGAATCTTTACCGATTTTGTAGATATTTAGATACCTACTCATATAACAAACACTTTAATAGTTTCGATGAAATTAAGGGGCTACTCACTTTTATCAAAAAAATATTTATTTATGTAACTTATTTTTTACAATTTTTTTATTATTCAACTCAAATATAATAATATGAATAATAAGTGATATTAACTCACTTGAGTTGAATAACAAAAATACTATACAAATAAATTACATAATAAAATCGTTAATATGAATAACAATTCATTTAATCTGAATAACAAAATGGATATCAATTTTAATATCTGTATATCAGCTCCCAAATCCAAATATACCCTAAATTAGAATCCTAAATATTCCACTAATACACGCTTTAGCTAGAATGATAATGATGAATGATGCAGTGCAAAATCCATTACAACACCAACTAGATATGATATGTACTCTATCAACGCAACACTTCTACTACTACTACTACTAGGGAGATATTATTCTTTTTCTTCTTTTTCTATTTTGTTTTGTTAAAAACCTACAACATTATTCTTTCACATAAAATAAGGCTCCCCGAATCTATTCTCTCACGCTGCCTCAACCTCTCCAGGATAAAATCTTCTTTAATTCTCAAATCCAAGTACTCATCCTTATTATATGAAGAACCTTTCATTTTACCGACCAGACCACCAACACCGTAGTTTTTCATCTCTACAGAGTTGCTAGTTGACTTGTGTCTACAAATAGAACCATCACTTCCACTTCCATATTCAGGACTCCAGCTAGCATGGCTGCTAGATGTCATGTCATGAGCTTTTCCACTTCCAACCTGAAAAGTTTCCATAGAAACAAATCACAAAAGACATTGCTACCAGTGATCTTAATGTTTTAAATCCAGTGAGTTGTGAGCTAAAAATTGAAATTACTATACCCCTTAGTTAAAAATTGAAATACTGATCCATAAATCTGGTTTGAGAACAGTACCAAATTATCACATCTAAAGACTGTTTAATTTGAGCTTGATACTATACAGAACAAATAACCAGCCAAAAGCATACCTATGCCAGTTGTTCTTGATATGACTAAAGCTTTATTTCATTTGCTGCGGGTTAATTGAGGCTTAAACATCTTGAACCTATACAGGATTTACCACAGTTCAAGCAATACAGGTTTAATACTGCTGAACATCAGGAGATATGACAAACCTTAATTCATACAACTATAAGTCCCTCGACCATAATCCATACATTCCATCATTCATACCTCAGGTCTGGGTTTTAAAGGAGAAGTCTGCAAACCAGTTTCCCACTGAAGCCAAGGTAGAACAACACCATCTGTCTCCGGGGACAAAGGTGATAATTTTGTTCCTGGAGTTTCTTGCAATTCTATCAGACTGCTGCTAGAGTACGGATTCGATAAGAAGTCTTTCCGGCAAGAACTGGTATCACTTCTTTCTTCATCAAAAGAGGAGAAATCAGTGTCATCTACATTTGAAAGGAAGTCTTCCAAGTATCTCTCAGCCTCTTCAGTAAGGTGTCTCGAAACCTTGCTTCTTTCCTTGCTCCTCTGCATACAAGACCCTTTTAAGTTACAATCAACATGGTCAATATAGAGCAATGAATTACAATATCCTTTTTCTCAAAATAGAAGGAAAATGAAAAAGGAACACAAAAGTTAGAATATTCTATCCCATATTGTATTAGTCTGTTACCGCACCACTAGCAATAATTCACCAGAAGTACCAAACATCAGAAAATAAAATAAAATAGGCACACTGCTTGAGTACCAGAGAGACAAAGTAATGATCCACTTTCTTCACCTCCTTTTTTCGTAGGTACAGACGTCAAGCATGCCAAGAAAACAGAAGGAAAAGATATGCTGGTATGTTAACAGTAATTTCAAAGATATAAAAAAAAAAATAAGTTCAAGACAACAGTGACTTATTGCTATAACAGTGCAGCACCTCTGTTCAGTAATAAATAGAACCTATAAACTGATGCCAAGTAAAGAGTCATACCCTTCTTGCCCTAGACTGTCTTCCAGTCACTTTGTTACTTTGAGATGGAAGCAGCTCTTTTACTATTTTAGTGAGCTCCTGGCCCCGCTGCTCCTCTGCTGCCAGCTCAGCCAACAATTCCTGCTTCCTCTTTTCTGACTGGAAGACATGCCAGATATTTATAACATGTGCAGGCACACAAACAGAAAGACATGAAATTAAGGCGGCTAGTAAAATAATAAATTAAGACCAAGAAACCATGGAAACAATGGCACAAAGAATTCACCAAATTTTCATAACATGTTCAATGCACTGACAAAGAAACATGAAGGGCAGCCAGTAAGAAAACAATTGACCAACAAGTTTACATGTTTCTGGTCCTTCTGGATGGAGGTCCTCAATTAATTTGACAACTGAATCCAATATGAAGCAGCAAGAAATTTCTACTTAAATTGTTTTTGTTTTCTATTTACTTCTGACAATTATCAGTTTTATCACTATCATTTAGAAGACAAGATATAATCACCATCATTAACAGGATACAGTTTATAATTGAACAGCCCTCAAGAACTAACACAATAACAGATGTTGTTAGTTGCTACTTCAGATATACCTCTTCTAGTTTGCTAGTGTAATTCCTTCTAAGCTCTGCAATAACTTGCACAGGTTTTAGATCATCGCCATCGCTCCTATCTGCTGGCTCGGTTTTTGCAACCACCTGTACAAGTTTCTTATCAAACTTTCAAATAACTGAGAGATTTCCCAGTACCATGGCAGCAGCATGAGGAAAAGAAACTCAAAAGGGGAAAAGTAAAGAAAGGGAAAAATAAAGGTCACACCTTTTCCAGCTGTGTTCTAATTTCTTCTACAGCATTTCTTACTTCATTTCGCATGGCTTCATATAGACCAGTCTCATTTTCACTACCTGGATGCTCCTGTTTTAGTTTTTTACAAAGTACTTATTAATATAGTGCTATTTTACCATATTCCTGAGAATTTTCCTTAATTTGTCTAGAAAACTCTGAAGTCTGGTTGCTTACATATTCATTAGAAAACTTGTAGCTAAAACATTAACATAGAACTTAGAAGTACACTTTACTGCTTCAGTTATGGAGAGGCAAATTCAAATTCAGAAGGGTATATATGTACACGACCAAGCAATATCTAGATCCAATAAAGTGTGAAGAGAAAACTATATAAATGGAAAAAAGTAACCCTGCCTTGTCAGGCAAATACAGTTCTTGAATTGTCTTTTCATTTCTGTTGATATGGCTAAAGCGTACATCTCTTGCTTCATCATCAGTTAAGGAAGAATGAGTCTTCATAGAAAAATTAAAGCATTAAAAATTGATATGAGAAAAAGGCCAAGACCTGATTCAACAAAACTGTCATACATAATGATAATTTGCTTTATTTCAGTCTCATTACATCCCGAACATTGGTTAAAGTCAAGTACTCTTGGCAAGTACCTCATTGGTTGAAGAAAAGAGGTACCCATAGTATAAACAAAATGAGCAAAAGCTGCAAAGCTCTTTTACCCAAATTCAATTGCCAAGTGTGAGAAAGTGCCCATCAAGATATGGAGGGTCAAATGATTAAAAGCAGACTGATCTTTACATTATTTGGGACAATTTCTCTGTTTGTGTTATTTTTGGTGTTTTGATATACTTGGCTTGTTTGGTGTCTGGAAGTACTTGGGACTGAACTAATTGATGTGCGAACGTACTTCATAAGCAAATAAATGAAAAGAGAAGAGTGCTTACTGAGCTACTGTCATGCGAGTGAAAGAAATCTTTCTGGCTCATAGACCTCCTCATTCCACGGTTTGAGTTTGGTTGTTTCTGCACTAGGTTTCTGATTCCACCTGTGCTAGGCTTTTTATTTGCAAGTTTAGGATTGCACCCATGAGAAACATCTTGTTCGGTCTATTGCAGTACATGCCCAAAACAAAAAGAAAAAAATATATGAACCTGTGCTAAAGGTAACTAGAGTAAAAATGGATATTTGTTGAAAATTTAAATAAATCCTTACTGAAAGAAAAATTATAGGTGCCAATGATTTAAAGAACCGCCAAGTACTTCTAATATTGAGCCTATTTTACTTCTTTTCTGAGTTACTATTAATGTCCATTACATACTGAAAAAACATGTGTATAGATATACTATGAGCAAATATCTGACCTCGTAATTAGAACGGGTACCTCTCCGTCGATCTACAACGGAGGAGTAACGGGTTCTTGTGGGGCCCGCGCTTTGATTTCGCCCAATATCTGGCTGCCTAGAAGCTGACCTCCCTCTCTGCTTTGATGACTCAGTTTGCCTCAAGTACCTAGCACTGCTGAAAGAGAAACAATGATAAATATAATACAGAACATGTCCACTAGAAACCCTTCAGATGATACTCGATAGTAGCCACATGTGGGTAGATAATCTCTTTGTTTTCTTCAGTTCTACATTTTAGTTTGCTTTGCTAAGTTGAAGATCTCATGGCTTATACCAGTTAAGCTTCAAGTAAATAATGTGAATTTTGACAAAATTTAAAAAAACTAGTGAAATCCCATTATCCCAATTACTGTGATTCAATCAGTAAAAATACTATAAATACCTAATTACCTGATTGGTTTCCAATGTCAGCTATAAAATTTGAATAACACTTAGGCCTACCGATAGCACCCAAATTAGCAATGATTTTGAGAATAAGCGGTCAGTCAGAACACCTGCCCCATTAAAGAAACGTTTTCTTTTTTTACAAAAAGGAACGAAAGAATGACTAACTAGCCAGCCTAATTAGCAACGAAGTTTTTCCTTTTTCGGAAAAAAGTGGTTCAAAGTCCCGCATTTTCAATTTTAGTGGAAAAACCCTAAACATGTTTATAATGACAGTTGAGCCGGTAAGAAATTAACAATGATAAACAACAGAATGTTCACATACCTTGATCCTGAACCGCTATTGGCCCTGTATAAACTCGTTCTCCGCTCATCCCTTCCCCTCCGCACCGAAACAACTTCATCCTCCTCAGATTCAGCTCTGGCACGAAGAAATTCATCGGCCAGATCATCTAAACTAATGTCTCCCGTATCAGAGAACAAGACCTGGCCGGAGCCTCGCGTTTTGTTGACGAACCTGCCCCTGGGGCTGTGGAAGTCGTCGGAGCCAGGCGTCGGAGGAGGGAAACGGCTGAGACTCCTGGATCGGCGGTGCGCGACGGAGCCTCGACGCGAGGTGGAGCGCGCGTCCATGTAGAGGATTTAGTGCGTGCTAGGGTTTCTTTCGAGAGTAGCACTGCCTTTCCTCGTGAAGGAAGGAAAGGAGAGAGTACTGAATAGTGAGGTGAGCGAGGCGGAGAAACGAAGAGCGAACAACTGAATGTGAGTGCGATCCTCCGTGGCTCTTTTCAGTGTCATTTGTGAAACGGGCGTGCTTTTTTTCCTTGAATCCGCGATATTGATAGTAGATATATGGAGCAGACGGCGTAGGCGATCCGAACGCATATTTGCTTCTTCGAGTTTGGATAACGGCGGCATTCTGTCAATGTGTGTATTTCAGTTAAGTGTAGCGGGTCGGTCTGAGAGAGGACGGTCTTCTCAACGGAGATGGTCTGTTATACGGATAGATACAGTGATAGAGAAACACTAGACATTCATTTGAGCTCCAGCCTCCAGTCCGGCGAGCGGGAGCTGGATTTGCGGAATTTTGATTTTGGAGAGGTGATTGAGTTTGAATTTCACGAGTTAAAACGGGTTGATGAATGGTGGTAGGTGGGTTGTAACATGAGCAAAAACTGCGCTACAGAAGTTGCATCAGTTAGCAAATCACAAGATTTTGGATTTATTGGTTTATTACCGAATCAATGTTCAAATTCAAATTAACCAGCAGTCGAAAAGGGAAAATCAAAATCCTCCGTGAAATTTATCTCGGGACCCGGATTAATTCAATCGTTTCGACTGCAACTTGGCAGTGCCAGACTACCAGTTCAGCAGTCTTCACTCTCCCCTAGGGCTCGCCTAATGATTGCAAAATATTTTTGAAAATATAATTGCAAAGTAATTTTGTCATTTCCTTCAACGATTCTTATGCAAATCGTGGGATATATGATTTTACTATTGTTGTAACGAGACAATGGAGTCGATTTTTCAATTTGGGCTCCAGCGGATATTGGTCGCACCATAAAGGCAAAAATAGATTAATTTTATGTTCCTATAAAATGGAAATGTACTTGGTTTAGTATTTTACAAAACAAATGATAGAGTTGTAAAAATGCATGTCGCGATTGATATGTAGATACGTCACAGAATGACGTAACATGTCATAGATGAGGACAAATTTATACGTCTTTTGTTTTTGTCAAATCGAGGTCTTGACAGATCTCTTCAATTTTTACAGGAATTAGCTGTGTCGAAATGTTCTTATTGATTATGAATATTATGAATGTTATGAATATTATGAATGTTATGAAGAGCATGGAGGAGTAGGAAAATGGAAGCAGGGAGCAGCGAGTGAGCATTGAGCAAGCATTTAATTTGATGTTCTCACGGGACGAATAAGAGAGGAGGATAAGGCCAGCGAGCGTTCACGAGCGGGGCATATACGGACTAGCGGCTGAAGCGTGGGAACCACCGGGGCGGATGAGATGAAATCATGTGTCATGTCATGCGTGTACAGGTAGAATGATATTGGGGTGCCTTTTGCTCGCTTTCTTCAATCTTCAACTGTGGTCCTTGGCATTGCTCTCTCACCCAACCCAACCAACTACACGTCTTCATTACACACCTTTCTAAGCTAACCTTGAACGCACCGGACCGACCTGTCGTTAACCATCCCATCTCCGGTTCCCACACTCACGACCGCCGATTGTACCCCTTGTTTCAACTTTGAACGTGTGCATCAGCTCAGGGTTCTATCTGTACTGACACCGGGCCCCACATGTCCTCCAACCAACAAATCTTCCCATGATTAATTAACGTAACCTTATTAAATTTCATTTTTTACCTCCTTTTAACGCTCTCCTTTCCCACTCCCACCTCCTCTCTCTCTCTCTCTCTCTCTCTCTCTCTCTCCCCTCTCGATTCGCCTCCCCTCCAAAATCCCGCCTCCATTCGCACAATTCCTGCTATACACTTCCATATTGGGGAGGGTTTCTTCAATCGTCTGCCTTAATTAGAAGGTAATTTCATTCCAAGATACTTTCAAGCAGCTCAAGCCTTGTTTCTTCCAACAAAAGCTCAAACTAGCGGCTTTTACGGGCTCAATTTGCTTGCAATTCGCAAAGCTAGAGCAATTTGATTGGTTTTTCAAGACTATAATCGAGATCTCAGATTATACCTACAAGGTGAAACTGACCTCCGGATTCGACCATTTGAGGGGCAGATTGGAGTTTATTTAGCCGGATCTAGGCAAATCAATTAACTTGGATTATTCAGCGGATGAAAAGATATTTTCTGGTTATTTTCGGGTATTTTGGTCACAACTTTAGAGCTTGAGGGGGTTTGAGAAATCAGAAATTTCAAAGGCCTTTCGGGGCGGACAAGATCTTCTTTGAGGTGTTTCTGAAACCTTTTTGCTATAAATTGAAAACTAGAAGGGGGATTCCGCCTATTGATTAAATTCAAATTGAAGAGTTTGTTTCGGTGAAATTCTTCATGGTCTCCAGGCATTTGTGGTCAGGCTGTGGCACTCCGACGAGTGCAAAGAACTAACATGATCGAACAGTTCATCAATTTTGTAATTCGGCCTCCTAGGTATGTTTATATCAATGTCTTGCAGTTAAACTATTTTTGTGCGGTCTAGATGCATTTTTGGCTTTTGTATCTTTAATTAAGCCTTTGATTGAGCTAACTCATCCGAATTCAATGCGTACATGCAGCCATTAAATCTTAATTGTAGTATTATTATACAATTATGGATCCTTCACCTGGACAGATCAATAATTTTATACACAGCATTGTATTATTGCATACCACATTACCAATAACATATCCATAATCGGTAGGTGATGAATGTTGTTTGGTACATACAGTATAGCTATTGAATTTCGTTTTCCTGAAACTTCATAGTGATTCTAACTCTTTGTTTGTGCCGAGACCCCATTGGAGCATCAAATGGCCTAAAGCATTACATAAATTGACCATTGTTTTTTACTATCATAAGATGGATTATATGCATTTTTGATATTTGACCTTTTCTTTGGCACTTCCTGAAATTTTCAGGGCTGACTATAATCCAGATCAATACTTATGGGACTTAGAATTCACACTGGCTGGTAGAAAATACAAGCGAATTGACTTGGAGGCAAGTATGGGAATTGAAATTTATTGATACCATTTTTTCATTCAAAGATTATTATCTTTTTAAGCTTTGGTCTGCATGACACGTTTATGAGTTATAGTAATAACCTTTAGGTTTAGATGCCTCCCCAGGACCAACCTCTCTGTTAAGAAAGGTCAACAGGAGTTATTTTTTCAGTTTCCTTTAGTGTTTAGGCCATAATAATCTACAAAAAGTAATCGATGTGCTCTTTACAAGAGCTATATGAAAGCAACTTTAGTCATGGTCATGATGGTCATTTCACAAAACAGAACTGCCAACCATCTCTACATGTGCTTTGTGTACTATGATGGATTTCATTGCGCTAGTGTTAAATTGCTTGTATATTAATAATTGACAGCTGACGAATGAGAGAGGCCATACATTGAAGTGCAGTCACTATGTACCTGCTACAGTACCAGAGAACACTGCTCTCCCCTGTGTCATTTATTGCCATGGAAATAGGTTGTTGTACTGCCATATCTGTTTTGGTCATTGTGTCATACTATCATTGATCTGGGAATTTATTCACTAAAGCGGTCTAAGTTAAAAGAGACTTTGTTAAGCATATGTAAGAATTGTCTATGATCTCTTGATTTACTTATTCATTAATATTGTTTAATATGCAGTGGTTGTAGAGCCGATGCAAATGAAGCAGCTGTTATATTACTTCCATCAAATATAACCCTCTTCACACCTGACTTCTCTGGATCTGGTCTCTCTGGTGGAGACTATGTCAGCCTTGGTTGGCATGAGGTACTTTCCAGAGTGGGCACATGTTTAAAATTACCAAAAACAGCTCTTTTCTTACTTTCTTCCATAATGAATTAAAAAAAAAAAAGGGTTCAGGCACTTCATACCAAAATAGAAAGGAAATGGGTCCTAGTCCCAACCATTTGTGCCATTTGCAGACAACACACAACATTTCACTTGTTAGAAACAGCAAATAATACTTTTGAGATATTTACAAACTGTGGGGATTCATTAACAGTGGTTTAACTTGATAATCTTGACAACTGTAAAAACAACATAATTTTGAAATCTGGCAGTTGAAATGTAATCCATACTTTATGCACATCATACCCATCAAAGCTGGTGCAATTTGATGTGAGATTCACCATTCATCAAATAACTTAAATTTGCAATGAAGGAATATGAACAACCGATTTATAAATCTGTTTGTAACTTTTTATTTGAGAAAGCATTGTCAAGGTTGCCAGATTAAGCTTTTGTTGAACCATTTACAAATACCATAGGATTGTTAGATTAATGTATTGAAAGATATGACTGGTTCAATGTTGAGTATGACATTTCTGCATAATATGTCAAACAGCATGTGTTTACTGGTCTGTGCCTTAAGCTCCTTTTTTTGCTCCATTCGATAAATTTGTAACAACATTAATGTCATGGTATTTTAACTTGGTAACAGAAAGATGACCTAAAATGTGTGGTTTCCTATCTAAGGAAAGATAAGCAAATCTCTTGCATTGGCTTGTGGGGACGCTCCATGGGAGCTGTCACAAGGTATCCTATTATCAGTATTCACTTCAGAAATTATAATTTTAGATGTTGTGGCCCAAGGATACTATATAGCCTTGTATCAGCATGTGATGGAAAAATCAAACCAAACAAGGTGTGCTTGCTGATTTTGCAGAAATGCTAAGTCTCCATTTTTTTGTTTTCTCTGAATAATGAAAACTCAATTTTGCATGAGCCACACATAAATCAAAAGATTATGGTTATGTACGAGGAAGGACACTTTCTTTGTCATATCTCATTGATCTCATCTTCTGTTGAACAAATTCAGCCTATTATATGGAGCAGAGGATCCCTCGATTGCTGGTATGGTGTTGGACAGTGCCTTTGCCAATTTATATGATCTTATGATGGAGCTGGTAGATGTATATAAAATACGGGTTCCTAAATTCACGGTATGATGCTCTGACAATATATTAGATAGTAATTGTCTTAACTAAACAATAGCTGAACAAGCTAATATGGTGATTGAATACACTTCTAGTACTTTGCATTCTTTGGACAAATTAGTTCAAATTTCAATGGTTTTTTATTGCTGTAGAATGAAAGGTTCAATCTTAAATACTGCAGGTTAAAATGGCTGTACAATATATGAGGAGGGTTATTCAGAAAAGAGCAAAATTTGATATCATGGATTTAAATGTTGTGCAGGTATGCTTCTTCAGTATTTAATAGAAACAGATTGTTAAATTTACAACTAGTTTTACTTTTATTACCTACTTAATGCTCTTGGCACTTTGCAACGTTTCTCAAACAGTATGCACCAAAGACATTTATTCCAGCACTATTTGGGCATGGCTCAAAGGACATTTTTATCCAGCCTCACCACTGCGATCGCATTTATGATGCTTATGCGGTAAATAATTATACATTTTCGTGATACGGCATTCTATAGCATACTCATTATAAAATACTGCTGTTATAGAGCGCCAATTCATCGAAAAATCATGCAAGTGCACCTAGTAATAAAAAAAAAGCATGAGAAAAATTATAAACAGGTAGAAGTGAAACATTGTACTGGTAGTCTATAAAAGGTGTAGACTAGAGTACCAAACCGGACCTGAGCAAACTGTTTATTCAATCTGAACTGGGAGATTTTTTTATTCTGTAAAAGGATCATGCCCTCCTTTTTACTGTACTCTCAGATTACTTCAAAAATTTTGTCCATTCCACTTGTGTTGATTTCAGTTAATTGTCAGCTTAGTGGATATTCTATTACCACTATGCCAAACTAATGCCCGGTGTGCGGTGTTATTTGCAAAGATGTAAGAAACCATTGCGCATTAGTTGCACAAAATGTCAAACAGCATGTGTTATGTGTTACTATAGGACACTGCTATTGCTTCCAGGGAAAAAAACAATTACTTATATTGTATCAGAAATTAACCTGATACTTCTCCAGGGAGATAAGAATGTAATAAAATTTGATGGGGACCACAATTCGCCTAGGCCACAATTCTACTATGATTCTGTTTCAATCTTCTTCTACAATGTACTGCGGCCCCCACTTATTCCTGCGGTACTGGATTCAACCAAACTGGAGAAGTACTATGATTTGGGAGGCTTGAAGGTTGGCACTGGTAAAAATGAGGTGATTTATGATGCACTTTCATATTTTAAAGGAAAAGCCAAAAAGAATATGACAATATCCACCACAAGGAAACTACAATGTCAAATTTTGCTTTTTTCTCAATTGGGATTTACTGAGACATCAGTTGACAGAAGTTATATATAAATATAGAGTAAACAAATGCACACAGCCGTAAAATTAAGTGATCTGAAGACTTCAGATAGGCAAAAAGAAGCCATGATAACAATGTTGACCTATAATATTTTTATTTGTCTGTTTTCAGAGTTTGCTTTATGAAATCATATCCAGTCTGCGCGCTGTTAGCACTGACAAAGCTAGTTCCTCATCTGCTCCCCCTACTGTTCCAAATGGTAATTAGCTTACTGGACTGTTAAGTCGGTACCTGCAGTACAGGATTAGGGGGTATATGTATCAGACTGCTCTATGTTTGTGCTGTGAACTTTCTACGACATTTCTAGGAAGCAACAGAAACGGGTGGTTTGTCCACCTTTTCTAAAAAGTAAAAACAAAAAGTTTCAAACGGTAATTAGTAGGTTTCACTAACACGCCTGGATAAATTTTCAAATGCAAATATGTCATAAATACATTATATTTTATATCATGTATTATTATCGCGGGCCACAATCTCTTTTGTAGGTTCATCATCTACCAAATCAGTGGTGGAATTGCTAGCAGAAAGTGTTTCTCAGGTTTCAATAAACAATGAAAATGATTTGGTATGTAAATAAAAAATTGTGTATTTTGCTAAATTCTGATTGTGTTGTTCTCATGTTAGTAAAGGTTTATAACAAGTTAGTCTATTTGATATTCTAAAAATAGGATTTCCTTCTTGATGAGGAGCATAACCTAAGAGAAGTAGATGGCGACAGTCACAGCACTGAATCACGCTTGCTTGTAAGATTGCTTTTACTGTTTTTAAATCATTTGTTTTTCACTTTTTTTTTTAATTATAAAAGGATGACCAAGAAAATTTTGGAGACTTTTGCTTGTATGATGAACTAATTATTCAAAATTAGCTAAACTTTTATAGTTTCTATTACAGAAAAAAGAAAGTAGAGTGAGGAATTTGTGAAGTTTAAGCCAAAGAGACTTTTGGCCTTTGCATCAGCTCTGCTCAGAATTTCTCTTTGAAACTTTATAAATGCTCTAGCTATTCTAATCATCCAAATTGTTATCTAATGAAAGGAAAACAAGTCGAATGAGGGGCAAAATGGGGAAGAATGTTCTTTATCAAGCTCAAATCGGGAGAGCTGGGGGAGATGCTCTTCTCTAGGTGGCAATAGTGACGAGGCCTCTTCCTCTGGCAGATGCGCCACCAACTTGAACCCTCTTAAGCACCATCAGGTACACCATAAACAAAAGGAATCTAGGTGTCCAGTTATCTGTTAGCAATTTAATTTCCTGAATATGCTTGGAGTAGTGATAGTTTCTATGCAAAATGAATGACTGAATTTCGCTTCTTCTCTGAAGCAAATTACGACTTGTACTGAGAAAAACAGACATTATGGAGGAGGACAGTTGTCTCACCATTTGCTAATAAGAAAGGTAAAAGGTCAATTTGCCAGGAAAAGATATTAGGTTTCCTGCCAATGATAATCACAAATTTCACGATTAAGAGAAAGTGAACCCAATTCAATAGTTCGTTTGACCTGTAATTGTTCACTATGCCCCTCAACTAAATCTCTCAATGATCTCTGAATTAATGAATGAATTGTGCAATAAAGCCTGAAGCAAGGCTCATTTAAGCCTTCAATTTACCCAAATTAGCATAAATTGTGCTCATTTGTGCAATCATTGCTGTATTTCACATTCTAAGTGTTGATGCTTGGGTTTTACAATTAACTAGTTAGTTTATGTTGTGTAGATCACGCTAAAGGCATTGGCTACACCATTAAGGCGTATAAGAAGAAAGCGATCCCCCAGACCAATAAAGGACAGAAAACTCATGTCTTTCAACTGGAGAAGACCTAAGAAAGAAAAGGTGGAGAAGGGAGAGAGAGAAACCCTGACCCAGCGCCTACGACTCTGTTTTCTTGGTCGGATCCACCACAAGCGGGCACAATCTGCCTGACTAGAAACACGCAATACTCCTGACATGACCGCCAAAAAAGAAAAGGCTTTTTGTTGATTGGTGTCCTATATTGTTTAGTGAGAAACTAGGGTTTGACTGTGGGCTTTTATTGTAATGTAACCTAGGTTGTGTTCTGACAGGTGGTGATGGCCTCAATTATAATCTGTAAAGGTGGTACCATTTATTGTATTTAGTTTTGCATTAGCGTTCTACCATTATTTTGGGTTTTGGACTAACTGCAGTTGGGTGTAAATTGTTTAAACTAATGTATCTCGTGTGTCTTTTTTATTTTACTATTAGTTTGAAGGTTTATTCGAGTTATATTCTGGTATTGGGATTCCTGAGAAGTCTGATATTGAAGTCTCTCTAATTGTATGGGCAAGTCCTTGATTCTCCAAAAAGAAAAAGGGAAAACTAACATAAAACCAATAAGAAACGCAACTAACTTTGAAGTATTAAACTGATTATTGTCAGAGGTGTTAAATAATTATAACGTTAGGTTAGACCAGGAATCATTGATTCTGCTGGTAATTATGTATAAATTTGAGAGATTGCTACAATTTAGGAAACAGGTGGGTTGATTTTTGTTGGCTATCGAGGCAACAGCAGCACCAATTGAAGCGCAGAAATGAGAAATGGATTTATGAATTATAAAATAAAACTATGAAAGCTGACATAAGGACAAGCAGTTTTGGTCCGTTTATATTGCACTTAATTAACAGTGCACTCACTCTTTGAGGTTAAGTGAAGAGTCGCTGCCAGGTACACTGCACTGAGGCCGAAATGGGCCCAAGATCAGATGAGGTGATGTAGGATTTGGTCTTGAATACCAAAGTCAATTTTGAGCACTCACAAATCACAATTCGCAAAGAAAAGGAAAGGTGCATGCGGATATTCTACCTCAGAAAAGAATAATCGAACATGGCTACTGGATCTTCTGCAGCACTACAACTCTGTCTCTGTGGTACGCATTAGCATTACAAGAACGAGACGATCGGACGGCTCTAAGATTAATTACATTGTGTTATACTGTTGCTATGCCTATGCGGCTATGCTGCTTGCTGCAGAGGATAAGTGGATAGCTCAACAAGTAGTAGTATCTTCTTCTCTGTTGCTTGTACAAGATAAGTTGATATGTTTCTATTATTTTGTGAAGTTGTTTGTTGTTTTCCAATTTCCAGTATCCAATTGCAGCGTGGAATCTTGATGATTAGCTTGGCGTTAATACACCGAGTCTATAAATAATACCTGACAGTAAACGAACAGTTCATCTTTCCCCTCCCCTCACAGGCTCACATACATACATACATACATAATAAAACTAAAAGTCGGAGAAAGGAAAGGAGCTCCCTTCCCCTCGCCTCACCCCCCTCTCTCTCTCTCTCTTTCTCCCTTTTACTAAAAACAATTTCATCGCCCCAAAAACATAACAAATTTCTCAAATTCACAGTCTCTCCCGAGGATTTTATTTCATATTATTCTCGTCGCTGATTTCTCAAGACGCAATTCGGAGCATAGACACCAGGCAGGTCTTCTCTTTGCTATATCTCACTTCTCCCTAGTCTAGCCTAAATTCAATTTAGAACTTCATGTTATTTTATGTGTCTCTTTCATTTTTCAATTAATCAGTTACGATTTAATGGTATTTATGAAGATTGTGTCATGCATTACCTCTTTTCTTCTCTTTGATGGCACATAATTTATTACTATTAGTAATTGGTGTTCGTATATCTAGGCTCAACAAATCTCTTTTACTTTTATTATTGTAGAACAAAATCAACTTCAAAGTGAAAGCTCTTCCTGTCCTATTAGGCCACTACCTTGTACGAATAAGTCACAATTAGTAAGTTCATGTTTTTATTGATTTAAGGAATTAGAAATGGGAGTATTGATTAGCTTTGTCTTCAGTTTTCTTAGTTGCATTAGCAATAACTTTTTTATATTATTTAAAGATCTAGTCTACTCTTTAGTGGATTCCTTTAATTAGCATCCTAGTTCCGTTAGCTGTACATCACTTGGCTTTTATTTTTTAATGTGGGTTTACATCCTTCTGTGATTCAATATTTCTTAATTTAATCATCTTGGTTCCAATTGGTTTATTTTTAAATTTGAGCCAGCACCAAGTGCATGGTTTAAATTCATTTTGGTTCCAGAAAGATCAGAGTGTCGTTCTATATCACTCCTTTTCTTTTCTCTCTTGACTGATGTGCACAAACTAGTCTTGGTTTGCAATACTGTGGAACCAATCTAGGTTTGTAAGTACAAAATTTTTTAATTTGATGCCTCACTAATGCTGATACATTTGCTTTTCAGTTTCACCCCTAACAACAATGGGAGGTGCTATTGGGAAAAGTGACTTGCAAAGGCGTGGGGGCACTTCAGGCTCGAAACTGGAGGGGAAAATGGTGGACGCAATGCAGAAAAGGGCAAAAGAAGGGACAAATCTGAAAAGTTTTGACAGCATCATCCTGAAATTCCCCAAAATTGATGAGAGTCTGAGAAACTGCAAATCCATCTTTGAGCAATTTGGTGAGGAATTTACTTGTATTTCATTGGTATTGATGCTTTTTCATGGCATTAGAAAAATTTAAAGGGTAGAATTAGGGAAAAATTAACTCCTATGAATGAACCTGAGATATTAGTAAGGGTCTTAAGCATTTGTGTCTCCTGGTACAATACCATACTGCTACAGTTACCAGTTAGTGTTGATGGGAATGATTATACTCTCTCTGTCTCTCTCTCTCTCTCTCTCTGTTTGTGAGATTTTGTTATTACTTGAAAAATGAAACAGATGAGGACAAGAATGGAGAGATAGACCAGGGGGAATTGAAGAGGTGTTTCCACAGACTGGAGATCGCCATTGCTGAAGAGGATATAAAGGATCTCTTTGAGGCATGCGACTTACATGAGCATATGGGGATGAAATTTAATGAATTTATTGTCCTTCTCTGCCTCGTCTACCTGCTTAATGAGCCAGCTGCTAAAGAAGCTGTATCCTTTTTACTGTATTCATTCATTGCAATTGCAACTGTATTCTGGCCTTCTTTTCCTTCTCTCTTGGTTTTGGGTCTCACAAACTTAACAAATTTAATGAAGCTGCAATTCTTTTCTCTCTTTTTTTTTTTCTTTGGGGAGGGGATGGCGGATGGATGGATGATGTTCTTCACTTTGTTTTTTGTTTTGTTTTGCTTACATATTGATCTACTAGTATATACAGATGTAGTAATCATTCCTTGACCTAGTTAAAAGAAAGCAAGAATGGGGTTGGGAAATCTGGAGTCCATCTTTGAAACCCTTGTCAATGCCTTTGTATTCCTGGATAAGAACAAGGACGGTTATGTTAGCAGGGAAGAAATGGTGCAAGCAATTAATGAAACCACCTCTGGCGAGCGCTCCTCTGGCCGCATCGCGATGAAACGTTTTGGTTAGTCTGTTCTCTTTTAATTAATCTGTGTTTTTAAATTGTATTATTTGTGCTTTACTGATTCATATTCTGTTTACTTGAGTTGCTTTGTTTCACTTATGGCAGTGTGTTTATCGGTGTCCCATATATAGAAGTACTGGAATGAGTAATTAAGTACTGATATTGAGTAGTTGCCTGCCAAAACCTAGTTTCTTGCTTGTAATTTTACTAAATAATGTTATTCCCTTACTACTATTTGTTTTTCATATCATTTGTGTATCTTTGTTGCCCATGTCCTTTCTTTTGTTTTTTTCTTTTAATAATATAGGACTAAGTATAGGAATTATTTTAGAATTACCTCCAGGTCTTAGAATTTTAACTTGCAGGTTCTTGTGTTACTCTTTCTTAGAGTACTGATATCTTTCTGATTTAAGTTACATAACTGATATGTTAACTAAAAGATGCAAGTATGCAGTCCTTTTTAAACCGATTCAATTTCTAATTTGAAGAAATTGCTTTATTACGGAGTTGTGTGTAGAAATGAGCAATTTCTCTAATTTGATCACAATTAGCTTCCCTCATTTACAAACATTATTTGTTGGTTTAATGCAGAAGAGATGGACTGGGACAAGAACGGAATGGTGTCATTCAAGGAATTTCTTTTCGCCTTCACTCAATGGGTCGGCATTGATGAGGGTGATGATGAAGAATAATTTATTACTTTCATTTTGGGTTTCATGGAAAATGAAAGAAAATTGAAAAGCCTTGATTGAAATGTCGATGAATTCTTGTTTATAGAGTTGGCTGCTGATCTGTTGCACAGTTTTCTCTTTTGCTGAACAGGAATGCGTGCTTTTTCTTGGTTTCTCAAAACTTATTTCTCATTCCTTGTTAATAGAGTTGGTGGCAAAAGATAAAGTTGATCTGCACTCTCTCTCTCTCTCTCTCTCTCTCTCTCTCTCCCCCTTTAGAAATCTGTCTCAAGTCGCAGTGCAATGATCATCCGGTAATGTCGTAGTTCAATCTGGCTCTAGAACAGGTGGGGTCTGATCCGCAACACCAAATAGTGGTTTGAGTTGTTTTCAAGTTGTTGGATTTTCAAATTGAATGTTTGATCGACTGCTCCTCTAAATTTAATTTGTTAATCAGACGGTCAGGAGGCTTATTGAACAGGTACCTGATTCCAAAAGTACAGGACCCTTTTTCTTTTATGTCTCTTTATTTTCCTTTTAAAGTAGATGATTACCGGACCTTACCACGCTAATATATTCTGGTTTCTGATTGGAAAAGGTGTCTAAAGGTTGCAATTAAATGCATTTTGATAATATTGAAATATTCTTCTGGTAGTCTATGATTATTTGTAGAATTAAACGACTTTTACAAGTTTTACGAATGATGCATGAACTTTATGGTTTTTATGATTAGTGTGAATTAGTACTCTTGTATTATTTGTGGAGTTTACAATTTTTTGGTTGCTTTAAATCATAGCAGTACTATGATATATTATATGCATTTTGGATTATGTTTGTATCATTGTCAATATCATGAATTTTAGAACTGGTCAAATTATTTTGAAGTGCCCAATTGGTTACTTTTGTAAGATGCAAGAATAGTTTTACAACAAAGAGTTCTTTGAAAATGATTAATGAGACATTATAGCAAGCAAATGGCATTTCATGATAGAATTATGTAGGGTTTAATTATTATGTCTTAATCAAACATAATATGTGACTACTAAATTAGTGGCACAACGTTCGTCTGAAATAAAAATGGCATTTGCTAATTAACCTTTTTTACGAGCATACAAAAAGCTATAACATTTGAACTTTCTTTTGTTAATTGTCGGTGAAGAATTGTTAACGCAGACAATTATTAATTGTTGGTATTTCAAGCTTTAATCTCTCCATCAAAACAAACTTTTGAAGCTCTCATTTAAGTATTACGAATTAAAATTAAGAAACAAATGTACGATAAAAAGAATGGAAAGAATTATGTGAATCCTCCTTATCAAGGGCTGAATGAGCGCAGAGTTGTTGGCTGCATCTGCAACATAATTTTTCAGTGTAAATTACAGACACTAGTTTATAGGATTTCTTTTTCGATTTTGCTCCAAAAAAAGATATTTATTAAAAGAAATGTTAGTTCTTGAAACAAATAATTCTGGTATAAGATTGTTTGCATCAGAAGATTTTCCTATATAGATAAATTTCTTAAAAACATTAAAAGCATATACAATGATAATTTATCCGAGACAAATCATTATGACGAACGGATTGAACTTTTAATGAATAAAAACATTCAATTTTAAAGAACTGATGAGCAAATATCTAAACAGTAAAGTTCCGACGGATACGTATCCTATTTTCCCACATAAATAAAGGGTCCAGATTGAGCTATACTGTCGAAAAAAGGCGCTGATCCGTGTTATCACATCATCTCCAGTGCCAAAGCCTCCGAAATAGGAATAAGAGATTCCGGAGCGTTGGATCCTAATTAGATGCTCATAGGACTCGAGAGACAGGGGACCAAAACCCTAACCCTAACCCTAGATCGTTTCTATTCTCTGTTAAATACCTTCGCCACTCTCCTTCTTTCTACGCCGCGAGCGACGAGTTAGCGTCGTAGGTAGGTAAGTTGCTTTGATTTGATGCTTAGGTTTTTTTATTTGAGTTTAACAAGGCGGGGCTGGCTTATGATGATTAGATCCGAGAGGATCTTAGCGGATTTCAGAGAGGCTCATTGAGTCGATGATCTGAATCTAGTTGTTACACACACTGAGGCGGAGGCCCTTCTGGTTTCAGTTGTAGTTTGAAGTTTGAACGCGCATCTGATATCGTAGATGTAGTGTTCTTTTCGCATATGATGGGATTAAGTTGAGAAAGAAGGGTGGGGTGCTATGATGAATTGAAAATTGGTTTGGCGAGAGGCCATCATTTTGCATCAAAGTGGAGCCGTGAGCTTCAAAACCATAAAACGACTTCTCCTTCTTCTGAGCCCCCATTTCTTTCTCTAGGAGCTTTGTCTTTTCTTGCATGATTGCATCAAATTTCGTCGTTCAGACTGGCAGCTTTTTTCGGGTTTCCATTTTCCAATTTTGCAGACATGTTTTCTTTTTTACCATTCTGGTTAATTTCGTACATTTTTAAACTCAACGATTGTTATAATTTACAAATCTTCACAAATAAAATTAAAGATTGAGAAATTAATCTTGAGTTGACAAATAAAATTTTACAATGGTTGTAATTTACAATCTTGATATATAAAATTAAGAACTGAAAAATACATTTGACAAATTAAGTTAAAGATTGAAAATAAATTCTGATTGTTCTATTTTGATGTTTTAGTTTTGAAATTTAAATCACTAAAGAAATAAAAATGAAGATGATGGAGACAAAAATGAAATCATGTGAATTCTCTTCATTTTTATATAACAGGCCAACTAGTTGATTTAGAAAAAAAAATATTTGTGCATTTCGTATTGAAAGAACCAGTTTTGTTCTATAATGGAAATTCATGCGATTTGAGCTTGAGCTTGTTAGTAAATGTGTGGATCGCTTCTGATCCTTAAAAATTTGTGTGTTCCTTTGTGTTCTTAATAATGCCTCTGAGAGTCCTTTGATTTGTTTGAGTAATTGATTTTGAAGTACTGGAGGAAGACCAAAACCAACGAGTACCATGCTTCGAAGTATTACTGAATCTTATGTCAAAAATGGAAACAAATTTTATGATAATTGCAAAGAGTTGAGCATTGAGTATTTGAGTATACAAGTTGAGCATTGAGTATTTGAGTTGCAGTGTAGCGCAATGTGCACCGACATAATATAAGCGTGATTGTTATATTGCTTCGAAATTAATGCAGATTCAATCTTAAAAAAAGGACTGAAGTTATAATTATTCCTACTAGCTTGTAATGTGGCAAAGTCACTGCTACTGCACTCTTAATCATAGGATAACAAAACAAAAAAAGGAGGACAATGTCCCAAGAGAACAATTAATAAGAATATATATTCCCATATAAAATCTCTCTAGTTATTTTATGCATTTAGAAAGCTCCCCACAAGCAAAATGTATCACAACGTACAACAGTTAAACCTTGCAAGCATGAAAAGGAAAAATTTCAAAGTAACTCATCTACAGCGGATCTCGATGTAAAACTGAGGCTACTAACACACTGGTAACGGTCAACTTTCTTACACCAACTACTACCAAATGTGACATCCTCATTGGTTGAGAGCGATCCATTCCAGCTCAAGCTCCATCTCTCCCGACTCGACATTTTGAAGCTTTAGAGTCATCTCTTGCTTGACCTTCCCGTCAATCACATTTATGAGGCTATCTCTGACAAGCGCATTGTCATTTGATGTGAGCCATTTGCCAATCTGCATGTCTGGAAGAGAGTCGGGGTCGCCGAATGCAGCTGCTGAGGTGATAAGCGGCTGCAAGTCGATCTCGGCCTCCCCCATCAAGTCGTCTGATGATAGCACATCTTGATCAAATACTTGCTACAGTCCAGCAAAAACGAAACTAAATGAGAACTTCCATGTAGTTGTTTCAAGGAGATTGTGAATCTATGGAATTCTTATATACTCTTTTTTTTTTTAATCCTTTGTTTCGCTTTTGAGATATATATATATATATATATATATATATATCTTTTTGCATACAGTAACTTGCTTGTAGAATACCATTTTGGATTTTGAAGGGTTGGTGCCTTTTCGTGCTCCACAATTCATGCACAAAGATTAAGAAAATATCAATTTGCTTAGGCATAATCCTGCCCATCAAGTGCTCTACAGCTATTGGTAGCATGCTGGTCGGGTACAGCTACTGGTACTGAACTGGTACCACTTAAGTTAACAGTAAGGTAAGGTAGTGTGCAAGTTATGTGGGACGTACCAATTTCAATGGACCATATTCTTGAGGAACGGACAGCTTCAGCTCCTCATTCCAAACTGGATTCAGATTCTTTTTCATAACAGAAGTTTGTGCTTTCTGCATATAAAAGAAACATATTAAACTGGATAGTATAAGATGTAACTGATGGCGGAGTTCACAAGAACTAATTGACTAATAATGCCAACTTGCAAAGATAAGGTAAGATGCTAATGGCTAATGTGTCATTGGGACTGCTCAATATCTAGCAAAGGGTATAAAGAAAAAATTGTGGTTTTTTGCATACAACATAGAAATTCTTAATATTGAAGACAACCTAGCATTTGCTGTCTTAGGATGTTAATTGAAGTGAAAAAGCAAAGTATTATTACCTGTTGTCCCAGAGTGAGAACGACATATGGATCACTGCTACGGAAATCCCTTATTGCTAAATTTGTGCCTCTCTTCACTTTGACCTCCAGAATCCCTATAAATTCTATCATCCCGACCTGTGACAGAAAAGAAAAGGACAACTGAGAGATCACTTGAATATTGTTTTCTTCTCTCTTCATCCTACGCTGCTAGTCATGCACCGCTCCAATAGTCTTTTTCATAATGTTCAAAAATAGGGCCTTTATTAGCACTATCTCCACGAATTAGATGTACTTTTTCAAAATTTTAATTTAATACCTCACTTTTGAAGCTCTCAGAGGCCTGACCATATTTGGAATCGTTGGCAGAATCCGAGGAGCTCTTTGAAGAAACAATGCGGAGACTTGGTTTCACAAATTCTTGTGTTTCGTATTTAGCCCTGTGAGACAGGAGAAAAATATGAGACATGTACCCATTAAATGTTACTGGTGTCATTGCATATAAAAAGGAGGCTTACTTGTTCCCTTACTGTTATGTACCTCAAGGACTGGAAATGTTCCAACTGGCATGAAAGGGAACTGTGCTACTGAATTTTGCTTCTGAATATAAGATTTGTTCCTTCTCCATAGAACTACCAGTCAATTTTAAGATATGGTACAGTACCAGACTTCTGTACTTCAAGATCTCTCCTTGTACTGGTTCAGTACGCACTGCATGGGATATGCTTGGTACCAACCAAAATAATATTCCTGAGACCTGACGTTGATTGACATCATAGTACAACACGGTACTGTGTCTGTATGATACGGGTAATAATAAGGTCTCAGTACCTAATGAACTCAGTGCGTTCCTCATTGCTCGAATTAGCGGTGGGCTTGGGGTAATCCTTGGGAAGAAATGCTTCGTAAACCGTGTTGGCATACGAATTGCCTCCAACCTGTAACATAGAGTCTATCTGGTCCTCTGTCCATTCATCTAATGTCACAGAGAGCACCTGAAACAAGGATACATGCATGGTTAACCCAAAATCAATAGTCCAGTATATTGCTTTTAACAAAATGCAAATAAAACCAATTTTATCGTGTTTGCAAAAAAAATCTTGCTCTTTCTCTACCTGCCTTAAACACCCAGCATCTCTCAAGTTTAATTTTTCTATGAGCAAAAATTGGTCATTATTTTTTCTTGATTTAAATCTTGATCATGATGCTATAGGAACAAACAGTCCTATAAAGCTATTGACATGCAAGAACTGCAAATGCATAAAAAAATGAATGATATTTGCAAATTTGGTGTATCTTGTTAAAAACCCCCATAAATGAGCATTTAACCTGAGTATACTTTCTGAAGAATGATAAGGGATATTTTAGTATGTCCTTTAAATACCTTGGAGATATGTGTGCCTAGACTTCTATGCACACCAGAACATTTCAAGCATATAAAGACCCCGATATTAGCAGACCTGTGTGAAGGTATGCAGATGAATTAGAACACTTATGAGAGAGAGGGAAAGAGAGAGAGACTAATGCACAACTGGTACAAATAAGCATAATTGGTATTATGTATATTACATGCACCGTCAACACAATCTACAGTCAGTGTTTGAATGTCACTTATACTTACGCCCATTTAGGATCAGGAGCCCCGCAGTCAGCACAGATGCGATTCTCACTTTTGAGCAATAGCTCCTTCAATTTCCTCTTCTTTGCTATCAGAAAAGAAAAAAGTAATCATAGCAAAATTGATAAAATAAAAAATAAGACGATAATATTAACCTGATCAGGGGGTTTCAATTAAAATGGGTCTACTGAACCACATTTCTGTTAGCGAACCTGGGCAGCAACCTAAAGAGAGTAATCAGCTGGAATTGTACCTTGCTGTTGGGCGTAGCATGCAATTCAATGCATCGAACCTTTCCCTTCCCCAATTAAATGATACATTTATAGGGCAATTTACCTGAAGATGCCTTTTCTTTATCTTGCTTGAAGGACATCTCTGATTCCAAACAATTGAATTAATCACCGATCACAACTCAACCTGGGAAAAGACAATATATTAACATGGGTCAGAGTCATGGAATTTTTTATTTAATAACATCATCCGTTTTGATTGCCCGATTTCGAATGCCCTCCAACCACATTAACTAAAAGAAAATTTTTCTCAACACAACAAAGCATTAAAGATGACAGATTGCTGACAGAATGAGAGAGATATGGACCTCACCTTTGGCTAAATTAGCTAGATATCTAACCAGAAGGCCTGAAAGAAGCAAGGAGGGAATATGAACACACCCCACAAATGTTGGGAACAACAAAATAATGGCTTGATTGGTTTATTGGCTGCTATTATTTAGGAGAGAAATCCGAGTTGGTTGTAAATGTCTGGAAAAGAAAAATTGAGAAGATTAGAAAGGGAGAAACAACTGGACATGGCACCTAATAAAAACCAGGATAATCAGCAACATACACAACAGGCGAGCCGAGGAATGGATTGGTTGTTACCCAACCAACCGAGGAATGAATCGGAAGAATTGATGGGAGTCGAAGCATGGATAAAAGCAGCTGAAATTAGGAACGAGGAAATAGGGATGGAGAAGGGAGAAATGGGATATAGAGTGGCGTGCATGACGGAGCATTGGGGTTGCATTAGATGGGCCGTTGTTTTAGGATCCGACAGCTGAGATTAAAAATGAATGCGCTGGGCTGTCTGATCGATGTCGCTTAACTGGAGAGCGCTGTGGAACCGAGGACAACTCTTTTCGTGGAGTTGACGTTCTACCATGAGTTTGTGACAGCGGACACAGAGTATGAATACCCGGATCTACTGTGGATCCGTATCTGCTGTAATCGTGTCGTGAGAGGATTGGAGGAATCTACTTTTCTTTAATCCCTTCCGTTCATTTGCATCGACGATTTAGATTGCTCAGCTCCCGCCTCATCTTATTTTTTACTGTTGCCTTGTATTTAGAACCGACTGAAATTAGATTATTTATTCATATTTAACTGTGCGATTTTTAAAAATCGAGAATAGGGCGCTATGAATGTGCCTAGTCCAGTGATCTAATCCGTATATAACAAGATTATCTACCAACTTAGCATGTATTTTTATTAATATACTAATCGTAGCAAATATGGATCCATCTGCTGTTAAGCTATGGCGTTTAGTCTTTTTAATTTAGAGCTACGTCTACTTCACCATTTAATATATTTTTATTATAAAAACTGCTGTTAATTCCAATTTTCTCTTTTTTCAGTGTACTTCTTGGAATTAATTGCACCTTGTTTTGTTTGGAATTAACAAAACAGAAACCGATTTTTTTATTTAAGAAAATTAATATTTAAAATTAAATAAATAAGAAAATCGGATGAGAAATCATAAATATAGGAGAGACGGATTTCCAAAATCCGTCCCCAAATATACATTTAACCTTTCTTTATAAAAATAATATTTTAATATAGAACGAGATTTTAAATTTTTTTTATTGAGGGACGAATTTTGAAACTCCCTCCCATAGAGAATTGATATTAAACTTTTAATATAACTTTCAATATTTGTCTCTCAACCCGAAAAATCTATTCCCTATGGACGGGGTTTCAAAATCCGTCCCTCAATACAACAATATTTTTTATTGGGGGATGAATTTTGAAATCCCGTCCCATATTAAAATATTATTTTTTATAAGAAAGATTAAAAGTATATTTGGGAACGGATTTTGAAAATCCGTCCCTCCTATATTTGTGATTTCTCATCCGATTTTCTTATTTATTTAATTTTAAATATTAATTTTCTTAAATAAAAAAAACCGGAAACAGAAAGGGTGATGCTATTGACATCACAAAAAATATTTTAGAAAATTTGATCCTTGAGGGTAAAACAAATAGAATGTATAAAAAGTCATTATTGTGTTATAATCAGCAAATTTTTCAATGTTTATAAAGTACGCCCGGTAGAAAAGAAATAATGTGTATTTGGAATTTTGGATGGTTAGATCTGGAGTGAGGGTATACAGTCGTACAGAACTACAGTTATAAGCTTCCCTGGGCTGTGTATACAAAATTATTAAATTAGAAAGGCGAGGAGGTTATATTAATTTTCCCCATTATAGAAGGGTGTAAATGATAAATTCTTCGAAGCCGTTTTCCAAAAATAAAAAAATAAAATAAAAATCGTCTGCATCGACAATTCATCTCTCTCCATCGCTCAAAAACCTTCAGAGCAGGATCGGATGGTAGAGATTTCATCAATGTTCGTGTTTCATTCAGATTCGTGCCATTACTTGTCGTTTTAAAAATCTTAGGGCGGTAGGACGTGCTGAGAACTTTCCAGTGCTGTAGAGGATGCGGAGCCTGTATTGACTGATTCGACCACTTTCCCGACTTTTCCAACTAGCCGTTAGAGGCTGACCCCACTATCGTCCCACGATCCACTGATTATAATATTGGACCGCAATATGACCGGATCATTAAATGTGAACCAATAGCAGCTATCAATAGTGGAAAACATACTGGGGTATAGTTAATGCAAAAGACCACGTGTAATTCGCATTTCCTTATATAACCGTCGAGCCGACTATTATCCTAGATAAACGCGGCACTACAGAATATGGAAAAGGTTACCTTCAAGACCGACGGGCAGCAGAAAGAGCAGGTGCAGAGCGTTTGGGTGAACCGGGTCCATATGAAATAGGTTCCCAAATTTAGCCACGATCGGGAAAACAAGTAAATAAATAATTATTGGAGAGGAAGAGAAGGAAAGCCATAGTGTAGTGTCTTCCTTGCTGGGTTGCTCCGACTCTCCCTCTCGGCGGTTTTCTCTCTGGTCTAGACTCTAGCCCCATTTTCTTTTCTCCAGCGCCAAATTCTCGCCTCCTTGGTTGGAAAGCTTCAACCGAGAGTGCGGAGAGGGATTGAACGAAAATGTTGGTATTTACCGAGGGATTGGACGAGACGGCCATCCAGTGGGTCAAGGTACAAACTCATTACCTCCTTTCCAATAAACCTTAAGCTCTCCATTTTTTCTTCCTTTCTTCCTAATTAACGGTACAAACTGATTTAGCTGTAATCCTCTCATGAATCTAGGTTCCGTTATTTGTTAGATGGTTCTTTTTTTTTTTTTTAAAGATATTTCTATTGGTTTTGATAGTCTTACCTTGTGAACTGTAAAACGAAGCATCATCATTACTAGTTAATCAAATTTTTGGTCACTTATTGATTTCTTATACCAGACATGGTACTCGTGCACACTGTATCCTTGGTGGTTTTTGTATTGAAACTTTTGAGTCACGTGTTTTTTCAATTTAAGTTCTGAATCTGCTGTATCCAATATAACTTATCAATTTCCCCTTGTAAATTAATCCAGGGGCCAGAACCAGAAGTCGACATGCCACTCCAGATGCGGTCCCCATTAGCAACGCCAACTAAATCTGAAAGAAAGTTACCCCTGGACCCGGTCTACTGCACCACATCAACCGCCTACTTCTCACCTAAACTCAACTTGCACAGCAAGTACGGCTCCTACTTATTCGGTCCAACTGGTGAAGAAGAGGAAGAGGAAGAGGAGGAGAGCGTGGGTTCCATCTCTGATACTAGTCCAGAAAGTACTGGAGAAAGTGAGGAAGAAATTGTCTCCAGTGAGAGCCATGGGTCCAGTCTCTGCTCGGTCAACGGACCAGTCAGCATACCGATCAATGAACCAGTCTACATGAGGGTTGGGGGCTTGGTTCGGGGCAAGTCCAAGGAGAACTTGTGGCTTGATGTTACTGGAGTTCGGGTAAATGTAGTCTTACTATTCAGTTGCTAAGAAAAAAAATATGTTGATTCATGTATGGTACATGATATACAAATTCTGTAGATAACTCATACATATGTAGTGGCTAATTCTGACCTATATTGTTTGGTACCATTCCAGTCAACCTGCTGATAGTATGTACGATACGTTCCAGACCCACAATTATTTAAAATTAATTTAGTCTGTAATAATGTGAGGCATGGTAGTATTTCCTATTAGTATTGTAACCGGTCCTTTAATCAGGTTGTGTAGCAAATGTACTGCTAAGGCCTTGGTAATGTTTGTTTTTTGCAAAACTAAGATGACAGTAATAGTCTTCCAGGAAACTTTGCAAAGTCACCCTTTTAAGCTTGGTAATCATGCATCAAACCCTTGAATACAGGTTTTCTTGACTTGGTGGTAATTATATTATATCATTGTAGTTGTTTTGTGTTTTTCAAAATAACTTACATCTTTTTCCATAATTTTTACATGCAGGATTGTCCAATTGATGATTATGTGCAGCTCAACCCTCCAAGTGCACCTCCAATGCCTGGATGCGGAGATGTGACTTTCTCTCTTGCAAGTGATGGTATGTTCATACATATAAGTGCTTGATAAAGTTTAGTGAAGTTCCAATTTCATGACAAAAGAATGTTTCATATAACCCCTCAGGTTGTGCAAAATGCACATTGTATCTCCACATCCCTATTTCCTGTCCTTTTCTTTTCTTTTCTTTATGATTATGATAAATTCATTTAGTACAGAAGACCAGACCTTATCTATGCAAGGAATACTGCTTAGAAAAGATTACTTTTATAAATACTAAAATTTTTGAAGCCATAGCAGAGAAAAAGGAAGATGATGAGCATCTTCAAGAGCTGGGAATGAACGAACAGAAGAAAACTGCTTATGAGTTCCAACCAAGGTACTTCAATTTGAAATACAGAATTCACTAGACAATTTTTGATACTAATTCTGGTTTTGAATTCTGAACTTCAGTCCTATGCCGGTGAATTTTAGTACTGTACTGGTAGCTGGTACATGTTATTTATTGTAAATGTTTTACTTACATAGTCACTTCTATATGCCCATAGCTGTTTTTCTGTGATTTTAGCTACAAGCTGAATAAAATATGTTATTTTGGGTCCCTTTTAGTGGTTAAGTAGAAATCATAGACTTTGTGCAACTTTATACCAAGAAATTAGGCAGCTTTTAATGGTATCCATGAAATGTTTGATTCTCTTTCCAGTGAACAGCAGAGTAACGTGGCTGCTAGCAGGCTAGCTCCAGAAGAACCTGCTTATGGAGTAAGGTTTGTATTTCTTTTCTTTTAAGTCCCCTCTATGTTTTGAAAGAATTTATGGGGTTCTCCAGTTGGATATTTATTTTAAGTTTGTAAAGATTGGTTATATATGGGCCTTCAAGAAAATCAAAACGGCAAGAAATTATTGCTTTCTCACTGATTTTTTTTCATTTTTCATGTATAACTCAACAACAATGGTCTTCAAGAATAATTTTATAGCTCTAGTTTTCTTTTGCATACATGTCCCTTGATATATCTTGAGAAGTTGAGATTTACATATCTCAAGAACCAATTATTACTAAAAAGATGAACGTGTTGAGTTGTAGTATTTGTCTTAAAATTCTAAAATATTTAAATGCTCAAAACTAATGCTCAATTTTTATTTGCAGTGTTGAGAAGAATGACATCCCCACCACTGAGTTGGCTCCTCAAGTACCTGCTTATGCAACAAGGTTTCTACTATCTAATTTTTAATATGGTTTTTTCTTTGTTTTATTAAGAAATTCTAAACTTTCTGCTGATTTAACTCACAAATAACCTAAAATACAAGAGACTTCTGTATGCAAAAGCCCAAAAAGCATACAGAATCATGCATGCGGCATGACATTACAGCCTTTTCAAATGCCTAATCTATTGTCACATATTTCTGTTACCTGATTTGAAAGCGATATTATAGTTTTAAGTACATTTTTTTGAAAAGGAAGTTGTGGGTTGTCATCAGGCGCGGAATTGAGGAGACAATAAAGGAAAATGGGGGTCAGTTGCCCCCGCCTATTTCTCATCATATATTAATATTTTATACAAAAATGTTAAAATATAATATGCTTATTTGACCCCCAATACTTCCACACAAGTTCTATAATACCGACCCTTGTATCTTTTAAAAAAAAATAAAATCAGCAACTTTGTGCATGTATTGGGCATTTCCCAAAATTCTGCTTCTGGCCCTGGGGTCACAGGTGGCACTCACATGTATCATAGGGGTACTTGACATCTTCTCATGTACTAGGGTTATGAATGATGCCACCAGGTTTTCTAGAGTGTGCACAAAAGAACTTCTGTTTTTGCTGTACCTAACCTTAAATTTTTTATTGACAACTTCTTTATAGCATTCACAATGCTTGGGAAAGCATAGTAGCATATGAAGCATGCAATCGGCTCTGCATGAATGCTTGTAAAAGTGGTTGCACCCAGGTTGCAGAATTCTTGCAAGATGAGTGTGTTGCTCTCAGAAATGCATTCGGGTATGTTCATTTGAACTAGATCTTTTAGTCATACACAACCTACCCTTTTCAGGTGCTTGTAGTTTCATCATATGATGCCAGGTGGTTCTCTAGGGTACTCTTAATTTATGTCTGTCTGGATGGTATCTTTTAGCTGCAATAAATTTTCCTTTATTTGAATAGAATTGTGATTCTGGAAAGTAATTTATTCAAAGCTAACTGACTGTTTGAAAATCTCAAACACTTGAAATTTTCCTTCTTTCTTTTGTTGAAAATTTGACTGTTATTCTTGTTTCAATGAACAGTATACAGAAGTTCTTACTACAGCCAAAAGGGCAACATTCATATGATTCTCACATCAGCTATGAAAAAGAAGCAACTAGCAATCCAAAAGGGAAAAAAGTTGTCGAAAAAATTGAGGTTGAAGGTAGAAGACTTGAACTTTCTGTTCCTCTTTCAAAGTAGTCCTTGTAAAAAGGCAGCTTTTTATTAACCAAGGCCAGGTTCTGAAATTTAGATTGACATGTCTTTCTTTGGTTCTAACAGTGAAAAAAGTTCGAGTAAGCCCTCAGAAATCAAAGCTACGCAACATCAGTTCCCTGCGGTCGTTTTACACGCAAGTTGGTTACATGCATGTCAGAAACATGACAAAATTAGTGAAGAACCAGATTGAACATATAAGGAGAACATCTTTTTCAAGTGCAGCCTCCTCAATCTCTCAAGAAGGTTCATTTCTCAGAAACTGTTTAATATGTACTTTTTACCAAATATAACTTGTTGGCCACTGTGAAACTAAAACATGCATAATTTCTGGGCCTTTTCTTTTAAATTTATATTGATGCACCTTTAGCTGCCCCACTGAATACCAGAAATTGTCAGAACACCTTCTTTTATGTTTTCTATTTCTACTCTGAAAAGAAGAAAACAAGACATTTAACTAAACTAAAAAATTTCTGTTATTGCTAAAGCATACTTTCACTGTAATTACTGTACAGAGACGGTCCACTCTATACCTATTCTGGACCTAGTAGACTTATACTACAACAAAAATAAACTTTGGTTCAGCAAATATGTTAGATAGATTTGGTTCCAGAGTCAGTGAAAATTGAGCGGGTTATTTAAGAATTTACTAATATTAGAAATGGTTGTCAGAACGCCATGAATGCTTCTTGGAGCTCCAAAGTGATCCAAAGTCAGCCACGAAGTTATATCCTGGATCAGGCGATGTCCACTGTTTGTAAGTTTTCCCAAAACTTGTTTGTTATTAGCAAGTCAGACTGGTATAGATGGGATCCTAATGTTGGTACAGACATAATCAGCACAGTTCTAATTCCTGTTAAATTTAATTTTGAGAACCTTCTATTAGAGAGCATTTTGAGGCCCTATTATGATCCACCTGTATCAGCCTGGTAGATTACTTCAAAACAGAAATTTATTTATTTTTAAATTGCTAATGTCTTGTCTGATTTGCAGCTATCCAGATGGCGAAGGAGATATAATATCTGTTGAAGTGCAATGTTATGACAGCACTATATTAGGGCATGCTACAATTCATGTCTCTTCTTTATCTGATACCAATGTAAGCATTTTGTGTAATCCTGTAATTAAGGATATATCTATGCTAATTTCTCGATGGTACCAGTAACCCTGTTGGACAATAATGATATCTAGTGTTCTGAAGAACAAAGAATAAATAAATAAAATTTTATACTTGAGCTATAAAATAAAGAGAAATGTACATGCACAAAGAATTAAGTAAGATAAATTGGTGAATGAATCAAACATTTGACTATTGCTCTGATTTTCATACATGCAAAAATTGTAGGGACAAACTGTGAGGTGGTTTCCTTTATCCCGCGATGACTATGATTGTGTTGGGAAGGTTCAACTTTCATTTAATGTATCTCTTTTGTCAGACAACACTGCCTATTCTAAGGTTTGTTAAACAATTTCAGAATTACATGGATGATTTTATTTTCTCAAGTGCCCAGTAAATCTCCAACTGAGCAGAATTAAGTCTCCATTTACCATTAATTCTGAAATTAATAATTAATTAGCACAAGTTTTTAATTTAAAATCTAATTTCGTTTTATGTGGCTCGACCCAATTGTGCGTAGATTGACCTGATTTCTGTAACTGAGGTTTAGGTTTGTTCAAGTTTTCTAATGTTACCATCAACTCTGCAGTTAGACGTCAAAATGCCAGGAAAACAAAACAAAGAAAAATTGAGCTAAAAATAATTAGAGACCATAAGCTCTCAACATTGAAACTTGCATATGGTCCTGCACTTTTACATGCTGATATCTTTCATTTTGCTTCAAGAAAAAGAAGCTCACTCTTGTATTCTGTTTTATTTTTGTTTCTGTAATATAAAAAAGATGGCTCAAGGCGGTCCAGCGGTAGAAACACTAATTTATGATGTTGTCTTGGAGGCAGCCATGCGGGCCCAGAAATTCCATGCGAGAAATCTTCATATAAATGGCCCATGGAATTGTCTTTTAACAGAGTTTTGTACCTTCTACTCTGTATCAGACTCATATAGGACGCTGAGGTAACAAAAAGAAATGCACCTCATTTTCTGGTATATCAAAACACTTATTTATATTAGTTATTTTCCTAATTTTGGGAAAATATTTATGTAGGTACTTATCACATGTCACGCTTGTGGCAATCCCGACAAAGGATTGCTTAGAGCTAATTTATGAGCTTCTCTTACCAGTTTTAAATGCACGTGGGGAACAGAAGCTAACCCAGCAAGAGGTCCACTCTCTCTCTCTCTCTCTCTCTATGGTCCCAAAGCACTTCTGCCTATCAGAATTTTGTGTTTTTAGAATTGAAAATTGTCCCTTAAAATGTAAGAAAATATATAAAACTCTTTTCCAGAAAATGCTGAATTGTACCCAAAAGTACCAATAAATACAATCTTTCAAAAGATGAACAAATATTGTTGTTTTATGGTCTTATTTAGGTATTGAAAGCCTTGATCGCTGTATATTAACTGAGCAAAGAACAATAATGCAAGTAGAACAAACATAATAAGCTGAATATGTACCCAAAAGTACCAATAAATACAATCTTTCAAAAGATGAACAATATTGTTGTTTTATGGTCTTGTTTAGGTATTGAAAGCCTTGATCGCTGTATATTAACTGAGCAAAGAACAATAATGCAAGTAGAACAAACATAATAAGCTGAATATGTACCCAAAAGTACCAATAAATACAATCTTTCAAAAGATGAACAATATTGTTGTTTTATGGTCTTGTTTAGGTATTGAAAGCCTTGATCGCTGTATATTAACTGAGCAAAGAACAATAATGCAAGTAGAACAAACATAATAAGCTGAATATGTGTTAATAAAAGAAACCACTATGAGTATTTTAACTTTTTTATCTATCTTTGGAATGCAGAAAGTAATACTTGCTGATTGTGAAGATCAGATAAAGAAATTGCTTCGTGAAACCTTTGAAAACTACAAGTCCCTTGATGAATATTCACTGACGGGTTTGACCGATTTGTTTGGTCCCATAGTTGACTCGGCAGCCCCTGCTCTTGGGCCTGCTGTCAGACTCTTCAGCCTCCTGCATGATGTCCTCTCTCCTGCAGGGCAAGACTTACTCAGGAACTATTTGCAGGCAAGTCTCCTCATGTGTGCAAAAATCACAATTTTCTGTCACATTGTTTTTCCTTACCAATAGCTACTTCCTGCTGTCTATACAGTCATGGTACTCCCCAAAAACTAAAATGAGTACAAAAGTTATCTTATTGTCCCTACAAAAAGCTAAACAATACCAAAACTGGCAAGTAACATTTGGAAAGCATAAAAACTATTTGCTGTACTCTTCCAATCGTCAAAACATCAAAATATACCGTACAGGAGATATGCTTTGAAAATTTAGGCAGCATGGGGGAGTACCTTTTGAAGCCTTCCACTTTATATGTCTCTGGGTTTTGAAAATTTAGTCAGTAGGTGCTTCAATTTCCAGAAATTACTGAAACTTCTTTAATAGTCCATAGCACTATTTAGTGTCGGTAGGTTCGATAACACTACTTGGCATACTAATGTTTCTGTATTATACCAGAATAATACCTACTGAGTACTCCTCACCAATGAAATATCTCACTCCACTACTGTTCACCAACAATATATTTCACTGACTATAATATATGTTTATTCAATTCAGAATGCTGTTGAAAAGAGGTGCAAGAGGCACATGCTGGAAACTGAGGAGTTCGTGTCTAATAATTCTGACAGACTTCTAACAGATACTCTGACTGCCAAAACAGCATATGCGAAAATGAAAAATTTGTGCCTTATCTTAGGCAAGGAGATAGAGGCTGATATCAAAATTTATAACCAGAATATCTTACCAAGGTACTGTCTCAGTTATTAAAATAAATGTTCTTGTTTTCCTTCTTTTTTATTTTTTTTCTTTTTTCTATTTCGGCTTTCTTAAGGTTTATCCTGTTATGATCTCAAAATATAACCTGTCAAAAGTGCAACCTTTTAAACTGCGCTAAATGTGACTTTTGTTCAAATGGAGTTTTTCTCAGTCTTGTACCAGTTCAAGTCCTAACTGGATTTAACTGTACCAAAATTGTAAACTCTTGTCTTTGCTTTATTATTATCCACTGTGAGCTGACATTCTTTTACTTCAGTTGCATAGATTTGCCCAAAGTAGCAGCAAATATGTACAGCACAAAACTCTGCAACCGGTTGAGAAACTTCCTGTCAGCATGCCCCCCATCTCGGCCATTCCCTTATGTACAAGAACTTTTAATTTCAACCTTTGATTTTGAACGAGAGATTGCCTCCTGGAATCTCAGGTCAGTGATAATTCAAATTAGTTTATTTGTACACCATGCAAAAAAAAACTATCAAATTATATAATTTCGTAATATGCTTCAGGTCTGTGAATGGATTGGTTGCAAGAGATCTATTTCATGGATATGTTGTGAATTGGATTGAAGACACACGATTGCATCTACTAGATCTTTGCAAAACCAAGGTATGTTGTTACTCAAACAGTCACGTCAAAAACCTAAGTCAGTACAATTTGACAAGTATCTTTTACATTTTGATCAACTCTTTTGTGTAGATATTATGTACGGAGGCACCAGCCGTATCTCCTGTTTCGCCATATGTTGAAAACATATATGAGCAGATAAGAGAAGGGATAAAGGAGCTCGAAGTTGTTATTAAGAGATGGCCTCAGTATTTGGTTCCTCTTGAAATGGTTAGCTTTCTTTATCAATCTTTACCAACTACACCAGGATCTAGCTCATTTTCTGTACTTCGGGCACCTATATGTAAAAAATCCCATATAGTAAAACATTGTTGTTCTCTGACACCTTTGACTTTTGTAATCAAACAGGCAGTAGCTGATGTGGAAAGGAGCATCGTTTCAACACTAGAGAAGCAATACAGAGAGATCCTGGCACCAATTAGAGAAGGCATCCAGAAAACCCTTGAAGATAATGTTAAAAAAATTGGAAATACTCTAGGTAGAGTTTTTGGTCCGAACCAAGAAAAGGAGGAATCTTCGATCTATGTCGTACCAGCTCAAGTAAGTCCCCCCATTGCTTCTTTGATCAAGTTTCTTCAGGATCTAGGTTTTCAGTGTAGCATGTTTGTGGGCACATTGTCATCATTTTAACCGGTTGATGTGCCTAAATTGAAATTAACATGAGTGTGGTAGAGCTTATGGTACCCTGTATATCTCTCAAAAGGATTGATATACCTAATAAATAAATGTCAAAGAAAATCCTAAATTATAATATTCGTTTTGTAATAGTTGGTCTGATATTGTTATTCATCTCCAGCTGGGCACATTCATGAACACATTGAAGAGAATGATGGATGTGTTGCATTGTTGGGTCGAAGAGATGATGCGGCCATGGGCCCCACTTCTGACTGTTTCTGATGAAATCTCTCCTTTTGGAGAGCACATGAACTCCATCAGCGTTTTGTTGAAGCAGAAATACAAGAAGTATCTTAAGGCTGTGGTGAAGAAACTGCTCAGTAATGTAAGTGTTCAGTTTTACCAGTAGAGTTCAAGTTGTCACTTTTTTCTTATTATGTTTACATTTATGTTTTGGCATAAAAGCCTTGAACTTAAATTTTAGAAATCAATTCCTCTTAATGACCTCAATAGAACAACCATGAGTAAACTAAAAGAATGGAAATTTGAAAAAAAGAATGCAACCTGTACTGTTATGCTTATTATGTTTAAACCTTTACAAGAAGTGCCAAGAAAGAACCACCACAAAAATGAGAAAAAGGGTCCAAAATGCTTATTATGTTTAAACCTTGTAAAATGTTGTTCTCTGAAATTACATATTTAAATGTTGTTACCTTTCCCTTCTGTCAGACACAAAATAACAGAATCACAAAGCTTAGAAGGATTCTCGAGGAGACTACAGAGTCGCAGAGTGAAATTGAGATTGGAGAGAGAATGAGAGCTCTCTCCATTCAAGTATCACAATCTATTCAGAATATTCATGATGTGTTTCCTCGGGCTATCTTTATTGAAATGTTGCGTGACTTTTGGGATAGGCTTGGCCAGGTTAGTACAGTAAATTTCTTTTTGTCATTCACTTTCCTTTTGTTAGGATCCCAGTTCTATGCACTGATATTGTAAAAGCACTTTTAATTTGATGATTCTCTACTAAGGATATTTGCCTTCCCCTTACTTTAGATTGTTCTCAAGTTTTTGGAGAGCAAAAAAGAGAAGGGCACTTCTTACAGGGGATCCGGCGTTGCACTTAAGGTATATATGCTCAATCTTTGAATCTATTGTTTCACAATACTAGTGCTAGTATAATTGCATAAATTTTTGAGGACTAATTGATGTTTTTGTTTGTGCAGATTATCGAGGGTTGGTTTAAATGTGAGATGCAAAAATATCTGGGGAATGCTCTTCAAGAGGCAGATCTACAACTACCTCGATCTGTATCCGAGGCCAAATCCATCTTAAGCTAGATTATGTTCTGTTTTTCATACCACACAAAATTCGAGGGGAAGGGGAAAATTCTTTTGTTGTATATGGTTCTTAATGTAAAATTTATTATAATGTATTGTCCATAGTAATAATAGGGTTTGATGTTTCAAATGCAACATCTTTGGTTGTATTACCTTACATATTAATTTTGGAACAGAACTATAGTTATATAATGTGATTTCATTGATTCTTGAGGGACTTGTCTGTCATAATAGAAACTTCTTCATGGCTTTGTAAATTTGGTAAATGAACAGATGGATGTAAATTGAATAAGTGACTTCATTTGTCCGAAATGACAAGTAGATATGCCGGGTCTGCAATATGGCACGACTCAGTGAGATTTTATATGGAATTAATGATGATGACTGATGATATAATATAGAAAGATGCGGTTTCATTGTCAAGCGCTATTATTGTAGTTGCATCTCGACTTCTCCTTCCCTGTCGAGCCTGAGATCAAATTTGAGTAGGCAACCTTCATTAGCAGCTCCATTATTAATGCAATTATGTATTTTGTCTGTTAACAATTTATACTTTATAGGTTTAACTGTCAGATTTTAGAATCTGCCCCCTTAATTTGGTGGGTTTTTTGGTTGTGTACTGGGCTAATTAATTAATATGTTATGCTATCTTTTCTTCCTTGGCTTGAGATGTTGACGTCTTAACTAACTGATTTTATCCAGGCTGACCATGACTTGATAAATATCTCCAAACATCTTTTTTTTTTTGCTTTTAAAAAAGTATCTTGAAATATCTTTTGTTATTTTTTTTTGCAAATTCTGTTATGGATCACAAATTATATTAAAGACGAAAAAAGTTAAGATGAAGTTAATAATTATGATTCATTCAAGTACATTAACCTTTAAAAATTTTGTTCTCTAGAAGAACTCGTCTATCTTTTTTATATATTATAGTTTTACAGATTTTAATATTTTCCATATGCATGCATACATACCACAAATTAAAATTTGAATCCTGTCATTGATGGAATGTGATGTCTAAATGTCCACTATCTAAGACTATATCATCACTACCAAATAGTGTTCTGTTTATTAGCTTATGGATCTCTGAAAATCAATATCAATTTATTATAGGTCAGTCAACTCACTGGTTAATCAACTCGGTGGATATATAGTCGAATTAAGAAAATTGCTCATTTCCACCTCTTAACATGATAATTAATTATATGACAACCATGATCATGGGTTGTTTTTCATTTCTTTGATATATAATTGGAATCGTTGCTCTTTGAATTGTGTCATTTTCCCTTTTTGTAATTGTAACGCGTGTCACCCAATGGGCCGCCCAATTAAAGCCGTCCTTTTCTCTTATCTTTTCAATTTAATTTAGTTATAAACATCAGGTTTGTAAATAATCCAAGAATTTAAAAATAGTATTATTAAAAAATCTACAATTTACAAAGTATCTTCTAAATTCTTTAATAATCTACAATAGTATTATTAAAAAGGTTGGACTGGAGATACAACATATGTATTTTGTGGTCAATTTGAAACTATAGACCATTTGTTTATTCAATGTTCCAGTTATACAAGCTATTTGGAAATGAATAGCCAGCTATAATAATTTTAATTTTCAAGGGTAAAATTTAGAACATATATGATATATAGATTCATGTATCCCTTTGAAAGATAGGAATTTAATTGTAGTAGTTAGATGGGCTATTTTATGGACCATCTAACTATATCATCACTAATATATAGATTCATAAATATAGAAGTCTTAGATCTATTGACATGCAAATTATCAGTTTTTTTAACTTTTTGATGTAAAAATAGTAAAAAGGCAAATCTGTTAAAATTATCACTCATGTTACCACAGGAAACAGATCTACTTCTTTTGTAGGTGGGTGCAGTGGAGGAAGAGGATCACACTCAGGCTTTAACCCTCCTTGGATCTGGAAGAGAGAATGATTATCATGTCTGAAATTGTGTTTTGAATGTTTTTTTTTCTTTCCTAATATAGGTGAATTAAAATAAAAACTTTACAAACTTTGATGTTGCGTGTGTAAGGAATTGGCTGTTGATACTTGGTTTTTGCTAAGATGTAATAGGATGATTAGAGCTTAGGTACTATTAAGTAGCTCTGTATAGGTTAAAGATACTATGCTTTGGTTTTACTGGTACCAGCTGTTTGGTATCTTATAAAACTTTCAAAACTTTGTATTTTTTTCAGTTTCAGTGAAACCGATGAATATGCTCCATTTTTATCAAAAAAAAAAAAACAAAGTATACGACGACTTAAAATCATTTTGTAATGTACACTACTGATTTTTGAATGATTTTGACAGAAAATTAAATGAAGAAATAATTTTGTTCCCTTTTCCTGTCTAACTAAAACATCATTTTATATCCCGCCTCACTATGAAAACGATGAGACTCTCATTTAGTTGGACGTCACTTGATAATTTTTGAATGATTTTCTTAATAAATTAAATTAATGATATACACCACCACAATAATGTATCAATCATGCATGCATATTCTATTGTACGATGATTTTCTTAGAAATTAAATGAAATGATATACACGTACCATACAATAGTCAATCATATGATCTTATGATCACTTTCTTAATGTTGTTTGCTTTTGCAGGAAGCAATTAAATTTGGAATTTAGCACAGAACGCATGAGCTCATCCTATCTATCTCTTAATTTGCTTTATCTTAATTTGGTCACACACATTAATTCGTCTCAAAAGAAACACACACACAGGCACAGGCACAGACACACTATATTACTATATCTGGGTAGTGTTAGAAAACCATATGTAAGATCTTTCAAGAAAAGAAAAGAAAAGCAAAAAGAAAAAAAAGAGAAAAAGGAGCAAAACAGCATCAACAAGAGTAGTTCAGTTATTCTATTTTATTTTTCCTTCATAATTTTATATACACTTCAGACTCTTCGCTCGTAATCACAAACAACTATAAGCACAATTAAACGATGTACAAGCCCTTTCTCTAGTTAAGAAAGGTAAGAAAAAAGGAAAGAAAGAAAGAAAAACATAAATATGTAAATGAGTGGAATCAAAGACTAGAGTGTTTATTTTCCCCTCCAAACTCCAAACTCCAAGCCCTTTCTCTAGTTAATTAAGAAAGGTAAGTATCACACACACCCGACCCATAAGCGCACGCACCGCACCCGCAATCCCCTCCACCAACAAATACCGGCCCATTCCCTCCCGTCAACCGTTTCTTTGAGTTCCGGCGAGGCCACGGCTCCTCGCTCGTCCCCAGAATTGTCATGGATACGAAGCACAGCCACATCATCACCAGACAGAATATTACATCACCACCATCATGGTACAGGAAATCCATAGTCTCTGTCTGTCTCTCTCCCCCCCTCACAAATTAAGAACCTATCTATGCACTTTTGTGTTCTTTATAGAGAATTAATTGAGAGAGAGGGGGGGGGGGGGGGGGGGACCTTGAATGTGTCAGCTTCTTAATTTCCATGCCGTTGCTAAGAAGCAACTTCAAAGGTAAGTGGATATATATAAAATAAATTCAGTATGATCCGGCCCGTTAGCAAAGTTTGTCGTTCTGATGTCATATTCTGAGAAAAAGAAAGAAGGAAGCAGAAAACAGAGACCACCCACTTTAATTAGCGGGCGATGAATGATGAATGATGAATGCTGAATGCTGGTTGCTGTCAGCCGTCTCAGTGGTTGAGTTCCTCTCCTTTTAATTCTCAAACCTTGCAATTACTATAATCCCAAGGGGCTCAGTGAAAAACCAAACTCATGATCTGGAGGAAGTAGCAAGTAGTCACAACGAACCAATAATTAATTTCAATATGGTCGGCCACACGAAAGAAGGTACAGACAATCAATGAAAATAACAGAAAATAGAAAAAGTAGTGGGTGCTATTAAAGTCAACAGTGAACTAATAATTACTTTCAATATGGGCGGAGCTATTAAGGCAAAATGGGTTCATGTTTCTCATTTTTTTTATTTAATTGCATATGTATATAGTACTATTTAATTTTTAGTATTGTATTTTATTTTTTCAGAAAAAGAGTATTTCAGATTTCGTAAAATAGGAAAATTATTGCATTGTTGACTTCTATAGTTATAATTTAATTAATGCACCCATGTCTAGCATTAAGGAGTCATTTAGTATTCAAGAATTCAACAAAAGGTGAGAATTAAGCACTCGTTGGCACATTATATTAAATAAGTTCTTTTAAATTTGTGAACGTCATTAATTAATTACGTATAGGGAAGGGATCAAGAGTTTAAAGAGGTCAAAATAGTAAACTTTTAACATATTAACAGTATATATATTTTCAGTTATTTTTCTATACGCAATATATTCGACTACACTCTATACTCTAATAAGAGTCTAGAGGGTTGCCTCCTTGTAAAAAAATATACCATGTATGGACGATGTGAAATAGCTCAGGTCCTGAAGAAAAATAATTAATATGTCGTTGCCATGAACAAAATGAATGTAATATATAATTAATATGTCATTGCCATGAACAAAATGAGTGTAATATATAATTAATATGTCGTTTCCATGAACAAAATGAGTGTAATATATAATTAATATGTCGTTTCCATGAACAAAATGAGTGTAATATATAATTAATATGTCGTTTCCATGAACAAAATGAGTATAATATATAATTAATATGTCGTTTCCACGAACAAAATGAGTGTAATATATAATTAATATGTCGTTTCCATGAACAAAATGAGTGTAATATATAATTAATATGTCGTTTCCACGAACAAAATGAGTGTAATATATAATTAATATGTCGTTTCCATGAACAAAATGAGTGTAATATATATCGTCCTATTTACGTCTTGAGCATGGGAAAAAAAATATTATTTTGGTATTTTTTTTGTACAAGAACGAGAATTTCACTTAATTTTGGTTGTGTTGATGCTTCTTTGGACGGATTGATATTGATTTGATGATCCACCACAAAGAGAGTAAGTTGATCTGTACTAAAACAAATAAATTGTGTGATATTTATATATATGTTATGGCTTCAACAATGATTTGTTCATCATGCCTTTTCTTTTAGCATGGAGATCTACAACAGTAAATTAAAAAAAAATGGTGTGGTCTACTCTACCAATGCTTATTTTAGACTGATTGGATGGAACGAATATAAGGTATAGATTAATTTGAAACATTAACGTATGATATAAGGCGTACAACAAAAAATGATTCTAGCAACAATTCTATCCTTTTTTTTTTTAAGTACGTACGGTTCCGTGTTCCTTCCATCTTCCCCTCTTTTATCTGCGAACTGTGGTGTGTTGGTACGTGGCAATTTCTTAAAAACAATTTTGTCGAAAATTCCTTTTTTTTTTGTCGGTGGTGGTTCGCGTACAAAGAGTTATCCAATGTAGGATTCCTATTGTGTTAGGATTCAAGCAGAATAATTTTCAAAAAAATCTCATAAATTTCAAAAAACCTCTTGTAAATTCATTCGTTCATGACAGAAGATCCTAAAAAAACACCCTCATATAACTCTCGAATTTAGTTACCGAATATTTTTTTGCAGTATTATAGCCTTGTCAAACGCTACTAGATTTTACAATTTCAGAAAAAAAAAGCTTTACATACATTATATTATTTACGAGTTAGCTCAATAATTATGTTAAATTACAAGTTTTTTGAACTTCAAAAATCAATGCTTTATTTTTTGTACCATAACATAAATGATAAAACAAAAATTGTGATGTATAAAACTCTTACCCAGTATATATTACATAACTATAGAACCACAGACATCAGCAAAAAAATTGAAAGAAAGATGATTTAATTGTAAAATGAGAAAGTGAACATTTCAGAAGCAGTTAAGTGCACAATTTAAATTGTTGTACTGGAAGAACTTGCTTTCAAGTTCTATCTATAAATATGGATCACAACATTAAACAATTTCCTACTTCTCACTGAATTGCAAAGAGGAAATAATTCTGAATCTATTTGATTAATTTAACTATTCCCCAAAAGAATACAGAATAAAACAAGCAAATTCAAATCAGATGCTGAATCCTACTAAACAAACAGATCAGCCAAATAAGAATGCAGCGGCTTGCTCCTCATTGCCTTTAAATAATTCTAGCGCATACTTTACTGATTCCCGGTCAAACCCTAGCTCCATGAGCCTCTTTATCTTAACTTCAAGATCTGAAGACTGTTCAATTAAAAGAAAATGTCAATACAAAAAGATCTGTTCCTTGATTCACTAAGAAATCTATATGATTTAAGTAAGAAAAGTGAAAACTAATAAAACAACGCAGCAGCTGAATGTCCCTGTGCCTCCATCCCAACACTCATCAACCCTCCCCCACCCCCAATAATGATGCAAGAAGATGCCCGTACCCAATAATGACAGGTATGTAGCTCTACAATACTCGAAAATTTGACATTCCTTTTTCTTTCCTCTTGTGCTTAGGCCTAGATATATGATCAAAACCAGCCAAGGATAAAAGAAACATAATGTATGCTTTAGGTCTCACTGGTATACAACAGCACAAATTTCATACAGCCTAGTCTTAGTGTCAACCACACACTGACAGGAGCTAACTAATAATAACCAGACCAGCTTGATTTATCTTTCTGGGAAGCAACAGATCAATTTGAAAATGTATCTCTTACCGCAGCTGGAACTGCAGACGGAGCTCCTATAACAAAACAGAAAAATAATAGATATATTATTACACACTGTTCATGGTTTAGAAGTGGAAATTAAAATTGAAAAAAGAAGAAAGTAATTTTAAAAGAATAAGTTCATTATAGGAGCAGCAATACTACAACCACAAGACCCCAAGTAAACAGCAATAGGAGACTGTACTCGGGACCCAAAGCTGATTGGTACATTGATAAAAAGGAATTAGCACTAGAGATTGAGAAATAGATCCGCCATTCCTAACACTCCAACAAGCAAAAAGAGCACTTAGGGCTAATAGAGATTAGCCCAATGAGTTAGTCAACTCAATAGTGATCCTATTTGAGCTCTAATGCCAGATACCGAGTTGTATTCTGTGTTTGTTTGTTTATGTCCGGTGCTTTTCTTTCATTTGTAACTTGGATCTCTTTTAATGGAAATTTTAGGGTGGTTCGCCCAACAACCTTAAAAAAAGAAAACCAGAAACCATAGCAACTTTTTAAGATATAAAAGTAGAACATACACACTCACACATGCACGCGCACGTACACATGCTAAAACCTGCTATGATGGGTTAGAAGTAGTTAAAAAATTAGCGTAAGAAATGTCAAACCTGATGTGCGAGCTGGGGAAGGTAAACTGATGCTCCTTTCTCTTGCCCCTGAAGATTCCTATAGTATGAAGCAAAATAGATTAAATCAACGTAGGTATAGATTTTGTTATTTTATTTTATTTATGTTATTTTGATAATTGTTAGCCCTCAAATTCTTTATTAAATATTAATAATGAAAATAATTAAATAGTAAGAAATTCCCACTGGAGCAGATCCTGCAGCTTGCAAGTTGGCTAGCCTCTCTTCACGTGCATGTGCAGGGATATCCTTTTCTATGAACACAAACAAATGTGTATATCAGAATAATACTCTAAAATAAATATAACCCAAACAAATCAACTGCATTCTAATTCAGCAAATAAATAATAATTTATAACAACAGCAACAAAAAGAAAAACCTTGCAAAAAGGGCACTGCAACCTCTCCACCTCCAACTCTGAGTACATTTTCCTTCAAATCAATTATGCACTGCACCATGTTCAAAATAAACAAATAACCTTTAATCTTTCATTTTTCTAAAAGAGACAATATAAATTGAACGGAAACATAAACATACGTAATAATACTAATTAAACCTGATGCTTCCGCAACATATCCAGGCCAAAAAGAAACTCCATATTAGGAGCATCCAGTACGGTGAAAGAACACGGATAGAATTGGTGTCCAATCTAAATACAAGAATTGAGATTATTAGAAATAAGCATAATCGGATTGGGACATTGTTAAAAATGAACTAAGTGTCTAAGTAGAAATAATACCTTAAGTGGGGCAACATGTATGCGGCCTAAGATCTCTGATTGGCCAACACCAACAGCTACACCCTTATAACGCTGATCTAAGAGTCTCAACAACCTAAAAACAGGCAGAAAGAAAAATGAAAGATGCATCTATACAATTTAAAAATATTAGCTTATTTTCTACTTAACAGTATCAATTGCTGTTTTGTACACTGAAATATGATTGCACTTTTTTATGTAATGAAATCACAAAAAGCATACTAAAGAGATCTTACCCACAGCGTTCTGCACAACTTTTTGATATTATTGTAGACTGGGCCCCACTGTCAACAAAGGCCTACATGTTTCAGTGCAGAATATGAAGTCAACTAGTATTGAATAGTAATTGATGTTGTCCATTGGTCAAAACATTATTGTTTCGTACCTTGAGAGGAACACCATTGACTTCCATATCCACATATAACATAACCTAGACATTTAAAGCATTATAAATATAAGAAAATATCATACTGTAATTTTACAATATTAAAGTAATTTACTAAGCAGTTTAAGAGTTGCTCACCACTCGAGCAAATGCTTCAGGATTGTGCTCCAAAGCAGCCTCCCAATTTTCATCAATACCTTTCTGTATATACAAATTACTTTATATAAGCTAATTAAAATATTAAACATACAGAATTGAGCCAAAGCGGTGAAAATATACTTTGACACAAATACCTGACGAATAGCAGCTTCAATCTTCTTCTGAGCTTCAACATCAAAGGGATCTGCATTCAACAAAGCCTACAAATTTCACAGATAATGTACTTTAATTTACATGTGGAAGAAACATTACATATATTTTGTCTCATACCGGTGATATATAACAATAGAGGACACATTATGTATAAAGTAGTGCACAACAGACCCCAAGCTTTTAATATAAATTAAAGGTAGCCCCTGATTTTATGCATCATGCTTGTTCAGTCAGCCACTATGCTTTCAAATATTGTTCAATTAACTTGGCATGCGGCAAAAATAAATATCACAAGGACTGCCTTTAACAAGGAAAATTTAGGAATGACATTAACCAAACATAAAAGCCAGATATAACCAAACTTGAAATTTCCACTTTAGTAAGGTTGCTACATATGTATATTTGGGTTTTCTCTAGTCCTTACAGCTTCTTCCTCTTGTTTGCGCCGCATTTCAAGTCTCTGCTTGTGGCGTAACCGTAGAATGTCCTGAAGGGCATTCATGTCATCTCCTAATATAGCCTGAGCTAGTTGCGGATCATTCTGCAATTGTGGCGAAGTTTTAAGTTCATATTAGGAGAGAAACTTCAGTAGCAAGTATATAAAAGAATGAGTTTTACTTGATGACACCATAAATTATGAACTAAGGTCAACTTCTGATTCAAAAATCTTCTGAGCCACAATGCGGTAGACAATGAGTCTAGAAAATAAACCAACAAAAAGGTAAGCAGAACAAACATACAATATGCCTTGTGAGCCCTAAAGAACATGTATACCCAAGTTTCCGAATCTGAAAGAACCTTTTCCTATTTTGTTATATCTCTTCTTTAAAGCTCAAAGATATTAGTTTCTGATTATGTATTTGAACAGGGCAATAGTGGAAGTCCTTGGTAACATTGATATTAGGGGTCACATTTTCCATATTATAATATTCAGTAAAAGCACTTGTGCTAAAATTTACTTCTCAAACCAGGCCAAACAAGTTCTCACCACAATTTTAGCATACTAGCGTACTTCATGCTACATCATATGCATGCAAACCTTATATGTAAAATAATTGGAAGAGAAACCTATTTAAGACAATATAATATAAAAGTTCAAAAAGAAACTCATGCCTGAAGAAGCTGAGCCATGATTTGTGAATCACGGCGAATGTGCTGCTGGAATGCTTGAGGGTTTACAGCTGAGCCATCTGAGGCAATTCTTAACTGATCAGCAGATGGCCTTAAAATTTCAATTGTGAAAAAAAAAACACATTAAGTTAACTTAAAAGTCATTATTGATAAGATATATTCTATTACCGGAGAAGACTAATCCATAGAGACAAGTGACCGACCATACCATAGTTTGGTGTTATTTTGGTAAATGTCCGGAAGCTGAATGTATGATTTGATTTTCTATCCTGTTGTTTTTCACCATTCATTATTATTACAAACAACCATTCTGAACTTTGCTGATGAATGTTGACTTTTTATTTCTTTTGTGATGATTGTTTCCTTTTGATGGTCTCAGGACATTATCTGTTTTTGTGATGCTGTGATATAATTGATATAAATAGTTAAGTTTATTTAGTTAGGGTTGGATTTAGTTTTGCTAGGTGTTTTTGATATGTTGCAAGTATTATGGTTTATTCTTGTACCAGATGTTTGGTACACTTTCAATCCCTCAAAACTCTGTATGTTCTATTCGGTTTCCAGTTTCATTACTGGTGGATATTCTCCACTTTTATTAAAAAAAAGATATGACTTGTTTTGGCTTTAATCAATAGCTGGGTAGATTGAGGCTAACTGATACTTAACTGATGCACAAGTACTGTTAGCTGTTACGCTTCACACACAGAAAAGAAAAGAAAAAAGAAAAAAAAGAAAAGAAACCAATCTAAAGTTCTTAATAACAGAATTGAGCACCAATCAAGAGTTATTACACTAAATTATGGTCTTCTCAGAAATTTGCATACCAGTACTAATCTATTTTATGGAAAACAAATAAACAAGAGATGGATCTATAATCTAATTCAACAAATAACGAGTAACTAAAGAAAAGTTTACCTCTCAGTACCGACAAGCATAGTAATTAAATCCCCATCCTTTACACCAACCGAGCTCAAGAGATCAGAGTTTCTGATCTCATTTCCATTGAAGTGCAACTGTTGCTGTTGAATGGTTACTTTCGTCTGACAAAAGAGAGAAAAAAAGGGGACTTCTAAGACATCACAACAGATAAGAAGATAGCACTTTTATCTTTTTTTTTAATCGGTAAAACCTAAAAAAGAGAACAAGTAGTAATACAATCTGCAAAGCTTATCGTACCTCCACTTCCAAGAGAGCTTTGACATTCTCTACCTACGGATCAAAAATGAACATAGAGAATTAGGGAATTGGCCGCATACAATGCTCGTGGAACAGCATCCAGAAGTGCTTAGTGAAATTGGCAAAGCAAAAAGAAGAAAAAAAAAGGAATATAGGGTTCTAAGGGAGAAAGAGTTTGGTACGGATTCGTCGGAATCGACGTCGAGCGTGATGAATTGCTCGTCGGAGGTCATGACGGTGATCTTCATCTCGCCTCTCCAATTGAGTCGCGATCGAACGCAGAGAAAGAAGTAGCAATTAAGAAATTGTCGGGATTGGGTAGATTTGCGCTGGAATAATATATTGCTTGTGGAGTGAGGCGAGGAGGAGAGGAGAGCGATCGTGAAGGAGTTAACTTTTTACTTTTTACGTTGCCTTATTTCGGGCGTTGTACCAATTTGGGACGGGACGTCTATTTTTACTTCTTTAATTTTCTCCTTCTTGTACCCACCTGGATTGGGGAGGATTAAGTTCCGTTCAATTTGGATTTAGTATATGTGTATTTGTATTTTTACATATAACATTTTATACTATAATAAAATTATACATACATACATATATATACATATATTATAAGATCAATTTGGGATATATAAACTAAAAAGTTTAAGAACTAAAATAATATTATTTATGGATTATTTATATAATGTATGCTTTAAATATTGTAAATAAACGATGCCTTAAGAATGAAGGCGTCCAAGCTGTCACGCACCAGCACCAACATGGTTACATGGCTCTCGCTTTGTATTACCCGATTATTATTTGCAATTTAGGCCCAAAAAAGAGACAAACTTGAGATTGGGCTAGGCTCTTGTTTTTCTTTCTTCCTTCCATTTCTCTTGTTTTATAATTTGAATGCTGTTTTTCCAATTGGAACCTCTTAAACTCCGGAGCTCTAACATCTCTCGGAGCTTTTTTCTACGCTGTAGCGAAGGAATTGTATAGGTCGCATGAGAGGTGAATTGTGACCGACTGTTTTTTGTAAATATAAACAAGCTAGCTGTTTCCTATTTATGAAATGCATGGTTTCCTTTAAAGTGCATTGTACACGAGCAGAATTTAATTACTAATTTAGTTCTCAGTAAAAAAAAGATGTATTATAAGTAGCTAGTACAAGTTAACATTGCTTCTTTTGAAGGATTTACCAATAATATATGCCTTCCTAATTCCCAATTATACATGTACTGGTATGCCAAAAATAGCGAATGCACTCGGACCAGCTCCTCCATTTATAAATACAAACACAGAATTTCTCCATTCTAATCTCTGATGCTTTTCTTCTTTGCTTCTTAATTTTCTCTGAACAATGGAATATCAACCCCGCCATCCTTCAATCTTTTTCATTACCCTCTCTTTCGATGTTCCAACTCCACTAATTAGCCTCTCTCCACAGCACCGATATTCCTCTACCTCTTTCGCAGAGTCGCTTGGTACGGTTGCCTCAACCGACCTCGTGCTTCAGTGCAATGTTGTATTGGCAGTCTATGTAGACTACATCCCCCAAGCTCAAGTTGTCACATGATGCGCCGTTGTCCAGTTGATCATGAAGATTTCCATCATAAATTTTACTTTGTGCTTTACTCGATCGGATGTATCGTTTTTGTATTTCTAATGAATTCAATAATTGTTGACCTTGTAATAAGCTATATATAGCTCTGTTCAGTGAATAAGAATTAACGAGAACTATTGTTGATAAAATGCTGTCCTTTTGTCCCGTTCAACATAAGTTTCTTGTTCAACTTAATTGTTTTGCTAGTTTTGTCTTTGTTTTTTTTGATGTCATGTCAAAATTGACACCAGCTAAAGAAAAACTGAATGCCTCTTATATACAAGAACAATTAAATACCTTTCTCTGATAGAGGGCATTTTTCTTACAAAACTGAATACAAGGAAAAGCTCTTAAAAGTAAATAAACTAAGGAAATAGATATTGGAGTTTGTTAATTAATGAAAGTTTCTTTCAGAAAATAGAAATTACAAATTTCTTAAATTAATAATATTGTTCCTTTTGTTATTTGAATTATGCACAGAGCCACACAAATTACAAATGATAAAACTGTGCCTCCAGTAAACAATGGTCAGATTAATGGAAACAATCAGTAACGTCAAAAAATACTCAAGAAAAAAGAATAAACCCACCAAAAGGCTTCAATTAATCTTGAATTTGGTTTCTCTATTAACTGGTCAGTATGGCCACCGGACTTCTTACATGCTGTGTTCCATCCGACCAAATAATGCTTTGAAATACATAGTCATAGCTAAGGGTATCCACATGAAAAGTTACCACAAATTAAATGCAAGAAAAGCTCTTCAAAAACAAATCACGAATTTATTCAATTGATAAAAAGTTTATATGGAAAACAGAATTTATAAATTACACGGAGCCAATCAAAATTTTCAATAAAAACAATCAAGAACATTTTTCAATAAAAATAGTCACAAGGAAAAAAAAAAATCACCCGGAAGCCTTCAAATTGGATTTCGTTTCTTTATGAACTTGTCAGCACGGCCACAGGACTCCTTACATACCTCGTTCCATCTGACCAAGTAATGCTTCCGAACACATAGTCAGAGCTGGGGGTATCTACATAAAAAATTACCGAAAATTTCTTCTCTTCACCGACATCAAAATTTAAACTATCAGGTTCCACCTTGACTCGAATCCCACTTGGTTCCTCAACTGTCACAGTGTACGTGCCTGCAGGCCCGACATTTTTCACCCTGCGGCTTGCCATAACTGGATCTGTAAGGTTATAAATGGTAAATGATGGGTAGTTGAAATCTTTGATATCTTGAGGCATGGAAGGGCATTCATAGCCCTCCTCCAGTGATGATACTTGGGTTGAGCTGTACCCAAGGGAGCAAAGGAAGTTCAAATAGTCAGTCGTGTTGAGGTCGTAAACCAAACCCGGATCTGCAGCTGCATTTGGGTTCACATGGCCTGACCCGTAGCTGAATGGTGTCGCAGTTTCAAAGGATGAGTCTAAGATTTCCTGCCCCTTATTATCTGTGATTGATGCTGCAATTTTAGAAGACATCAACTTATAAGTAATACATATTGAAGCACCTCAAGGAAAAAAATAGTTAATATACAATTTGTTCAGTTAACATAACAAATTCAGCAATGGGAAAAACAGAACAGTAATGCTTTTTCTTACTACTGAGATGCTATTACCAATGCTACTTTACTGCTGTGCACACATTTTATCGGTGCAAAGACTATGGTTCGAACTGCTACCTTTCTTGATCAGCTTGCTAAGCATATTTATTTTCAAGTTAAACAATAATAAAAGTTAGCAAAGCTTAAATTATTGACTCACTGCAATAGAAAATGAAGAACTTTCATAAGAAACCCGATCCATGAAGATCAAGAGGATGGGTTACTACTGCTAGTCTGATAATTGATTCTCTCTACCTTGAATCAAAATTAACTTCTTAAAACTTTTTAAAAAGTTGTCTCGAATTTTTTTTAACTCAAAAAAGGATTCTGAAAATGCTATTTCAGACATTAGTTTGAACTTGATATATTTAGTGGGTCAAAAAATTTCAAACCCAAATCTCACTTGACTGTTACAACAACTCAATGCATTGCATTCGACTATTGTACACAACCATAAACAAAATAACCACAATTTTTCTATTACCAGTGGTCATAATAGCTGATCTGATGGCTGCTGGGGACCAATCAGGGTAGAGAGTGTGGAGAAGACCAACAACCCCTGATATGTGGGGGCATGACATGGATGTACCAGATACAGAGTTGAATTTTACACGGCGCTCATCAAAGTCCAGACCAGTTGGTGAAGTTGCCTCAGTGTATGCTGCTATTACATTGACACCTGGGGCCGTTATATCAGGCTTCAAGATTCCAGGGGTAATAGTGTTTGGCCCTTGAGATGAGAAATAAGCCATAAATGGTGCTGGCTTTGTGTTGATCACAGTTTTCGGCTTTGTTATGTAACCAAGTAGCGTGCTGCATTGTAATTTACAGTGCATGATGTTAGCTTTTGGGTTATTTTATCTGTCCATAACAATTTGCTAATTTGGTAAAAGTAAAATTAATACTAATGAATAATATGAATTAATTAATCCTCCGGAACATAAATGACATAAAAAAGTAAGATAATTATAAAGGACATCTGATCTGCACTATACATAATTACATAGTATGAACTGGCTAGGAAGCAGTGTTGTTTATATGCTTTATGCTATCTTCAAGGTACCAAGAGAAATTAGCTATTATGTAAAAATCATATATATGATAGGCACAGACCTGTTTTGTTCGAGATAAGATGACAATATTTGACCGTCAGAGTAGGTGATGTCAGTGGCTGGCAGGACATGAGGATAGGCCTTGATAGTGTTGCCAGTGCTGTCAGTATTAATCAAGACCATACCTACTCCACCAGCTTGCAAAACAGTTTCTCCTTTCTCAACCGGATGATTTGATCCGCTTGTGCAAATCACTATCGAACCATCAACCTTTGCAGAATCTAACGAACCAGGATAGCAGAGCCAACTGCCAGATAATTAATATCGTATGTATCGTAATGTTAACTGTAAATTTCTATACTGAGAATATATGCATGCTCAAGTTGTCAAGTTAAACAATGTCCACAGAATATACATCTGTATCACAGCTTTTGATGTCATTATTGGTACAGTACCTTGTGGCATGGTGGTATGCTAGTTGGTTGTATTTTTGGAAATTTTATGTAGTTTATTCATTAAAATATATTATTCTGACAAAAAAAATGTCTTACGCATCATATTCTGTTGAACTGGCCTCTTGAGCGTCTGTTGACCAGATAATTGGGTAGTTTCCTTTTGCTAGACTTGATGACGAGAAGCTCTGACCCTAAATTTTTAAAGAGTCACCGAGGTTAAGAGGAAAAGAATGTTAAAATTTACTATAATAGGGAAACAAATTGAAGACAATTTTCAGAAAAAAAAAACTTTAATTGATTAAAATGTCATGAAGTCAGTTTATTTATTATCACACTGAATTAACTGACTGTAAGTAAATGCACAAGGAAATTTAAAAATAATGTCATTACTATTACTCCTAAATCCTAATCATAAGGAGCATAACTGGCATATATATCTATAATGAAAGTATAATCTGAATGTATGAATATCCAACTACCTTAAGGCTTGTGTTGCCAAAAGACGCATAGGCTGGGAACTCCCGATCCATTGTGCTAGCTGCCACTGTGAATATCCATGGCGCTACATTTGAAACCGATCCAGCTGTAGGGCCATTGTTACCAGCAGAACAGATAACTTTTATGCCGTTCTTGACTGCGTGAAACGACCCTATGGCGATCCCATCATTGAAATAATCATTTGGATTCCCACCCACAGAAACAGAAAGGACATGAACACCATCAGAGATAGCTGCTTCAAAAGCTGCTAAAATGTCATCATCGTAACACGCACCAGGCCAGCATACCTACATGTACAGCCAGAACTAAATAGTCATAAATTAAATATAGGTGGAGCTTATATCTATATTGGTAAGAGCAAACAAAAGCATACAGAAGCATCAGGAAGATACAATTGTTTCCTTTTGTTTTTCTGGTATTAAAATTTTTTTTCATGTAGTGTGATGTCAAAAAAAAAAAAAAAAAAACCTTGTAACAAAACTAACAAACCTTGTAAGCTGCAACACGGGCATGGGGTGAACCACCCTTAGCTGTGCCGCTGCCATAGCCAAAGAGGCTCACATTGCCCACAAATGTGCCACCAGCCGTTGAAAGAGTGTGGGTCCCATGGCCTTGTTTGTCACGAGGTGTCTGATCAGATATGTCCAGTGTACCCTTCTGTGCCTCATATCCCTTATAGAAGTACCTTGCACCAATCAACTTCCTGTAGAAAAATGTGTCATATATAACTCGCAAGCTGTTACATACACTGGTACAGGAACAAGTTAATTCAGTCTTCAGGTGGTTCTTCTGGAACATTCGTCAGTCTCAAATTCTGATTAAAATTTTGAAACCTATCAATACTCTTAGAAATTGATGTACAAGAATGATCATGAAATATTTAGGCTCAGTTATTCTAAAGCTGAAAGAAAAGATCTCATGTTATTGATACCAATTTCTTTTCTTTTTTCCTATCATTTGAAAAGTTTGAGGGCCTAGAAAGTCTGTTTTAAATAGAGGTAGCAACCGAGCAGGTAGGGTAGGGCCAGGTCAAATCAGATCAGTTTGACTTTAATGAATTATTGGGCCACGGGTTGGATCGGGTCAAGTTTTGGGTTAGGTCGGGTTGGGTCGGGTCGAGTTCGGATCAATTTGAATTTTTAAAAAATTCAGGACATGTCAGATTCGGGTCGGATGGATCGGGCGGGCTATTTGATTTATGTTAGATTTTGTTACTTCTAAAATAATATTAGGCTGGGTTAGGTTTGCGTCGTGCCGAGTCACTTTGACTTCTAAAAATATCAGGTCACGAGTCCGGTTGGGTTTTGAGTCGGCCAACTTTAAGTACTTTCAGGTGTCGGATCATCTTGGATTGAGTTTGATTAGTTTGACATTCCAAAAATTAGATCGGATCAGATTTGAGTCGGAATGGGTCGAACGGGTCCTTTGGGTGAGGACAGATTTTGCCACATCTAGTTTTGCAAAACATGATGCCAATTGACAAATGATGTCCACCGGGAACCAAATTTTGAAATTAAACGAAAAATGCAAATACAAGCAATTTCATGGATCATTTTAATATGTTTTGAGAGGGATAGAGAGAGAGAGAGACTTGTTGCAAGTGAAGTTAGCATCAAAGTCATTCTGGCAAATTCCTTTCCACTCACTTGGAACGTCATCCATTCCATCATCTGAAAAGCTTTCTGATTCTGGCCATACACCTACAAATATACCATGGCGCAAAAAATAAAATGGTTCACTCATTTCAATATGATTGATGTTGATTGATTTGAGCCTAATCAAGAAGTATACTAAAGTATATGTCTCTTTTCATAAATCATGATCTCCTTATTAAATGTTCAAATAAATTGTATTCTCCATAGCAATCTTGAGATTTAAGTGAGCATGTGCAATCTGATATATATGGTCGGTTTTATTAACTTCTTCTTTCGTTGAAATATACGATTTGTAAAACACAAAGAGATTAGAGCTTGCCGGTGGGAAGTATTAGTCGTTATGAGGACATTGGAAAAGAGACTTGCTGATCTTCTTTTATTTTGTTTCAAGCTTGTTTAAATCTGGGGACGTTGTAACTTGTGGATTTCAAAATGAAATAAAAGCAGACAATCTTGTTTGGTTTGCTATTGATGAAAAAAAAGAACATCAAAGTTAACTGCTCGTGCACCATTATTTAAATGGCAAGCTAGATAGGCAAAATCTGCCTAAACTTACGTTGACTTAGTTTATTGAAATTTTAGGAAGGTAAAAACGAAAACCAAATTAAGCTAGAAAAATAAGTAGAGGATTGCAACTGGTACCTGTATCAAGAGTTCCAATAATAGTGTCTTTACCATACCCTGCTTTGCTCCAGAGAGAATCTGAATTGACATTACCATCACTATCTAGACCTAGAAATTGCCATGATCTTGTAGTGTGAAGCTGATAGCTTCTGCTTGGAAACACTGATACCACCCCTGGTAACTCTGCAACAAAATCAGGAACTATAGTGTTATTTTTTGTTTATGTTTCTCTAGTTACTGTATTTAAATTGATTATATATTGAGAGTTTGAGACTCTTTCATTTTCTGCCTTGGAAACATATATGTTTTAAATGGAATTTAGTATCAATGTTCTACATTTTTTGTTTCAAGTTACGAAGACGTTCAAAATGACTGTTAAATAAATTCCATTTACGAAGACCTTCAAAATGTTCTCACAATGAAGCTTATCTAGAACGTTTAGTCACATTGGAATACATGGAACAAAACATCTTTATTGACTCATTGCTTAGTCAGATGAATACTGGATTTTCTTTCTATCCGGGGTGCTAATTTGAAGGGAAGATCAGCGATAGACAAGAAAAAAAAAAGGAAAAAACATATCTACGAATGTTGGATGGTAAGATATATATAAATATGTGATTGATATGCAAGTAGACTTGATTTTCTGTTGTACATTTTGCTGTATTGTTGTCATCTCAGTGCACCATTAATTGTAGCCCTTGGATATCTATCAGATATTCAACAGCAATTAATAGTACATGAACACATGGCTTCATGCATTCAACATTCAACAATGTAAAGTATCTTAACTTATGTTAGCTATGCATTACTTATTCAACCCTCCGCTACAAAAAAAAGAAACTGACAATTTTAACAATTTAGCTAATAAAGTGAAATAACAAGGGATGAGGATGCAAAGAGAGATATATACTTGATAACTTGTCTGCAGTCTCATTGTCAATTTTTGCAGAAAAGCCATTAATGTACTGGGTATACGAGTAAAATATCGCATCTTCTGCTGCTTTCAGACTGCATTTCAAAAATTCAACCGCTAAGTCAAGTAACTTAGCATTAATTCATTAATTCATATATACATATGTATATATTTTTTTGTATAATTTTGCAAATATGAATGACTGAATGTATCGCTTACGTTCCCAAAACTGATCCCAAGAGCTCAAAGTGAGATTTGGCTACTCTCGCGTGCTGTAATACCTGGTTGCTTCCAGGGAGAAGACGTGGTGGTTCACCAAGGTATACAACGTATGGCTACATGCATCAGAAATTAAGATGTGAAGTAATGAAGTGAGGTAAGCTTAATTGATCATACAAATTAAATTTTCTTTTGGATTTGGGAGAGATTGATGCAAAGAGGAGGATCGAGGCTTTGCAGTACATACATACCACTTTATCAGCAGCTATGCCATTTTCTTTCAAAAGGGAGGAGGAGAGCAAAACAAACAATAAGAGAATGGTGTAACCCATCTCTCTCTTATCTCTATAAAATATATCTCGAGTGTTTTAGTGAGGAAGAATTTAAGGTGACTGCTGATCGAGCTCTGTGTTGGATCGCTTTTATAGCCTGGTAATGCGTGTGAAGGAACTTATATTCTTATTTAAATCATTTTCTCTGCGTTTGAATTAAGTCACATTAGCTGTTAATTAATTTAATAATCCATACTTAACAAGAATATTAATTTGTGCAAGACAGCAACAAATTAATTGTCCGTCCATCTTTTTTTTTGATAATTAAAAAAAATATAATGCTCATTTTTTATTAGTCCCTAAAGAGCTTTGTGCATTGGCATACTTATTGTTCAGGTTGCGTGGATGACAACAAAACATATTAATTGTCAGAGGCTAAATTAATCATAGAAAATATTATATGTACGTCTAATAATACACTGCATAGCATACAGAAAACTTTCAACGTAACTCCATATATAGAATTAATTAAGGTAGTGCATGGCAACTCAAGTACTCCCTCTCGATCACACTATATATTTAGATCGCGCTCTCAAGACCAACACATATGCATCATAATACATGTGTTGTTTCTCGTAGCATATAGACTCAATTCTAATCTGAGTAACAATATTATATATATCATGACTGATCAGGCCATTAAAAATAAAGGAGAATAACTTTCACTCATTATCTTCAGCCAATATATAGCACATGCATCTCAGGTGCAAAATTTAGATCCTGTTTTGACAACCCGGCTCATTCCAAGATCATTCAATATTCTTGTCCAATGATTTCAAATTCCATTGACATGAAATCATTTCAGACGATGTATATATACATTGGCTAAGTTCAGATATCATGCCCTCTTTAATTTGCCACGGATGATCAACTTAATTAGTTCAAATATATACTCTATGCTAGCTCTTAATTATCTGCACTAACTCAAACCGCTACGTACAAATATAGCAGAATGTTTCACTGTTCTTGTCTGAAGTTTGTTGTTTGTAACTCAACATATCTTGTTCCGATATGGAATTACACTGGAAAGTATATATCTCGTATGAGCATACAAATTAATACCACAAATCAAATAACCAAATTAGTGAATGTGATGAAATGTATTGGGTATCAATCTTTGATACTGTTTACTATAACAAACTTCTTTAGTTTCAATGAAACTGGTGGGTGACCCACTTTCTTAAAAAAAAAAAATGAATGTGATGAAATACATTGTACTCACATTTTGGATCAAATATCCAAATAAATCTATACGACTCAAATTGCCTACTCAAAAAAGATACCCAAGTCATTGGACCTCATTAGCTAGTATTAGATTTCGTTAAAATTAGAAGCATTCAAACTGTTATGGACCCATAACATATATGTCTCCTCTTGGAACAACAAATGACATCTGCCAATTGTCAACTTTGTTGTTTCATGTCTTAAAAATAAAAATCACAGACAATCCTAATTTGAACTGTCGCCAAATATATCTTCTGTAACTCTTTAATTATAAGACTTTATATTAGCTTTATCTTCTATATATATATATATGCCCGGTTTAATTATTGCTCCATCCATTATTATTGTCCGTGGTAAATCTTTACCGTCTATAATTAATTCCAGTATTTAATAAAATTCGACAAGATATTGTTTCCACACTATTTAAATCCTACACATTTTTTCTACCATTGGTGTTAATTAATATATAGGATATATAGAATAGAACTGTTTTTCTTGGTAATTTAAGGGCCCTTAATTCTATCAGTAAAAATTACCAAGTATCTTACTATCTAATCTTACATCATTATATATAGTAGGAAAAAAAAGGGTGCAATATATATATTATTATGATTGGGGCCAGCTTAGCTTAGTGGTAGGCCGCATCTATTAAATTAAATATATATCCCAGTAATTTTAATTTCTATTGCTGGTGGTATCCGTTGATGCTTATTGATGGTCTAATGGCTGTTTTATCACTGTCTTATCTTAATTTATTTTTTCTCAATTCTTCACGTACTGCACATATATAGACTCGGCAAATCGGACGGGTCTGATAAATTTAGATTCGGATCACTCTGCAAATTTGAATAAATATTGATTAATTTCAAATTCAGTGTAATTTTTAGTTGAATAATTATGTTTCTTGAGTCATGTGAGTTCGTATTTTATCGGGTTTCGAACTAATTTGGATACTGTGAATTTGAGACACATAAATAGTGGGTCGGATTTGTGTTTGAATCGGATTTACTAATTAAATTATATTAGATTATTTTTAATTTGGGTCACTTGAAGTGAATCTTTGCATCTGTCTTTTCCAAGAGCTAGTGATCTATGAACTATTACAGTCATCTTTGCTGTGGTATGTTATGAAAGAATTAAATATCTTCAGCATCTTATATAGTATATTTCTTAGGTAGATTTTGTGGGTTAGTACGTCTTGTAATTTGGGTTTGATATTAATTGTGGAATGTGGAAAGTTTGACCTTGGAGCTGAAACTTGATATTGTTTTAATTGTTGTTTATATCGAGAGTGAGGAGGGAGATGCTCTTAGAATTTGACCGATAATAAATTTCAGAAATTATTCTTCGTCAGTATTTAATATTAAGTATAAATATTTTTTAACAATATATATTTTAAAATTTGAAAGTTTGTATCTTTAGTTTCATATACTTGAAGTACAAATAAAAAAAATACAATGATCACTCATCTAATAGTTATTAGTTTTTTAATTAGATTAAACAAAATGAATTGAGACTTTGAGAGATGGATATTGGCTAGCTGTGAAGTATTAAAGACAGAAGATGTAGATAATATTAACAATCTTACTATCTTATAAAATAATGAAATAAGCTATTCGTTATCTTCTTTTGCTAGCGCTGTCAAATGTCAACGCATCGCGCCCCTTTAAATTCGCTCTCTTTTAGCCCCTTCCGCTAGCGCCATCAACCCCTCTCTCTCTCTCTCTCTCTCTCTCTCTGTGTCTCCCGCAGCTTAATTTATCGACTCTGCGGGTGTTTGGAATGCTCGCAAATTGCAAGATTATATCTTCCCCGAGGTCTTCTACAAAAAGATTGTATGGCGATGAGAGACCCAAATGGAATCTCAAAGGTAATTTTATATTTAAAATTGTGTGTGGTCTTTGTGTGTGGTCTTGTCAACTAATCATTCGAGTTTAGTAGCTTTTTTAACAGTTTGTAGTCGTGGGATTTTTACACTTACGGCAGATAAACATTAATTCAAGAAATACCTTGCTACTGTACCAAGCAGTGTTACTTGCAAGGAGGGAGAGCAAAATTAAACTTTTGACGTTAGATACCTTCCATTTATATATATGGATATTGACATCTCTCTTATATAAATCTTGCCTCCTATAAAAGGATAAAAAATACCTTGCTTTTACAGAGGGGATTCTAATTTATAAATAAAAATAAACGCAAGAAAAGTTCTTTAAAAATAAATAAAAGAAATATATGTCACAAATTTATTCAATTCATAAAAGTTTCTTTAACGAAACATAATTCATAAATTAACGGAGCCAATCAAATTTTTTGATAAAAACAACCAAGAGCGTCTTTTAATAAACTAGTCACAAGCAAGAAAAAAACACACTGGAAGCCATAAATATTGGATTTGGTTTCTCTATGAATTTGTCAGCACGACCACAGAACTCCTTACATACCTTGTTCCATCTGACCAAGTAATGCTTCCAAACACATAACCAGAGCTAGGGGTATCTACATAGAAAGTAACCATAAATTCCTTCTCTTCACTGACATCGAAACTTAAACTGTCAGGCTCCACCTTGACTCTAATCCCACTTGGTTCTTCAACTGTCACTGTGTACGTGCCTGGGGGACCGACATTTTTCACCCTGCGGCTTACCGTAACTGAATTTGTGAGGTTAACAATGCTAAATGTTGGGTAGTTTAAATCCTTAATAGCTCGAGGCATGGAAGGACATTCATAGCCTTTCTCAAATAATGAAAGTTGGGTTGAGTTGTAGCCAATGGAGCAAAGAAAGTTCAAGTAGTCAGTCGTGTTGAGGTCATAGATCAAACCCGGATCTGCAGCTGCATTTGGGTTCACATGGCCTGACCCGTAATTGAATGGTGTGGCAGCTGCAAAGGATGAGTCTAAGATTTCCTCCCCCTTATTATCTATGATTGATGCTGCAATTTTATAAGACATCAACTAATAAGTAGTATATATTGAAGCACCTCAATGGAAAAAATAGTTACCCCAATTTGTTCAGTTAACATAACAAATTCTGCAATAGGAAAAACAGAACAGGAATCGAGGTAGTTTCTTAACAAGTTAACGAATAATTTAAAGTATATACAAAGCCTAGTCTGATAATTGATGCTTTCTTTCTTGAATCAAAATTATCTTCTTAATTAAAACATTTAAAAATATTGTCTGGAATTTTTTTTTAACTCAAAAAAGGATTTTGAAAATGATATTGGAGACATTAGCTTGGACTTGATTTATTTAGTGGTCCAAAAATTTCAATCCCAAATCTCACTTGATTGGACTGACAACTCAATGCATTGTATTCAACTATTGCACACAATCATAAACAAAATAACCACAATTTTTCTGTTACCAGTGGTCATAATAGCTGATCTGATGGCTGCTGGGGACCAATCAGGGTAGAGAGTGTGGAGAAGACCAATGACCCCTGATATGTGGGGGCATGACATGGATGTACCAGATACAGAGTTGAATTTTACACGGCGTTCATCAAAGCTCAGACCAGTTGGTGAAGTTGCCTCAGTGTATGCTGCTATTACACTGACACCTGGGGCTGTTATATCAGGCTTCAAGATACCAGGGGTAATAGTGTTTGGCCCTTTGGATGAGAAAGAAGCCATAAATGGTGCTGGCTTTGTGTCGATCAGAGTTTCCGGCTTCGTTATGTAACCAAGTAGCATGCTGTATTGCAATTTATGGTGCATGATGTTAGCTTTTGGATTATTTTATCCGTCCAGAACAATTTGCTAGTTTGGTACAAGAAAATTTGTTAATACTAGTGAAAAATATGAATTAATTTATTCGCCGGAACATAAATGACATATAAATTAAGTAAAATAGTAATAAAAGAGGACATCTGATCTGCACTATGGATAGTATGTACCAAACACAAATTAGCTAGGATGTAATTCATATGATATGCACAAACCTGCTAGGCTCGAGGTAAGACAGCAAAGTTTGACCGTCGGAGTAAGTGATGTCAGTGGCTGGCAGGATATGAGGATTGACCCTGATATGGTTGCCCCTGCTGGCGCTATCAATCAAGACCATACCTACTCCACCAGCTTGCAAAATAGCTTCTCCTTTCTCAACTGGATAATTTGATCCGCTTGTGCAAATCACTATCGAACCATCAACCTTCGCAGAATCTAGCGAACCAATGATGCATTTTGAACTGCCATGTAATATTATTCATGCATATTATAATATTAATTGTACATTTGTGTCGTGAGAATGTCGGTGTGCTCAATTATATGCCAAGTTAAAAAAATGCACAAACTGTTCTTGCCAAGACTGAAGTTTTCATGTAGTTGTTGCTTTTATCATTGAAAATTTTTAGGCAGATACTATTTTTTATATTATTATTCAGCTTAAATGAGATATTATTTAGACCAATGAATTTATTATTTAATTTATTTTTGCATACCATTTTATTATTCAACTTAAATATCACTGACATGAATAATAACTCAATAAGTTATATAAAAATGCTAGTTGGTTCAATTGATGGAAATATCATGTAGTTTATGTAACTAAATTTATTCTTCTAATAATAAAATGCCTTACGCATTATATGATGTTGTATTGGCTGCTTGAGCATCAATTGAGTTGATAATTTGGTAATTTCCTTCTGCCAGACTTGTTGATGAGAAGCTCTGACCCTAAAATTTTTGAACAGGCACCACGTTTAAGAGTTAAAGAGTACACAAATGTTAAATTTATTATGTGTGGAAAACTAGTTGGAATAATTATATAATTGTTAACTAAAATATCCTGAATTCGACTAATTTAGTTATTATCTCCCCAAGTTAATTGACTACTAAAAAGTTCGCATAAGGACTGATCTTTCTTGAAGTAATTTAAAATGATTTCCTTATAACTACTGATAATCGAAGTGCCTTAACTAGCACATCAATAGATGAAATTATAATAGAAATAAATTCATGCCTAATAACCTTGAGGCTTGTGTTGCCAAAAGATACGTAAGCAGGGAACTCCCGGTCCATAGTGCTAGCTGCCACTGTGAACATCCATGGCGCTACGTTCGAAACTGTTCCAGCTGTAGGGCCATTGTTACCGGCTGAGCAGACAACCTTTATGCCGTTCTTGACTGCATGAAATGATCCGATGGCGATCCCATCTTTGAAATAATCAACCGGGTTCCCACCCAAGGAGACAGACAGGACGTGAACACCATCAGAGATAGCTGCATCAAAAGCCGCAAGGATGTCAGCATCCAAACACCTATTCCTGTCCACAAGAGGCCAGCATACCTGCAGGTACAACCAGATATATATAGTCATAAATTAAAAAATGAAATACAGATGGAGCTTATAGGTATATTGGTGAGGGCAAAACAAAAGCATACATAAGAATCAGGAAGACATGCTTATCCTTTTGTTTTTCTGGTATCAATTTAATTATTTTTTCTTGTAGTATATATGATGTGAACAAACTTTGTAAGCTGCAACACGGGCGTGGGGTGAACCGCCCTTAGCTGTGCCGCTGCCATAGCCAAAGAGGCTCGCATTTGCCACAAATGTTCCACCGGCCATCGAAAGAGTGTGGGTCCCATGGCCATTTTTGTCTCGAGGCGTCTGATAGGATATGTTCAGTGCTTGCCCCACATATGCCTCATATCCCTTATAGAAGTACCTCGCACCAATCAACTTTCTGCAGAAAGATATGTATCGTAACACTTCTCAAGGTTTACATAACATACTCTGGTACAGGCAGGGCCACATCTATTAAGAGGAATGCCAGGTGAGTGTCTACCCTCAATTTATAATATAATTAATATTAGTAGTATTTATTACACTGTTTTCTTTAAGATTCAATAAATTAGTGCATTAATGTTAATTAGCCTAGGATGGACCATTTGAATATTTTGAGAGCTAGAGAGAGAGGGAGAGAGAGACTTGTTGCAAGTGAAGTTAGCATCAAACTCATTCTGGCAAATTCCATTCCAGTTACTCGGGACATCATCCATTCCATCATCTGAAAAGCTTTCTGATTCTGGCCATACACCTACGTACAAATATACCACGGCACAAAAAATAAAATGGTTCAATGATTTCCAAACTAATTAGCAAAAGCTATATATAACAATAACAATGAATTATTCTATGAGACTTTCCCCATTTGTAAAAGTGCCCAATTATAACTTCAAAAAAAATTACTTTCTTCAGAAGGAACAGATGTAAATGAAAATTAACGAAAAATAAACAATTTGGTAGGTTCTTGTCTAATATAGTGAACTTCTCATATATGTTTGCGTTTGGCATAATTGTATGACATTAAACAACTATGCTTGTCTTTATACTCTTTTCATCTTTTATTTCTTTCTTCCCTATTTAACTAGGAAATCACAACCGGATAGCCCTAGAAAGAACAAACAGAAGAAAAAATAACAGCTCTCCATTATCCTCAACACCTTGTAATTAAATCTGTTTCTTGCTAAATAAGGATATCAAAATTGTCCTGTCATTATCTTCCCAGTTCATTTCCTTCAATAAACTTGATTAACAACACAAATATATTTATTGAAACTGGCACTCAACAAACACCAAAGCATGTACTAGTTAAACTCAAAACTGAATTCCTAGAGAGGTTAATGAAACTAATGTAATTCATAATGAAATTTTTTAAGATAAAAGATGGAAGTCAATTCTTTGAACTTTAAATATTTATAAGAACTCTCTATATACAGATTTACAACCTATGATTTCTCACCCGAAATATATTGCCTTTTAGCCACTAGACTGGAAGTCGGTTCTAATTCACCATGAACTTATAATATAATGAGGAATAAAATACTTCCCTCAAAAGAAGAAAAAATCAATTAGAAACTAAATATGATTGATATTGAATTATTGATTGATTTGATTATTTAAGCCTACATAAGAAGTATATTGAAGTAGATCTCTCTTTTCATGAATCATGATCTCCTTACTGAATTTTGAAATAAATGTCATTCTCCAAAGCAATCTTGAGATTTAGATGAGCATGTGCAATCTGATATGGTCGGTTTTATTAACTTCTTCTTTCACTGTCTTAAGTCTAAACATGAACAATTTTTGTCTTTTTTGAATTTGCTGTTTGTATGTGGAAATATTAGACTTGTTGTGTGTAGAGGAAGTTAGGATCGATGGCAAACTGAGTACTCGATCTGATGTAGTTAGGTTTTCTATTATTCACAAAACACACGGCACAATCAAATCTTATCAACTTCTTCTCTTTTCTCTTAATTAAAATCAACCATGAAATTCACCATATATTATAGGGATGTCAAATTTTTATCCGAAAAAAAGGGTTGGGAATATCTATAATTTTTTATATTAATTTTAAAATTTTACATTAATTAAAGCTAAGTTGCATAAAAATATAAAAAAAATAATTGTTAAGTATTTAATCAATTTATTGGGACTGAATCAGATCAACTCAGACCTAGCACTATATTTTATCAATTGTTAAGTATTTAATAAAAGTTGAGTGGTTTTGAATTTCATCTTTATCTCAAAAATAAAGTATTAGGTATGGATATATTTTCATTGACAGCTAATTAAATAGACAGAATACTTGCCATGCTAAACTAATTGCTGGGTCCAAAATGATCACAAATCATAGCTTAGTCAATATATATAAAAATGTGATTGATATATTAGACCAATCAAAATATTTCTGAATTTAGTGCTATTTTATATTAAAGCAATGTTTATCAAAATTTAAAATTGCTTGCCGAATTATAATATTTTATCAATAATTTACTCGATGTTATAAAAGATACGTAATTTGAAGTTAGAAAAATGAGCAAATTAAAGAATCACTCTTTTATCATTTTGATCCTTAAAGTTTTAAAAAATATCAATTTGATCATTAAAGTATCACTTAGTTACTGTTTTCATCCTTAAAATTTTAAAAATATCAATTTAGTCCTTAAAATACCACTAGTTTATCAATTTTGGTCCTCAATTTTTTGTATTTATAGTATTTTAGTTCTATCAATATTATGGGTCAAAAAAACTAAATGAAGATCCATGTTTGCATGCATATAATTATGATATATTTTTTTATGTTTATGAAAATTATATGCAAATTGTACTTTAAATAACTTATGATAGTACAAACATAAATGTTAATATTAATTTAATGAGTAAATTACACAAATGGTCCCTAAAATATTACTCATTTATCATTTTGGTCCTTAAAATTTCAAAATTATCAATTTGATCCTTAAAGTATCATTTGGTTAACATTTTAGTCATTAAAGTTTCAAAATATCAATTTAGTCCTTCAAGTTTTAAATTTGTATCACATTGATTCTACATTAATCCATTGAAAAACATAATAGTTATACCTATCATAGTGTCTTTTTTAACATTAAGACTAGTTTGAACATATCTATAAAACAATATAAATAATATGAAAAGAAATATAATTATTTATGACATCAAATATCAATTAAATTAATACTAACATTCATATTTATACCACCATAAATTAATTAAAATAAAATTTACATTTTTTGATTTTGATGATATGAATGTGAAGATGGATCTTCATTTAATTTTCTTTGACCGATAATAATGGTAAAACTAAAGTATTATAAATAAAAATTTTGAGGATCGAAAATGATAAATTAGTAATAGTTTGAGGACTAAATTGATATATTTAAAACTTTAAAGATTAAAATGGTAAGTAAATGATATTTTTAAGGACCAAATTTATATTTTTAAATCTTTAAGGATCAAAATGATAAAGGTATGATAGTTTAGGGAATATTTGTGTAATTTACTCTAATTTAATTGATATTTGATGTCGTGAATAATTATATTTCCTTTCATATTATTTGTATTATTTTATAATTATATCTAAACTAATCTTAGTGCTAAAAGAGGATACTATAATAGATATAATTATCATTTTTGTCAATGAATAATAAATGTAGGATCAATTTGGTACTTGAAAGACTAAAATAATGTCTTTGAATCTTTAAGGAACAAAAGTGTAATCAAGTAATACTTTAAGGACCGAATTGATAATTTTCATCTTAATGCACTCAAAAGCAAATAATCAACAATTATCAAAATGAGAAATTATTATTGCACCCCATATTTGCACACCAAAAGTATTTTAAATAGATAATTTATTTATATCTGAATTTGTAAGTGTTTATACATAATATGGAAAGCGTTTATTATTTTTTTCTAGATGATTATAGAAAAATTTGAAGTCGTTCTTAAGAACATGAACATTTCAAATTGACAGTTTTCTTCTTTTTCAATTTTATAAATAGTACAATTAAACATCTTTTATATTTCATAGAAATACTTTCTGTAACAGGTCTAACTACTTTTGAAAAATGCATTTTACTGATCATTATGAGATGTCAGTCGTCTAGATAAAATGAAAAACATAATTATTTAATACAAGATATTTGTAAAAAATTATTCATATATAAAAATTAATGGACCATCAATAAAATTTGGATCCTGACATTTGTAAAAAACCATTCTATATATGTTATAAACACTCAAGATGGGACTTAATTTTAACCAGTATATTTCCAAGTGCATGCAGTGAAAAGTTATGATTATTGGGGGTGTAATTATCATCTCTCATTTGAATTGGAATCAGACTAATTCTTACAAAATTAATTAGATTAATTAAACAAGATGACTTGAGAGATGGTAACGGGCTAGTTGTTAGGTATTAAAACAGATTTAGATAATATAACTAATAAATAAATAAGGCACATGTGCGCGAAGTAATTATAAATTTAAATTAATTAACTGATAAAAACTTTAAATTGGGGGTCAAATCAGCACGGATAGGTACGACGATTTACTGAAAATAGGAGTGGTCAAAGATGTTTGATAATTGAGACCATTAATAAATAGTGTTGCAAGGATATATAGTACACATTAATAATAAATTATCATTTTTGCCATTTGATCTAATTTATGTAAAAATATAATAGCAATCGCATTTGATCTTGAACAGTTCAAAGAGGTACTGCCCACTTGCAACTCACATTTAATCTTAATTAAGACTAGAAATTGATGTTGGTACCACTCTTTATTAGATAAGATATTGCAAAATTGATATGAGCTTCGTGCAAAAGTCGATAGCTTTGTTAAACCTTCTTTATGTTGGTCCATGACTCGAAATTTATAAACAAAAATACTTTGCTCGTATAGATGGCATTTTAACTTTATAAACAAAAATAAATGCAAGAAAAGCTCTTCTAAAATAAATGAAGGATATAGAAATTACAAGTTTGTTCAATTGATAAAACTGTTATTAAGAAAATAGAACTTATAAATTACACAGAGCCAATTAATCAAATTTATAAACAAAAAGATACTAATAATAACTTTCTTTTAGACAAAAAAAAATGATATAATTTTGCCTCCGATAATAAATAGTACATTTATAGAGACAATCAATAATCTTATCAAATAGTCTAAAAGAAAAGGAAAAAAAAATCACACCAGAAGCCCAATCTTGGATTTGGTTCATCTATGAGCTTGTCAGTACAGCCACAGGACTCCTTACATACCGTGTTCCATCCGACCAAGTAATGCTTCCAAATACATAGTCAGAGCTTGGGGTATCCGAAAGAAAAGTCACCATAAATTTCTTCTCTTCACCGACATCGAACTTTAAACTATCAGGCTCCACCATGACTCGAATCCCACTCGGTTCCTCAACTGTCACAGTGTACATACCCGCAGGACCAACATTTTTCACCATGCGGCTTACTGTAACTGAGTGTGTGAGGTTATAAATGGCAAATGATGGGTAGTTGAAGTCCTTAATATCTTGAGGCCTAGAAGGGCATTGATAGCCCGGCTCAAATAATGCAAGTTGGGTCGAGTTGTAACCAAGAGAGCAAAGGAAGTTCAAATAGTCGGATGTGTCGAGGTCGTAAACCAGACCGGGATCTGCTGCCACATTTGGGTTCACATGGCCAGACCCGTAGCTGAATGGTGTGGCAGTTACAAAGGATGCATCTAAGATTTTCTGTTGCTGATTATCTGTGATTGATGCTGCATTTTTAAAAAAAAATCAACTAATGAGTAACATAAATTAAAACACCCAAAGTGAAAATAAATTTAACACTTTGTTCAATTGGCAGAATAAACTAAGCAATGGCGAAAACTGAACATGAAAATAGGTTGCTTTTCAAATAGTAAACAAATGATAAAATTTATATAACAAAAACATGAACCGGTGACTCGCATGAATAGAAAATGAAAATAATAAAACCACATACAATCTATGATGAGGATAATTGTTTGGTCCTTCAACCTTAGCTCAGAACCTCGGATTGAAATTATCTTTCTGAAAGAACTTTATTTCAAAACTATCTTAATAATGTTAAATGCATGCTGCAATTGTATGACGTGATCCATTTGGTTGGAATGGATTGCTCCAAAAATACAAGCAATGAAGATGAAGAGGAGGATGGGCAGCTACTTTTAGTGTGATAATTGATTGCTTTGTACCTCGGAATGAAATTATATTTTCAGAACTTATTCCAAATGGTCTGATAAATATTTTTTTTAACTAAAACAAAAAAAGAGAAGCATAATGCTGACAGAACTTGAACCTGATTCCTTTACTGCATCGGGATTTTCATTACCAAATCCAACTCAACCTTGACCAATAACTCAATGCATTCTGTTCAACTATAATTCACATAACCATAACAAAAGCAAGCAGAATGTTTACATTACCAGTGGTCATAATAGCAGATCTGATGGCCGCTGGGGACCAATGAGGGTAGAGAGTGTGGAGAAGACCAACCACCCCTGATGTGTGGGGGCATGACATGGAAGTACCAGATACAGAGTTGAATTTCACACGGCGTTTATCAAAGTCTAGACCAGTTGGTGCACTTGCCTCAGTGTATGCTGCTATTACACTGACACCTGGGGCCGTTATATCAGGCTTCAAGATACCAGGGGTAACTGTGTTTGGCCCTTGAGATGAGAAAGCAGCCATAAATGGTGCTGGTTTTGTGTTGAGTTTAGTTTCTGGCTTGGTTATATAACCAAGTACCGTGCTGCATTTTAATTGAGTGAACATGATGTTAGCTTTTGGGTTATTCTGATCTGTCTGTAACATTTGTTGAGTTCGGAAAAAGCAAAATTGATATATTTATCTTCCAATTGCCAAAAAATATAAAAACTGACACAAAAGGAAAAATAGCAATACAAGAGGACATGATTTGCACTATACATAGTAGTATATATCATAGAACTAACTGGGAAGCAGTGTGGTTTATATACTTTATGCTATTTTCGAGGTACCAAGACAATTAGCTAGCATGTAACTCATATGATATGTACAAACCTGTTAGGTTTGAGGTAAGACAACAAAGTTTGACCATCGGAGTAGGTGATGTGGGTGGCTGGCAGGACGTGAGCATCCGCAAGTATCTCATTACCCATGCTGGCATTATTAATCAAAACCATGCCCACTCCACCAGCTCGCAAAACAGCTTCTCCTTTCTCAACCCGAGCATTTATTCCTCTTGTGCAAATCACTATTGAACCATTAACCTTTGCAGAATCTAATGAATCAACGAAGCAAAGCCGACTGCCACATAATATTCATACATTTGATAATGTAAATTATGGTTTTCTTTACTGAGAATGTATGCTTGCTTGAGTTATATGTCAAGTTAAAAAATGTACTGAGTTTGTCTCAAAAAGTTACCCTTTTCTACCGCTTTACATCTTTGGATCATCCAGCCTCAAATTTTATATCATGATTGGGATTCTTATTATAGTTTCTATTCTTGTATGCCGATTTTGCACATTTGCTACAGTACGTTGGGGCTTGGGGCTTGGGCCTTGGTGGTATTGCCAATTGGTTCTGTTGTTGGAAATTTTATGTAGTTTATATTAATATATTTTATTTTCTAACTATAAAATGTCTTACGCATCATTTGCTGTTGAATTGGCTGCTTGAGCATCAGTTGAGATTATAATTGGGTATTTTCCTTCTGCAAGACTTGTTGATGAAAGGCTCTGACCCTAAATTTTCAAGAGGCATCAAGATTAAGCGTACATAAATGTTCAATTTATTAAAATACAGGAGAATCTAGTAAAGTCAACTTTCAAAAAAATTGCTAACTGAAATTTCATGAGTTCAATTGATTTGTTATCTTTGACTTAATTTAGTGCAAGTAAAAATGCAGAAGAACTGATCTCTTTTAAAGTAATTCAAAAATGGTGTCATTACAATTAAGTACTCCTAATGGCAAGTAGCTTAACTAGCATATCTATAATGAAATAATAATCTGAATAAATTTATGCCAAATTACCTTGAGTCTTGTGTCACCAAAAGACACATAGGCAGGGAACTCCCGGTCAATTGTGCTAGCTCCCACTGTGAATATCCATGGTGCTACGTTCAAAACCGATCCAGCTGTAGGGCCATTGTTACCGGCTGAGCAGACAACCTTTATTCCATTCTTGACTGCATGAAACGATCCGATGGCAATCCCATCATTGAAGTAATCAATCGGGTTCCCACCCAAGGAGACAGACAGGATGTGAACACCATCAGAGATAGCTGCATCAAAAGCCGCAAGGATGTCAGAATCGAAACACTCACCCCCGCGCACTGGAGGCCAGCATACCTGCATGTACAACCAGGAATTTAGACATAAATTAAAACAGGAGGTTACATAAATCTATACTGAGAAGAGCAAACATAAGCATACAGCAGCATCAAGATGATATGGTTGTTTCCTCTCTTTTTTTTCCCTGATAATGTCATTCTTCTTATTTTCTCTCATAGTATGAGATGGGAATGATGACATGGAACTAACAAAACCTTGTAAGCTGCAACACGGGCATGGGGTGAACCGCCTTTGGCTGTGCCGCTGCCATAGCCAAAGAGGCTTGCATTGGCCACAAATTGGCCACCAGCCGTCGAAAGAGTGTGGGTCCCATGGCCATCTTTGTCACGAGGTGTTTGATAGGATATGTTCAATGGTCCCACATATGCCTCGTACCCCTTATTGAAGTATCTTGCACCAATCAACTTCCTGCAGAAAACTATGTACCATTACTATTCTCAGGGTTACTGCACATACAGCTGGCACGCCATTACATAACATAATCTACAGGGACACATCTACCAATTAAGAGTCGTGCCCAATCAAATGCCTACCCTTAATTTTTCAATATCATTGGTAATTTTTAATTTTTTTACTTTCAAATTTAATATGACACATTAATATGAAATATGCCTAGACTTAAATATCTAATGACCATTTGAATATTATGGGACAGAGAGAGAAGATGGAGACTTGTTGCAAGTGAAGCTGGTATCAAAGTCATTCTGACAAATTCCCTTCCACTCACTTGGGACATCAGCCATTCCATCATCTGCAAAGCTTTCTGATTCTGGCCATACACCTAACCATGGCACAAAATAAAATAACTCACTGACTTGGAAAGTTAGGAAAAAAAACATAAAAGGTAAAGGTAATTTAATGTTGATACAAGAACTACCATGCACATATTTACTCTTACTCATGCATATAACATGTGAAAAGTTTTAACAAAAGCTAGCAATAAATATTCTTTTAGAAGACTGCTGTCTTTTTGTTTTACATTTAATAATGCCCATTTTTATCAATTTCAAAAAAATACTTCATTGACAACAAACAGATATAAAAGATAAAAGATAACAGGATGATAAATAACTATTATTTACATATATATCTATAATATAAACCAAATTTCAGGTGCAAAATGAACAGTCGGAAGTAGTGAATCAAAAGTTTGCATGATGCATTTTGCATGATTATTTTTACAGCATGAAAGAACTACTCTGGACTTGGCAAATAACTATTAGGGACCGTACGTTAAACACAAAAATGTCATTGAAACAATTTAACGAACACCTCATATGCAGTAAGCCAAATCCAACAAAAATACAAGACCAGCGCAACAAACCGTTTTTTTGTTTAATGAGGAAACCCAGAACAGAGAAAACCTCGAGATCATGTTATGTCAATTTTGCACGTACACGAAAACTCTCTAGGCATGGAGGCTCAACAAATGGCTCATGCCACAAAACCATGTTTACGATATTCTGCAAAGGATCAGCAAATACATCTGCACTGTAGAACACGTAGATGCTCAAAACACATCCGACAACCATGCCGTACCACTGTACAAGTATATTCCAAGAGAGGTATAAAGAGGCGTCTTCATCCTCCTCATCTCTCTCGATCGGTAAGAATGCGTACCTAAGACTGAAGATGTGGAGAGTGAAAACTGAAGAGTACTCTTTGAGTCTCTCGGGTGAAGTCTAAATAATACAAATTTCAGGTCGGCTGGGCCCAAATAAGCTTGCCGTTGGACTTATTTTACTATTTTTACTCTTAATTACGCTGAACAACAAACACCTCCTACATCTACATCTGTTGATAGATTACAAACCAACAATATCAAAATTTAATCTTCACCCTCTTGCAGTTTACTTCTTTCAATTCACTTGAATATCATCATACATATTTATAGAAAACATTCATACTTAACATTATTCCGCTAGGATAGCATGCATGCACTTAATTAGTTTTATACATATGTCAACATTTTGTTTTATTTTCTTCAACACTACTACTTCAAATATATAATGCGAACAATATCATCGCTATTATTTATGTTTGAATTAGTACTCGTTTGAAACTGACACACTAACACCATCCAAAAGCGATAGATTACACAAACACTATCAAAAGATAGAAATTTATAGCATTATTCTTAAATAAATAGCAATTTGAAATAAAGAATGCTGTTTTAATTGTTTCAGTATAAAACTGAGTATTTCCATTTGATAGCAGAAGTCAAATGACCAGTCCTTTTCTCTGCTTTTACTAAGTAATAACTACCCAGCCAATAATTTTTTAATTCAATTAAATATCGCAGAACAATAATCACAGGAGGAGGAATAAAGGATTGCACTGGTACCTGAGTCAAGATTTCCAATAATAGTGTCTTTACCATACCCTGCTTTACTCCAGAGAGAATCTGAATTGACAGAACCATCACTTTCTAGACCTAGAAATTGCCATGATCTGGTAGTGTGAAGCTTGTATCCTCTGCTTGGAAACACTGATACAACCTCTGGTAATTCTGCAACAAAATTTGGAAATCTTGTGTTATTTTTTTTTTCTGTAATTACTGTATTTCAATTGATCATTGGGGTCGCTTCATATTGTGCTCTGAGAAGAGATATCTTATAATTGGAATTAAGTATCAATGCTCTGCACTTTGTCAGTCGAGAAGACCAAAATTCATGCCATTGTAATAAGAGAAAAAGGAAGATTGTGTCTTTTACAGATTGATATGCAGCACTGTAGCCATTGGATACTGTCGTCAGATATACAATGGCTCTAGTACATGAGTATATGAGTTCATTGTAAACCATCTTAACTCATGCAGGTTATATATGCATTAACGGTATGAGGTGAAAATCAGGAATTTTACATTGATTATTTCCAACATGATGAAATTTATGATCTTAATGAAAATGTAAAAAAAAAAATAATGGATTACTGAGAGGAAATGTGATTTGATAACAGGTAAGCTCCCCAGTCAGTGCCAAATGGATTTAATCTCCTGATAATAAAGCTACTACTACCAGTGAGGTTTTTTTCCCCTTTTTGTAAGAATCGAAATGTGAAACAATGCAGTAACCACTAGAAAGAAAGAACTAACAAATTTAACAATTTAACTATTAAATGAAATGAAATAATTAACAAGAGATGAGGATGCGTGAGAGAGATATACTTGATATCTTATCTGCTGTTTCCTTGTTGATTTGGGCAGCAAAGCCATTAATGTTCTGGGTATACGAGTAAAATATCGCATCTTGCGCTTCTTCTAGGCTGCAATTCAAAAAATTTCAGACATTACCTGCTAAATTAAGAAACCCATTTTCTAATTTAACAAAATTAAGATTATACACTTTTTTAAATTATGTATATATGAATGTATTGCTTACGTTTCCAAAACCGATCCCAAGAGCTGGAAGTGAGATTTGGCTACTCTAGTGTGCTGTGCTATCTGGCTGCTACCAGAAAGGAGACGTGACGGTTCGCCAAGGTACACAATGTATGGCTACATCAGAAATTAAGATATGAAAAAGTTTGATAATATGCACTTAATTTCCTTTTTGAATTATATATGAAGAGATTAATGAAGAAGAGGCGGCTTTCAAGTCTTTACCACTTTATCAGCAGCTATGGCATATTCATTCAAAAGGAAGACTGAGAGCAAAGCAAACAAAAGAAAGGTGTAATCCATCTCTCTCTCTCTCTTTTCTTTGAAATATTGGCAGCGGCTGCCAATTAAAGGAAAACCCAAAAAATTACAATCAATCACTTTAACCTATCACCAAAACACATCCTTGAAACCAAACTAAGGAGGCCAACTGAAGTCATCTGAGGGAACATCTCTGCTTGTCAGCAGTACTTCAAACACGGCCTCGCCTCTCCCCTGATCCCCTCATTCTCTGGATAAGTAATCCATCTCTCTCTCTCTCTCTCTCTCTCTCTCTCTATCTCTCTGTAGCACCTCTGACTCTGTGTTTTAGTGAGGGAGAATTGAAGACGACTGCGGAGCTCTGTTTTTGTCCTCTTTTTATAGCCCAGTTGTGTGCGAAAGAACCTTTTATTTGGATTGAATGTTTCTCTCCCCTTCAAATTTTAATTAATTTTAATTTCAATAGTGTTATTATGGGGAGAAATCACTTAACAGCATTAAACTTCATTTTGAAGATTGTCAAAATTGTCATAGCAAATCATTGTCAAGTAATCCTTGTCATTAAGAAATTGTCATATACAGCAAATCATTGATAGTGAACTCAAATAACCCAACAGGGACAATTTAAACTCAATTTCATAAAGTCTTATATGGCCAGAGAAATATATTGGTCAAAATTGGTACAGCATCCATCAAATTAATTAGTGGATAAGAATGGATGTAATTGGTACAGAGAAATGTAGCTAAGAGTATGGCATCAGTTGAGACTTGAGAGAGACAGAAATAGAAAATAAATTGTCCAGCAGAGCAAGTTTCAACTGGAAATTCACCATTTGTACAACAGTTAGAGGATGTGTGAGAAGATTGAGAAATTATTGGGTCGAAGAGGAGGCTACCGCCACTGGGAGGTGCATGCTTCTGTTTTCTTTGATATCCCTTTCTTTCTAGATATGAAAAAGAGAGAAGGGATGTCAAAATCTGATCCATTGATTTAGATCTACATGCATGATGAGGAGCCGGTTCAGATAATTAATGTGGCAAGATGGGGAATTAGAGGATGTGGTCATCTCATCCTCCTCTAATTAATTAACAAAGAGAAGTTCACCATCTAGTAGCTTCTTAATAATACATACTTAAAAAATATAATATTTTCAAGTAAATATAAGTAAGTTTGTGATACAAGATAGAAAAAAATATACATAAAATACCTATATGACCAGAAAATTATGCAGCAAAAGTCTTCAAACGATCGCTGAAAAGCAATGTTATGACCACTCCTTTTTTTTCGTTTTTTTTCTTTTTTTTGAAGGATAATGTTATGACCGTTGCTCTCCGCCACAAAATTATGAATTAGTGCTGGGCTGAAAATTCTACTTCCAATTTTTCACCTAAAGCTAGCTTCTTGTTTTATATATACGCTGGTATACATGTCTATATATACCGATTATTTTAATTGGCTAAATCCGGTGGGGCCAACCAGCTCCATAGTACATGATCTCTGCTGTTTTGTCTCGAATTAGAATGAGACCAATTCTTGCAAAACTTCTTTAATTGTTTTAAATGAGAAATAAATCGAGAGATGGAGATGTTCATTGGGTGTTGACTGTGAAGGGCAGATGGATTTAGACAATATAACTAACCAATCATAAAGTTCATGCCAAGTTAAAAGATGTGACAATTATGTTCAGAATGCAAAGTGGTCCAATGCAAGATTATGAAATCCTTCGAGTGCTTCCACGTTTCCATTCATGAGCCTGCTTCATCACCGATTAACATTGAATATGCCTTCAAATTCTTGTCAAGCTCTATTTATTCAGAACAAAAAGTACCTTGTCAAGCATCTACTGTAACATCTTATAATTAAGGACACGTATCTGACTCGGCTCCCTTTCCCCTTGCCCTTTGCTTATGTATATGTTGTATACTTGTATGTGCTATTCCAGGTGCATTTCAGATTTTCGGTGCCCGGGATCTGATGCATTCGGGTGCAGATACCAGCAACCAGCACCGCTGTTTCTGTTCGATACAGCACACAGATCAAATCATCTTTTATTTCTAACTAGTAATGAGGACACGCTCCGCTGCGTCTCTGTGAGGAAGTTATCCTATTACATTTGAGAAACAAATTAAGAGAATGAACTACGTTATTTTGCTACAGAAGTAAAGCAAATACTCGAACATAACATTGTATTCTTTCAATTTGATATAATTAATACACATTGATACTAATCAGCAAAAATATAATAGCAAACGGCATTAGGTCCTACAAAAATTCACTTATTTCTGCACCTAATCTTTATTTAAAGATGAATCTTTTGGCAAGTTTTATTTGAATATACATGTTCGCACTTATCATGGTTGAATGCTTGAAGTGACCTTATCGAAATCATCTCTTGAGTCTTGTTCCCTGTAACAAATTGGTTCCCATGCAATAAATAATATTATCGGTTGGCATTAATGATAACACTGCCAGATAGAAATGCAAAATTAGTTCTTGAAGTGCATGGACACTAATATATCATTAGCAAAGAATAATGATTGGCGCCATATTTCTGAATGGGTATAACTGTAATATTAATGTGCAAGAAATTCACCTACGGTTTATGCATTAGCCCTAAGCTATACAATGAAAAGAATTGACTGCTACCAAAAATATTCGGCAGCTATTAACTGAAAATTTTAAGAATTCTACATAAAGAAGAGAGAGAAAAGTAAAAATGACATTAATGTTCTGGGCATCAGCTTTTGAAAAATTTCTTACATAAATAAAAGAATAGCTGAATAACAATAATAGCATCTAATATGAACTATGGATATTTAGACCAAAAGCTACCTAAGCATCATAAATTGTTGGAAATGGCGGCCCCTGAAGTTACTATATTTTGGAAAAAAGGAAAGAAAAAAAAAGATAATATGTGTGATTTTGATTTTATTATGCAAGCATCCCCACTTTTTTTTATAATAATTTAGTTATTCTAAAACAAAAGAAGTCCAATAATGCTAAATTGAAAACTAACAACCAATATTAAATAGTTTTTTATTATCCAAAGGTAAATAAGACAGAAGACTGATCTATGTTACACTAAATCATTCCCAAAAAAAATTGCATAAAGAGATTTTGCTTGCAGAGTAAACACTCTGCAAAACAAAAGCAATCTACAAAATTCAGCACACTAACATAAAAAGACGAATTTAAAAAAAAAATGGATTTATTAGTGCCAATTTTGGCAATAATTATTCTTTGTTGATTGCTAAGGAAGATAAAGAATGAAGGGCTCATAAGTATTTAAATAAAAAGAGCAAAAAGTAATTCTGAAGAGTATCAAAATCACAATATTTAGTATGGTTTATATATATGCTAGAGCTATTTAAAAAAAAATGCTAGAGTTCAGAAAAATCAACAAATTAGGTGAGTAAACAATATTTTCACATAATATCATGACAACACATCTAACAAAATTAAATATACAAAAAGGAAGCTAAGATATCTTTGACATTGCCACTCACAGTATTCTAATTGCCAAGCAGTAGAATTGCTGGAAACAGTAAGAACCATCATCAGTTATCCATGTCATAGAATTGATAGATAAATTAAGTTACATAAAACTGAGCGTAAAAATTATTATGATGAATAATTACTTTCAGTGGCTCAAAAAGTAAGACTAATTAATTGTTTTTAAAATTTGTCTAATAGTTGAATGTAATTTCTGATTATTTATAGTTAAACAAATTTTTAGTCTTATTAGGGCTTAATAATGTAAAGGACAAACTTTATACTTTCAGACTCATATTGTAATTCAAATGAATTGTGTTCCCAGACTCATATTTTAATTCAAATGAGAACCGAATTTGCTTGCATCAAAACATTCTTTATATGAATATCACAAACATGAGAAGCTCCTTCATAATCAATTCCCATAAATACCAAGATAGATGCTATTGCAAAGTATCACGATTTTATGATTTATTTTATTTGTCTGAGCAATCAGAGTTGGAAAAATAAATTGGGGGTTCCGAGAACACAACTTTTTTCTTAAGGAGAATCTTTCTACGTCCTAAATTGAAAATCCAGTTTTACTTTATTCCTTTAAAATACTAAAATCAGAAATTGTATCAGTAACCCTTTCCTAAGGAAGTAAATTCAGGAAAAAGTTCCTAAACATTTGGTTTTAACATTATGCAACAGTAAGACATTTCACGAATTGATCTCATATGAACAAAATAAGCAAAATTTCGCAACATTTGTGTCCCTGTGTGTGTGCCCGTGTGTTTGTGCGCCTTTGTGTGTGTGTGTGTGTGTGTGTGTGTGTGTGTGAGAGAGAGAGAGAGAGAGACAGAGCAGAACGGTATGGATCGCAAGTCTCTCTCTATTTCACCGTCTTATACATATACATATACATTGATGCAACGTGTTGTGCTGATCAATTCATAATTCATAATTTGGAATACGAAATTTTATATTTTTTAAAAAAGTTTTTGATATTTTTAGATGGGGAGAAAATCATTCTTATTAGATGTTCTAAAATTTTCAAATCAATTCAGAAAAATAGCACTACCCTAAACCCGTGCGACGAGCGTGATCCTACCAACATGAATCGATTTCAAAGATAAGTTAAAAATTTAAAAATATGAAATTTGGTATTCTATAAGATTTTGATATAGAGATTAGATTGAACGATTCGGATCGATCATTTATATTTTCACATTGGAGATATTGAGCCGTTGCACAGGTCCATTCGTGCAACGTATTGTATTTTACCTCAGTTATTTTTTTATTTTTTGTTAAAAAAAATTAAAAATTATACACAATATTACATTTCAGTTATATAAAATTTGAAAAAAAATCAACATATATTAAAATATATGATTCAACATGAAATTAAAAAATAAATTCAATAATTTCTATATGTTATATGTTATTAATTATTATCTTTTATTAAAAATATTTATTTTTAAATTTAATAATTTTAATAATTTTCACATATTTTATAAAGAACAGTGAAAATTGAAAATAAAAAAAATAATTTCAGATAATATATAAAAAAATTCTCGAAATTTTAGAAAATTAAATTTTAAATTTAGAAGAATCAGACGATATTTTTTTGGGCTGGAAAAGAGGGTTACGGGTTATACTAGGGATAACCAACCTGGAGAACGATGTCATGAGCATTGCTCTCCCCCACAAAATTATGAATTAGTGCTAGGCCGAAAATTCTCCTTCCAATTTTTCACTTAACGCTAGCTTGTTATTTTATATATTATTTTATGAGCAGTGATAAAGCCTCTTGTATTGCCCCTGACAGTACAGGACGTGTTGGCTTTGTACCTTTTTTTTTTTTTTTACTTTTTAAGGGACCAAGGTCAGTATATGAGCATTAATTGGAGATAACGGGCTGCCCTTTGAAAAATCGTTCCTTTGTCCCACAATCTACCTTGCACTGTGCAAACAAGTACCAATACGCGTACACGAAGCTCTAGGCGTCCACTTTGATTGCTAGGCTCAATTTTGAGACGGTAACTGATGATTTGATGTTGAGTTACTTTGAACTCCATATTCATTAATTTCTTAAGCTTACATCAAGGAACTAGTCCAATCTAGTTGGTATCTAAAATCAGATTTCAAGTTGATTTTCCAATTAAAGGGCCATCAATTTTGCCAGTTAAAGCGTGCTTAATTTTAATAGTGCAATACTATAATGCGTCATTTGTATTTCTCAAAAGTGGTTCGGTATTCTTATTTTCCATTTCTCCTGATGTGGAGTATTTGCATACACCAAAAGTCTAAGCAAATTTATTTATGAGTCAGTTCCTCCTTGGAGCTTGCACAAAGCAATCAAATATAATTAATTTTTTATATGTTCACGCAACAGTGAAACCTATATATACTGTAAAGTTAACATGATAAAATGAAGTTCGCACAATATGAACTTTTGTCGAGTTAAACGCAACTGTTAGCTGCTCCATCTAGTTCACATACTTCGGACTCTCCTGTCCAGTTTTAACAACGGTCAGAAATAAATTCGAAAACACGGTCAGCCACTTTATGGTAGACCAGCACATCAAGAGGGTGAGGGGCAAATCGAGGGCTTCTAATATTTTTCCTTTATATAACGCTGGTATACCCGTCTCTATATATCGATTATTTTATTGGACAAGCCCGGTGGGACCAACCAGTTTCAAAGTACATGATCTCTATTGTTTAGGGTTTAGGGTTTAGGGTTTAGAGTTTAGGGTCTCAAATTAGATTGAGAGTTTAAAATTTTATTATATAAGTAAAAATATAATTTATAAAATTTATAATATTAATGATGTAAGATATAAATAATTTTATTATTAAATATAAATAATTTAAAAAATATATAAATGTATTTAAAATATAAATAAAAATACGATTAAGATATAAAGCATGTTATCTTTCGGTTAGTGTTGTTTAGAGCTGTCAATAAAAAAATTTTATTTATTTATTTTATTTATATTAAATATATTATATTTGATAATACAGATATAAATAAAACGGATATGAATAAGAATTTTCTTTCATTAACTTAATTTAACGTTGCTGCAAATTCGCGCCATTTTCATTCTCTGCTCTCCTCCGCCTGAGCAGCTGTCAATTTTTGATGAATACTGGTAAAAGCGCTTTTTTATTATTAATCGATTATATTTGCAATATCGGAAGTTAGTTTATATAGTCAAATGACCAATGGTCACCTAACGGTACAACTTCTATGTACGGAAAATAAATTGAAGCCTGGTTATTTACACTTGGGCTCTTTATTTTTCTAAAAATAATCTATGACGAAAATACCCTCACGGGTCTGAGGTTATTAATTTCTAAACTCATCGTATCTATTTCTCAACACTCCCCCTCAAGCTCGGTGTATATATGTTATATAACCCGAGCTTGTATATAATATTTTCGAATGTCTTATGACTTAGTCCTTTGGTGAATACATCCGCCAATTGATCTTGGCTTTTAACAAAGGGTGTTTCAATCTCTTTGACTTGAATTTTTTCTCGAATGAAGTGACAATCCACTTCGATATGCTTGATTCGTTCATGGAATACGGGATTGGCCGCAATATGCCTAGCCGCTTGATTGTCGCAAAATATTTTCATGGATCTTTCAATCTTGACATTTAAATCGGCTAGGACTTGCTTGATCCATGTCAACTCACTTACGGTAGATGTCATGGCTCAATATTCAGCTTCCGCACTTGATCGTGCCACGACACTTTGTTTTTTACTCTTCCATGTGACTAAATTTCCGCCTACAAATGTGTAAAAACCAGTGGTAGATTTTCTATCAAAGCTTCTTGCCCAATCTGCATCGGAATAGCCACACACGTCATTAGTACCATTTTTTTTCATCCAAATACCTTTATCGAGGGATCCCTTCAAATATTTTAAAATTCTATTTATAGCATTTAAGTGTGGTGTTCTTGGTGCATGCATAAAATGACTAATTTGGCTTACGGCATAGGATAAATCCGGTCGAGTAACGGTCAAATAAATTAATTTACCTACAAGTCTTTGAAATTGGTTAACATCCTCCAAAGGTTCTCCATCCTCACTATTTAGTTTTATATTCGTATCTATTGGTGTTATGGCCGGCTTACTTCCTAATTTACCCGTTTCTTTAAGTAGTTCAAGGGTATATTTTCGTTGAGATATGAATAACCCTTTCGAAGAACGAGCTATTTCTATTCCAAGAAAATATTTTAATCTTCCTAAATCCTTGATTTCAAATTTTTATTTGAAGTTTCCTTTTATACAATCAATTTCAAATTGGTTATCCCCAGTTATGATGATATCATCTACATAAACTAAGACTACAGTTAAACCATTACAATTATGTTTAACAAATAGTGATGAATCGGCACCACTAATTTTAAAATCATAGGAAAGTAAAAAATGACAGAGTTTGTCATACCATGATCTTGAAGATTGTCTAAAACCATAAATAGCTTTCTTTAATCTACAAACAAGATTAGAATTTCGTTTCTTTTTGTGACCCGGCGGAAGAGTCATATACACTCCTTCCTCAAGGGTTCCTTGAAGGAAGACATTTTTGACGTCCATTTGGTAAAGATTCCAATTTTTATTTACGGCAATTGAAAAAATAATTCTTACCGTATTCATTTTTGCCACCGGTGCAAAAGTTTCATAATAATCTATGCCTTGAGTTTGGGTATACCGTTTGGCCACTAATCTAGCATTATATATCTCTATTGTACCATCACTATTATATTTAATTTTGTATACCCATTTATATTCAACCGGTTTTTTGTCATTTGGTACAAAGATCCCATGTTTGTTTTTTTTCTAAGGCATAAAGCTCTTCTTCCATAGCTTTGCACCATTTTGGGTCATTTTTAGCGACTTCATAATTGGTAGGTATTAGATTTGTGTTCTAAAAGTTATCATTTGTTGATTATCTTTTATATATGTTATATTTATGAATTGAATGTGATTTACATTTTGTTCCATGAGTTTTATATTTATATTTAGAAGTGTTTAAGAAGATGCACTTGGTCTTGAACTGCAGGACTTTACGTAAATAAATATACAACACTAAAATATTCACAGGTCTTGCATATTAGCAAAAACACTAATATGACATATAAGATTGTCGTGTTGATTAAAAGTACGTTGTAGTTCTGCAAACGTTGATAAAAGATTATCATTTAATAACACGAATATATGAAATGCTTCATATATTGAACAGACCTAATAGATGAAAAATTATATGGATTGTGTTAGTGTCATTAATGTTTTCATCTTGTTTCTGTTTTCAAAATTGAAACATATTATTTTCACATGAGTATTGTACAACGCAATTATTATTAAAAGTTATTTGCATGAAGTGGTGATAAAAATAATAGTTCTTTATATGTAACTTGTGCGGGAAAATGATATATGTCAATAGCATAATTGCCACTCATTAATAATGAGAAATGATATTTTGGGCCCCTTGATAAAGTAGAATTATAAATGGATCCAATATAACTGAAGTGCAGTTATAATTTTATAATTTTCTTAATAAAGATCAAGAAATACTTATAATACAAAGATGACACAGTCCTACTTTGTATGTTAATCATAATATCATAAAACAAGAAATGGACACAAGTAATGACAAATGTTACATTACTGTAAGAATCACGTTTCGTAAAAAGATTACTAAACGTCTATGTTATTTGGATACCTGTAATGTATAGCTAGAATACCGCTTACAGTTTATAAAATTAAATATTTTATTTCATTGCCAACGTAATATAGATCCTCAATATAGGTCACAACAACTGAACGGGAAACAAGAAATAAATACTATGTCACATGATGTTGCTGACTAGCAAGGAAATAAATATATATTGTAATGTGCATATTATGAGAATAATATTCGTTGCACATATCATAATATGTGAATATTATGAAATATAAATTTATTTCAAGCCCAAGCCCAAAACATATTTTAGCAAATTGAGCAGATAATAAGCCCAAACAAATATTGATTATGACCATTAAATTCGGATTACAAAATGGACAGATTTTAAGGCAATTTTGAATGAGCATTTGAAGGGGCAAACATTAACCAATCTGGATATATGATCTATGAAATTTGTAGCCCTTCGAATCTAGAATCCAACAGTGAAAGTTTCAAGTCGTTTGGAATTCTATACAGAAAGTTATGATAGTTTTAGTAACAAAATGTCAGAAGTTGATGTACTGTTTCGAATTATGTTCATGTTTTAATACGAATTTAAAGAGTCTAATTATATTTTTAATGGCTGTAAATAATAGAACTAAACATATACATCAGGTATGGTTTTTCTCTCTCTCAAGTGAGTTTAGAGTTTTTCCTCCAAAATATTTTGCTAAAATATATATCGATTGATTATACAATCGATTAATAGACGGGTGAAAAGCTAGACGCGGAAGAGAGTTCGCTAGCACGAATTCGACACCGTTCATGTTTCGGATTCAAGATGAACCTCAGAAGAATCAAGCTACATTAAAGATCATAGGTATGATATAAAATTCTCTCTTGTAAGAATATGTATATGATTACGATATGAATAAATTAGCAATAATAGAACGATCTTAGATGTTATCGGATTAAATTTTTTTATTTTATCCAATTCGTATCATGAAATCCTTCAGTTTCTTGGTCTTAGGGTCATAGCATTTATATCTTTTTTTATGAGTTGAGTGTCCTAAAAAAATAGTTTTTATTGAAGCAAAATTCAATTTGTCTATTTTATTTTTGTACATAAAACAAGCGCATCCAAATACTCTTAAATGATTTAAATTAAACTTTCTATTATAAATAATTTCAAAGGGACTTTTAAAGTTTAATATGGAACTTGGTAATCGATTTATTAAATACGTTACGGTGAGTACGGCTTCCGACCAAAAAATTTTTGAAACATTATTTTGAAATAAAAGTGTTCTTGTCATTTCTAATAAATGATGATTTTTTCTTTCAGACACTTCATTTTGTTGTGGTGTGTAAACACAAGATGTTTGATTAATTATTCCTCTAGAATTAGTAAATTTTGTAAAATTTTGATTTATGTATTCGGTCCCATTGTCCGTTCTAAAGGTTTTAATTTTTTTATTGTATTGGTTTTCTATGAGATACACAAAATGTTGGAAATGTGTAAAAACTTCGCTTTTATTTTTCATTAAATATAACCAAGTTGCTCTTGAAAAATCATCAATAAAAGTAATATAATATTTATATCCATTATATGAATCTATAGAAGCGGATCTCCATACATCGGAATGAATTAACTCAAAAGTTTCATTACTTTTAGAATCTGAGTTACAAAAAGATAATTTTATTTGTTTGCCTAGTTTACATACTTCACACTTGTTACAAAAATCCTTTGATACCTCAAACATTAATTTTAATATCTTGTCGGAAGGATGTCCAACCCACCTATGCCAAAGACTACTTAAGTTTTCATCCCGCTTTATATTCAAAATATGTTTGTTGCTATCTAAAAAATATAAGCCATTTTCTAAAAAAACCTTCACCAATCTTTTTCTTGGTGGTTAGATCCTGAAAAAATACATTATCTTGTTTAAAAATAATTTCACAATTTAGTTCTTTAGTAAGTTTACTAATAGAGAGTAAATTTACTGAACAATTTTCAACATAAAATACATCTTGAAAAAAAAATTATTTAAAATACTAATCATACCCCACCCTTTTATTTTAACTTTTTCATTATTGGCTACGATAAAAAATTGGTCACCTTCAAGTTCTTGAAAATTTCTTAACAAATTTTGATTCCCAGTCATATGGTTCGTAACTCCCGAGTCAAGGACCCATTTTGAACTATTTTTTTGGGGGCACAATTAATAGATTGACCAACATTTAAGCATTTACTTTTTATACTCAATTTAGGTTCTTGCATTTTGATTTGTTCAGCTTCTGAGCCATACTCATTTTTTTTGTGCGTATTGGGCTTAGATAAAAAATTGGGATTAGATAAACCTTCGCCAGAAATTTGGCCCAGAAGAGACGCAAGCATTTTTTCGACTCTCTCCAATTGTGCATCGCTGTTCACATCCGACCCCTTCGACGAAGCAAACGCCCTCTTCTCATCTTTGAACTCTAGAGTTCTGCTCCCTTCTCTTTTCTTCGCCGAATCAGTGAACTTCTTTGGTTTGAGGTGTGGATGGGGTATCCAGCATTTGTCGCTGGTGTGTCCTTCCCTCTTACAGTGAGAGCACTTGGTTATCTCCCCCTTTCCTTCTCTCCGCCCATCTTGAAGGCGCTGGGTTGAGAAAGCGTGGGCTTTCGGCTTGGGATTCGAGTCGGTCGCTGTCATCGCAACTCATCTAGTCGCCTCTTGTCGGATGCGAGAGGTTACCTCATCAAAAGATAATTTCTCAGTTGAAAGGAGGATTGTGCTCGGATCAATAACTCAACCGCTATTTTACAATAAAAGGTTTCTGCTAATTGCGGTTCAAGAGAGTTTGAGATAAGGGTCACTACTTGGCTGTTGATCATGTCCCACTCCTCTTGTTCATTGGTCTCTTCTTCGGGTCTCACCTTGCTGCCGGTGATGTACCCGCGAAGGCCTTTGCCTTTGAGTGTGGTTCTTGCTGCCCTGGCCCATGGGATGTAATTTCTTCCATTGAGAAGAAAATTGGTTAGCTTTTATGCAGAATTGAAATCTATATTTGGTTTTATGATAATTGGATTTTGTGGATTGATTAGGATTTGTGTATTTCCTTCTGTCATGATTTACGCTGGGATTTATGAGTTGCAGAAGTTTGTTGTGTACAGGCTGATTAAGTTTGCTCTGATACCATGTCAATTTTTGATGAATACTGATAAAAATGCTTTTTTATTATTGATCGATTATATTTACAGTATCGGAAGTTAGCTTATATAGCCAAATGACCAACAGTCACCTAACGGTACAACTTCTATGTACGGGAAATAAATTGAAGCCCGATTATTTACATTTATGCTCTTTATTTTTTTAAAAATAACTTATAACGAAAATACAGGTTATTAATTTCTAAACCCATCGTTATTTATTACTCAACAGCAGCCTCCCTCTCTGTCCTCGGAAACCTTGAAGCCTCCTCGATCTCTCGTCGCTCTCTCCCCAACCACCCTCAACCCTTCTCTCTCTCTCTCTCTATCTCTCTATCTCTCTCTCTCTGTGCCTCCCGCAGCTTAATTTATCGACTCTGCGGGTGTTCGGAATGCTCGCAAATTGCAAGATTATATCTTCCCCGAGATCTCCTACAAAAAGATTGTATGGCGATGAGAGATTCAAATGGAATCTCAAAGGTAATTTTATATTTACCATTGTGTCTGGTCTTGTCAACTAATCATTCGAGTTTAGTAGCTTTTTTAACAGTTTGTACTCATGGAATTTTTACACTTACGGTAGATAAACATTAATTCAAGAAATACCTTGCTACTGTACCAAGCGGTGTTACTTGCCGGGAGGGAGAGCAAAATTAAACTTTTGATTTTTAGATACCTTCCGTTTATATATGGATGTTGACATATCTCTCGTATAAATCATACCTCCCTTAGAAGGATAATTAAATACCTTGCTCATACAGAGGGGATATGAATTTCTAAATAAAGCTAAACACAAGAAAAGCTCTTTCAAAATAAATAAAGGAAATATATACCAAAAAAAATATATACCACAAATTTATTCAATTGATAAAAGTTTCTTTAACAAAACATAATTCATAAACTTACACAGATTACACAGAGCCAATCAAATTTTTTAACAAAAACAATCAAGAACGTTTTTTTAATAACATAATCACAGGCAAAAAAAAAAAAAATCACACTGGAAGCCATCAATATTGGATTTGGTTTCTCTATTAACTTGTCAGCACAGCCACAGAACTCCTTACATGCCTTGTTCCATCTGACCAAGTAATGCTTCCAAACACATAACCAGAGGTAGGGGTGTCTACATAGAAAGTAACCATAAATTTCTTCTCTTCACCGACATCGAAATTTAAACTATCAGGCTCAACCTTGACTCGAATCCCAATTGGTTCTTCAACTGTCACAGTGTACGTGCCTGCGGGACCGACATTTTTCACCCTGCGGCTTACCGTAACTGAATATGTGAGGTTAACAATGCTAAATGTTGGGTAGTTGAAATCCTTAATATCTTGAGGCATGGAAGGGCATTCATAGCCCTCCTCAAATGATGATAGTTGGGTTGAGTTGTAGCCAATGGAGCAAAGAAAGTTCAAGTAATCAGTCGTGTTGAGGTCGTAGATCAAACCCGGATCTGCAGCTGCATTCGGGTTCACATGGCCTGATCCGTAATTGAAGGGTGTGGCAGTTGCAAAGGATGAGTCCAAGATTTGCTGCCCCTGATTATCCGTGATTGATGCTGCAATTTCAAAAGATATAAACTAATAAATAGTATATATTGAAGCACCTCACGGGGAAATTTTCTTAATTAAGAGATTTTAAAAAATTGTCTTGAATCTTTTTTACTCAAAAAGAATTCTCAAAATGGTGTCGCAGACATTAGCTTGAACCTGATTGATTTAGTGCGTCAAAAATTTTCAATACCAAATCCAGCTCTATGTACTGACAAATCAATCCATTGTATTAAACTACTGTACACAACCATAACAAAATAACCACAAGTTTTCTATTACCAGTGGTCATAATAGCTGATCTGATGGCTGCTGGGGACCAATCAGGGTAGAGAGTGTGGAGAAGACCAACAACCCCTGAAATGTGGGGGCATGACATGGATGTACCAGATACAGAGTTGAATTTTACACGGCGTTCATCAAAGCTCAGACCAGTTGGTGAAGTTGCCTCAGTGTATGCTGCAATTACACTGACACCTGGGGCCGTTATATCAGGCTTCAAGATACCAGGGGTAACTGTGTTTGGCCCTTGAGATGAGAAAGCAGCCATAAATGGTGCTGGTTTTGTGTTGAGTTCAGTTTGTGGCTTGGTTATATAACCAAGTACCGTGCTGCATTGTAATTTAGTGAACATGATGTTAGCTTTTGGGTTATTCTGTGATTCGTCTGCAGCATTTCTTGAGTTCAGAACAAGCCAAATATGAAATATTTATCTTCAAATTGCCATGATAAAAATAAAAAAACTGACACAAAAAGGCAAAATAGGAATACAAGAGGACATATGATTTGCACTATACATAGTAGTATATAAGTAACTGGGAAGCAGTGTGGTTTATATGCTTTATACTATTTTCAAGGTAACAAGACAATTAGCTTAGCATGTAACTCATACGATATGTACAAACCTGTTAGGTTTGAGGTAAGACAACAAAGTTTGACCGTCAGAGTAGGTGATGTGGGTGGCTGGCAGGACATGAGCATCCGCAAGTATCTCATTACCCATGCTCTCATCATTAATCAAAACCATGCCCGCTCCACCAGCTTGCAAAACAGCTTTTCCTTTCTCAACCCGAGCATTTGTGCCTCTTGTGCAAATCACTATCGAACCGCTAACCTTGGCAGAATCTAACGAATCAATGAAGCATAGCCGACTGCCACATAATATTCATACATTTGATAATGTATATTATGGTTTTCTTTGCTGAGAATGTATGCTTGCTTGAGTTATATGTCAAGGTAAAAAAATGTACTAATTGAGTTTGTGTCAAAATTTTACCCTTTTCTACCTCTTTACATCTTTGGATCATCCAACCTCAAATTTTATGTCATGATTGGGATTCTTATTATAGTTTCTATCCTTATATGCTGATTTTGCGCATTTGCTACAGTATGCTGGGTCTTGGGCCTTGGTGGTATTGCTAATTGGTTCTGTTGTTGGAAATTTTATGTAGTTTATATTAATATATCTTATTATTCTAACTATAAAATGTCTTACGCATCATTTGCTGTTGAATTGGCTGCTTGACCATCAGTTGAGATTATAATTGGGTATTTTCCTTCAGCTAGACTTGTTGATGAAAGGCTCTGACCCTAATTTTTTAAGAGGCACCAAGATTAAGTGTACACAAATGTTGAGTTTATTAAAATACAGGAGAAATTATTGAAGTCAACTTTCAAATAAATTGCTAAATGAAATTTCATGAATTCAATTGATTTGTTATCTCCGACTTAATTGAGTGCAGGTAAAAATGCTAAAGAACTGATCTCTTTTGAAGTAATTCAAAAATGGTGTCATTGCAATTAATTACTCCTAATCGCAAGTAGCTTAACTAGCTTATCTATAATGAAATAATAATCTGAATAAATTTATGCCGAATTACCTTGAGTCTTGCGTAACCAAAAGACACATAGGCAGGGAACTCCCGGTCCATAGTGCTAGCTGCCACTGTGAACATCCATGGCGCTACGTTTGAAACTGTTCCAGCTGTAGGGCCATTGTTACCGGCTGAGCAGACAACCTTTATGCCGTTCTTGACTGCATGAAATGATCCGATGGCAATCCCATCTTCGAAATAATCCTTTGGCTTCCCACCCAGGGAAACGGACAGGACGTCAACACCATCAGAGATGGCTGCTTCAAAACCTGCTAAAATGTCAGCACCATAACATACACCAGACCAGCATACCTACATGTACAGCCAGAACTAAATAGTCATGAATTAAATACAGATGGAGCTTATATCCATATTGGTAAGAGCAAACAAAAGCATACAGAAGCATCACTAAGATGCGCTTATTTCCTTTTGTTTTTTCTGGTATCAATTTAATTATTTTTTCTTGTAGTATGATGTGAACAAACCTTGTAAGCTGCAACACGGGCATGGGGTGAACCGCCTTTGGCTGTGCCGCTGCCATAGCCAAAGAGGCTTGCATTAGCCACAAATTGGCCACCTGCCGTGGAAAGAGTGTGGGTCCCATGGCCATCTTTGTCACGAGGTGTCTGATAGGATATGTTCAGTGGTCCCGCATATGCCTCGTACCCCTTATTGAAGTATCTTGCACCAATCAACTTCCTGCAGAAAAAGTATGTACCGTTACTCTTCTCAAGGTTACTGCACATACAGCTTGCATGCCATTACATAACATACTCTACGGGGACACATCTACCGATTAAGAGTCATGCCCAAGCAAGTGCCTACCTTAATTTTTCAATATCATTGGTAATTTCTAATTTTGTTACATTCAAATTTAATATGACACATTAACATGAAATATGCCTAGACTTAAATATCTAATGACCATTTGAATATTATGGGACAGAGAGAGAAGATAGAGACTTGTTGCAATTGAAGCTGGCATCAAAGTCATTCTGGCAAATTCCCTTCCACTGACTTGGGACATCAGCCATTCCATCATCTGCAAAACTTTCTGATTCTGGCCATACACCTAAACCAAAAATAATAATTCACTAATTTGGAAAGTTAATGAAAAAGAATATCATCTTCAAATATGATATCCCGCATGATTATTAAAGCATGGGAACAAAATTTTTGTGCGAAATTTGTGCTCCCCTTGTGCTATTTTAACACACTAAGTCCCTAACCTAAATAGTAGTATACTCAGTAGTATCAAAAGACACGTAATTTGAAATTAGAAAAGTTGACCATCCTAATGCAATCGAAAGCTAATAAACAATCAACAACTATCAAAAGATATAAAATTTAAAATTGGAAAGTTGTTCGAATTATTTTTCAGGATATACTAACTATTTGCATTTGATAGCAAAAGTTAAATCACCGGTCCTCTATGTTTTTTTCTTCGTCAATTGATTGCGGAAGTCAAATTAATATGGCGCAACAATAACCCAAAAAAAGAAAAAGAAAAGGATTGCACTGGTACCTGAGTCGAGATTTCCAATGATAGTGTCTTTACCATACCCTGCTTTGCTCCAGAGAGAATCTGAATTGACATTACCATCACTATCTAGACCTAGAAATTGCCATGATCTTGTAGTCTGAAGCTCATAGCTTCTGCTTGGAAACACTGATACCACCCCTGGCAACTCTGCAACAAATTTTGGAAATCTTGTGTTATATATTTTTTCCTTTTTGTGAAACAATTCAGTATAACCACTAGAAAGAAAGAACTAACAAATTAACAATTTAACTATTAAATAAAATGAAATAACAAGAAATGAGGATGTCTGAGAGAGATATACTTGATATCTTCTCTGCTGTTTTCTTGTTGATTTTGGCAGCAAAGCCATTAATGTTCTGGGTATACGAGTAAAATATTGCATCTTGCGCTTCTTCCAGGCTGCAATTCAAAACTTTTCAGACATTAACTGCTACATTAAGAAACCCATTTTCTAATTTAACAAAATTAAGATTATACACTTTTCTAAATTATGTATATATGAATGTATTGCTTACGTTCCCAAAACCGATCCCAAGAGCTCGAAGTGAGATTTGGCTACTCTAGTGTGCTGTGCTATCTGGCTGCTACCAGCAAGGAGACGTGACGGTTCGCCGAGGTACACAATGTATGGCTACATCAGAAATTAAGATATGAAAAAGTTTGATGATATGTACTTAATTTCCTTTTTGAATTATATATGAAGAGTAATGAAGAAGAGGAGGCTTTCAAGTCTTTACCACTTTATCAGCAGCTATGGCATTTTCTTTCAAAAGGAAGAACGAGAGCAAAGCAAACAAGAGAAAGGTGTAATCCATCTTTCTCTCTCTTTCTCTTTCTCTCTTTCTCTCTCTTTTCGATTAATTGGCACAAGCAGCCTACTGTTCTCTCTCTCTCTATCTCTCTGTATCACCTCGACTGTTTGTTTTATTGAGGGAGAACTGAAGACGACTGCTGAGCTCTGTTTTTGTCCTCTTTTTATAGCCCAGTTGTGTGCGAAAGAACCTTCTATTTGGATTGAATATGAATATTTCTCTCTCCTTCAAATTTTAATTAATTTTAATTTTAATAGTGTTATAATGGGGAGATATCACTTAATAACATTAAACTTCATTTTTTGAAGATTGTCAAAATTGCCATAGCAAATCATTGCTAGTGAACTCAAATAACCAACAGTGATAATCTATACTAATATACAAAAACGTTTGACAAAAAAAAACAATATTATATAGCCATGTCATTATTTAATACGAGCCATTTGATCTAAGAATTTGATGGTCCAAATCTGATCTCTAGGAGCGCTGCAAGACGTTGCGAAGGAGAAAAGGCCCTGCACCCAAAAAACGAAAAGACGCCAGCCTTTGTTCTTCGCATCCTAAACCCTCAGAGCCATGATTTCTCCTCTGATTTTGGCCCCATCTCACCATTCGCGTCTGGAGTCTTCAATTGCTTCAAGGAATCATCATATAGCTCGTCTTCAATTGTTATATTGCATTCTCTTGCTATTCCTTTTCCCGCTATGTGTTATTGGTTACCCATTAGCCCAATAAGGTGAGTAGCACTCCCCCTGACCGCTTAATTGCAGAAGTGGATCAAAGCCTCCGCCTTGATCCACTTCGTCTCCGACTTCGCCACATCTCACTAACTGCTATGTCAGCGTCTCAGAGACTCCGCCTTGATCCACTTCATCTCTACCTCTATAATTTGTCACACTACCACCACACGATTCTTCACATTCTCTTTGAAGCTTCTCCTCGTGGCTTTGTCTGAAAGTAATTATAGGTATTTTTTATAATTTCTTAAACTAATTAGAAATTATGTTTGCCTTGCAATTTGAATTTGTGAAGAAAGCAGTCCTTCAAACCTTTATTTGTTGTCGATTCATTTTTCCCCCTTTTGAAATCTAAACTGATTGCAAGAAAAATTGATGCAAAATCAAAGTATATATACGAGTTTGTGCCATCCTTTTTTGTTGTTCATTCAATTTTTCCCCTTTGAAGTCTAAACTGATTGCAAGAAAAATTGATGCAAAATCAAAGTGTATATACTGATTTGTGCCATTCTTTTCTGTTATAATCCAATTTTGAAGTGGAAAGCAGTATGAAAAAATTGTAAAAGATTCTTCAATAATCAGGATCAGCTTTCTAATACAGCTATACTCAATAGCCATATAATTTGAAGTTTCAAAAGCATGTCAACACACTTAATAAACTTGCAATGAAACTAATTACTGTTGAGGCAAGAGAAACTGAAAGAAATATTTTGTGATCATATTGAAATTCCAATTTAGAACAAACTGTAATCATGAACTAACAGTTTTAACATCATAAAGCTTTTGTACATCTAGATCATCAAATGAAGAAAAACAACCTCTTTAGACTGACTAAGATATATATAGATAAGAACAGTGATAAATGAAGTGTGCTTTGAGTATAGGGAATTTCATATTTTCTGTTGTTTGTGGGATTGTTGCAGATATTTTTATATCTTCAAGTCTGTGCAGGACATTTCTGGTACAAATAAACAAGGATTACTATGTAATTTCAGTACATTTCTTATGCCAAAAATTATCAATATTCTAAGATACAATTTCAATCCAATTTTTATAATACCATGAAATTACAGTTTCATTTAATGTTCACTTAGATGAATGTTCCAATAAAATTTATATCCTTTATTTCATACTAATTTATTTTCTAATAATGAGAATTAGAATTAGGTTGCAAAATCAGCTCCTTTAACTTTTTTTAGTGAAATTTTTTTATAAATTTTAGTAAGACAGGTTCATGCTTATCAGGTTTTTTCAGACCCCACCTCCCCCACCCCCCACCACCCTCCAAAAAAAAAATAGAGATTCTGAAGCATTCAATTACTTGAATTCATAAACTTATAATCTACCCGCCAACGGGTGCCTTAGTTACTGAAATGATTAAAAAGTAGTCCGTGGCACTTTGCACCAATAAAGAGAAGAACCATACCATGTACAGGATTGGGTCACAACTGGTTTGGGTCTCATAGTAAATTTAATGTGTTGATGTGAATATTGTTTTATATTACAATGTAGGATTAAGCCAAACATTTATACTAAAGCATTTATATTCCAAAGCACAATACCTCCTTGATGAAGAACATGTAATGGTTCTTTATCTAACGTGGTACATGGTTAGTAAGATTTTATTTTTTGTCTCTTTACCAAAAATTGATCCTGTCTGTTCACCTCCAAATTGCAATTTTTTAAGCAAAAATAAGTATGACCAGTAGAAGCAATACTGAATTCTAAAATATAATTATGTTTCAACAAAAGTTTGAAAAGTCTCAAAAAGAGATTTTTCTAAAAAAACACAATAAAAGCAAAATTGAGTCATGTTGAGGTGTTATATAAAAAAACTTTTTGCTTCAAATTAATGTTAGGCTAACTCATGCAGAATGCAAAGGTACAGTATCAGAAACCTATCATGCACCTTTAATAAATGGTATTTAATCTGGCTAACAATACCAATTGTATACATGATTGGTTATGATTTGAAATTATAATGGTTCATCCTTTTAGTTACAGTATCATGCTGATACATTCATCTTATATTGTGAGTATTGGTGGGTGCCTTTAATGTTGAGCAGTTTTACCAACAATTGCAAATCCTTTGATAATTGGTATAATGATTTATGTACCAATCACGGAGGTTTTTTCTATTATTTTCCAATTAACTGGTGTGGTGACCTGTCCAAGTGTTAATGCTAAAACTTAAGGGCTTCTTTGATTAAATTTTTGCTATCTTCACAAATTTACTTCAATCCAGCTTACATAAATCCTTTATCATACAACCAAATGACCAATATAAGCACGTATAGAGAAAATATGAAATTTGTTATTTTATCCTCCAAGGGATGAGAATAAAAGAACAAATTGGTGATTTTGCCAATGATACTCCATGCACAACATGAGACATTGGTTTCTTTTGCATTAAGCACAGATTTGCTTGACAAATATGTCTCTCATTCAAAAGATCAGATATAAATATTCTAGGATTTGCAATTTGAAAAAATATTAGAAATATCTGACATATGAATTTCTCACATATAAACCTCTTCTAAGTCCTGATTAGCAAATGTTAAAAGTTGAAGGGCCAGACAAATGTGGAACATCTTTGAAAGAAAAAAATGATGAAACATTAGATGTGAAGGTATTTAATTTTCTTTGTTTTTTTTGTGAGTGTTTTTTTTAGGAAAATATTCTTTGTGTATTGTTTTTGCAAGTATGCATGATCTTTCTCCTATAAAAATATGCTTGTTATATTCTCATAGATATGGTATAGATTGAAGGATATTAATTAGCTTGCTAGACTGAAGTCAGATCATGAACAAATAATCATCAACTTTTTGTTGTTAAAGTACTTTTCTACTTATAGAGTAAGGATCTAATATTAAATTCAAATAAAACTTTGGTTGACCAAAATTTAAATTAATTTCAGGATCTTACTTTTAATCACTATATCAGGGTAGGCATTTGTATATGATATTGTATTGCTAAAATGTTTTTTTTTTCCCTCTACGACTTGTTTAAACTCAATTTCAGAAAGTCTTGTATGGCCAGAGAAGGTGTTTGAATGCCAAATTCACATGCTATATATATATAGTATTGGTGAAAATTGTACAGCATGTATCAGATTAGTGGATAAGAATGGATGTAATTGGTACAGAGAAATGTAGCTGAGAGTATGGCATCAGTTGAGACTTGAGAGAGACAGAAATAGAAAATGTAATTGTCCAGCAGAGCAAGTTTCTACTGGAAGTTCACCATTTGTTTTAGGAGTGGCTTCTTGTACAACAGTTAGATGTGCAAAATACATCTCCTTTTTTTTTCCTTTTTCTTTATTGAAGGATAATGTTATGACCGTTGCTCTCTACCGCAAAATTATCAAGTAGTGCTAGGCTGAAAATTTGGAAAACAACACCAAATTCTCCTTCAATTTTTCACCTAACGCTAGCTTCTTGTTTTTTATATACGCAGATGGATTTAGACAATATAACTAACCAATCAATAATGCTCGTGCCAAGTTAAAAGTTGTGACAAGTATATTCAAAATGCAAAGTGGTCCAATGCAAGATTATGAATTGTTTAGAGTGCTTCCAAGTTTCCGTTGCAAAATCAATTCACGAGCTTTCATCACCGATTAACATTTGAATACGCCTTCAAATTCTTGTCAAGCTCTACTTATTCAAAACAAAGAATATCTTGTCAAGCATCTACCGCAAGATTATCCAACACTGACGTCTCTAATTTCACCACATCATATGCCTTCTATTTCTAATTTTCTAGCTCTGCTCCTTTCTCTATTTCACTGTCTTATACGTATATACGTATATGTTTCATTTTGCCCATTTAAGAACAGAATACATCGAAATAGAGTTCTTTTTAATCACTATATGCTATTAAATCATGTTTTGATGTTGGATTTCAAAATTAAATTTTGTTTTCTACCATTCTCAAAAGGCCAATATAAATAGTTCTCAAATGGTCTCTCCCATTTGCTTTGAGAAAAAAGCTATCCCACACTTGTTTATATTGATTATATTGATAATATTTTTAAGATCAATTTAAGTAAGGTTGATGTTTAAAATATAAATAGTTTATCTGAAATCTTTTGGTCAACAAAACAAATTAGCACAAGACACTTATTCTTTAGAAAAATAACAATAATAATAATAATAGATTGATATAATTTTCAACATGTAAATAGCCTATTAATAAAATTCCATGTAATTTCGATATCACATGATAATGCGTTCACCAGTAAATTTGTAAATCACTTGTTGAACGAGAAAAAATATGCATCAAGTTTCATCATTTTTTTATCGAATATATCATGTCTATGACTATTAAAATAAATAATTATCAAATGGTGCTCTTCCATGTTGTTTTACATATTATGATTCAAAATGTTTTGATTGCTTATTCAAAAAAACATAACTTTTTCATTCTTTGTATCTGCTCTAGATAAATTAATTAATTACATGATTCATTTTTTTGGTTTGAATATACTTAATTTCTTACTTCTTTCATTAAAAATGGATGTCAATCATGGAGTCATCAATTTCATTGAAACATTTGATTAGGATGATCAAAGAATGAATTTACTTTGTGAGCTCCAGTTTAGATTCTAAATAAGATGATTTTAAGTTTGAACTCATCGGATATAAAAAAGATGCAAATAATACATGTCAAACTTGTCAAGAAAGCAAAGAAGGGAAGAATGACAGTGATATCCCTGTTATGATTTCTATGAGAATGATGTAATTTTATGTTAAATTTAATTAACTTTCTATTATATAAATGATTCTCCTTGACATTAAAAAATTCAAATTTATAAAAATAAAGCTTTTCTTTTTTATTTGAGCGAATGGTAGTGTATCTGTATTTTGTATCATAGTTATTTTGAATAATGCAATTTGTTTATATTAGTCATATACAAGTTATCGACTTCAATTACGGGACGTATAAATTAGATAATTTGTTTGCAAATTTCAATAACATGGCAGCTTAACAATAATTATGGATGCAAATAATTTCAATTAGCAAATTTTCAGCGGAGAGTATGTGAATGGAAAAAGAATGGAATATTTAGTTACTTTTTCTTTTAAGAGAGCAGCAGCAAGGATAGTAAGCTTTAAACTAATTACTTCTTTTTGTAAAACAATAGCGTCTTTATAAAAAATTAAAAAAAAAAAAGTATTTGATTTTTGTACTGTTCGAAGCCTAATTAGCGCTGTTAACATCCTCCAAGGTCAATCTAGAGTCAGTCAATGGAGCCGCCTTGGCAAGTCTTTCCAGTTGGCGCGTAGCTTGTCCCACTAGGGAAACTTTTGCCAACACCTGGCTCACTGCCTCGTCGTAGATTTGAATTTCTTTTTTCCAAGTGGGTCCCAATCATATTCACTGAACAGGATGCTTTTCCTGTGCTCTTGGACCAACCAGCATTTTTCTTTACTCTTGTCTCTATCCAGTACCTACCGAAAAGATAAACGAGGGAGAACAGTTCCTCGTGGCAGCGTATATTTATAAGTTATGTGTAGCGAGTTAATTTAAGAACTTGAGAATGCTTAATAGATCGTTACAGATATCTGTACAAAGTTCGGATTATAGAATATTGCACACAGGTGTCCACCTTGTTTAATTTGATTATTGAATATGCTTAGTTCTATCAACCTTGATGAGATATATAAATGTATTATAATAACTTTTTGTTGAATATGCATTGCCTTTGCGTCGTCTTCCTCTGCCTTTCCGATTAAGCATTCAAAGCTGTCCTATTTTAGTTATTTTTGCACCTAAATAACTTCTACCGCTTCGAATTTCTTCAATTTCTCTCGGTAGTTTATCTGCTGTCGTCTTCAGCTGCTGGTAAGAATGAACTGAGATGTAATTTGCACCGAGTTGCTTAATCTAGTCATATGATTAAAGTATGAGAATCATTCCCAATTGATTTTGAATAAGAAATTGGTATGGTTTTATTACTTCTGTTTTTCGTTTGGATTTGGTGTTTCTTTCATCGCTCAGTTTCCCCATTTGCTCCAGTCTAGATAATATTTCTCTTAACTAGGTTGATTTGGAGTAACGCAGGATTAAAGAAAATAACTTTTAGCAAAATTGGAATATATTCCTCTGAATCTCACTGCTGAAAACTGAACTTCCTGCTCAATTTAGACTTCAATTTTGACCAATTCTATCTCTATTCCCCCAATAACCAGCTAAAAATGAAAGGAGAGGCATTAATGCATTATACCAAAACTAATAAGCAAAATTTCTGAAGATTTCTTTTAACTGGGAGTTATTTGCAAGTACAGATGGGAGCCAAAGAATCAAGACCAAGTAGCAGCCGCTACGGTTACTCCAGTGGCCATGGGTATGGGAATACTGGGAATACCTCCTCTGGATATGGGAACAATTACCCGGGATATGGGACTAACACCCCAGGATACGGCAATGAAGCCTCAGCCTATGGGGATAGGTCAGGCTACAGCTCAGGTTACCATTCTAGTTATCCTTCGTATGATCATCCCTATAACAGCCAAGCCGTAAGTGAGAATACTAGAGGGAGGGTGCAAAACAAGTATTCTCGTATCGGTGATGACTATCGTACTCTCAATCAGGTATTGTTATTTCTCTTGAATATGCATGTTGCCATTATTTAGATTGTCCTTTTGTTTGACCTGTCCTCCAATTTTTACTGAGGCCTTTAAGTCCACTGGATATATTGCTAACTGTAATCGGATTTCACTCCTTTCCTTAAAGTTTTTGTAGGCGAGTCAACTGGATCTAGTCTGACCCTCTTATGATAACTTTTATATCTTTATAAGGCATGTATGTGTAGTATCATATACGGTGCTGGTCTGTGTGGTTAATTCCTTGCACTGAAGCTTGAGGTGACCATTATGGTGCCAGCTTGTATTGATGATATTTTTAAATGACTGCAAAAAGCATTTTATACTTGATTTTCTATGTGTGTTAATAGGTAACAGATGCTTTGGCACATGCTGGTCTTGAATCATCGAACCTCATTGTTGGAATAGACTTTACCAAGAGCAATGAATGGACAGGTACCAGAAGGATCAATTTCTCATCCACTTCTTTATTTGGATATTTATCTACTTTGTTGTGTGTCTACTTTTCTATTTATTTATTCATATAACCGTATTATGTTTCATTTGCTATTGAGTTGAATTCTTGACAGTGAAGTTCATACTAAGATCAAAATGTGTTGAATTGGGCATAAGTGATCAGAATGTCACAATGGAATTTTAGTATCATTCAAATTTTGCTAATCCAAGGGCAAATTGCATATCAAATTTCAGGTAAATTATCCTTCGGGAGGCATTGTTTGCATGATATAGGAAGTCAACCAAATCCATACGAACAAGCAATTTCTATAATAGGAAGGACCTTATCAGCCTTTGATGAGGACAATCTCATACCTTGCTTTGGTTTTGGTGACGGTAAGTTCAATTAGTGAGTTCTTTCAGTTACAAGGGAAAAATTAAGAATAACCAGCCAATAAAATGACATCTGCACACTTGTTGTTAAATAGAGAAATTTACTTTGTAAAGTTCAGTTATCTAAAGCAGTGTTTAGTGAGAACTAAAATTAAGGGCATTTGTGCTGGGCAATGATTTTATAATGCATTTAATGAAATATTCCTAGCAGTGACTGAGCAAATTAGACACTATTTTTTTGCAGTTTAAGCCGATTTCTTGGGATTGACTTGAACTTTGCAAATGAGGGTGTTTTCATAAAATTAGAAAAAGCAAAGTCCTTTTAATTTCACAAAAATAAAATAATACACTTTTCTTGGCACAAACAGCATCAACACATGATCAGGAGGTATTCAGCTTTTATTCTGACAATCGACCATGTGATGGCTTTGAAGAAGCCCTTGCCCAATACAGAGAAATCGTACCTAACCTTCGTCTAGCAGGTCAGTCAGATACCTTCTATGAGTTCCACTACTTGAAATTCAAGTACTTGTTAACAATTATTGAATTCTATGTTAATGTGTCATTATGATATAAACAGGCCCGACATCTTTTGCACCAATAATTGACACAGCAATAAGCATTGTAGATAGCACAGGCGGCCAATACCATGTTCTTCTCATAATAGCTGATGGCCAGGTGACAAGGAGCGTGGATACAGAATCAGGCCAGTTAAGCCCGCAAGAAAGAGCCACCATCGATGCCATAGTAAAGGCTAGGTAACTATATTGAAAGCAACCCCCAATTTCCTACTTCCTCTTTTCCTTTTGTAAGTAAACCTAATGGTCTCCAAAGTATTTCACACTTCCTATTTTGTCCCTAAAGTTCTTTGCTCCTGTTGTGTCCCTTGTCCGAGCTGTCTCCTTTAGTCAAAAATTAGTTAAATGTTCTACTTCTTAAAATGGTCATTTTGCTTTACCATGCGATTGAAATGATACAAACTATGATGTTTAGGGACCAAGCAGGGAACTTTATAAATAATACAATCAAAATCAGAAACTAGTGAGTCTTTAAAGGGCCATTTGTATATTTTGCTCAATTTTATTTCATGTTTTGATTATGTTTTAATTTGTGAGAACCGATGCAGCCAGTATCCCTTGTCAATAGTCTTGGTTGGAGTTGGAGATGGGCCTTGGGATATGATGCATGAGTTTGACGACAACATCCCTTCCCGTGCATTTGACAATTTTCAGGTTATATTTATTTAATATTTCCTGGTACTGAAGCCAACAATTATTGTTCCAAACAGCACGTTGTGTTTGATTCCATTTCCTTTTCATATATTTTTCTTTTGTTTTATCTTTATCTGTTTGATCACATTGTTTGTTGGTAGTTAGAGCTGTAGTTGCAAACTACTACAAAGTGACTTATTATTAAGCTAGTGATATAGTCTTGTGAGCCATTTGCAAACTTCCAGAACAAAACCTTTTAATTTAAAATCAAATTAAATTAACAAAAATCGAACACAGTACGGATGAACAGATCGTGAAGAAAGTCTGTTGATCTCATACAAAAGCTCTTATCTATGTCTGCAAATTCCCATTTATTTTGTAACTTTGAACTATTCCATAAAAATTAATTTATGTTCAACTTCACATCTGTTTTATTACTTGTGTCTAAATTTCAAAGTAGCACTTAAAGAAGATGCTGGTGTTAATTTCTAAGTATGAGATACATTAGGTGCTGTTTGTGCAAGTACCTTTTTTTTATTAAACCCTATTGCTAATACCTTCATCACTGTCTAAACCACAATTGATATAAAAAATGTCAAGGGAAAAAACTACAAGAAAACCAAAACAAGATGAAAGAGAGGACTAAAGGTATTGTTGTTTGTACAGTTTGTAAATTTCACTGAGATAATGACAAAGAACATCCCGTCAGAGAGGAAGGAGGCTGAGTTTGCACTGGCTGCTTTGATGGAAGTACCTTCCCAATATAAAGCGACCATTGACCTTCAACTTTTGGGGTACTTAATAGTTTTAACTTTACTATTCATAAATAATATCACTGAAAAGTCTCATTATTCCTCATGCAAAATAAGCCAATCTTGGCTAAAACACCCAAGAAAATCTAGGGACTTTTTAATCAATTCCACAAAATGGAGCCATTATTTGACTAAACATATTAATTCTGTGTATTGTTATTTTGTGTATTTTTTTTCAGTCGCCGAAGGGGAATTCCACCAAGAGCATGTCTGCCGCCACCAACCAGGAATACTTATTCCCGAGGAAACAGTTTCAATCAAAGGCAGCCATCAACTCCTACTTATGGCAGCAGGCCTTCTACACCGTACTCTTCAGAAAGTACTCTTGAAGATAAGCTGGTATTTATCTTCTTTGTCAATGCAAGTCACAACATAATTTGAATAATTGTTCTGATACAGAGATCTAATAAAATTATTTTCCTCAACAGATATGTCCAATTTGCATGTGGAAACCAAAGGATTGTGCATTCGGATGCGGACACCAGGTAAGCAAAACAAAGATGTACCAAATTTTGTTCTCACATCATTATATTCCAGACTTGATACATTGAGATCATAAAATTTCAGACTTGTTATGATTGCGGAAGAGACCTGGAGAGGTGCCCAATATGCCAAAGCCCCATAACCACAAAAATCAAGCTCTACTGATGTGTAATAACAAAGTCGATTTGGTAGATAAAAGAATGGTACATGTGTACAAAGCGCTCTGAGTTCTACATTCAAACTTTCGAAAGAAATTTGCTTTGCAGCAATCAAAAGTATGTCCATATGTTTTTCTTATTAGATCTTGTAAATTCCATAGTTTTTGTAGGTTGCATTTAATGGACTCGTGCATAGTCAAGTGAAGGGAACTTGTCTCTTATTTGAACAAAGTTTGTTTAATGTATCATAAATATGTAATTTATGATTAGATATATGTATATTAAGTTGATACTTTCATGAAAAATGTTGTAAATATCTCTATACCAGAACACAGCTTCTATTCTGATAACAAAAAGAAGAAGAAAAAAAGGAAAATATGAAGAAAAATGCCAAAATGAGGGGGCGGGGAAGTGTTGTATTTATTTTATTAAAACTCAAATTAGTTGTCTTCATATATATTATGATTTACGTGAATCAAGCTGCTACATAAATAGTCGTTAGTACGATGATAGCATCAATTGTTGCATTACTTTATCATTACACTGTATTTGGTAAGTTATAAATTGCTCTTTTCTCAAACTGATATAATTAGAGGTGTTATTTTCACCCGATTATCTGGTATAGAACTGAATCCGAACCGGCACCAATCCAGATCCAATTAATCAGAACCAATATTATAATGGATATGATATGAGTTTCATTTAATTATCCGATCTAAAACTGAATCTTACCCGATACCCATATAAATATCTAATACAATGTTAATAGAATTTTTTATAATTAATTAATATAGAATAAGATCAATGATTAATAACCATGAAAAGACAGTAGTATCTTTTAGGAAATAAATATTTACAGTAATATCATATGTTAGGAAACAAATTAATACACATTCAATATTTTACTTTCCAAATATTTCTCTCCTTCTCTATTCTAAATTCAAAAATTCTTGACGAACATACTATTGTATTGTATTATTATAAATAATAGTATAACTTTGATTTTGGAGCATTTTTTAATTATATTAATAATAAATTCAATGTGATATATTTAAAGAATTATCTTTATAAGTTTAAGAATAATGTGATTCTCAAATACTTGTGATCCGTACCCGTCTCAGACCTAGATCGGACCCAATAGTTCACAAATAAGTTACAGATATTTATCTATCCGGAATCGAAATACTAGACCCGAAATATTTGTTGTTAGATGCAGTATCCGGACCCGGATCCAATCCGGTTTCAAAATAATAAGTATATGGATCGAAATTCGAACTTGAACATTTTTTAAAGTACGGATTCAAATATAATAATATCCGAACTCTATCCGTCCCAATAGCACATCTAGATATAATTATGCAGCCGCTTCTTACAGCCATTATATATGGCATTAAGTTGGAACAGAGCCGTTTGCAGCAATTGTATTCTCGATTTATAAATATATAATCCCTTCATTTGTTTTGAGAAGAAAATTTCTTTTCACAATTATTATCATTGAAAGAGATTATATCAACTCTTATCAAGGACTAATCAATATGAAGAGAAATCCTGACGCAATTGGAGATATTTCACCTAAAACCTTTTTTTTGTGCTTAAGAAGTTTTGGATTCGTTAATGCAATTTTGAATTATGTCAAACTATAATTTTCATTTTTAATAATTTGTTTTCTTAATCAAAGTTTAGATTTTAAGACTAAAATTTTCAACAGACTATTTTAGATTCGCCAGCTATGTACCAACATCAGCTACTTTGTCCCTTTTTTTATTTTGTGAGAAGATTCCTGTACCCTTTCCACCGTAAATTTTTTTTCCTTTTTTTGCGTTAAAAGATCAGAAGAGCAACAAAGGTTGTAATTTGGTAGAGGTACATCAGAGATTTTTAGCCTTATTTACGTCCACTGTGGCACACAGAATCAGACAACTGGTTTCTCTTTTTTTTTTTTTTTTTGTCTTTCTGGATTCTATAAAAAAAATCAAAAGAATATCCACAATTTAGTATTTTCATTATTATAAAAGAATCAAAGGAAAGGAGAGGAGGGTTTAAATGCTTTCTTTTTATGCCTCCATTTTTTAAATCTTAATACTTAAAATTTTTAAAATTAAAATGAAAATAAAGGTGTGAGTTGTAACTAATATCTCTTTCTATATGAACAGATAAAAATATACGATATTTTAACATTATTTTATTTGACATCAAAAGCTGTAAGAAATGCATTGATATGAATAATTTTTGGACATTGATTTTTTTATTCATATAAAATGAAAGTTAAAAAATCAATAACTTTTTATATACATAAAGAAAAAATAATATAGATTACATCTAATAGTTTTATTTTAACATTTAAATTTTAAAATTTATATTATTAGAAAATTAAAAATTAAAGCACGATGAAGACACAAAAAATATAGAATTTCAACCTCTTGAAAGACTATATCTGGAATCTAAATATATGCATTCAGGATTCAATGAACCCAGTTCAGAAGATGAATATCAAAGAACGCAATGATTTACACAGCGAGCCAATATTTCTGAAAGCATGCATTAATATTCCAGACATAGTTTTGCTTCTCAGAAACAGAGCATCACTTCTATTCTTTACGAAATCCGGATGGATAAAATAAAATTTCCACATTTTTTAGGCAAGTTAATCAACCATCGATCTTAGAGCACCAAGCAGAAACTTGGTTGTGCTAGTACTTGTACCCCTTCACATACAAGCTCTCAGATGCCGCTGCATCGGCGTTCCCCCCCGCATACTTCCCTAATGTAGACTCAGAGTTTGCTTTGCACCGAGCCAAAAATGCTGCCTGTGCAGCTTCAACATTCTCCTTCTTTCCGGCCCATTTCTTGATGGTACTCTGCTGCAGAGCCCGGCCGAAGGAGAACGACAGCGTCCAAGGCTTCAGCACATCCAGTTTGTTCATCGCATTCAGGTTGAGTGTTGCTTCCTCCTCACTTTGGCCACCAGATAGGAACACGATGCCGGGGACAGCAGGAGGGACGGTGCGCCGAAGAGCGGTGACTGTGTACTCGGCTATCACCTCTGGAGCAACCTGAAGTGGAGACAAGTTTGTTATATGATGCAAGTGATATAAGAGATTAGCATTGAAATAGCCATGCATTAGACTCCATGTAGGGTATAATCAAAATCTACTTTTTTGCGTTACTTCTCTTTTTAATTGTGGCTTAATTAGATTATTTAGATATACCGACTGAACAACACCAAAAAAGCTACTACTGTTTACATTTTATCATCATTTTGACAAATGTTAGATGCTAACTACAACATTTTTACTACATTGACAAACTGAATGTATATGATTATTAGGTAAGTTGACCATGGCCATACCTTGGGACTATCAGAGCCTGGAGTGACCATATTGGGCTTCAGAAGAGTGCCCTCCAAAAGCACGTGGTGATCGTTCAATGCCTTGTACACGGCCGCGAGCACCTGCTCAGTCACGGCGGCGCATTTTGCAATGTCATGGCTTCCATCAGTAAGAATCTCAGGCTCCACGATCGGCACTAGTCCATTCTCCTGGCAAATAAGAGCATACCTCGCCAGGCCCTGTGCATTTTGCACAATCGACAGCTCAGAGGGCTCACTCGGGCCTATCTTCAATACAGCACGCCATTTGGCGAATCGAGCCCCTGCTTTGTAGTACTGCTGGCATCGGGCCCCTAGCGAATCCAGGCCCTGGGTTGTGGTCTCGCCATTCGTACCCGCGATTTCTATGGTACCTTTGTCAACTTTGATACCAGGAATAACTGAGTTCTCCAAAAGGACGTCAACAAATGGCTTGCCATCAACAGTTTTTTGGTAGAGTGTTTCCTCAAAAAGGATGACCCCTGAAAGGAAAGGTAGGGCACCTGGGGCAGTAAAAAGCATTTCACGGAGAGCCTGGCGGTTGGACTCGATGTTTTCCACATTGATGCTGGCAAGCCGCTTGCCGATTGTGCCTGTGCTCTCATCGGCAGCTAGGATGCCTTTGCCTGGCGTGGCGATGTACTTGGCAGTCTTGATAAGTTCATCTGCATTAATGCAGAGAATGCCCTTGTGAGCAAGGCAAGAAGCACAAAATCTCTTGTTGGAACCTTTGGCATGTTATAACTATGTAGCACTAATCACAAAGATAAGGTGCTTTTTTTGTTCGCCATAACTCAGGATAATTAAGTGTATAACAGATAAGGCAAAGAAATATCTCACCAAGATATTGCTGGTAATTATATTTACATCTGACTTAAATAAGCCAAAGGAATAGAACAATATATATAATCAACGTACTCTTTTTATTAAAGATACATATTTACCAAAAAAATAAATAATGATGATGATGAATTGATGATAGAGCACCATTGACATAAACTGCACTCATTTGCTGAATAATAAGAAAATCTTCTTAATGAGATCTGAAACTTATTCAAAGAAATAATAATAATGCGCCTGTTACTCTATCTAAATCTCTAGGTCACTGAACTCCATAAAACTGTGGGTTATGACTCCTTTATCTTTTTTTCAGAAAAAAAAAAAAGGTCACTGAATTCCTAAACACTATAAGCTGGAGTTACACGTGTGAATTTACATTTTGTAGTTTTAGCATTGATCTGCGCAGCACATTTATACATTTTCTTAAAATTGACCTACCTCTGAAAAAGAAAAACCCAGGCAGAAAGTGATTAGGTTTACAGTTTACCTGCATATTTTCCAATGAAGGCTGACATGCTTGCTTTTTGAGTTCTCTGGTCAAGATAGAGGACTTGGCCGCAAAAGCAAAGCTAAATAGACTAGGCTTATATAACCATCCAAACACGGGATATACCTTCTGAATCTACTACGCCAGACTGACACGTGTCAGCACCTAACCCCTTAAATCCTATCATCCCAGGATAAACCAACGAGTGGTCCAGTGGTATCACTTCATACCCATGAAAAATAAAATACCTAGTTTCTCTTCTAAGCAAAATCAAGCAAAAAGAAATAATGAGTGGCAAGGCTCGAGAGATTGATCTGCTGACGAAGACTTATCCAGTGAGAATGTAGGGAGGAAATGAATTGAAATCCTGTGTGCACAGGTCCGTGCATAGCAATTTATACGGCGTATGCTAGACCGGTACATGAGAACTGCATCCACAAGCAGACGAATCGTTCCTGTACTCGTATTATCTTTTGCAATCGATAGAGCAAAAAGATCTATCTCATCTCATGCACATTTACAAAGCTGGTATTGACTGCGCATTTCTATTCCCGATAGCATGCCAGAATAAGTTTTAACCAATGACATTTCAATTTAACCAATATCTGCACTCAGCAATTTGTTTTCATCTCCAGTGGAGAGAGACTGTCTAGTATTGAGACATTCAGTTAATATACACAAGTACAAAAACCCATACCGATAACCACTGGCCAAAAGCTGTAGTCAGATAATCAATGCATACTATATGATAATCAAGCACATTTCACCAACAGCATAATATTTTCTAACATCAATCAACATTTAAACACAGAAGCTCCTCAAAATACAATTTCACCTTAATCAACATCTGCCAAAATATCCACCCCTTCCTCTTCCCCTTCCCCTTCCATTCCATCATTGCCGCCCTTCCAACGTGGTGAATGCGATCCATTTTCCCCAGCATAACCCCCATTGGACTCCCTTATTGTGCTATCAGAGCCATCTATCATTTGATCACTGTATATATTGTCGATCTTCTCTTTGATGGGGGCACTGACATTTCGAGGACTTGCTGGAGGTGAGACAGAAGCAGGCCTAGGTGAATCTACTTGGCCAACAGGATGATCAAGGTCTTGGTCTTGATCACAACTGACAATGCGGCTTCGTCTCTGATAAGGACTATTGCTAGGACTAGCACTGTGACTCAGGGTCCGTTTGCAACTAGGGCTTCGGCCATGCCACTTCTTAGGGTTTGGACTAACACTATCACGAGTTGAATGGTTACGAGGACTAAGGATACTACCGATAGGGCTTCTGCTCTTGGAAGGTGAATGGTCCCATGACCGTTTAGGGTTAGGGCTGGGACTGTGGCTGTTGGTATCTTCATAACTAGCACGTGACTTTCTGGGGCTACGAGATGGATAATCAGAGCGGTCCCTTTTGGGGCTAGAACTATAATTGTCACGAGATGTGTAGTCAGCACGAACCTGCTTAGGGCTAGAGCTATGGTTGTCACGGGATGGGTAACCAGTGTAGTCCCTCTTAGGGAGGCTATGGTTGTTGCGCGATGGGTAACTAGTGTGGTCCCTCTTAGGGCTAGGGCTACTTTTGTCATGAGAACGATAGTCAGAGTGGGCCCGGTGAGGGCTATGAATGGTTCGAGATGGGTAACCAGAGCGGGCCCGCTTAGGGCTGGGGCTGCAATACCGATTATAGCTGCTATCCCTTTCATGAGGAGCCTTGACTCCAACCTTGTTCCCCCTCTCATCTCCAACGTCAACTCCATCATACCTGTTATAGAGAATCACAAATATTCAACTGTTCATTAGAGATGGTCTTCTTTGTTGTTTTCAGTATTTCTACTTCGCTCTTGGCCAGATTTGATAGATTCATAAACAGATTTAAACAAAAAAACAAAGGAATCCAAAATTTGAAGCCAAAACAATCAGTTGACATCCAGGACCTTTCCGATCCAGTTCTAAATGCAATCTTCATCATACTATAACCAGCAGAACAAAGCACCCTATGAGACACAAGTTATGAATAAAAGAGTACATATGCATACCTGCCATAGCTCACATATGGAGCATGGGCATTGTATCCCCCACGGGGCCCATGATCACCATCATATCTCCCAAACTCAGGCTCAGGTCCCCTACCTCTACCAAAAAGATAGTCACCATCTCTCTCCCTATCACGCCCACCTACAGCAGCTCTGTTAGTTGGACTATCAACAGGTCTCCAACCACGGATTGTACGAGATGGTCTCTTGCCAACCCCACCTTGCAAAGCAAGTGCCCTCAGCTCACGTGGGACACGCTGCTTGGCCACCTCAAGGATCTTGATCAGATCCTTGGCAAATCTTGCATCCTTCTGGCAGAAGAATGTGTATGCCACACCAGTTGCACCAGCACGACCAGTACGGCCTATCCGGTGCACGTAGTCTTCTATTCCAGTAGGGAAATCATAGTTGATCACCGTCCTGCCCCGTATCACAAACAGATTAGCACAAGAAAAAGAAAGAAAGCAAAAAGAGAAATGAGATGAGAAAGGGAAATACAAAGGAGCAACTTTTGAAAATGACCCTATCCCAGAACTGTTCAAAAGAGTAAACCCCTTGGCACCGAATACTACATTCTTTAACTGATCCAAATTACAATCCTTTCCATCAAGAGGTCTGAAACAGAATTTTAAGAATCCCAGGTTGTTTGTTCTTTTCTTATAATCTCTTAGACAAAGCCAGAATACAGCACAGAAATTGTACAACTTGTAACTTCAAGAATTCCAGGTTCCTAGCAAGCCCTCAGAGGTTTCACTATTAGTTATAGGCCAATCACTAACATGGCCATTCCATTGGTAGGTATTATAAGTATCTCTTTACCTTATATCCTTAATGTCAAGACCACGAGCAGCAATGTCCGTGGCAATAAGGATAGGGGTACGCCCAGAGCGGAAGTAGCTGAGCACCCGTTCTCTCTCAACCTGGGACTTGTCACCATGAATCACTGCGACGGGAAATTGACGCACCAGGCTGTGTGCCAGCTGATCACACATGCGCTTTGTTATGCAAAATATCAGCACCTTCGCCCCTCTCTCCTGCAACCTCAATATCTGCTCAACCCTCCTTAACTTTTCTGTCTGCAACATCACCTCCACATTCTACATACACATTTTGTTTATATTGGAATCAATCGCCCATCAGATCATAACTCATCTTTACTGCTTGACAGAGTAATAGACTTGCCTGTGTAATGGCATTATTGGCTACAAGCTCATCAACACGGCCGATATTGACCTGGACAGGATGTGTAAGCAGATCTTCAGCAATTGCACGGACCTCCTTGGGCCAGGTGGCAGTGAACATGAGGGTTTGGTGGCGCTGTGGCACCTCCTTTATGATCCTTCGTATTTCAGGCTCAAAGCCCATGTCTAGCATCCTATCTGCCTCATCCAACACAAGGTAAGACACCTGGCGAAGGCTCAGTCGTCGCATCTCCATTATGTCCCAGAGCCGCCCTGGTGTCGCAACCACTATGTCCACCCCGCGTTCAAGGGCCTTCAGTTGGGGTCCTTTTGGGGCACCACCATACAGACACTGTTTTCAGTTGGAAGGTCAGCAGCTAGACACTTGCAGCAAATGGTATGTACTAAATTGGAAACAGGAAAAAAAATCAATACCGTGCAAGAGATACGTGCTGATCGACCGAACTTGGAGACCTCTGCTTCGATCTGAGTGGCCAGCTCTCTTGTTGGAGCAAGAACCAGAACTGTGGGGCCCACTCTAGGGTCATTGTGTGATCGCTTAATGCGAATGAATCCAGGGAGGAGGTACCCAAGGGTCTTGCCTGAGCCTGTCTTTGCAACAGCTACAATATCATTGCCCTCAAGAGCAATTGGCCATGACTGTGCCTGGATTGGAGTTGGATACTGGAACCCTGCTTGACGTAACTGTTCAAATTCATAAAAGGGCAGAAAACCAATTGCATTGCATGTAAATATGTGAATGTTAAACTTCAATAGAAGAATATAAACAAAGAGAAAAAGGTACAATTATGCTGTGGTATGTCCCAAAGTTAGTTACCAGCTCCTCAAGGAAAAGGGTGTGCTTTTGTTTGCCAGAATGCACATCATAGCAGTTGTTGTGGAAAGTGGACTCTTTGTTTGGTGGACCCGCATGACAGCGGCTTGCATGAAAAAGGGTCCGTTTTGAGTGGTAGGACCCGTGTTATCACAGCTCAAACCAGAAGAGACCCTTTCCCCAATGCCAAATAACAGTACTCAGTGATAGTGCCCCACTCATACTAACGTGATCCGTGATTGTCAGGAAGTAGCATTTCTCAAGCAAGCAGAAATGCCACAATATATACAAAACATTTCCATATGGCATGTCGTATAAACCCACCAGCTGTGCTGATATGGAACCCAACTTTCAAGAACTAGGCATCCAAGCAGGAAAGTGGGATCAACTGTCTCATACGTCACAGTTGGTCAACCCACACAGAATTGCAAACCAATGACCCGTGCATGGCAGGTCGGGTCACTCCACGCCAACCCGTTCCTCATGGGCAACGATTTGACCAGGAAAAATTGCAGGGAATATAAGCATAAACTCCACAGCCGCGCAATTGGCCACAGATACAATCCCAGCAAATCAGGTCAAGGCAGGCCCACAATTACAGGCCAGGCACTGACCCAAAGTGAATGGGGCCATCTTGAACTGTACGACATTGGCTCCATCACAGAGCAAATATCGCACCTGGGACTGACAGAGATGCAAAAGAGGAAAAAAAAAGATGAAAAAGAAAGAACTCAATTTTACAGCGAAGATAATTTGAACAGAATAACTCATCCAGCCTGATATATAGTTTTAGGTGAAGTGGTGTGGGGTAAGGAGTCAATGTGAAAAGTCACTTTGGTTTGTTAATTGTAAATTAAAATTGAACGGATAGAATTCTATAATGGAAATTGATTGTACCACAGAACTTTAATTTAGAACAACAGAAAAACAACTGAAAAGGAATAATATATAGAAGCTTTTGGTGTGCTACTTAAAGATGGGAGCAGCAAAAAGCAAGAAATGCAAATACCTCCTTAAGTATCTCTGGCGGAAAATTAGCAGACTCAAACGTTGGAAGTGGCGGAGGTATATTGTCACCCTAAATAACAGTTTATAATGAGCACAAAATATTAAACAAAATCATAAGCAAAAACTACAACAAAAATCTGCAACTGAATAACATTTAAACATGTTGCTCACTGATGCAACAACAATAGACACAGGTCTATCTTCTTATTTAGAGGCAACATACATATCAAGGATGACCAATAGGACCCAGTACCAGCATTGGAAAATCCACTTAATTGACTACATAACAACTGCAAGAATAAAAGTGAAATAAACTCACAATAACAATAATCTCATGCCGCTGGCGGTATGCTTCAGCAGACCCACCATCTACCCCTGTTGGGTAATCCCTCCTGCCGCTTATGGATATAGCCCTAGGATCCCGTGCATCAGTTAGGCCATACATATCCATGCTGCCACCTCTATTGCCTCCTCCCTGCCATCAAAATTTAAAACCTATGTGATCCCAATATAGGCCATGAAATTCAGGCAAACTTCTCCTGAAACACTGTTCTAAAGTAGCTTTATTTTGTATGTATATGCTATATTATAGACCAAGAGTGTACATTATAGAAAGTTGGATGGTCTAGATCAAACAATTAGGTTAACACTATCAGATCTAACATCGTTTATAAATACTATACTCTAGATCTGCTCCACATATCCATCTAGGCTTCCAAATCCAATGCTTTTCGCATGAATAACAAACTTATTGTGAAGACAGAACTAGAAGCGCAAAAAAATTTTGAGGGAAAGGAAAACAAAAGGACAGAGAAATACCTGATGAAAGGTTCTGGCGCGAGGCGCATACCGGTCATCAGCTTCGTCAGGGGAGTAGCTCCTTCTCCGGCGGCGGTCGGGTGCTGCCACGGCGGCCGAGGAGATGCCCCGGCGAGGGGGTTGCGGAAGCGGAGGTGGAGGGCGGAGCTGGTCCTCGGGCGGGAGGGGGCGCTCGTACTGCGTGACGTCGGTCTCTGGATTCCAGTAGTACAAGTAGCCGGTGCTTCCATCGACGAGCCCTCGCCATGGCTTAGGCAGAGTGGGGTCCTCAGGCGCGTAGCGAGGCGCCGCTCTAGCAGTCATGGTAGGAGATAAGGTGTTTCGTCGCCGATCGACGGAGAGAGGAGAGGAAAGGACGAGAGGGGGCGGAGGATACTTGCGTCTCTTTCGCGCTAGGGTTTCAAAGCGGGAAGGCGGGGCACGCATCTAGGTTTCTTTTTACTTTCCCATTAACGACTGAATCGGTGCGCATCAGCTATTTGTTCTTTCGCATTCCAGTTTTTGTTTTTCCACCAGAAAGAGCCGCTACACCTATCATTCATTAATTATTTCCTTTATAGCTTGCTTGCTTTTCTCTCATAACTTGACATCTCTTTATTTCCTTAAAAGCTTTGATATACAGAATAAATAAAGATATTGCCTGCTTTTGTTATTTCATTAAAGTTTAAAAGTTCTGATCACCTTCACATCTTTTAGATCTTTTGATATCAAAAGAGAAAAAACAACAAGATTTTATTATATGGTTGATAAAAGCATCCAAAAGAGACACTAATTTTCATTACTTTTCGAAAGCACTGATAGAGCAAATTGAAAGTTCGACAAAAAACCTCGACATGTGTCGAGGCTTAACTTTCAAAATAGTCATATCACCTCATTCTATTTGATCAGAATAAATTAATCAGAAATTATAAATAATGTCCGAATTTGTATTTGAGACTAAATTTGACACTAATTATTGCAAACCTAACATTATATATTGAAACTTTTATCCGGCTTTGACAATCCATATTATAGCTTTATTTTCCGCAGTATCACAAAAAGAAATGACATGATCACATGAATACTTATTGAAAGTTCATAGTAAATTGATAATTAGAAAACATATTAAACACAAATTATGTCACAAATAATATTGATAATTGGTTCATGATTAAAAAATTGAAATATCAGTATCACACATATGCTACAATAAAAAAAATACACATCATGCTAAATTTAATGAATTGGTTTTAAGTTTTCTTTTTGTTAGTTCAAAAATTGGTTTTCCATCTGTTCAATTAACATAGAAATTAATTACAAAAATCAATTACAATATTTTCCTAAAATCGTAATTAAATATACAAATTATAGTCCCATAACTAGGATAAAAGTTTGAAAAATCAAATAAATATAGCTTATTTGTTCCACATTATAGAAAAATCAAGAATGATCTTAATTATTTACCTATTTGTACCCCTACAAACTCATTGGTTTCAGCTAGTGCTTTGAGAATTGAGATGGTTGTGTAATTATTCCATACAGTGAGGTCTAAGGTCGCCATAATATTATCCTAATCCTGAGCAAAAATTAGCTTTTTTTTAGATAAAGTCACTACTAGACTAACAGTCGTCAATTACTGAATTAGCTTTGAAAAAGATCATAGCCACAGGCAGGGTACACCCAAGTATTAATTGGTTTTCAGTGTTTCAGCATTTCTTTTGCCCAAAAATAGCCAAAGAAGGTTGAAACATCGTCGCACGAACAGATTACAGCTCGCTTTTGAGTTGTTCAATCGTACTGTGCAATTATCCTTCAAAAGACAAAATGCTGATTACCTATATTTAACTTTTTATCTCCTTTGCTTCAATCCCTCTTTGTTCCTCAATCCTCACTCCTAACATTTAGTTTCTTCCTATATTTCTGCAAGATTATTGTTAAGAAAAGAAGGAAACGAACATCGACGCTCTCATATATGATTCTTAATCTACATAGAAAATCTACAAGTTCGCGATGATGAAGAAATTGAGATCTCGAAATTCAACCAGGCGAGTTGAAGAACAGAGCTTGTCAGCTGCAACTCGTATTTCTTCAACTAGCACTGATTTACCTCCAGATGAGTCCACAAACAGTACAAAGCCAGCCCCACAATGCTCGGTGGTCTCGTTTTATGAAACAAAGATAGCCGGTGTGCCCCGCCAGGTCACCATCTCATGGAACAGAAGCCTTATCACTCATTCGTTCTCCATCTCTATTGAGGGAAGGGAAAATGGACCCCTTTTATGTCGTGTCGAGCTCAAACCGTGGCCATTTAGGGGACGGAGGGGCTCAAAAGAAGAAGATGTCGACGGTGACCGTGTTAAGATCTTCTGGGACATGCGATCAGCCAAGTTTTCAGAAAGTCCCGAGCCCATAAGTGGCTACTATGTCGCACTTGTCAGCCAAGAAGAAGTGGTTTTATTAGTTGGGGATTCAAAGAAGAGTGCCTATAAGAAGAGCAAATCAAGGCCTTCGTTGGAGGACCCAATTTTGCTTTGCAAAAGAGAAAGCACGCTTTCTAGGAGGAATTTCACCACACGGGCACGATTCAACGGTGGGAAGAGAGAAGAGCACGACATTGTCATTGAGAACTCCATCCCAGGGTCGAAGGATCCCGAAATGAGAATAAGCATAGATGGCAAGGTTCTGATCAATGTCAAGAATTTGCACTGGAAATTTCGTGGGAGTGAGATGGTTTTGGTGGAGCAGTCGCCAGTGCAGGTGTTATGGGACGTGCACGATTGGGTTTTCAACGGACCATGGTCGCAAGCATTTTTTGTTTTCAAGCCGGGGAAAGCCGAGTTGCCAAAAGAGTATGACGATGACGGTGAAATGTTGTGCGATTGCGATAATTTGAGCGGGTTTTGTTTCTTTTTAAATGCGTGGAGGACCGAATGAGAGATTGAAAAGTTGGCTGAAGTAGTGTCTGAATTTAATGACTTACAATAAGATAGAATTTTTGTCTATATTTGAATGAGAAGCATTTCATAGTTTATATCCTGTTGAATTCTTGTATATAATGGAGTAAATGATGAAAGCTTGCCCACTTATCCTTTTCATACACATTGCACATATTTAATTGTGTAATTTTTGCTCCTTCTATTTGAAATAGTAAACAAAAGCTAAACGAAGTGTAAATCAGGAGGAGAAAAAAAGGTAAGAAGAAAGCTCAAACTTTGAGCCAAACTATAATAGAAGCACATCATGTGCCTGTCCACCCATTTATTAGTGCTCGCAAGGTCTATAAAATTTATACACTAGAAAAACAAAGCAAGTAGTATACCGGCACTACAGATTCATGAATCTAGCATACCGGCACGATTCAAAATTTTCTAGGTACTTATAGGGTTTAGTAGATAAATCTAGCATACCGGCATGATTTTATTACAATCTCATGGAAAAAAATTTCACTCAAGTCATTGTATTTCAAATATCATAGAAATTTAAAAGAAAAAATGCTACCAAGAAAATTACAGATGCCCTGTAACCCTCTGCAACCTCAGAATATCAAGTTTGTTAGTAAGCTGACAAAATGTCTCTCAAGTCATTGTACTTATTGTACTTCAAATATCATCAAAATGCCCGAACTACAAGTCCTTTTTTCACTGATTTACAATAAAGAAAAAGGTGTTAATGCTACACTGGCCAATTTTTTCATGATTTGCCGGGCACACAAGATATTTCTTATTGAGACATTTTGAGCATCTAAATTAGCTAACGAAAAGGGAGAAAAATGAAAAATGTTTTCATTCCATGACAGCAACACCCCCAGCTGCCTTAATTTTCTCCATGATCTCCTTGGCCTCCTCCTTTGTGACCCCTTGTTTAACCACAATCGGTACCTTCTCGACCAGCTCCTTGGCCTCCTTCAGGCCCAAATCTGTAAAACTCCTCACCTCTTTTATCACCTTGATCTTGGCTGCAGTATCAAACTTCTCCAACTTCACGTCAAATACTGTCTTCTCCTCTTTTTTCTTCTCCTCTGACTTTGCGGCACCAGCAGCCTGGGAGGACCCAAGGCTCAGACCTTGGCCAGACAGAGTGCGTGGCAGAGGCTGGTTGAGACGAAGGAGCAAGGCAGGCCCAATTTGCTTTATTTCTCCCGGCGGAAGGGAGGCAATTCGTTCAGCTAGATCAAGGATTTTAGAGGAAGGTGGCGGACTGGGTCCATACGGGTCATAGACAGGCGGGTAGGTGATCTTGTTTGTGGGGTCTTTTGGTGCTGACGGGGCAGCATCAGATAGGTGACAGGACAGTGAGAACGAGGCAGGTGCTACTGGTACAGCAGTGGTGGCTTGTACACGCTTTAAAAGGCCCAAAACCTTCATGGTAGTATGAAAGAGGTATTAAAAAGATGCTCGCTAGTATGTAAATACTAGTTGGGCAATATAGCGCTTTATAGGAGCTTATTTATTACCTGGAGAAAAGAGTAAATGGTTAGTTTAAAAGCATAATTAGTTTATGACTGAAAACTTCTGTTTCCTACAGTAATCTTGCAAAAAGAAGAATCGCTCTTATCCAAAACATGCAAAACAAAAATTACACAATTTTAAGGAAAAGTATGTTTCAATAACTGTTTTTTTTGTAGCAGAAACAATTACATTGAGTTACAGAATAATCCTCCAGCCATACCACTTTGGCACAATACGCAATTTCATTAGTTGGGTATGCTTTCGCTTCTTTATCTTGAATTGGATTTGTGGCTTAATCAAACTCTAAGACTAAACCCTGGAAATGAAATAGTAAAATCCATAAAAGGCCAGTTAGCCTTGGTTGTGCGGTGTTCTCATACCGTCATTGGTACTGGTTCAGCATTTGTTCCCTAATCAGTACACAAGCTCACTATTTGGCAGCTCAATTAGAAGTTACATCAGACTCAAAACTGTGACGCACAGCTGAAATACATTTATTTCATACCAAAATATACAAAGAAGAGATCAAATCCGTGCATCTCTTTCCCGCTCAACATGCATTTATCGATGAACTAGCATCGAATTGAAATAAGAGATAAAAGTGACATTAAAGAATAGATCACCTTTGTGATCGCCTCTCTCGCCAAGGGCGTAGTAGCTGCTTGATCTAGAAAAACTCGCAGAAAGAATCAATAACCGAAAGAGAGAGGAGGATTTGAGAGAGAGAGAGAGGAATAGAATTTAGGGTTCGGACTGTAAAAAATTTCCAGAGAAGGCCCTTTTGTATGGGCTCAAAATTAATGAGTTTATACTAAGTTGGGCCGCTAATGCATAAATTATACCATTGCTATAAATTTTCTAGCCTTTTTTTTGTTTCATCTACGTGCTTGCAAAAAATGTATTTATGTGAAGGTACTAAAAAAGAGTAGTTAAAATTCTTTGAACATGCATATCTTCTTCAACAAATTTCAGATTGCATTAATTTTAGTTTCATAATTTTTTTTAATTATTACAAGTATAATGAGTCCAACATTGAATATATTTTTCCGTCTGTCATCATAACATTTGTCTCTTTTTAATTATATATATATATTGTATAATAAATAAGAATTATTTATTTCTGTGTGTGTTATCAATAATCAGTAATTTCTTAAAATGAAGAAATCATGTGTTTTGGTTATCTGATAATCAAAATGATCGATCTGCTCATATTTTAAATGATCGAGTCAATTCTTGATGGATGAGAGCATCTTAATCCCACTTGCAAATGACCTTCTAATTCTGACATGACACTTATAATTGTAATTTGAAGAATATGACCAATCTTTCTAAAATGTCATATCAATATTTATAATTCTTTTGTAAATGATATGTACATTTACATACTAAAAAATTGCAAAAGATCATTTTATTTACTAATTAGAAACTGTTAGGTCAATAAATCAGCAATCGCAGGGATTTTTAAATTAAATATAAAAAATACTAAAATGGTAATGTGATAGATAAATTTAACTTCTCTATAATTGCAGGAATGAAGATGCTATGATCTGATACAGTATTTCATAATTGAAAGGTCAGAACAAGAAAAGAAAAACAATGCCATCAAAGTAAAAAAAAAATAATAGTACATACAGATTTGTCACAGAAAACCCGCAGAACATTTTCATTACCCTTAGAAACTGATACTCTTCTCCGTGTGTGAAATACAACTCAAAAATTGTCACATTAAAGCCTTTAATTATCTTATACTTCGAAACAACGTCAGTTTGACCAAGTCCCAAACGCTCTTTCTATAATTGATAGTCATGTAAACAGATTAGTTATGGTACATTCAAACATCTAGGATTCAAAAGTTATCTAAAAATAAAATACATAAGGGATGAGACGGCATCAAACATACGTTCAGACATTATTTGTAGATACCAGGGTTTGGTATGTGTTATTGTCATTGGAGAAATTTGATATTAACGAGCTTCCTTTTTTCTTTATTTTTTACTCTTTTTTTTTCTTTTTTGGATTCCGAGTAGTGCAGCTTTGCAGGGATCATATGCAAACTTCTCTACAAATGACATACATAATATTTGAAGTAAGATCACAAAAGACACCATACAAATAAAACTAATATGCCAAAATTTCTCTATTTTCTGGGTTGGTGGGATGGGTGACTAAAACGGAAAAACTGATTTGCTGAGGCTATCTAAAAATACAAGCCAATAAGAACACTCAAGGATAGAAACACGAAATTCACTATGATCAGCATTCAGCATGAGCTAAAATCCTAAATTCTATAATTATATGACCAAATTAACCATATAGATCATCGGCGGAAGCAGTTGAGTACTGATGACATGAGAGTTGAAGAAAGGAACTTCAATCCTGCTGATCCTCCTGGGAAGTATGAGATTGCATAATACGCAAGCGCCAATACCTATAAGAGTACAAAATGTACAGCCATTATTATCAATATTTCCTATATAACTCCACTCAACTGTATATAGAACTCCTGAATATGGAAGAGTCCTTATTTATATATGATCTTCCTCTTGCATCCTTGCTATTGTTTTATTTCCTTTATTTCATACTCCTACAAGTCCAACAAAACAAAAGAACCTTCTCTATCCAAGAGAGCAGAAAGAGAGAGTGGAAAGAACCTGAAGCGCAGAGAAGAAAACAGAGAGGATATAACTATGGAGCACCATGGACACATAAATGGTTGCCACCATGCTTCCTGTGAATCCCAGTGTGAAAGGGAGCCTCTGCGAGAAAACATAAACATGTGCATGACGTTAAATTGCAGATAAGAGAAAGACCAGAAATACACAGTGGAAAAAGGACAACCTACGTGCAGAACTTCAAAAAGGTGTCTACAGTACTTTGGATGGATGAATTTATGAGGGAACCAAAACAAATCTTTAAATGGAGAACATATAAAAAATGTTGTCTGCCCATAGGCCTTTACCAAAACAAAGAAAGTGCTGTCAGGTCAAATTACTGTACAGTGTTTTCATGGTACCATATACTACTAGATCTAAGCCAATAAGATACCAGCAAAACTGTTGCTAGTACAGGGTTGCACGGTAATCCTAGGAAAGAGAGTTTCTAGAAGAGGTATCATGTACCTCTTTGGAGATCATGTGAAAGAGTTGATTTTTTGGGCCTTTTAATGCAAAAAATGAGCCAATAATGCATCCACAGCCAAGTGTGAAACAAATGGCGAATTTCTGAGGCACCAAGACCATGGCTGGTAGAAAGATCGTGAAAGCGACGAACACTAGAAAGATGCCACTGGCCAATAAGAGACCGAAGTACATCAGCGACTTTCCAGATGGCACACTGCTAGTGGCCGACTGGAAGCTGCCTGGTAGCTCTCTTACTCCTTTTGTAATCCTACATTAAAATAAATAGCAGAGTTTGGGCCAGAACTTGATGTATTATGAAACTAAACAATAAAACAAAAGCAAAGTTAAGTTGTAGTTTGGACTTGGCACGATAACTTTGATTCTGCCTGTCAAGCCTGGTACCAAGCAGCGCTGCATTGTATTCTTTACCATGCTTCATTCATCTATTACAGTAACCTTGAGGATCCAATAATTACACAAAAATGTAACAAAATGTACTGCATAAGGAAATTCTGTTTGATTGAAGTCCAAAGTTACAATGTTTTTAAGTTTTAACATAGTGTAAAAGATTATGAAGGCAACAAGTTGTGTCCTAGTGCACAATCAACCCACGCCTTTGTTCTGATAAAAACAAACAATCAGCATAAAAAATGTACACTCAATAAGCGTCCAAGCACTAAAAAGACTCCAAATGTACCTTAACCTTCTATATCTTAATTCTCTTTCACCTGAACTTACAATAATATTATGCAAAAAGAACAGATAATGACATAAAACTACCAAACATAATAAAAGAAAAGATGGTCATGTAATTATGTAAACGGGATAAATGCTGATCTACTTAGTAAGATGCCAGAGATAATAGTATGAATTTCAAGCATCATTGGCTTTTAAAATCAGCAACTTTAGCAAAGCTCACGTCAGATATAGGTTACATTCTAAGTTGAGATCTGATAAATAATCTTTAGTAATACAACACCCTTCTTATTTCTAAAAATTATTAGTTTAGTCTATTCACAAAAGAACGGAAAACTGCCTAGTCACACCCTAATCAAACTATCCAGTAGATATAATTTGGTTTTGGGATCTACTACTTTTTATCAGCTTTTTGAATAAGTGTAGTGGAGAAACCTTTTTAAACTGATTTTCTGCTACCTTCTTAGTTATTTATTGCACTTCTTTCAAGTAGAAGTTCCTCTGCTACTGTTCTTAGGTAATTGGTGGACTACTACCTCTCTCTCTCTCTCTCTTTCTCACACACACACACACACACACACACACAGTAGTTATGATTCTTCATCCTTCTGCTCAAGTACCAGACACTAGAAGCTCAAACCAAAATCCAATTGCACCAATTCACTAGCAACCTAGCTCAATTTCACTTGATTTTAACGAACCATCTCAATCTCTGCTCACCACAAAGGCAATAGAAAAGAAATCTCTGCTCACCACAAAGGCAATAGAAGAGAAACAGAAAGAACAGGTCTCACTTACACGTTGAAAGTGCCAGAGACCTTATCATTGGCTGTACGGACAGCGGATTCAACGTCGAAATCAAACCCGAAATCCGTCTCCTCAGCGGATCTGGCAGCGGCGTAGGAGTTCCACTCCGCCAGCACAGACTGAGAGCCCGACGACGAGGCGCCGCCGCTCGACGAGGGGCCGCCGGTGAACCACGCCTGCGCTGTCTTGTGCATCCTGATCTAAATCCGATTTTGTTCGAGGGGGAGAATCTGCGAACAGCGATGGTTGAAACTTGAAGGAGAGGTCCCGGAGGATAGTCTACCCCGAAGGTCGAAGTAAAATAAAATTGCTTTACTATTTTACCACGAAACCAGGGATTAAAAGAAATTTAAGCGGACTCCACTTGTGTTTACCATTTACGCTTTTCCAATCAGCAAACTGGTTGGCAACTGCAATTATTCTGTCATACAATTAATTAATGAAGACAAGGATCCAAATATGTTAATTAATAAAAAAATATTAAATTATTTAAAAGTTTATTGTTAAAATTATCAAATTAATAGTTATAAAAAAATCTCCTTCTATATATAAAATAAAAAAATATATAATTTACTTATTGTCAAAACTAATACGTTGTGAAAGAATTCTCATTCATTTTTTTCCAAAAGTGAACTAAATGCATCCTTTTTAGCACACTGATTTCACATCGGTGATTGGTCAGTTGTGCAGTGTCAATCCAATAGACATTGGGCTGTAAGAACGAACTACGCCGGATTAGGATGTTGGTAACTGTTGGGTGTAACTATGGCCGATGAAATCCCAGGATCAAGGAAAAGAGCCCAGACCAGACCAGATGGCCCGTCACTTGAGTCCAGAGAGTCAATTCGGGCCAGAATTTTGTGTTTCCCAGACCAAACCCCGACTGGAACCACAAATCAGGAACCCGCTCAAACATCACACGCAGCGCTGGAGCTGCCTTCTTCCATCTTCTTCCGAGCGCCAACCTAAACCCTATACCCCCGCTGTCTCACTCGGGTACCATTTTCAAATCTAAACCAAAGCCAGTGGCTCCTCTCTCTAGCTCATCGCCATGGACGACTCTATGTACGATGAGTTCGGCAACTACATCGGCCCCGACCTCGAGTCGGATGCGGAATCCGACTCCGACGCCGGATCTGAACCCGCCTCGCCCTCCTCCTTCGCCCGCTCCCCGTCCCGCTCCCCACCTCGCTCCGCCGCCTTACTCGAAGACGACATGGACACTGCTCCCTCCTCCCAAATTGTACTGGCTGAAGACAAAAAGTACTACCCCACAGCTGAGGAAGTGTATGGTGAGGATGTTGAAACCCTGGTGATGGACGAAGACGAGCTGCCTCTGGAGCAGCCCATTATAAAGCCAGTTCGAGAGATCCGGTATGAGACAACTAGCCATACTGCCCCCAAGGCACGCATTCCAACTGAGTTTTTGCTTGGCCTTGCTGCAAATCCTGCACTAGTTCGGAATGTTGCACTCGTTGGTCAACTCCAGCACGGTGTGCTTTTTCTTTAATTGTTTTTGTTCTCTTCAAAGGATGAAAAATTGTAAAGTAGCCGTCCTTTCAAATTTTTTTCTTTGAGGGTGAGGGGGTATGGGACAAGAAAAGAGAAAGACTTAAAATCATGCATATATTAAATGGTGCAATTAAAGTAGTTGTTGTTCATGTTTGGTGTTCTCTATGCTTACATTGTGTTCTATTTACTTGAATTCGAAGCCCTGATGGACCCAAAGTAGCTGTCGGTAAAACTTAAGTTGAAAGCTGTCTAATTTAAGTTACTATTGCAGCTCCAGTTCTTTTGCCCCGTGTACTGTTTAATGGTTCAACCACAGAATGACTAAACTCTGAATGATGAATGTACATGGTGCCCACCCTACAAAATCTCTCGTGTGTGGCTGCTACCTATGCTGGATGAGTCCATGTGGACCCACTGTCGTGTGGGGTTGCCATGCATAGGTAGTAAGGGCATACAAGGGCACTGATGGGGGCACTGTGAAATCAATCGAAAAATGTGAAATTTCACTTTTTTAAAAATTAATTTTCCAGGGAAGACGGTGTTCATGGACATGCTGGTGGAGCAGACACATGATCTAACCACATTTGACACCACGTCAGAGAGACACATCAGGTACACTGACACGCGGGTTGATGAGCAGGAGCGCCGTGTATCAATCAAGGCCGTGCCCATGTCCCTTGTTCTAGAAGACAGTGCTGGGAAGTCTTACCTGTGCAACATCATGGACACTCCGGGGCATGTCAATTTCTCTGATGAGATGACTGCAGCACTTAGGCTTGCTGATGGAGCTGTGCTCGTTGTTGATGCTGCTGAAGGTGTCATGGTAATCTCATTCGTTTACCTTAATTAATTTTTACCGAAGCATTTGATGCTTTTGTCATGCTAAAGTTATATTATAGCCTTAACTGTTTTGTGAGTGCAATTCCATAACAAGGAAATTGCATCAAGTGGTATTAGTAGCACTATTAATACTATGACCACAGACCTATCAATACCACTGACATATATTTGCTGTTCTTGTGGATTTGTCCTTGCCTAGAATGGCCACTTGAGAAGACCTGAGATTTGCTTTTGATATTGTACTGGTAATGTACCGAAGAGCTTGTTGTTGATGCTTGCATGTGCTTTACTGAGTTGCAAATACAATTAGCTAGTTATTCCAACATAAATGGCCGTGCTAATTATATACTTGCTTTCATTCATTTTGTTTATTAGGTAAACACAGAGAGGGCTATACGCCATGCAATCCAAGAAAGACTACCAATTGTGGTTGTGATCAATAAGGTAAACTGATATTTTCCTTTTAGATTCCTGTTATATCCAGTCAACATGGTTATGTTTTCTAATTCTTGTCCTTCTCTAGATCTAAATTTGGTGAACACAGATATCCTCTAGCTTTAGGTTGTAGAAAGCTTTATTTTGATTTATGGTTTTAACTAAAGTCCAACAGAAAGAATGATCCCTATATGTCTGAAGAAAGTTGCATTGTTGCCATTGTCAGTATTTTGCGACTTAGTACTGTTGGAGAATTAAAAAAAAACTTATATTCTTAAAAACGATTAGTTTCACACTACATGATTAACCATTGCATAATTTAGTGATAGTTTAGATCAATTTTGCTTATGGCATTATCTAAAGCATAGATGGTAGATACCATACAATTTTGCTTAGGATTCTATTCATTATTGTTTTCATTTCTTTAATAATAACTAATACTGAATCTGTAGAGTTCGATAAAGTGAAAGAGTTTTTTTGGATTTCTCCCAACAAAAATGTCAAAAATCTTTTATTTCAATGCCTGTAGAGTCTAGGGCTTTTTTTCAAACTTTTCTATAAATCAATTACATGTACTGTATCCCTCTTCAGGTCGACAGGCTTATAACTGAGCTGAAGCTACCGCCTAATGATGCCTATTTTAAGCTGCGACACACGCTAGAGGTGTTAAATGATTTAATCACCTCATTCTCCACATCTGTTGGTGGGCCTCAGCTTGTGGATCCGGTCTTAGGTAATGTCTGTTTTGCTAGTGGCAGTGCTGGTTGGTCTTTTACTCTTCAATCTTTTGCCAAGCTGTATGTAAGCCTTCATGGCATTCCTTTTGATTCTGACAAGTTTGCATCCCGCCTCTGGGGTGACCTTTACTTCCATCCGGACTCCAGAACTTTCCGGAAGAAGCCTCCAAAGGAAGGGGCAAACCGGTCATTTGTGGAGTTCATCCTTGAGCCACTTTACAAGATCTATAGTCAGGTGATAGGAGAGCACAAGAAGAGTCTAGAGACGACACTTTTCGAGTTGGGTGTCACATTAAGTAACTCCGCTTATAAGCTGAATGTACAACCACTTCTTAGGCTGGCATGTAGCTCTATTTTTGGGAATGCTTCTGGTTTTACCGACATGCTGGTAAGACACATACCATCAGCCAAACAAGCAGCCTCTAGAAAGGTGGAGCATCTGTACACAGGCCCACTTGACTCATCAGTTGGACTTGCCATGAAAGGATGTGACCTGAACGGTCCATTAATGGTTAACATTACCAAGTTGTACCCAAAAGCAGACTGTACTGTATTTGATGCTTTTGGTCGGATTTACAGTGGTACAATACAAACTGGTCAGTCTGTAAGAGTTCTTGGTGAAGGTTATTCACCTGACGATGAGGAGGACATGACTGTGAAGGAGGTGACCAAGCTATGGGTGTACCAGGCTCGTTACCGCATACCAATTAGCAAAGCCCTGGCTGGGTCGTGGGTTTTAATAGAAGGGGTGGATGCCTCCATCATGAAAACCGCAACGATTTGCCCCCTGAACATGCATGAGGATGTGTACATATTTAGGCCATTGAAGTTTAACACATTACCAGTGGTTAAAATTGCTGCTGAGCCATTAAATCCTAGCGAGTTGCCAAAAATGGTGGAGGGCTTAAGAAAGATAAGTAAGAGCTATCCATTGGCTGTCACTAAGGTTGAGGAGTCAGGGGAACATACCATACTTGGTACAGGCGAGCTTTATTTGGATTCTATCATGAAGGATCTCAGAGAGCTATATTCTGAAGTTGAAGTCAAGGTAGAGTTATAATTATCCAAAGCATAGTAGTAATTGAAATTTGCTCCGTGACTGGAATTTTCTTATAAGTGTAAGTTCTTGCAATGAATCATCAAAGCATTTCGAAATTACAGACTTGAGCACTGCAGTCATTTTTTGAAAATAAACCCAATTGGTGTTAATCTGGTTGGAAATTAAGTAGGTATTTTTTTAATGACCTATATTAGAACCTAATATAGCTAATTTATTTTGTATTTGTTATATTTTATTGATCTTGCTTGACAATTATTAAGTTTGGTAGTTGTTGGCAACTGATTTGTACTACACAACTTAATTGATTTGTCTGGACTCTGGAGTTAGAAAATGGCTATAATATTTCTAGAAATGCCATGAAGTGATAGTCTTTTTGTTTGATTGTGGAAAATTTACACATTTAGGTTGGACAGTATAACAAACGGGCCCTAGTAGTCAAACTAATATGTAGATGTGATTATATTTATTTCAATTATTGCATTTATATTTTTTGAATATTTGGTAATACAGGTGGCGGATCCTGTTGTCACCTTCTGCGAAACAGTTGTTGATACATCATCCATGAAGTGTTTTGCTGAAACGCCTAACAAAAAGAATAAAATTACCATGGTACATCTGTATGCTTTTTGTTTATTCCTTTTCTACTGTAATTTCAGCATTTATCCTCTGTGCATTGTTATTGAAATACGAGATATGCAGGTAGCGGAGCCTCTAGAGAAAGGGTTGGCAGAGGATATAGAAAACAGCGTAGTAAGCATTGACTGGAAGCAGAAAGATATAAGTGACTTCTTCCAGAAGAGGTATGACTGGGATGTGCTATCGGCAAGGTCAATTTGGGCATTTGGACCTGATAAGCAGGTATGGAAATTTTTTTATCAATAATTAACTTCCTGGCCCATAGTTTTCTATTTTTTGAGGAGAGACGGTATATATTTTCTTCTGAAGACTTGAGATAAAATGAAATCGAACTGCAAAGAAGTTAACAATTTAATATTACTGTGCCTTTTGTAATGTTTCAGGGCCCTAACATTTTAATGGATGATACTTTGCCAAGTGAGGTTGACAAGCATTTGCTGAGTGCAGTCAAGGACTCAATTGTTCAGGGGTGAGATTATTTTTTGCACAGATGCTTTTCAAAAACTATTTGTGCACTGTAGTAAATCCGAATTGCTGCCATATTTGTCTTTCCAACAAAGTGGAATTTATTAGGTTACTGCAGATATCAGAAGTCATTAGTCAACTTTTATTAAATTAATTTATTTGGTAACATCTGTCGATAGTCAACATCTGCCTTTCTGATCTATTAGTATGTCATTTCATAATAAAACATCTATTGGTATAAAGCTGTTATTTTTCTTTTTCATTTTGAATCTCTTCCTGCTCCCTCTGGTGTTCAATTGCATTAATGGGAGTTCATTAAGGTTTCGTGAGCCTCTTACTAACTTGTCTGAATAAAAGAAATGAATGAAGCTTCACTATTTTGGACTGTCTATGTTGCAATAGTTTACTTTGTCTTATTTAGCGGACCTTGTTTTGTTGCTAATTTGACAGATTCCAGTGGGGCGCAAGGGAGGGTCCTTTATGTGACGAGCCAATAAGGAACGTCAAGTTTAAGATACTAAATGCTACATTAGCCCCAGAGCCACTGCACAGAGGTGGTGGCCAGATCATACCCACTGCACGTCGTGTTGTCTACTCTGCCTTTCTAATGGCCAATCCAAGGCTTATGGAACCTGTATATTATGTTGAGGTTTGTTAATCTTTTATCATTGTTGTTGTGAAACTTCAAAACCAATGTACCTGTTGAAACTTGAGCTGATGACCTTTTTCTTGGCAGTTCAATTGCCTTACCCAAGGCAACTTGGTCCATTAAACGAAATTTGTTCTCTGTTCATTTATTGGAAGAAAAAAAATTAAAGAAGATTATAAAAGAAGTTGAGTTTCAACATTTGACCGATGGACAGTCTAGCCTGTACAGTAGTATAAATGAGTTCTGGTTTTTGTTGATATTATCCTTGATTCTTGTTCTATTTGGCTACAATTAAATTGTGTTCAGTTGCTTATGATATTAGGAGTCTACATGAAATTTATTTCTAATATTTTGGCACTTGATGGTTATTTTACATTTTCTCATAATGGGATTTTACATTTTCACAGATACAAACTCCAATTGATTGTGTCTCTGCAATATATGTGGTGTTGTCCAAAAGGCGTGGACATGTAACTGCTGATATACCAAAGTCCGGAACACCTATATATATTGTCAAGGTGAGATTATTTTACTGCATGCTGGTGATGAATCCTACATGTCGTTAATATATTCAAAGATAACCTGCATTCTGGTTATTCTACCAGTTTATTGAATTGATCATCTTTATATATTATGTTCAGATTAGGATTTTATAAAACTAGTTCCTCCTGTTTTTTAGTGTTGAAGAAAAATCGCAAAATTACTATGCAGTCTGTCAGATAATTTTAAATTACAAAGCTCATATCTGTATGTTTGTTTGCATGTATCATTATTGTTGCACTGGATTGTAAATACACGTCTGATCAATATTCTTGGCATTGGATTGTTCCAAACATTAAATCTATTAAGATACATTCTGGACTAATCGAGGCTATATTTTTAATATTTTAGTTAATTGTACATTATCTTTCCAAAAAGCTTATAGAAGTTTAAGTTTCTCACTTTAGTCATGGTTGGGAACTGTGTTCCCATTAATCAGGATCTCTTTGAGGGTTATTTCTTAATTAATAAATGTGCTCAACTAATGATGATGGGCACTCTGTTATTAGGATGTTACAACGTGGCTGGTGGCCATATTTATTATGTGCTGTTTTTAATCATTTCGGTATAAAACCATAAGGTGCCTTTTTTTTTGAAATATCTTAAATTACACTCATGCTGTTTCATTTTATTGTTCAGGCATTTTTACCAGTGATAGAATCTTTTGGGTTTGAAACCGATCTTCGATACCACACCCAGGGTCAGGCATTCTGTCTATCAGTATTCGACCACTGGGCTATTGTGCCAGGTGACCCACTTGATAAGAGCATTGTTCTTCGGCCCCTGGAGCCTGCCCCGATGCAGCATCTGGCGCGTGAATTCATGGTCAAAACAAGACGCCGCAAGGTAATGTTTGTTCAGATGAAAACATTTCCGTTGTCATTTTTAGTATTACCTGGTCCCATACTAATTGGGTTTGCTGGAAATATTAATTGTTCAGAAAATTAAAAAGAAACTGACTTCAATTGCATTAGTACTGTGATACATACAAATACAAAAGGGGATTTTGGTTTTTGTTAGTTTTTTCTTGTTGGTGAGAATTTAATGTTTATGCCTCACTGTGTTCTTGGTGCAAAAACCTCATTGAGACACCAACAGAGCAAAGGAAATTGAAAGGTTGTCTAAATTAAGAAGAATGTAACAAGGATTTGAGAGATCCAATAACCATAGATGCTTGGCAAGTTCTAATAAACAAGAATTTTTTTTTTTTGAGCTTTGGATGTCGGCCTTTTCAATTGGATTGGATTTCTGATTTTTTTTTTCCTTCTCATTTTATAATAGGGTATGAGTGAGGATGTGAGCATTAACAAATTCTTTGATGAGGCTATGGTTAATGAGCTCGCGCAACAAGCTGCTGACCTACACCTTCAGATGATGTGAAACTTGTACTAAATTATATATACATATGAGATCTCACTTCTACTTTTGTATGGTAGACACTGTTTTGCAATTCTGATTTTGTAGCTTCAGAAATTTTATAACATTGTAGGAGGGAACATCTTAGGAAGTGTAATTTAATTCTCTTTTCCTTTCTGTGATATGACCTGTCAAGTTTTTGGGTAGAGGTTTGTGATGTGGGTTGGGCCAGATTACAGAGGTGAATGTGATCATATTTAAGTTGCTTTGAGATGAAAGCTCAACACACATAAGATGGGTTAAATTACCAAAATCAAATGTCAACAAAGATCCCCGCACGATCACTGTTCCTATTCGTCACTGAGTGACGTGTCCTTTTTTGGTTTGTTTTTACCACATCAATTGTCAACATGGACTTGTTTTTTTTTTTACTCTTGGACCCGCGAGCTATGCATCTTTGTCTGAACTCTAATGCACTTGCCAGAAGATGCTATACATATTCCCAGTTTCCCACTAACTAAACCCATAGTTGCTAGAAGCCAGAAGGGAAGATGATATGTATCTCATATCTTTTCATTTTCAATCCGAAACCGTTGAATTAAGGTTAATGGAACAATCTGATTTAAGATTTAGGGAGTCTTTTATAAATAGATCTGATCGCTCCTTTTAATCTAGCAACTTGAATTAAAATAATGAAATCTTACTTTTTCATCTAAAAAACTTATGTGAGGGAAAGACATGATCCTTCTAAAATTGAGAAATGAAATGGTTCATTTCATGGATAATTTACAAATTCCAAAAAGTAGAGTCCGATGATCCCCTCTGTATCCCTACGAGATAGTAACTATCACCTCTTCCTATATATCCATGTAGGGTTAATTTAAACATTTTCCCCTATTTTTGCAGGGAATTCAGAACGCTTCTATATTTCCACAAGAGTCCATAATAAAATTGTTCCATCTATTACTATCATACAAATTGTTTTCCCTCGAATGTTTGGCGGAACTGCCAATGAGAAGGTGCCACGCCATAAGATGTGACAGTTCCCCCGCCTCTGGTACTGACTTCAAAGGAGAGCGGTTGGTCCCGCAAGTCAGCATCACACTGCCAGTTCTGGCCCCAGTTTCGGCCCATCGAGATCCAGCCAGTCCTCGTCCCCTTTACTTTCACAGCCATAATTTCACCATCAGAGCCAACGTTGGTTATCAACACTTGGTGGAAATACGAGCTCCCCGTCACAGTGAACCTCATGCCACCTCTTCTCTGGCATTTCACCCTGCATTTATTTTGATCATAGCATGTTCAGGCAAGAGCTCAAATGGTGCTTTAACTGCTATAAGACTGCCAAAATGGAAAAAGAAATATATTGACTGACAAAGGGTTTGATTGACGAACAATAATAAGATAGGGGCAAAACAGTCTTTTATTATGGACTTGTCAACAAAAAATAATGATTAAATTCAAATAATTGGAGGACAATAATTTTTTGATAGTACCTTACCTTTACAATGACTTAAAGGTAATGGCCTCCACTGTATTAGCAAGTTTAGTACTGCTTGAAGATGTCGGAAAAGTAATCTTCTGAGTTTATTATATCCCAGACTTCACGGTAATTGTCTAATTGAGGTTTGATACTGGAATTTGCACATAACCAGTTTGTTTCTTCAAGGGGCTCTGGTCTAACTCTAAATTAAACTGAGTCCTTCAAAATTAGGATTTTGCACAGTGGACCACTTGAAACCAATGGATGAAGCCCATAGAATAAAAGGATGGATCGCATAATATACCTTTGATATTGAACAGGCACAACGTCGGCTATTGTTTTTGCAATGCCGGCAAAAGCAGCTACTGACATCTCAAAGTGCTCCCTTGGGAAATTGCACCAACCTCCATCTTCATCTGGCAACCCCCAATTTGGCGCACAGAAGTCTGTAGCAGTGACAACAATTGACGGACTTCCCTGCAAACATGGCTCAAGCTCAGCTCAAAATTAATTTTGCTCACTTTGTTTTCTATATATATTTTATATGAACAAACATTATTATGTTGTAGTTTTGAATATGACTTTTTTCAATTCCTTTCTTTCTGTATTCTGAAGTTATTATTTTCGAATTAAATTATAAGTTCTGATAGCCTATCTTAATTTCTGGTCCAGCCAGACATTAATATACCATGTTGTAAAGTGTTTCACCATTTAATTATTCATTTATCTACTAACTAGAGCCATCAATGGCCACTTCCAACACCATACCAGAGGAGGGAGATGACTCAATTGCATGTGGAACAATTTACAAAATTTATTTGCATATTTTCCTCCTCATATTCGTAAGAAATGCCCGACTTACCACTTTTTGTAAAAGAACCACTCTCATTAAGGAAATAACTCCCTTGATCAATGATAATTTCTTTTCAAAAACAGTATACATATTTAATTCCTCCTGAACAGGAGAAGAGAAGAACACAATCATAGAACTTTTGAGAAAAAAAGAAGATGAAATGGATATACCGTTATCCATCATCCAAAGCTGTTGTGAAAGTGAGATTTTCTATTGATGCTAACAAAGAATACCTGTAAGCACCATTGAATGTGGTCTACACACCGAATCTCAAAGCAAACCCCACACGCCCCGCCTCTACCGAACAAGGCGCTGCTGAGCCCGGTTGTGTCTCTCCCATAGCCGGCTTCATCCAAGTCTCCGTATCCGCACGCACCACCTTTGGACAAGGCATTTTGTTGAATATATTGTTTGTTCATATAAATTAATGCAAGCATTACACTATTACAGTATGCATAATCCCCCCCGCTCCCCGCTCCCCGCCCCCCTTCTTTTTTTCTTCCCTTCTTTTTTTTTTTTTGCCAAACAGCCTACTTGTTCAGATATTCAGACAAACATTTCTCTCTTGTAAGAAAAAAAAAAAAGATTGTTTCTTTCAGTAAAGTAAACAAAAAAGGTTCGTTCTTAATTTCAGCATTTTGAAAACTTCTCTTTGTCAAATCAAAACAAAACATTAAATAATTTTGTTTAAAAGGTACCCGTAAGACTAGAGAGCTGGTTCTCTTTAGCATAAGTCGCTGTGGCCAGTTGCCATTCTTCAATTATATTCGAATTTCGTCCCTCTTCGATTTTGTCTGTTGCCAAGCAACAACAAAGCAGATAGAACAATGAAAACGAAAGCAGAGAGAATCTGGTTTGTAGCCAAGTCATGTCTCTTGTGCTTCTTTGGTCGAGAGAAGAGAGAAGAGAGAAGATTGAAGAGAAGAAGCCAAAAACAAAGGCGCTCTTTTTGAGCGGCGCAGTGGAAAGCAACAGCTTTTTGTTTCTCTTTTCTAAGACTTTTTGATTTGATCGGGGAAATGGAAAATTATAATATAATAGTCTTTTCTTTTCTTTTGCAATGAGTACCCGTGCTCTGTTATTCTTCATACAATTGGAAATTATTCCACAACACACACACATATATATATATATATTTATGAAGATTGCTCGCCCCACATACACATTAGATAGAAAGGCGCATTAGGTTGGTTATAATTGTTGTATTTATTTAATATGTGTACTTCTTGGGGTTAGCATGTGTGCCTCAAAAAGTAGAAGAACTGGATGCTTGGTTTTGAAGTGATTAGACTCTTTTAATAAAAGGTATGGATAAAAATGGAACAAAGTAAGTGTGTTACTTTTTGCTCCAGTGATAATCATATTTAAGTCTCATACATAACTCTTTCGCTTCATTATATCAGATTACAAGAACGTTTGATGTTGGGTAATTATAAAAATCCATACAAGTTAAAGATTGCATAACAACAGAGGTTAGAACTAACTAATAATTCTTTTCAATCTATTAAAAAAGAATTGGAAAACATGCATAGTCAATGGTCATATATGTAGTCAAAGACAAAGGACTCCAGAAAAGAGCAAAAGTGTACAATCCATTTGCATCTGGCTTTACTGGTATCTGGAAATTTGTCTGTATTTCAGATCTTCTGCGGCCTTCACCAAACTATCACACGTGTTCCTAACTCTACAACTGTTGGGTATTATTGAATATTGACCACAATCAGTGTCAAAGTGTTATGTTGTGTCTATACGTATCAGTGTCAGATATTTATGTATCGGCTGGACATGTCATATTGTGTTTTTTTATGTAGGAGTTAAGCTAAAGAACAAAAATATGAACTCAACTAGAGAACAAAATAAAGATCCTATTAAAGAACAAAACGAAACATAAAATTCCAAGACAAAAACAAACCCAAATTGCACATGATCAAGATCTAACCACAACAACACACAATCCATTCCGTATTTAATTGAAGTCGCTTTTACATGTTTAGACTGTTTATTTCATATTTGGATCCTCTTTAGAGTTTAGATGTATGTATTCCATTAGAGAGTCTCTAACAAATTTGAATCGTTCATTTTAAATCTGAGAAATTCAAACTTTAAAACCGGTACATGACATGGACCAAACATATTCATTCACTGCAAACATGTGCTTAGGAACTCTAATTTTAATGCACATTTATTATTTATACTTGAATAAACCCATTCTTTCTTTCTTTTTTCAAAAAGTTCCTTACAACTTCCATGTTTCTTTGATTTTCTTTCTTTTTTGTTTCCTCTGTAATTAGAAGTTTTCCTTTTTGTTAGCATCCATGTGCCATGCCATTTATTTTCTTCATATTCTTTCTAGTTGTCTTCCTTGTTTTTTGTAACTCACATGTTTCTTTTATAACGGCATTCCATTTTTAACGGAAAGCCTATGACAGCAACAACCAAAAAAATAATAATAATAATAATTAATGGAGAAAAGGTATAACAATATAATTAGAGAGAAGTGGGAAATTAGAGATGAGCAAGAGAGAGATTGGATATGAGGGGCTTAAGTGTCATTTTCAAATTTATTCAGATCATAGATGTAAACTAATTTTGAAAATTATTTCAGTATATTAAGTTTTTGGTGGTTGGTTTATATTCATTTGATCGGATGATTCTATCACGCTACTGAGGTTTTTGAGTATTTCAAAATCAACAATTGACAAAGATGTACAAGAAATTTTATTATAATTTTTATTTATCATCAAATATTTTCTTACTAAAATTAAGAATTAGTCTTGTAAGTAAAGCAAAAAGAATCCAACTAATTCTTTTTTGATCGAGCGTTCAAAACGATTTAATTAATTCTCTTATAAAATGTGGTGTACTTTAGAATAATTTATTATTTTTTAATAGCACAATCATCTAGAGAGAAATACGTACATAATAAAGACCGTTGGAATATTCAATTAAATAGTTTTTGAAGGATATATATTGAATTAATTATGCCTTCTAATTTTGTGTGTGGATGATAACAGTAGGACAATGATATAGACAATATAATACGGCGACATTACCTAATATGACAATCTAATTAAATATAAATGATCATGAAAACATTTAAGTTAAAAACTTTATTGCACAAATAAAAATACAGTTTCCATAATATTTAGTACTAATAAAATAAGATATAAATATTTTTTATCATTAGATATAAATATCTAACCACAACAACACACAATCCATACCTTGGATACAGTTTTACCAAATGAAATGAGGCAGAGGCTGTGAACACCAGCAGCAAATTAAAAGGACTCCTAAATCAAAAGCAATGCCTTATTCAATGTGGAATGTAATTGAGATATGGTTGCTACTTGGTACCCACCAGCGCCAGGTTTGGTACCACCTATAATGTTGTCGTTCGGGACGGAATTAATGTGATGATATTATTGTTGTTGTTGTTGTTGTTGTTATCGTCATTCAAGAGAGAATTAACGTAAGAAAGGAAATGCAAGAAGAAAACAGTTTGATGGAATCCAATGCTCCTTTTTTATCAGCTGCAACTGGAGATGATGAGAAAGTTCTTTCTTTCTTTTTGTTTGATGAGAGACAAAAGAGATTTACAGAAGAAAAGAGAATTGGTTGAAGAGGATAGCTAATCATCGCAGATTACTGGTGCATTGCTTGATCTTTTTAATGTATGTGTACTGCTAAGATAAAGACAGAATGACAGTAGAAACATGATGGTTTAAGTTTTTCTTTTGTTTAGAAAAAAAGCAAATTTGTATAGAAGTATATAATTATAAACAAATTAATAGATCTTTGTTCTTTGTTCAACCAAATGGATAAATTAGGTAAAAATGGTTCTGGTAAATGTATAAAATGTATATGACAAATACCAGTATAATCTCAAAAACACAATTGCAGTTTGATACAGCCCAAAATTTGTTTGTGCTGTTACACCCTCTGAAGATTTGTGAACCATAAAATATTATAAAGGCCCAAATACAAGCCTTATTAGGAGGCGAGGTAGCCCAAAACTCTCTGCAATTTCCTCAAATAGGGAGTTGCGTTTTGATTCTGTCCAATCTAAGGAGGATATTTGAAATCAATAACTACCTTGGAAACTACCCGATACAGATCTAACGGACACGATCGATTAGAATGGACGGTTATGATAATGAAAGCTCATCGCTTCATGTAAACCAATTTTTATCGTAGGATTCAAATCAGACGGTTCAGATTTGAGATGTTGAGGGCCATCCCCTGAAATAAAACCTCACGCGAAGACCTATATTTTTTCCGATCATTTTGTTGCTTCCATCTAAACCCCGATGAGCGGTGGCGGCAGGAAAGGGGAGGAGGCCATGAACGGAGCAGGTCGCGGCGCGGCGAATGTCGAATCTTTGGTAGACTCCTTCGTCGGCGTCACCTCCGCCACTCGCGAGGAGGCGCTTTTCTTCCTCGAGAGCCATGAATGGCAACTCGACCCCGCCATCGCCTCCTTCTTCGAGGACCAGCCTCCAGAAGGCCCAGAAGAAAACAACGAGGAAGAAGGAGGTCGAGAAGAAGAAGAAGAAGAAGAAGAAGAGAGAGAAAGGGAAGAGGTTGACACTGATGACGACGATTATGTTCCTTCGGAAAACGAGGATGCGGATAATACTGCTGTGGCGCGTCCTGCTATGGCCGTGCGTGTCAGCGGGTCGGGATCGAGAGGGAAAGAGAAGGCTGGGAAGCCCAGTAGGAGATCGGCAATCACGACCTTTTCAGATCTCAAGAGAAAGGCAGAGTCTGACTCGGACTCTGATACCGATTCTGACGAGGATCAGGATTACTACGCTGGAGGGGAGAAGAGGTAAGGACTCTGATACTGATACTGATTCAGGATTTCTGGTTTGGCTGGTATAGTGGTACTAGTGTGTATCAGCTCACTTGTAGGGTTTAGTACTTTAGTGTTTGAAAGTGGTTGGCCAGGCTCAGTTGTGCGAACTTGTAAGCTGTAACCCAAGTGGAGGCTGGATAACTTGGACGGTCTGGTCTGGATGCACTCTAGCTGGCCTGACTGTTCCGAGTTGGGCGGTTGAGTCAGGGGGTCTTGCAAAGGCTTGGGCCACTTGATTCGTTGAGAGGAATGGAACACGCGAGGCTGCTACACAGAGCAGTGAGCACCTGCTCCTAGCAACGGAAGTAAAAGGCCCATGTGGCCCTGGCCTGATATAGCCCCTGAAGCAGCTCTAACTGAACAGTCACCTTTCAGAACTGTTTGAAAGTGATTGAGATCATTTATAATCAAAGCATTACATTGAACTATTTTTCTAAATTTGGCTATACATTCAGTAGTTCGGCTGAGAAACTCATAGATTTCACTAAAATCCAAACAAATTAACAGAAGAACTTAGTAAATCATTGGCTTGTATCTGTTGGTACCAAATTAAGTGACACTGTCAGTATCACAGGTCCAAGATGAAGTATGTTGAATTTGGGCGCTCATTTTTTTGTTTGTTTGTTTCGTACTTGATAAGCACAAAGGAATAAATGAGCACAATGTCAACTGAAGTTATTTATCTGAATAATGTTTTGTTCCGTTTATGGTAGTATCCAAAATCAAAACAGAGAAAGCCAAGAAAAAGTTTCTAAAACTGAAAAAGGCTACATGTAAATGCAAGATATTAATTTTGTTTTCTCTGTTAGTGGAATGCTTGTCAGGGATTCATCCAGAAAGCGAAGCCGTAATAATGCAGAAGCCATTTTTGAGCAAGCTAGGAAATTTGCGAGATCTGGCCCATCTAAGTCCAAATCCAAGAGCTTTACTGGCAAGGGAAGGGTATTGTCAAGTGAAGAAACACCATCTTCTGGTGCTCAACAAACAGAGGGTATTTCTTACAATATTTACTTCTGGAGGAATGGTTTCACTGTGAATAATGGTCCCTTGAGAGGATTTGATGATCCACAAAATGCAGACTTCCTTGAGGTTAGTTGAATTTGTTCTGGGTTTATGTTTGTTTTATGAATGGTTGATCATCAAAAATTTGCTGGGATTCTTTTGAACTAAATGACAAATTTCAGAAGAATAAATTATGAAGGCTTTGGTTAAAAGTGCACTTAGCTTTTCACTACAAAATATTATTGGAGAACTCAGATCAATTCCTGCACACCAATTGATCTTTGTATTCATAACACCGTTTAGTTAAATGAAATAAACAAGTACTATAATTAAAGGAGTATTATTCAAATTCTGAAATGATTCATTGAGAATGTAAATTGAATTTTCCTCTTATTGGTCTTGGTTGTTAACTCCTTCCAAAGCTAATCACATTGCCAAACTTGAGAAGTAATGTTGCTAAAGGACCCAGCTTTTAGTAAGGACCCAATTTAAAGAGGGGATGTTTCTGCAAATAAACAGGAGTTCTTTTTTCTTAATTTAGGGTATAATGTGCGGTTATAGACCATTTTTACTTCTCATCCAAATTGCTGGATTTCCTGGTATATTGGTTTAACTTCTTGAGCATCTTTTTCTTGTTCAGTTTTGTGCACTTTATTTGCTCTAGTTATTATTGGGAACTCGTTTTGAATATTGTTGTTATATTTAGTTGTTTAGGATTTATTTACTGTATATGTTGCATAGGGTGCCAGGGATGGGGTTTTCACCTGTGGAAATGTTTTTTTTTTCTTTTTTGTGTTTTGTTTTGATGTTATGTGAAAAGGGTATGCAGAAGTGTTACTGAAATAATCGAATGGTGCACCTATTATTAAATTTGGATTGAGTTACTAATTATCATCTCTCTCTCTCTCTCTCTCTCTCTCTATATATATATATATATATCCCCCTAATTCTCACAGAAGATGTTTTTTTTCCCATAGAGTATCAAGAAGTCTGAATGCCCAGAGGAGCTTAAACCCTCCAATGGATCATCGGAGGTTCATGTCAAGCTCATTCACAGGCAAACCAACTATTCCCCTCAGGCTACAAGGCCTCCACATGTATGTTTTATTTTGGCACCAATTTTTTGTGTTCAGAAAAGGTTGCAATTTGACTGGCACCAGTTAGCTTTGGTATTTGACTGGCGTTATTTTGGAATACCATATCAAATCATTTTGGCCTCTATTTGATTTTCTGACAGGAAGAGTGATATTAAACTGGTAATCTCATTTCCTGATAGCATCACAGTAACACAGTAACAGTGTGGTACAATCCTTAATTTCATGTAAAATGTCTCATTTATACCACTTCCAATCTCTTACAGAAAAGATCAATGCAAAATGGCTCTTTCCGAGGCACCGGGAAAACTGTAGGTACTGAACCTGAGCAAGTGCCTGACACGACTGCTGATGTTCCTGTACCAGTCCCCACCCCAGCTTCAAACACCATTCCTGGCTTTCAAGTGGACGAATCTCTCCCTATCACGTCTCTCCAGATAAGGCTGTCAGATGGAACCCGCCTTGTGGCTCGTTTTAATACCAGTAATACCATAAGGGATCTGAGAGCCTTTATTGATGCTTCTAGACCAAGTGGTACTGACCCAGTCATATCATATCGGCTACAGACTGTTGGGTTCCCACCTAAACCGCTTGATGATATTAGCAAGACAATTGAGGAAGAAGGGATAGCCAACTCAGTTGTTATCCAGAAGGTTTAGATATAGTCAAATGTTCTTCCTATTAGTGCGCAATCTGAGCAGCAAATTTGCTATTTTTATATTTTTTTGTTTCCCTTAACCCCTCTATTTTGCTTTAAGAAATGATAGTATGTATATGCAGTATACGCACTAGTGAGATTACTATTAGTAAGATTTCATTCCCAACTTAAGCTTCCTGTTGTTCTTGGCAGGCATTTCTAAACTAATCTCTTATTCCAGGATAAAAATATTGGGTCCTTTGGTTCGATACGGATTTTAGGGTCGAGGGAGCGTTGTTAGTGCTTTGGTTAGGTTTGTCTTTTGGTGGTTTTATTGCTAATAGCTCAGGATGATTACAATGTGTAGATAGCAATTACTTGTTCGTTGCTTAGTCTAAGAGCTGCATGACCGTTACTTCTCTAAAGGAGATTCCACCTACCTAATGGAAAGGCATGCAAAAAGTGCAATGCTGATTTTTTTCTTCTTTTTAATTTTGATAAATGTAGATTCTATATGCTGACTAGTTACTCGTGCTAAGGCGGATTCGAGTCACTGCGGGCCATTCAATAATGTTATCTTGCTTTATTTTTCTGAAGCATAGATTTATCAGGATATACTTAATTTTTTTTTTATATTATGGTCAGTTTCTTTAAAGGAACATTTACCAAATTTATTCTGAGAAAGGCACTTGAATTCTTTTTGCTAGCCAGTCCATTATCTCTTCTCTGGCATCTTTTTCTTTCCTTTTTACTTGGATTCATCATCCATTAATCGTTTAGCAGAACGGGAAAAGTAATTAAGAGACATGAGATAGTGAAGAAATAGAAAGCAAAGGGGGGGTAATGTATCCATTAATTGGTTAGACAAAAAGAGGGACAGAATGAGTTATCAGAGGGAAAAGATGTCAGTCGAAGCAATTATCTTGTAACAACTAAGATTGTGTATTTTAGTGACTTCCAACGAAATTTGCCTTTGTTGTATCAAATGTCTTTTCATAGTTTAGTTGGCTGGTGTCAATATCTGATAGCGCACACCCCACTTGCACTCGCAGCAGGATGTTCTTTTTCTTTTCCTCCCACTTGTACATGTACCGACTGTTGATTATATCCCGCTTTGTTGCTTCCTATTCTACATGTTTGCACTTGATTGCACCAGTGTTTAAGATTTTTATCACAAGCCATCAGACTTCTAAACCTTATCAAAATGACATACCAACCGACTATACTATGGTTTTCTTTCCCTATTCTAGAGTATATTTTATAAACTGAGGCAATGCTTATTTTGGAGGTAAGAATCATTATTTATCATGTACATACAGTCCATGGAGACAGACAGAATTATTTTTCTTCTTTTGCTTGAATGAGTCACCACTTGCACTGGCAGTTATTCATATTCTACCAGGCATGCATGATCCAGATCTTAAAAACACACCATGAATAATAATTAAAAAATAACTAAACATATGAAAAAAAAACAAAGGTAAAGTGTGGTAGCGACCTGAATTGTTTGGTTGCAATCAAATTAATAATGGGGTTTAGTATCCTACTAGCCACCTCTTGAATTAATCAGACAATTAGCTGGCCATGAGTCTGGAGGCTTGACCTCTCCAAATTAGACTCCACCAGCCTCTCTCAAACACACACAACGTTTCCCCACAAAATCTTCATTTCCACATTGTTTTCTCTCTGCTCATAGTTCATGGCATGTTATATAATTTAATTTTACAAAAGAACAAAATAGGAATCACTCGGAGAGAGGTTTACTTGATATTTCATATATAGAGATATATATGCGATTAATAATTGTAGTCACTTAATCTGACATGCATCAACAAGTCATATTCATATGGTGGGAAAAAGGGTCGGTGACAGATGTCTAACTTGATCATCATTAGTTACACATTCACGTAATTGATCTCAAACCAGTCTTTGTCACGTGCTTTTTATAAAGCACCGATCGATCGACCCATACTCGATCATGCTGCACCTAATTAACGAGTTAATTACCAGTGTGAACAATCAAACTAAACTATATATAAACAAAAGTACTTAAAAAAAAACTTCAATTCAAGTCAAATATATATTAATTACCTCCCCCCGAGGTATTATTGTATTTTAAACTTTCAAATAGAAAAGTTGTTTCTGACTAATCTTCATGTTTCAATTAATTAAGTCAAATATATATATTTATCATGAGCCTTAGTTAGATCTCTATGTACATATCAAAGTCAAATACTAGTAGTCTAATACGTAATAGTAATTAAATCCTTAAGCGTAGGCTATGACGCCAGCGCAATTAGTAAAAGGATATAATCTGGGTTGGTTAGCCACTGGGTTCCCATCCGATCCTACATTTATTTCGCTAGCTGCAAAAGCGCAAACCAAATCACTCTTATTCCATTTTTAATTGCACATTAATGCAATACAAACTCATGTTCAAAAGAAAAGGGGAGCAGTTATGTAGGGCATGTATCTGCTCGTACAGAAATCTATGACATATTTATTGTTATATTTTTTAAACGGTTTAAATTTAATTAGTAGAGAGTTTTTTTTATTTATATTTTAGTGAGCCTCATATATCATAGATTTAAAAAAACTATAACACAAATGTGTCATAAAAAAAAATATGACAGCGGATGTAAAAGAATGAAAAAAAAGAAGGGGCGAACGTCTTCAAGTAGAAACTAGTTCAGGATCCATTTCATTTCTTGATTTTGGATTCCTCATTCAATTATTAGTACGTATACGGAACTACAATGAGAATAATCAATATGTATGACGGATATTTATCTTACGAAAATTATTACTATATATAACTTCTTTTTGTTTTTATCTATATGGACTACATAAACAGTTGTATAGTAAAAAAAATAATAAAAGAAAACATAGAAGAGTTAAAAATTTGTGTTTTTGTATTCTGTTATAATTGACAATTAATGACTACATGCGTCGTTTGGCATCACATATTTTTTTCCGGGAGAGAGCTGATAGCTACATATATGATATAAGAAGATATGATCTTGCACTTAGTTTCAAACTTTCGTATTGATATTTGGGAGAATAATTTTCAACGAAGAAAGCAATAATTTAGGAGATGAGTTCGTTTCATGTCTGGAGGAGAGGAGAGGAGAGGAGAGAGAGGAGAGGAGAGGAGAGGAGAGGAGAGGAGAGGAAGAGCAGCAGGCGTCATTAATGACGTTTTATCTCCGTTTCAAAGTCACCTCAAATAGTACCATCCACCAACACAACACATATTATTATTACATTACATTACATTTTCCTTCTCTACTCTACTCGCCCCCATGTAACCATGTTCCATTCAATTCATTCTTCCATTGTCCCCTAGCTAGATTCACTGCTGCACCAATCGCTGTAGCACTCAGTATTTGACAGTAGGTACTGCAGGAAGCAAGTGACTCGCTACAGCAATGTCTCTTGAAACGTGCCACAGTGCGTCCGAGGCGCTTGAGCTTCCCCAAATATTCCGTCCTTTTCCGAGCCCCGAATTCTGAATGTTAGAATCCGTGCCTTGAGGTTTGAGGAGACCTATCTATTTTCTACTATCCATCGCTTTCCATTTGTATTTGTAATGTTCGACTGCCTTTCTTTCTCCCATTAATCAATTGTTTTGTGTACAGTGGCGCTGCGCGCAGGGGATGTGTGAGTGAGAGACTGAGATAGAGCACAAGTTCCTCGCTTGAGGGTAGTATTTAGTTCATGTAATGTGATGCAATGTGTGAGAGACCGAGAGAGCTCAGAGAGAGCTTTAACATGCATATATGTGCAATGTGCAAAAGGAGGTGCAATGATAATATAGAATATGGATCTTCTCCCATTCTACGCAACAGGGACCTCCACAGACATTTATGCTCTGGATATGATTGCCTTCATTTTAGGAGCCCTTTCTAATTCAAGATACTGGCATACGAATATTATATCGTTTTTTTCACTGATTCCTGTAACTTGCATTGATTCATGTCACTGTATATGTGATATGAGATGATATATAGATCCTCATCCTCCTATTTTATTTTATTTTGTCTTGTAAAATTTAGATCAGCTATAGATAATTGAACAGATGGAACTTACCTGTGTGGATTAAGACAAGTCTAATTAAGTTATTTTAAACAAAGGTTCATTGTTAATGATTTTGCGGTCAAATTTTGTAGATTGAATAGGTAAATTAACTTCTAATTGACTGTATGGAAAACGTTTGGATTTTAAAAAAAACAACAAGAACTTGGACTAAGTATATATATATATATATAAGAAATCTTCCAAACATCCACCATGTACGAGCTCAAGTTTTTAAAAACAATAAAGGGAAAAAAGGATCACCATTGCTTATATTCGTTCCATTATCTTAACGAAATATCTACTGTCAACAATGATATAAAAACTAACAGAATTTATTCCTTTTAATTAGCATCATGTTCTCTGATTTCAAAAATGCAAAGCATATATTGTTTAATTTCATAGCTTTCATTTTGCTTTACAACGAGATAAACCACAGATCATGACATCTTTTTTTTTTATGTACGAATGGAGGGGAATGAAGAACAGAAAATTAAAAAAAAAAAAAAGATAGGAACGAACGTAGGTAAGCCATTCCCCATTCCCTCTCTCTCTCTCTCACAATTTTTTTTTCCAAAGACAAAACCCGTATAGGGTTAGCCTTTCTCCATTAGCTGCGTGCATAGCAATGGACCACCCCTCTCTCTCTCTCTCTCTCTCTCTCTCTCTCTCTCTCTCTCTATTTGCCTTCCCTTTTGCTTTCTTTTTTACGAGTTATAAATGAGACGCTTTATAAACAGGCGACTCAACTAAATACTACACACGAATAAAGGTCTCAACTCTCAAGAGGTGGACCTAACCACCTCTTCCCTCCTCTCCTCTCTCCTCTCCTCAGCTCTTCCTCTCCATACTTTCTTATCCTCCTTCAACACACACACCAAAAGGTAACTAAATTAAAGGGAAAGGAAACAAGATAGATTGAGAGGATGGACAAAAGCAAGCCAGACATGCACGCACCAAAGAAGGAGCGCCTGCTGTGCCGCGCCGAGTCCCCCTTTTTCACAATTTTCATGCATGCAGACAACATTGATGCGGTCCTCATGGTTTTCGGTTTCATCGGAGCCATAGGCGACGGCCTTTCCACTCCAGTCATGCTTCTGCTTACTAGCAAGTTCTTTAATGATCTCGGTACTGGGCCTGATGTTTTAATGGAGTTCACCTCCAAGATCAACACGGTGAGGCATTTGTTTCTTTTCTTTTAGTTTTCTTATTCCTTTTCTTGTTCTTTTTGCTAGGTTTGAATCGTGAAAATCAAACAAACAAGTGCGCGTTGTATTTTTCATTTTTTGTATTTACACAAAATTGTACTAATTAATTTCTCTCCCTTTTTGGTCTAAATATAATTGTGTCAGAAGCAATATGATAATGTACATGCAGTATTTCTTTTCAGAATTCAAAGAATTGCTAATGCAATTCTGCTTTCTTAAATGTAAGAATGGTGAGAATGGAAATTACTAGTTTGACTGATGTCATGCATATTTAATTTGCACGTAAAATTATGTAAATATTAGTTGAGGTTCATAATTAATTAAATTGGTTTCTTTTCTTGTATCAGTTCTGTCCAAAAAGAACATGAACAACGTGCATTTATGTAGAATTCTTTTAGATTCTGAAGAATTGTTTTAGAATATGGCATACTTCCTTATTTGGTTCGCTTCTTTAGCTTTTTTTTCTTGTATATGTCGGGATTTCTGTGTGAATCATAATGGCACAATTAAGTGCGCTTTTGCAATTGTTTCCATAATGCGTTCTCTTTCTGCGTACGTGTCATTATTACAATTGAGTCTTGGACTTTAAGTATTGCATTACAACCATAAAAAGGAAGAACCCACAAACAAATGCTAACAGATCATTTGGCATGAGCATGCACATATGTCAACGCAACAATACCACATGATCAATGAATCGTCTCAGAGAAGAACTGACTACTGTATCTCCTTTTTGTCCCCTTTTTATTTGATCTTGAGAGGATATTTTTCACTTTTGTAATGATTCTAATTCTCTGTCCTTTCACAGATAGCCAGAGATCTTGTTTTCTCGGCGAGTGGATCACTAGTCATGGCTTTCTTAGGTAATTAATTTTCTGCAAATGCCGAATTAATTTTAAACCGGCCGGTTAAAGATGCGTAAATAAATATTGCTGCATAAGGCTGAGTTAATAAGATGTGTGTGTGTGTGTGTGTGTGTGTGTGTGTTGATGGTGCTGAGTTGTGTAATGTGTAGAGGGTTACTGCTGGGCAAGGACAGCGGAGCGGCAAGCATCAACAATGCGAGCCAAATACCTGAAGGCCGTGCTAAGACAAGATGTCGAGTATTTTGACCTCAAAGTGGGGTCCACCAATGAGGTCATTACTAGTGTTTCCAGCGATAGCCTTGTCATCCAAGATGTTCTTAGTGAAAAGGTTATCTATTCTTTAAAGTATTGGCAAATGTCAATAGTGAAACTGAAATCTATAACTTTTACTTTCTTTCTGAAAGAGCGACTCCAAAGAGTCTGTGATTTCACTGGAAATCATTAAATGTGCATGAGTATATATATGGAATTCACATGCAGGTGCCAAACTTCATCATGAACTTGTCGATGTTCGTTGGTAGCTACACAGTTGGATTTATTCTGCAATGGCGGCTGACAATTGTGGCCTTCCCGACTCTACTGCTATTAATCATCCCAGGTCTCATGTATGGTAGGATACTTATGGGAGTTTCACAGAAGATCAAGCAGGAGTACGGCAAAGCAGGTGTAATTGTTGAACAAGCAATCTCCTCCGTCCGCACCATCTACTCCTTCGCTGCCGAGGAGCAAACCATGACGAAATTCTCAAAAGCTCTCGAGTACTCTGTAAAACTCGGCCTTAAGCAAGGCTTGGCTAAAGGCCTTGCAATTGGGAGCAATGGAATCACCTTTACAATTTATGCATTTGAGGTTTGGTACGGAAGCCGCCTTGTGATGTATCATGGTGCTAAAGGTGGCACGGTCTTTGCAGTTGCCGCAGCAGCTATCGTCGGTGGCCTGTAATTGTTGCCTTACCTTCTTTTCACATATATATATATGTATATAATTCAAAATTGGCCAACTTTCTAAACTTTAATAGTGGCAGTTGTGTTTATTTCAGTCTCGAGGCTAACTTTCATTCCCTACATATGTTTCTAGGTCTCTTGGATCAGGGCTATCAAATGTCAAGTACTTTGCGGAGGCAGGATCTGCTGGTGAGAGGATCCTAGAGGTCATCCAGAGAGTACCGAAGATCGATTCAGAGAGCACAGAAGGAGAGGTATTACAAAACGTATTAGGCGAGGTCGAATTCAAAAGCGTTGAATTTGCATATCCATCAAGGTTAGAGAATCCAATATTTGTAAACTTCAACTTGAGAGTGCCTGCCGGCAGGACGGTAGCACTTGTGGGGAGTAGTGGTTCGGGAAAATCGACTGTGATTTCCCTGCTGGAGAGATTCTATGACCCATCAGGTGGCGAGGTGTTACTGGATGGAGTAAACATAAAGAGGCTGAGGCTGAAGTGGCTCAGGTCACAGATTGGTCTGGTAAGCCAGGAACCAGCACTCTTTGCAACAACTATCAAAGAGAATATATTGTTTGGAAAGGAGGATGCAACAATGGAGGAGGTGATTGCAGCGGCAAAGGCCTCAAATGCTCACAACTTCATCTCTCAGTTGCCTCATGGATATGATACCCAGGTTGGTGCCTTTAGCTTTCCAGTTTAATTTCACATTAACCATGAAATATATAATTGAAGGGGATTTCAACCATTTTTTTCCATTAATTTTCTGTTTTGTTTCAGTAAGTCCATTAAAGTGCAGGACAGAAAAAACTACAACCAGTCTTTAGTTGTGTCAACTGCTTTTCTAAAAGTCCCACAACTGAGAGACTTTTCCTTTCTTCGTCAGAAAAAAGAGAGACCTTTCCTTTCTTCTTCAGAAAAAAAAGAGAGAGAGAGAGACTTTTCCTTTTAAAAAGGAGCTGTTTGTAGGTGATTCTCATTCTGGAAAACCATACTGTACTCCCAACATTGTTGCCCTTTTAGTCGTACCATCTCAATCTTGGAAAAATATTTCTATATTTTTCTTCTTTAGTACCAACATGTTGATTAGTGTTTGGCCTAATATTGCCATATTTTTCCATGTTAATTTGGGTAGTAATGCAGATTATATATTCAGGCATCGGTACAAATCTTCGGCCAAATTTATGATTCATGGATAATATTAGGTACATTATATGTAACAGAACTCATTATTTATTGGATAATTGGCTAATGTGAATCCAACTTTTATAATAAATTGATCAAATTCAATTCTTATGATATACTTGAGAAAAATTATTTAATTCAAAAAAATTGAAATTAGAGATATATTTCTAATTATTTAAATAAGACGAGTATTAAATTTAAGCTAATATAAAATTTGATTGATCATTCGTCCATTAAAACTTCACTACTAAAAATTTTAAATTGTTTAATAAAAGACTAAATATTTTTCAAAGTGATACGAAATCAATACAAGCCTTATCCAAGTAATATCAATTAAATATATGTACATGAGTCAAATTTATCTTAAGATATCCGCTTGAAATATTCATTTTTTATTTGTTAATACTTTTTTGGGATCTGAACTAGTAAGAGAAAAAAAAAAAGGCGCTGAAAATAGTAATTCATATTCATATATATATGTTACCTTTTCAGGTAGGTGAAAGAGGAGTTCAGATGTCAGGAGGACAAAAGCAAAGGATTGCAATTGCAAGAGCTATACTAAAATCACCAAAGATCCTCCTACTTGATGAGGCAACAAGTGCACTGGACACCGAATCTGAGCGAGTTGTCCAAGAGGCTCTTGATCTCGCCTCTGTCGGCCGGACCACTGTCGTGGTGGCTCATCGATTATCCACCATAAGAAATGCAGATCTTATCGCTGTCATGCAAACCGGAGAGGTCAAAGAGCTCGGGTCCCATGATGAGCTCATCTCCAATGAAAATGGCCTCTATTCATCACTTGTTCGCCTTCAACAAACAAAAGATGCCAGTGACGAGCAAAGAACCACACAAGGGACCACAGGCCAGTTATCGCAGCTGGCTCACAGCCACAGCACAAGCAGGAGGTTCTCAGGCACCACCAGCCGATCAAGTTCGGCGAGGTCCTTTGGCAACGGAGAGGATGGTGGTGATGAAAAAGAAAAACCAGCTGTACCGGTCCCATCCTTCAAACGATTACTGATGCTTAACGCCCCTGAATGGAAACAAGGAGTTCTTGGAGGATTAAGTGCAGTTGTATTTGGAGGAATACAGCCATTGTATGCATATGCAATGGGAAGCATGGTCTCAGTATACTTTCTGACAGACCACGATGAGATCAAATCAAAGACGCGCCAGTATGCTCTGATCTTTGTTGGGCTAACGGTGCTGTCCTTCTTGATCAACATCGGCCAGCACTATAACTTTGGATCTATGGGAGAGTACCTAACAAAGAGGATCCGAGAGAGAATGCTTGCTAAGATCTTGACATTTGAGATAGGATGGTTCGACCAAGACGAGAATTCCACCGGCGCCGTTTGCTCTCGCCTGGCCAAGGATGCCAATGTGGTAGGTTTTCTTTCTTACTCTCACTCTGTTGGTATAAATACAGCTGATGATGTCTGTAGAAAGACCAGAATATGGAGAGATGTAATTTTTCATTTGGACTTTTATGGATATTGGGTGCATATAGCTTGGAGCAAAATCTGTTTTCATTTTACAGCCACTGAACTACAACAATTTTATTGCATTAGTACCCCTTTTCACAAATCCATACTACATTCGATCATTGTTCTTTCTGATAGCTTTTATGGTAGTCTTACCAACACATTAGGTCATGTCTTAAATCTGAATTATCATATTTAAAAATTACCTTTGTGAAGCAATTGTGTTTACCAAGTATGCTTCTTATGATGGTTCTCAATAACATGTCCATATACATCTGTGTAGGTGAGATCACTTGTCGGGGACCGAATGGCCTTGGTCATCCAGACAATATCAGCCGTCATAATCGCGTGCACGATGGGGTTGGTCATCGCATGGAAGTTAGCTCTAGTAATGATCGCTGTCCAACCTCTAATTATAGTATGCTTCTATGCTCGGCGAGTCCTTTTAAAAAGCATGTCCGGCAAAGCAATCAGAGCACAAAGTGAAAGCAGTAAGTTAGCTGCTGAGGCTGTTTCCAACCTCCGCACTGTCACTGCCTTCTCCTCCCAAGACCGAATACTCAGCCTATTTGACAAAGCACAGGAAGGGCCACACCAAGAGAGCATTCGACAATCTTGGTATGCAGGGCTTGGGCTTGGCACATCTATGAGCCTTATGACTTTTACATGGGCACTTGACTTCTGGTATGGTGGCAAGCTAGTCGCCAAGCATGAAATTTCCTCAAAAGCCTTATTCCAGACCTTTATGATATTAGTGAGCACAGGCCGTGTTATTGCTGATGCCGGTGCAATGACAACTGATTTAGCCAAGGGTGCTGATTCTGTTGGTTCAGTCTTTGCGATCCTTGATCGGGATACACTCATAGACCCTGACAACCAAGAAGGCCATCAGCCTGAGAAGCTCAAAGGCTACATAGAAATCAAGGCAGTCGATTTCGTGTATCCTTCACGGCCAAACGTGATCATATTCAAAGGGTTCTCTCTGAGCATCCAGGCGGGAAAATCAACAGCTTTAGTGGGGCAGAGTGGATCAGGCAAGTCAACCATCATCGGCCTAGTCGAGCGATTCTATGACCCGTTAAAGGGATCAGTAAAAATTGATGGGAGAGACATCAAGACATACCATTTGCGCTCTCTAAGGAGGCACATTGGCCTTGTCAGTCAAGAGCCTACTCTGTTTGCCGGTACAATCAGAGAGAACATCATTTTCGGCACAGACGGAGAGGTCACTGAGACTGAGATTGAAAATGCAGCAAGGGCAGCCAATGCACATGATTTCATCAGCAACCTAAAAGATGGATACGATACCTGGTGCGGGGACCGTGGCATACAGCTGTCAGGTGGGCAGAAGCAACGTATTGCTATTGCCAGAGCAATCCTGAAGAACCCGGCAATTCTTCTGCTAGATGAAGCCACGAGTGCACTTGACAGCCAATCAGAGAAGGTCGTGCAGGAGGCACTGGAGAGAGTCATGGTGGGGAGAACTAGCATTGTGGTTGCACACAGGTTGAGTACAATTCAGAATTGTGATCTCATTGCCGTGCTCGAAAAAGGGGTGGTGGTCGAGAAGGGTACACATGCCTCGCTCATGGCCAAGGGGATGAAAGGAACCTATTTTGGTTTGGTCAGCCTTCAACAAGGCACCAAAGGAAATGTCCACTAGATCAAACCTCAAAATATATATGGTTTACTTTTTGTTATTTTTAATATATATATATATACATATTTCATTTACACGGAAATTTTGTACAACCATTCTGCATTGCAGTATGCTTGGAAAATGTAGAAAAATTTTACCTAGTTTTCTTAGATTTCTGCTTTTGGATAGGACTGTTTTACAGGAGTTTTAGCGGTATAGTTTTGAAACACTTGTAAATCAGTCAAGTCCATTAATCCAAGATCAACTTTATAAAGCATTGTTTAGCTGATGTATTACCAATAATCGCCTTATCCCTGTAGATTAAGATTAAAGATCCATGCAAGGTGAAATTGACAAGTACACCAGAATTTATTCTGAACAGTATTGCATAGTACCACTTGCCTATCGGCTTTTATCAATGCCACTTTTAAAAATTTCAGCTTTTTACCATACCTGAACTGATGCGGTACTGGCAAGGTTCTTTTCTCATGTTATTTAAATATTTTCCTAACAGCCAAACATCACTAATCTTATCAGAACCAAGACAATGCGCCTTCAAAAGAACTAGCCCATGAAGAAATCTCAAAACGTGGTACACGGTTGAACTCCCAAGCTAGTACAACAAACAATTTACTTTTGGGTCAAATATGAAAACAATTATTCTAATTTTCTCAACAAATCTGAGAACCTACCATGCACCGGTTTAGCACCAGACAGTTTTGTTTCATGGGTGCTCATGATGTAGGGTTTTAACTTGTATGAAGATTTAGTCGAAACTGAAAAATAAACAAGTGAAAAGGAAACTAATTATTAGCACCAAGAAACTAACTAATAAATAGTTAGAACATAAGTTACAACCAAGAAAAAAGAATACACAGAAAAAGCTACACAAGGGCAGTCAACTGCTACTACACAAACAAACAACTGAACTCCTAGGCTCCTAAGAAATACTACAGATAAATTAAGTCAGCTTAAAACTCCTTTCTGCATATAAACAAAGTACCATTTCATTCAGACTTCCTCAAGCCATCAAGGAAAAACTTTACCGTCTCCTTCACGAGCTCAATCCTCTTTAAACCCTGCTCAATCTCCTCAGTACGAAATTTCTTAATCTTCTTCTCCATCACCAAAGCCTTTGACTTAACAATTCCTAAGAAAGCCCTTCTAAGCAAAGCTCCATTTGGGTCTTCCATCGCAATCTTCTCAACCACCTCTGAGAGATAAGGGTAGCTGACTTTATTTTTGTTCCCATTTTGCCCCTCAGCATGCCCATTCTCAACTTCATTTGCATCTATTTCAGTATCATCGAAGTTGAAGATTTCAATGTCAGTGTTCTTTGTGGAGGTCTTCTTGGAGTTGGAGCCCCAAACAGCCTTGGAGAGATTGAAGAGAGTTTTCTCATGCGAATCAGGGAAGGATGCACTGGCTACTTCTTTGCCTAGCAATATGGCTTGGTTAAATTTTCGCTTCAGACCACGTACCTTGTCAGAGAGCTGAATGGTGGAAACCTGACAGCAAACCAAAGAGGCAAAAAACAAATAATAAGAAAAAGATAAGAGAGAATTTTATTAATAATAAATGATTGCATATGACAACCAAGCATAGTCGGTACCGGATTTTATGGCTGGTAGAAGGGACCAACACAAGGTATATGATAGAAGTCTCTTTTGGGTTTGCTTATCTCTTTTATGGTTGCAACTGAAAAAACAACAATAAGATTGGGAATAAGAAAATTGGAACTAGATGACAAATTCTAGCAAAAATCAGCTTATTTTCCCATCTTTTACTTCTAACACATGGACTAAAGAGAGGTATTGTGTGATGTGACTAAACATTAAATGAGACTTCAGAGAAGCAACATCAATTAGAGAAGTAATACTTGGTTGGTCAGCAGGCCAGGTAAGGAGAAGCTATAACATTTTTAACCCACAGATAAGCTAAGGATGTTTTAAACCAAGCTTAAGGTTTTAGATCAATCCCAAAATGTTCCTCTCAATTTCCCCAACCAAACAATATGTTTGGCTTCCAGATAAACTTGCTTTCTACAAACAATAAAATAGGATTATAGGAATGCCAGACTACCAATTACGGGCGCACTTTGGCTGGTACAAAAAATGACAAGATCTGGCAGTTATGCTACCAACAGAGATGAATCAAGACTAAATGCCCAAGGCTCAATTCTGCACAACCAAGCGTAAATTAAACTATGCATGCTAATTCATACAGGTACCATTGATCCGACTAATACACTAATCGACCATCAAAGTCAAAACTCAAAACCTTGATACTGAGGGAACCCCTAATAAGCCGATGAAAAACCTCCATCTCCTGAGCTGAACCTGGCAACACTCCTTTCTTTGCCCGGTAACTCAAAAGCCCTCGAACAACTGTCAATTCATCCTCAGCGGACCACAGCCGCTTCTTACCGCCACTTCTCCCAGCCGAGGCAGAGGCAGATGAAGTAGAAGATGACACCTTTGGCCGCTTGGAACGTGGCTGAGAAGGCGGTGGCACAACTGCCACGGGCTTTGCGGGCCCGGCGATGACATCCATGGGGAGGGACTTTATCGGCTTGATAGAGGGGTCGACGCCTCGGGCGGGGCGTTGGGGAGGAGGCGTAGGACGACTGTCGGAAGGGTCGGACTGAGCGGACTGGTCGGATTCGGAGTCGGCTTGGAGGTCAGGGTCGAGCCCGTCTCTGTCGTCGTCAGTGGAGAGCGATTTGACGTTGGGGTCGGAGTCGGAGTCGGAGTGTGGATCGGACAGTGGTTTGTTGGAAGGGGCGAGGGAGGATAGGGTGAGATTGGGGTCATTCTCTTCGTCGGAGAAGGAGGCGGAGTGCGGAGAGGACGGCGGATCTGCGGCCGGGCGCTTGTTGGCCATTTTTGTTTATTTATTTGTATTCGTAATTTTGGAATTTCGGCTTTTGTGTTTTGGTCGGAGTTGATTGTGATGTGAGCTCTCCGAGTCCGGGTAGGCGGAGTTGGAAGTGGGAAGCGGATCTAAATGTGTTAGTAGCAATTAAACGGGCCGGATCATCCTACGCAATAACGCAAACAAATGAAATTAATGCCAGCGCTATTCTACCATGAGAGTTTTACCTCCTCTTCTCCGGTTGGGTTCATCTATTACCGCTGCCAACCAAATTGATCAGATCAATATATTGAACAGCCAACCTCTCTGCTTCACCCCAGCACAACTCTGACAAACTCAGACTGGCACTTCGGCAGAGCTCCCACAAAAATATTTAACTGAATAACAAAACATAACAAACACAATGCCCAAGCATATAAACTAAAGGGAGGGGCATCTTTTACGACTAATATTTTTGACAATTTTGACAACTATTTTTTAAATAATTTTAAAATAAATCTTCAAAAATTTTAAAAATAGAAAAAAATTTATGAATATATTTTGTAGCTTATAGATTGATTGTGTTTTAATTTTCATACAATGTAAAAATCATTTGATATTTCATCATTTGTATTATATTTTAGACCGTTTAAAATTCTATATAATTTTGATTGTTTTTTATGAAATTTCAAACAATACTTAAATTGAATGAAATTTGAAACACAATCAATTTCTAACTGCAAAAAGATGTGTATAAACTTTTTTTTTATTTTTAAAAAATTTTGAAATTATTTGAAAAATCATTATCAAGGTGACCAAATTATTAGTCGTCAAAGTATCCCCTCCGTAAACCGAATGATAAAGAATAAGGTGAATAACGGAGCACAGAACTAAGCTCAATAATAGGGCATTAAACATTTAACTGAACAAAGCACACGACATGAATAATGAAATTAGATGAGGCACACATACTGAACAATAAAGCATCATTGCTATTGTTGGAAGTTCGTCAAAACATTGACTAGTTGGCCTGGACCACTGACCAAAGCACCGTCAAAAATTCACCAAAATTACACAAGGTAGGAAAGATAGTTATTCACAGTATGTTTTGGCTACGATAATAACATCCACAAAATATTTCCTATTGTATAATGGTCTCCCTCGTCTTGGTTTACCATTGATGGCAAACACATAAAAGAACAAAAAAACAATAAGGACGGAATCAAACATTTGAACGGGAACAAACTTAATCAGTATTTAAAAATTCTCAATTGTTTTACTAACAAGAAAATAATATCAAAAGAGGGATAAGCAAGTGGATGATTTCCGCAGTAGAATTTACAAACGCATCCCCTTTTTCCCGGTTGCTTTGCCTTCAAAATTTACAGTGACGCAAGTCAAAGAACAAACTAATAATATATCTACCGACTTGGAAGCCAGACAGGATAGTACATCCTGACATAAACTCTTTTGGTTCCTTGTTTATTATACATTTTTCTTTTCTTTTTTTGGGCCATTATCCAAATGAAATGTGAACATTTGCTTAAAAGGAACTCTCTGGTGCAATTTGTTCGTGCTCTGGAGCTCTGTAAGAGAAGCCGAGCTCTTCACCTGAGCGCCTCCGAGCAATGCTGGCACGTTGCACCAGCCGAACAAGCTGCTGAACCACTTCTGACATGGGAGGCCGGAATTCGGGTTCAGGCTGCACAATTCATCACAGAATATTTCATGGTCCAAGCTCAGGTAATAATTATCTTTTTTCTATATGAGATGTATTAAGTTTGATTAAGGTGTATTTGAGGATTTGAATTTAGCCTGCTTATCTATCAACTCTCTCTCTTTGTTGCTTTCAGTCTTGGTCGACTAACCCCAAATGAAGCATTAAAATGTTAAAGCCTTATCATATAAAGTTTGGGATAGTATCAGCTAGCATACCTGAACACATAAAGCAATGATGTCAGCAAATCGGGACAGAGACTTTGCAGGATACATCCCATTCAAGGCAAGATCGACCATTTTAGAAAGTGAATCGATATCATGAAGCTGTGGTGCAGCCCATCTAACAAGAGACTGCTCAGCTCTTGACCTAGAACTGATTTGGGACCAACTAAAATGAGTATGTACGGAAAAAAAGAAAACAAGAGAATAATATTATTACCAGGAGCCATGCTGCTCAGTTCTAGGTCACTCATTCTCTCTTTCTTTCCTTTTTCTTTCTTTCACTTCCTCTCATTTCTTAAAAAGAAAGTTTGATTATGGTTTTCAGCAGGATCAATGCAGAACTGATGTGTAACAATAACTTCAGGCCCCACTAATATATAAATACATTCTAATAATTGGATAATTATTCTCTGTCTGTACCATTGGTACCTCAATAGTAACCACCTCTAAAAACCCACAAATAACGGCAATAAAAAAAACACCTGTCAAGCGGCTTTCGACCTGTCAATAGTTCAAGCATGACCACACCAAAACTGTAAACATCGCTCTTGACTGTATAAATGCCAGACATGGCGAACTCCGGAGCACTGTATCCAAATGAACCAACCACCTCAGTGGACACCTAGCACATATAAAACAATTTCAGAGTCAACAAACATCAGAAAAAATATATATACGGAACTAAGAAAAAGACACTTTTATCATTATTTTCAAGGTAATGCCTGTAAATCAGACACAGGAGACTTACCTGTCTCTCTGTATTAGGTGCTAAAGAAGCAATTCCACAATCAGAGAGGTGAGGATTGAGTTCTTCATCAAGTAGAATATTTGCCGATTTGAAGTTTCTATGCACAACTGAAGGCAGGCAGACTTCATGCAGGTACCTTCACATACACGAAGTATGACTTGATGAGAAATACAACGAGAAGGAACAGAATAATATATGAAATACCCTTCGGAGTGAGTCACGTTTTTTTATGGTACTCCTTAGCATAACAACATGTATTGCCAAAAGTGCTGGATGGAGCCAGCAGAATCTGATCCAAAATATAGAGCTTCTGGAAGTCCACAGACAAACTCGAATGAGCCCAAGCAACCCAAAACCAAAAAATGACCCAGTGAAACAAATAACAATAATGAGAATCGTGGATAATCCAATCTGACTCAAAAGGAATGACTCAAGCACATACCAGTATTATATTTCGTCTTGAAAACAAAAGATAGCTTGACATGACCGAGACTAAAACCAGACCACAACCAAACACACACAGTTGCAAACCAGATACGGCATGTACCCAATTTGACTCAACTCAGACATAACACAACCCAAACACAGAAACACCTTCACATGGGCTATGAAGAAACATACTCTAAGGCCCTAGCAGTGCCGAGTGCTATCTTCACACGTGCATTCCAGTTCAGTCTTTTCCCAGTGTCGTCAGAAAAGTGTAGGACTTCATGTAGTGTGCCATTGCCTACATACTCACATACCAAGAGTCGTTGACCATGTTCGACACAGTAACCTACAAGTGGGATGATGTTCGGGTGCCGAAGCCGCGACATGTTGGAGACAGCATCTAAAAAGCTGTCTTCCTCTTGCAAAGAAACTGCCGCACTGTCAACCTTTTTGACAGCTAGAACCTGAACAAGGGAGACAAAAGAGGAGGTTAAATTCAATAATTGCTATCTGATCCTTCTGATTTGAAGCAGATCCATTCCACCTTTCTACAATTGCTGAATTTTGATCGCCTCAGGCTCCAATGTTGTGGAAGATGAGTTAAGGAGCCAATTATTGTGTCAATATTTCCATCTGTTTTGCTTTATAAGATATGTTTTGGCTGAAAAATAATGTTAGAGCCCGAAGTCCTGTGTGAGGAAAAGTACATACCAAAGAAAAGAACGGCAAATTGAAGACAATAACTAATATCAGATTTAACATTTTTCTAATAGGATCAAGATAAAATGGAAGTTAACAAACAAGAGCTAAATGATATTACGTATGCACAAGTTCTTTACCTTCCCATTAGGAAACTCAGCCTTATACACACGGCCTAGTGAACCCTCCCCAAGAAGGCTATCTTGGCTAAAACTGTTGGTCACAACTTGAAGAGCTGCCACTGTGTATGAGGTTGCTGTCATTGGGACCTGAAATAATTTCCCAACAAACTTCAATTTCCCTTCATATACATTTAATATGGACATGGAAAAAATTATCTTGTTTATGTGCACTAACACAAAGTTCACCTTTTGCTTTTTGAAGGACCCATTTTTCCCAAATACCCTCTCAGGTGTTAGTTTTTCAATTGGTGGGGGCTTCAAGCTTGCCATAGTAGTTTCAGATCTCTGCACTTGAGTCACTTTATTTGTTTCTACACAATAAATAAGCATATTATAAGCATCGATATCTCTAGAGGAAGAAGTAACAGGTCACTGCTAATACCACTACAGGTTTGTACTGGACAGTATGAACCTACACTGGTAGGATGACAGTTTAGTTGCATCTTCAATTTTCTTTTCTTGGCTTTTTATGGTTCGTTCAGGTGATCAATTGAGACTTGGCTAAACCTAAAACTAACTCAATAGTACCTTAGATTACCTCAACTGAACTTCATTGTACTTTGAATTATAACATCTATTGTTAAGACGTAGTAAAGGCTTAACTCGTGTACATATAAATTGCAGCTCTAGAGTTTCAATTCAGTACTGATGCATTTGTCTTCAACTTACAATGATATAATGTAATGCAACATGAAGTTCAGGATTGACCGTGATATTATCTCAAAACAATAAAAAAAATGCTTATATTGTTATCATTACCTCCCTCCACAGTAGTGGACAAAGGATCCACACGATCACTGGTGCCATTGCTGACATTATCATCATCCTTTCTTCTCTTCACACGTTTCAGGCATAAAGCAAGTGCTAAAACCACACAGAAAGCTGCAAATACCGAGCCTGCAATAATTCCTATCAGCGCACCTGTTGTCAGACCTTGTTTCTTCTCCTCTTTGGTTGTTGGAGACTCTTCTGGATCATTTCTCGAAGGTGGAGATTTATTTTGTGTGGTACTTGGCCTACCAGGTGGTGGTGGTGTGAATGGAGGTGGAGGTGGTGCTGGCCCATTAGTGAAGGAATTGCCTTCAATTCTAGAATAGAATTATAAAATTTTATTCAAGTAGAAGAAATCAAGAGAAAGGAGAGTTCATAGGCACTGAGGCAGCCCACAAATCCCAGCCTAGTAAGGAGTTGTAATGCCAGCCTGACTGCCAGACATGTCATGCATATCCAGAATTGTTATGGTATGGTGGAGTCACAAGATCCATAGAATCAAATGTTATTGATGTTCTACCATTAATATTTGCCCACTATCATAATCATATCATCAACATTACTACCACCACAATGACCATCATCACTATTTTCAAATAGCCAGATCAGGTTAGGTCCAGAAAACCTTAACTGGCATTTACAACTTACATGAGATTTGGGATTGAACTAAATTCCTGCGGTATCCAGCCACTGAAGTTATTATTCGCAATATTCCTAAAATTAAGAAAATCAAGTCAAGTCACATATTGACATAGGTCATGCAGTCACATAAAAGAATCATGAAATAATTTTAATGGCTTACAGAGTATTTAGGTTGAGGCTAGCAAGCATGTTAACTGACCCACTCAACTGATTGTTCTCCAAATATCTGGGTAAAAGATAAAAAAACAACATGTTAGGATAATAAGATTACTACAAGAGGTAACTTAGAAAGAATAAAAAAAGACGAAAAATTCTAGGAATACCCACAGGCTAGTTAGGTTTGATAATGAAGAGGAAGAATTTGGCAGACTCCCGCTGAAGTCGTTGAATGAGAAGTCTCTGCAAAGAAAGACGATAAATCATCAAATAATGCAAAAAAAATAAAAATGAGTTTTATGCAGCACTGGAAAAAATAGGATACTTTTTATGCATTTTTGGAACAGGGTACTTTGGGTTAGATTGGTACTCTTCATTTTCAAAATGATCACAAACATATCTCGACCCATCAACAAAACAGGTCGATTCAAGTTTGTTTGCTCGAACATTTCATCCTTGTACGGAAGTAGTGACTAGTGAGACAAACTGCCAATCATTCAATACTGATGCCATGACTAAGGAAATTTCTATCATTTTCTTCTGTCAGGTCAAATCAAGCTGTTCTAGTACAATGAGTACTTATTCCTGTTTGGTGGATTATGTGGTTCAAGTTATTTGTTTCTGTTTTAAGAATAGCAGAAAAATATATAAAAATATTAACATATAACAATACTGAAAGTCCCTTTTGCAAATTTAAGATGTCCTAGGAGACTTTGCAGATTCTCTATAGTTGGCTTCACATGAAAAAGCACATTGTGGTTGGATAGTTTGGTACTTTGGTTAGAGATTCTTTACTCAAAAAAATTTGATCCAAATACTAATCCAACCTGGTAGCCAGACTATGGCCAGAAAGCAAGGAATGAAATCAACTGTCATTAATTAACAATATTCATGCCATGGCTAAACAGAAATTTGTCTACTTCTGTTGTTAGGTGAGTTGGTTACCTAGCGGGACGTGTTCTTACTTTTTTTGATGGTTTGAGTGGTTGTTAGCATTTTCTATCAAGTTAAGGTTCATTATTAGCCCCTTTTGTTAAGCTTTTGACTGGGACCTCAAGTTGCTCTAGAAATGAGAAATTTTTGCAAATAGGCCTCCATGTTTCTCATATTCACAAATAGAATTTACAATAGGTTTGAAATATTTGTAAATCACTCCCATATGGTAAATCTAAGAATCAACAAACAAGAAATTACTTAAATGCCCTTATATCATCATATTAGCAGAATTATAGCCATCTCATATATATATCTTGAGGCCTAAAATTAAACATCCTGGACTTGATTGTAGTTTCATTTCAGTGGAAGCAAGGTCAAATTTTCAATATTAAACAGATCTGTGTCTCTATATCTCAAACTGCATATTAGGTAAAAAAAAAATTTGCAGGGTATTGTATGCCCATAATGCTAAAACACCCCTAAAAAATGTATGCACCCTTCAATGAATTGTATCTAATATATTTGGTAGATTGATGAACTTTCTTAGGTGAGATTCTTACCAAAGTTACCTAATATGTCCTTATCATATGCTTTGTTAGGTTACTTAATTCAAAGGTACTCAGGACAGAGCATCGTATTTAACTGTAATTGTCAATTAAGGGTGCTTCATTAAGTATGCATGGGCTTGTGTCCCACAGATGCATGACATATTGACATGGTACTACTTTTCATGGACTTTATCTTGTGAACCAACAAATAGTTTAATTGAAATCCAAAATTAAAATTTAAGATCTAAATACAGAAAAAGTAACTCCGAATTTCATTTTAAGAAGTTCTGCATTTTCATCGTTGCTTCCAGAAATCTTGAAGATTTCTTGAAGCTTTGTTAATCCAAATTGAATATTTAAACAAAATTTTATACATTTTCTTAACTACATATATGCTTCTAGGAGCAAATATGAAGCTTTTAAGGTGTTATAGAACATTCCAACCACGTGAAAGCAAAAGATACCAGTAACTCAAATATGATAGCAACAACAACACTAAGAATAATAATAATGATAATAATAGTAATGATGATGATGATGATGATGATGGGTAGAAAAGATCAGAATAAAGCTACTCACAATTCAGAAAGCCCCTTTAGGTTTGCAAAAATGTCTCCAATTTGCTGAGATAGGGAGTTATGACTAAGATTTCTATACCAACAACAGAGAAACAATGTTCAGAAATAGAAGGAAAAAACAATGAAGTAACAGAAAGGGAGAAAAGAAAAAGATAATCACTTACAAGTAAGTGAGAGAAGCCATCAAAGAAATAGAGTAGGGCAGGTTTCCGCTAAAATTGTTTCTTGCTAGGTTTCTGTCCAATCAAGAAATCAATCACTCAAATCAACAACAATAATTACTCGGCAATGACAACGCCCCCTGCCCAGTACATACAAGGAAAATAAAATTCATATTTAGAGAAATTATTACAGGTATGTGACATTTGGTGGTAGCTGGTAGGGGATGGAATCATGCATGCTGTTGTCACTCAAATCCCTACAAAGAAAATTGTTAAAGAAAGGTTAGTTACACAACAAGAAATAGATTGACTGAAACAAATCGACTTCTTATAGGAAAAGAAATACAAGACATCTAGATAAGTTTTCTTACAGTGTCTTCAAGGATACCAGATCAGAGAGACGGTAACCCAGCGTACCATTTAACCCCATCCCACTAAGCTGTCTGTTAAAGATTAGAAAAAAAAAATTAAAAAGTTAACTATCAAAGATGATAAAACCTTTCAAGCAAGATTGCTATACTATCAAGGAAATAAAGAACAATCACAAAATAGAAAAAAGGTAGCACATTTTAACCAGAAAAAACAACCAACTACTGATTGCATGGCTGGTTACTGTTCTGTACCAACTAGTAAAAGGTAGGAATGGTAATGTACCAAGACATACTACCAGAAAACAAGATCAAATTACATGGCAGTGACGGCCGAACCAGAACAGGAGACCCCTTTCCATGAATTGCCACAAGGATCACCACCTGACGGCGCCCAATTTGTCAGCTGAGGTGGGCTGTTGAGTGAGGTGTATAGAACGCCTAGAGCTTGAACTGGAATTGAGTGGAGGAAATGCATAAAAAAATTAAGCTCAAAATAGGTCAAAGATCTGAGCTTTGTAGTTCTCTGAGTCAATTAATTAACGTCAATAAAATAAAATTAGAAGAATCTATAACGTTAACATTGCTTGACTACATGGGTTCAGAAGGAGTTGACTGATCCGCTTTAAAAATAAGTAAAAAACTAGACAAAATGAGCTTGAACAAAGGGGGAAATGCAGCCTTAAGTTTGAAAAAGAAAAACAAGAAGAAATAAAAGAGAACAACTTTGGACTTCAGTTAAAGAAAAGTAATCTCATTTACCATCTGAGGGGTCGGTATTTGCTCGGACGAACGAGGCAAGAGCGAAAATCGCAATGAGAGTTGCCCATGTCGCCATGGACAGCCTCTCTCCCTCTCCTATCTCTCTCTTTCCTATCACTCTCTCTCTCTCTCTCTCAATGAAAGATGAGAGAGAGAGACAGTGGATATGAAGTAATTGAACGAATTAAGAAAGGTTTAGAGGAATGAGGACAGCTGGACAGGGGATGGGGGATGGGGAGAGAGAAAAGAAAAGGTGAATAAATTGGGTTGCTTGGGGGAGGAAAGAAGTGTCGGCGAAGAGTAATGTAATGTGTGGGACGTGCGTTCGTTTTAAACGAGTAAGGAAGGAATTGTTATGCTTATGCGTCCGTCTTCCTTTTGCATGATTAGATTACATTACATTACATTAGATGAATGAATGAGGAATTGATTTGAGTTGATTTAATAGTGGAGGTACAGGTACTGGTGGGAAGGGAGCAGGTGAGGCGAAGCAGCAGAGAACAACAAACGAGCGAGCGAGCGAGCGAACAGGTGAGCGGCTTGGTAAGGACAAAAGAAAACAGAGAGAGAGAGAGAGAGAGATGGGAGGGATTCCGTGTTCGCTTCTCGCTCTTTTTTGTTCTCCTCTCCGCGATTTTTGAGTGTGTCGATACAGTGAAAGCACTTTTGCTTCCATTTTTGTTAGTTTCTTTTTCCGTCTCTTCTTTTTATTTGAGACTTTGGGTAACGGGAGCACCGGACACTTTTTATTTAAAAAAATTATTACGAGATATTATTATTGATATCTTTATTCATATAAATTTTTTTATTATATATATGGATGATTTTATTATATATAATATTTTTATTATTTAATTTAAATATTACTAATATATATAATTACTCATTTAAATTACATAATGATAATATTGTATAAAATAAATTTATATAATAAAATTATTGACATACATAATAATTTATTTAATATATATAATTAAATCCGTATAAACTACAGTATTAATAACTCTATATCAACTCCCTATTATTCATTATTTATTGTCCCAGTACTGAGTCCTGAGTTCTGATGTATCTGAGAGTCACAGTGATTATAAATGAACCTCCAGCGACCACAAACAAACAACATACTGCAAAGTAGTCCCATCCCAACACTCCTCCCAGCTACAGTTCAGTTGACCAGCTCCTCCGTATTATCTACAGCTACAATTTCAGGAATCATTTTAGTTTTCTGGTAATGCATTTTTATTTTTTTTAGTTCATGTTTGGTTTGTGCGTTAACAATATGTGTCAATCCTGATTTGTTAAACTGTTATAAGGATGCGCTCCTCATAACAATACTTCTGTTTAATGTCACAAAATATCTGTTTTTTTTTTTCAAAAACAAAAAACATATCACAACATGTCTACTGTAACTAAAATATATAAAATATTCAATTTTAAATTATTAAATTTAGACCGTTAAAAATAGACATTTAATTTTATTTTATTTTTATTATATATGACATTTCTATCGTAGATGTGATGTATAGAAACTGTTCAAATTTTCAACCTAACTACTTCCCTAACAAATATATAAAGCCAAAAAATTCCTAACTAACTCGCACTTTAATCATATAATATAATGCGTCAGCATGATTCTTAAAGTGAAAGTATCATTATAATAATTTTTATTTCCTATCTCATAGTAAATTAATAATATTTATATAATTTTTAACTAGTAAACGAGTGATCCGCATTAAATAAAATTTAGCATCCGGCTCTTTGAATTCATTCATATTGCACATATATATTTGCTTTAAATAAAATGGGGATATTATTTTTCCATTTTTTTATTTAAGAAAATAAATAATGAAAATTAAATAAGTAGAAAAATTGAATGTTTATTTTAAAAATAGGATGGACGTGTTATAAAACCTTGTCCATGGAGTATACGACAATCACGTTTAAATATTTTAATAAAAATCTACATTATTTCCATACTTCAAATAGGACGGGATTTGATTTCCCGTCCCAGCGTTGGGTTTTTTTCAGCCATTGAGTAGGCAGTGAAACCGAAACTTATCCCACTTATTTTAAGGTCCACAATGCAAAAGGCCATCCGACGTAGTATGAATTATTTTTTAAATGCGGACGGGAAAGCATTTTATGTCTCTAGCCATAGACTCATCCGTCATTCCTTTTTGATTCGTAAATATTTACCCGTCCCGACTCTGTTTGGACTTCTCCATCCCGGCCTCCGAATTTCAACGTTGATGGGCTTGAATTAGAGATCCAAAATCCGTCCTTACCCTCAATTATTTCACCCACCAAAGCAAAATCCGTCCACTGCCCTCAATTATGCTGGACATATTTATTTTTGACGTCTCTTCTATTCAGGACCACTATAAATAGCCTGATAGACGTAGCAGCTCACACACAAAATCAAAATATTCTTTCTTAAATATAAAAGCTCTTGTTTTTTTTTATTAAAAATCGTGATGTAGAATTTGACTGAGTCAGAAGTCATCAGAATCCCACCAATCGGTTAGATTTTAAATATTATTTTTATTTTATGTTGTCATTTTAAAACTTTATTAGTATAATTATTTATACACATACACACACACCCCGTATAAATTTGTTTTAAATCGAGTAATTTGTCTAAAAATTTGCAAATAAAATTATAAATGTCACATGTAAGTGTTTATTTTGGGGATGAGGTGTTTTACAGCTAATTTGAAGTTGAGTAGACCATCGGTCCTAGATTAACATTCTCTATTGACGAGTCCACTACCTCTCAAAATATATTAAATAAATATATACTGGATTACGGGTACCGGAAAATCATTACTCTCTCAAAATTTATGGTAAAGTAAATAATGGAGCATCTGAATGTTGGTGGTTCACAATACTATCAGTTGACGATAAGATATCATGAAAACCCTTTTACTACTTAGTTACTTTTCAAATAGTAATGATTAAATTATATGTAAATTTGAAATATGTGTTGAGCTTTTAGAATGAGGAACCATTTTCAAGCAATTTAATAGTTAGTAGCTTCTCAAAGCATGCCGGACTTTTATATGTCGTGACGAATGTTAATTTTTCTGTAAAACTCCAAGAAAAAGAAGAAGAAGACGAAGAAGATTCTGACTATCAAATTGGGTCTGATGAGGGTGAAGAGTCTGATTCTGATGACGAGGATGATGATGAGGCTCACGCAGATATAATTTGTTAAAACGTAGAAAGGAGCATATTTCCATTTACTAATAGAGGATTAGAACATCCAGCTAGAATGGTGAATGATGTGTTAGGTTTTGCACGTGCCGATTGTTATAATTGTGATCTACTCCTAGAATTATTTTTCTTACCATTTCACGGATAGTTTTAACTAATATTTCTAAATTATCGTTAATTCATCTTTAATAATGACAATTATCATCCAAGTTATCATCTGAGTATGATCAACTATAATGGTTGTGATGGTATATGAGTGCAAAAATTGACAGGTCTTAATAGCTTGTGTATTATCTACTTTTGTTAGTGTTGCATGTAAACTCCAGTTACAATTTGGATCCTTACGTTTCATTTTATAATTTTTCGTATAGCTATTAGTTACAACTATTTCTTTATTTTTTCAATATGAAATTTTTGAACTACGAGGATAAAGTGTTATTTCGAGAGAAATATTTTTTTTCTTTACAAGAATACCCTACAATATGTGCAGCCCTTTTTCGCGGCCCACGCGCGAGGCATCGGCGTTCTCGCTCACGGGGGAAGAAGGTGCAAGTACATCCCTGCGCGTGTTTGTGCGCTCAAGGACTTATTATTTAGGTGATTGTGGGAACTTTTATTTTCCGACGGGCGCAAACCCCCACCGTTAATTACCCCGGCTCTCGCCTCGAGAACCTCTGATTAATGAGCTAAACTAATTAAAATATATGGATCAGATTTATGGCTTTATTTCTTCCTTCTTCTTTTATGTAATACATGTTTAAAATAACCAAAAGATATAAATAAGACTAAAGACGTATGATCTAAAGTCAAAGGAACCTATAATTTCTTATAAATCAGAGATCGAGGATGTTTAATCATGTTGATCTCACGGAGTTCGAATATGAAGCGCACTGCCAACTCGATACTCAAGGAACCAAAGATGTTTAATCTCTATAGAGGCTCATTTCAAAGACAAGGGCGTATCGTCATAATCAGTCTATTGACCTTCCAAATCCCGAATCTGAAGCGCTATGCCAATTCGAAACTTGAGAAATTTGGAGAATCGGGAACGTATAATTCTTTATCGATTTCCAAAATGAGGTACGTTAAACCTGAAGCGCACTGCTAGTTTAACATTCTCGAAACATGATTTGATATGATTTGATATGTTGGTATGTTTTTTCCAAGTTTTGGACTTATCTGCATATTTGGCATGTTTGGCCAAAGATTTGGACATATTTGCATATTTGACATATTTTGTCAAGAGTTTGGACATATTTGCATATTTGGCATATTTGGTCAAATATTTAGACATATTTGCATATTTGACATATTTGGTCAAGAGTTTGGGCATATTTGCATATTTGACATGTTTGGTCAGAAGTTTGGGCATATTTGCATATTTGACATGATTGGTCAAATACTTGGACATATATGTATTTTTGACATATTTGATCAAATGTTTGGGTTTATTTGCATATTTGACATGTTTGGTCAAAAGTTTGGTCATATTTGCATATTTGACATGTTTGATCAAATGTTTGGATTTATTTGCATGTTTAACATATTTGGTCAAATATTTGGACATATTTGTATATTTGACATGTTTGGTCAAAGATTTGGACATATTGACATATTTAAAATATTTCAATTTGTTTTATCAAAATATGACAAAGTTTGGTTATTTTGAATATTTTGTCTTGTTTTATCAAGACATAATATAATTTGATTATTTTGAAAATTTTGATTTGTTTTATAACATGATTCAATCATTTTTGAATATTTTGATTTGTTTTATCAAAATATAACATAATTTGAACATTTTTGAATATTTTGATTTGTTTTATCAAAATATAACATAATTTGAACATTTTTGAATATTTTGATTTGTTTTATTAAAATATAACATAATTTGATCATTTTGAATATTTTGATTTGTTTTATCAAAATATAACATAATTTGATTATTTTGAATATTTTGATTTGTTTTATCAAAATATAACATAATTTGATTATTTTGAATATTTTGATTTGTTTTATCAAAACATAATTTGATTATTTTGAATATTTTGATTTGTTTTATCAAAATATAACATAACTTGGTTATTTTGAATATTTTGATTTGTTTTATCAAAATATAAGAAAAATATTTGTACAAGATTATATGCATATTATATGTTTCGAATTTTTCATGAAATAAAAATAAAATCAAAATTGACTTTTTATTGTTTCAAAAATATCTTCAAATGAAACCATGATTTTTGATGTATTTTTCATGATTTTTGGTCCTAAGGAATTATTTTTATTTAATATTTGAAGTCTGTTTTTTGAAACAGATTAATGTGAGCCTTTGATTTAAAGCTAGATCATCAAGATCCAAACTTTGAACTTTTCTGGGCTGTCGGATGGCATCAAGATCCGTGCGATTTCCCTCCCATATGCTTGAGTTCAAATTTCATCGATATCCACACTTTCATATGCATCAATATTCGTACTCTTGCTAGATCGGAGCTCTGCCGGCGTCGGATCGTCGATCGGGGGGAACCACCAAAGTTGTCTCGGGGAGGAGAACACTACTGTCCTGGTCTCGGGGCCACTAGCTCCGGCGATCGCCGGAAATAGCACCACCAGTTCGGCTAGGGCTGGAAACTCGTGGGGAATCGGTTTTTTATCGATTTTGAGCTCGTTTTGTCAAATTGGTTCAATTCCTTCGAGTTGTAGCGTCTTTAAAACATGAAAAACAAGTTGTGAAATTTAATTTTAATTTAAATCTCTGAATATGTTAGTTTCATCGACCGGTACCGAATAGACTCAAACGGATTTGATACCGATTGAAAATTAATGCATCTATCCTTGTTTTTCTTTTCAATTGATTCTTCTAAAAAACATATTTAACCATGTTCCGGTATATTTAAGTGGTCAATTTCACCATTTTTTATTTCTGGAGAAAAAAACGAAAAAAAAATCAGAAAGGAAAAAAAACAGAAAAGGAAAAAACAGAACCAACCCAGTTTTTTCCTTTTGACAGACCCAACTTCAAAAATTCATATAACATCACAGAAAATTCAAAAAAATATGAAATTTTGGGAACATGTCCATGAAAACATACTCTATATTCTTGCAAAATTTCAGATCAAATGGATGAGTAAATCGAGATATATTAGCTGATCTTTGAACTGGCCAGATCTGTGCCAGCTCTGTTTTCTGTTTTTTTTCTTTTTTTTTTTTATTTTTTTCAAGTAATTCACATATCCTAATCAACTAAAAAAAAATCCAAATCAAATAAACAATCACCCTTTATCAGGCTATATTTTTTTTTGTTTAAATCAGTTTTTTTTTTTATGTTGAGTTTGGTGTTTGACCATCAGTTGACTTTTGAGATTTTTTGGACTGATGAAATTTGAAAAATCATAACAATTCACGGAAAATTCCAAAAATTATAAAATTCGAAATGTAAGTTAATATAAACCTACTCTACAGGTATGTGAAATTTTATGAAAAATGGACAACTAGATTGACAGATATGGACTGATCTCTCAACTGAACAGAAATGCCCCTTTGCTGGAATCAGATCAGCATGCATATTTATTGCTTTTATTTTACTCAAATATGATTTTGAGCATCCAAACATGTTTAAAATGCAAAATAAAAGATCAAGGAGAGATAAAAAACCGGATTTGATCAAAACTTCATATAGCATTTAATATAATATATCAACATATAACATCACATAAACATGGGTGGTTTTATTTTCTATGAAATTTGGCGGCATAACGGCTTGTATTAAGCTGTTTTGAGCCTTTATATAACCACTGCACATGTGCACAGGGTTTGAGAAGAGGGTATGAATATGTGCACATCCCTATTGAACCAAATCAACATGTGCCGATTGGTTATCGTGTGTTTATCAAATTTTATAGAAAATACGCGTAAGTAAGCACCTGAGACTCATGCTTGGTCACCAATTGAGCTCGGTAAGGGAAGAGGCACATGTGCACCATCTCCAACCCGAAAGCTTGACTATCTCACCCATCAAGGTGAGACTAGCCCCTAGAGCTCAATTGAGACCAATCCAAGCTCAAGACTTGGCCCTTTTGTGTCTCAATCAATTACAACAAATTTCTTTTTCTATTCTAACAGAGCTTTATTTGGAGAGAAGAGGGTTTAAGGCTTGATTTCGATTTTGGCAAGGATTTGGCCAAGCTTGAGCTTACGGGGGGTATTGGCTCCTGATTTCTCTTCTCTGGGGATCTATTTATAACCCAAGAGCTAGGACAACACTCGAGAGAAGCTCTAATTTGATCTAGAGCGTTGAATTAATCGTATGGCCGAAATTGAGCTAGCTGGGCTCAAGAGGTGTAACAGCTCATTTCTGAAATATTTCTTCTGTTTCTTTCACAGAGATTCTTCACCTATCATAGCATAACACGTGTATTGGTATGCTGGCTCTCGAAAATGAGTATCCAAGGCCCCCCAGCTTGTCTTTATTCAATCTGATGTGTTAACGTGCACCAGCGTAATTGACATGTTCTAATGATTCTCGCTGAACGTGACATGTCATTTTAGCTTTTCCAAGTTAGCAAATAACGTTCTTAAAGGTTTCCATGTGTCAATTTATGCAATTGGACTGAAACCGACATACACCGGAATACGAGTTGGCGACACCGTTAAACCAGCGTTTCTGACATCAAATTGACATGTATGGAAGAATCTTGACACTCTAGGGAAGTTCCCCAATCAATCAATTTGATGTTTTGAGCAGTCATTTCTTCAATTTGATTCATATCCGAGGCATGAATTCCTTTAAAATTCTATTAAAGAATTCAAGTAAATCCCTGATTTACCGCTTTTTCATGTTCTCCTTACTGCCCTTGTGCTCCGACTATAAGGAATTGAGCAATGGTGATCCAAATTGACATCCCCAAATTCTCACTTCTGATTCGAATTTGCGCACCTGGGAAGGCGGAGAGGGAAGAAGAGAAGGAAGAAGACCTCCCTGACGTGTGGGCCCTCTGCATCAGAGAGAGAACTATAGGGAGGGAGAGCTGCTGGGGAGAATCACATAGAGGACCCTGGGTCCCATCTACCAGCGAAACAGAGGAGTAGGTCCCTTCTGTCGGATTAAATGAGAAACAAATGCCTCCCTTCTTTGATCTGAACCCAGTGCATGAAGGCTAATGCCTTATCAATCTAAGTGAAAGAGAGGAAATGAAAGAACCAAGTGCACATAGTATTTCCTCTCTCTTTTTCGCCGGAGAAGGATTAAAATCCTGTTTGGGATATCCAAGTTGCACCAGGGAACATATCAAGCCCCCAAATTGTACACATGATACTCTCCAGTTGTTTCTTTTTTTTTCTTCTTTTTTTTTCTTAACATTTTATTCAATTTTCCATGACATTCTTTGTAACAATCTCATGAAATGAAATTAGAAAATCATAGTGTCTGATTCTATGATTTTTGTAAACACATACTCAGAAATTTTGATGAAATTATAGCATTAATTTCATAACAATATAAAAGTATGTTTATTTAAATAATCATGCGACATTAGGCATTAATATCGCATAATCAAGGTTTCGCATATTTATTTGAGTAGTTTGAAAATTTTTCGCATGATCAAAGTTTTGGCAAGAGGCAATTATGAAATTAGAGCATTAATTTCACAATTTATAAATTTTCGAGATGTTATAAAAAAAATGTTTGATTTTTTTTAGGGGTAAACACAATATTATCTGAAAAAAATCTATAACAAATTAAATTAAAGAAGCACTATGTTCTCTGCAAAAAAAATATATATATATTTGCAAATTCTACAAATTTTTATGTTGATCTCTTTCAAGATAAAAAAATAAAATAGTTCAAAAGAATGGCTAATTCATTAATTTATATATTTTGAATTTATTGCAAAATAAAAATTCCATATTCTTAACTTTCAGACTTTAAAAATATTAACTATTTTCCCAATCTTAAGAATTTTCATTAATTTCGAATAAGCATGCGTCTTAAAAACAAATTTCAAATATTCACAAATGTGCAATATTTTTATATATTAAACAAATCATATCATATATACAAATTGTGTTGTATTCAAATATCCTATCATGTAATTATTTCAGTCATGCAAATATACAATAAGAATATTTTATCATTGTTTGCGGTTCACAAAGAGAGAGAGAGAGAAAGAGAAATTAAATTATTAAAATGTATGTATACATGTAAATAAATAAATAATACCAAAAATACACACGGGTTAAAATACATGAAATTAACAAATATGATTTCATGTGATTTTCATGCCGAAATTCAAAATTACCAAATTATGCCCAATTTCGTAATTCACCACATACAAAATTTATTTCTTGGAATTGAGATACAATTCCGTGAAATAATCATGCCAAGTCTCAAATTATGGAATTATGCCCAATTTCATAATTTGCCACATATGAAATTTATTTCTTGGAATTAAAAATATAATTTCATGAAATAATTGTGACAAATATTAAAATCGTGGAATTATGCCCAATTTCATGATTTATTACATTTGAAATTTATTTTCTTGGAATTAAGAAACAATTCCATTAAGTAATTATATCAAATATTGAATCATGAGGTTATGCATAATTTCGTGATTTATCACATATGAAATTTATCTCTTAAAATTAAGAAATAATTTCATAAAATAATCATATCAAATGTGGTGATTATGTGAGATTAATGCCTAATTTCATATGATACATAATGATAAAATAAAATTAATGCCTAATTTCATTCAAAAAAATACCAAAAATATTATTAAAAATCATAGAAAGCCTTTCGATGATTTTACAATAATTTTCATGATTTTATTACAAATTATTTCATGAAAAAAATAATAATTTCAAAAAAAAAGAGGGGACAAATAAAATAGCAGCTGAGACAATTTTGTGTGCAACTTGGAAGAACAAGACACACCTGGGTGCAAATTGGAGCCCCCATGCAAAAAACAGAGGAGGGAATACTCTCCAACAGCAAAAATACCAAAAAAGGAAGATACTCCGGGTGTATGTACTCCTTACTCATTTTCACTTGATGGGTATATTGGTTCACGTACACCGGGTTAATGTTACACTTAGAAAAGAAATGTGTCTCATTAAACCTTACAAGTGGGGTCCCCTCCACTCGAGGGGCTGCCAACTGGGGCCTAAACCCAGCCCCCTTCTCTCTCCCTTTCTCTCTCCGACAGTGGGCCCCACATAACAGACTCTCCTCCCTCACCTCTCCTTTCTTGCGCAAAATCAGCCCCTAGCCGGATCTGGCCGAAGACAGGGGGCAGCTCTCCGGGCATCTCGCGCCGATTCTTCTTAGCCCCGGGTAGAACTCGATGAGGAGAGTTCGGGGAAGCCGTCAATTTCAAAAATATATGAATTAATGAGGGAGAAATCGGGTACGAAAGTTATCTTGGTGAAGAAACCGAACGAGCAAATTGGCGACCAATAACCCAAATTGAATAATTGGGGAGCGTGACAAGGGTGCCACGACTGTGTTCAAAGTTTCAATTTAAAGTTTGGAGTGGTGGAATGGTGGGGTCACAAAAGGAAGCCCGAATGTGGGCAAATTCGGCATCAATTGAGCAAATTGGGATTACAAAGGGTAATTCCAGGCTATGAACATGCTATGGGGATATCAAATAAGCTCTCAATGATGTAAAACAAGTTTCAAACGCATCCAAAAAGTGCAAGTTGTACCAAGCCCGAAAATTGAAAAAAACAATGGTGTTTTGGATGCCTCTGACACAATCCAGCCTTTTGGAGACACTTGACACACTTTGATAGGCTTCAGGAATGCAGAAGAATCAGAAGAATAGAAAATAAACAAATTTTATGCTATGTTAGGTAATGTTTGTCTTTGGCTAATTTTCAATTTCCACCATTTGATCAAAATTGATGGTGGAGATAATATCAATGTTTTGCCTTAGCTTTGAGGCTATATAAGGACCCCCATCTGCCAAAAAAAAAGAAAAAAGGAAGAAAAAATATATTAGGGTTAGCTAATTTAAAAAATTTTGGTTTTTTTTCAAAAAAAAAACTGAAATTTTCATTTATAAATTTTGAATTCATTTTCTTTAGTGGTGAAAGGTATGATATGTATGCAATTAATGAAATTTTATATTTTTCTTGATGAATGAAATATATTTCCTTTTTTCCTTTTGTTGTCTTTTTTTTAAAAAATAAAAAACAGAGATTAAAGATTAGTGTTGTAGTGAATGCTACCTCTATATCTTTGTTTTCTCAATCTAAAATTAGCTTTGTTAATCTAATTTCTTTTTTTTATAAATTTTTGACAAATATATATTTAAGAGGGTTATGGTGAATGCTATTTCTCAAAAAAAAATTTGGAAATAAGATGTTGTAGTGAATTCTGCCCCTTGTTCCAGATTTAACGTAGTGCTAAGCATCAAGCAAAGCACAATATCAAACTCGAAATCTCAAAAATAGAGTTGAAATATTGTCAAAAATCTGTAAAAATAAGAAAAACTTGTGATTTTGACACAAATTCATGCTTTTTAATAAAAATATTATTTAAAACTTGACCCTCCATGTTCTCTTACATTTATTTAGTGAAACGAAATTGTTCGTGAGGTTGTACCAGTGCTTTAAAGCTCATTGAGCCTTATGATACTCAACTGGTATATTTTTGCCAATTTTCTTTGCAATTTCATATCTTTTTTATTTACTGTGCCAATTGGCCTCAAATTTGGACAGGAATCAGAACAAGACTAAACAAATATTCCCCGAAAATTTCATAATTTTTGGACTTATGAACAGGGAGATATTGCCTGTTGAATTTCGCTGGTCCAAAGTTTCTGTAAAAGTCAACTGTTGGTCAAACACCAAACTCAACACACAAAAAAACTGATTTAAATATAAAAAAATATAGCCTGATAAAGGATGATTATTTATTTGATTTGGATTTTTTTTTAGTTGATTCCGATGTGTGAATTGTTTGAAAAAAAAAAACAGAACATTGACACAGATTTGGCATGTGCCTTATCTGGCCAGTTCAAAGATCAGCTAATATATCTTGATTTACTCACCCATTTGATCTGAAATTTTGCAAAAAAATAGATTATGTTTTTATGGGCATGACCCCACATTTTCATATTTTTTTGAATTTTCTGTGATTTTATATGAATTTTTGAACTTGGGTCTGTCAAAAGAAAAAAACTGGGTTGGTTCTGTTTTTCTTTTTCTGTTTTTTTTTCCTTTCTGTTTTTTTTCTCTCGTTTTTTTCTCCAGAAATAAAAAATGGTGAAATTGACCACTCAAATATACTGGAACATGATTAAATATGTTTTTCGAAGAATCAATTGAAGAGAAAACAATGATAAATGAACGAATTTTCAATCAGTACCAAATCCGTTTGAGTCCATTCGGTACCGGTCGGCAAAACTCACATATTCAGAGATTGAAATTAAAATTAAGCTTCACAAACTTGTTTGTTATGTTCTAACGATGCTACAGCTCGAAGGAATTGAGCCAATTTGACAAAACGAGCTCAAAATCGACAAAAAACCGATTTCCGACGAGTTTCCAGCCCTAGCCGAACTGGTGGCACTAATTCCGGCGATCGCCGGAGCTAGTGGCCCCGATACCGGGACAGTAGTGTTCCCTCGCCGGGACGACTCCGGTGGTTCCCCCCGATCGACGATCCGACGCCGGCAGAGATCCGATCAAGCAGAAGCACGAATATTGATGCACATTAAAGTGTGAATGTTGATGAAATTTGAACTCAAGCATATGGGAGGGAAATTGCACGGATCCTGATGCCATCCGACAGCCCAGAAAAATTCAAAGTTTGGATCTTGATGATCTAGCTTTAAATCAACGGCTCACATTTATCTGTTTCAAAAAAACAGACTTTAAATATTAAATAAAAATAATTTCTTAAAACCAAAAATCATGAAAAATATATCAAAAATCATGGCTTCATTTGAAGATATTTTTGGATGAATAAAAATTAGTTTTGATTTTATTTTTATCTTAAAAAAATCAAAACATATCATCTAGTACAAATATTTTCTTATATTTTAATAAAACAAATCAAAATATTCAAGATACTCAAATTATTTATATTTTGATAAAACAAATCAAAATATTCAAAATACCCAAATTATTTATATTTTGATAAAACAAATCAAAATATTCAAGATACTCGAATTATTTACATTTTGATAAAACAAATCAAAATATTCAAGATACTCAAATTATGTTATACTTTGATAAAACAAATCAAAATATTCAAAATACCCAAATTATTTATATTTTGATAAAACAAATCAAAACATTCAAGATACTCAAATTATGTTATACTTTGATAAAACAAATCAAAATATTCAAGATACCCAAATTATTTATATTTTGATAAAAAAAAATCAAAATATTAAAGATAATCAAATTATTTATATTTTGATAAAACAAATTAAAACATTCAAGATACTCAAATTATGTTATATTTTGATAAAACAAATCAAAATATAACATCCAAAATACCCAAATTATTTATATTTTGATAAAACAAATCAAAATATAACATCAAAAATACCCAAATTATTTATATTTTGATAAAACAAATCAAAATATTCAAAATGCCCAAATTATTTATATTTTGATAAAACAAATCAAAATATTCAAGATACCCAATTTATGTTGTATTTTGATAAAACAAATCAAAATATGCAAAATGATCAAATCATGTTGTATTTTCATAAAACAAATCAAAATATTCAAAATGATCGAATTATGTTGTATTTTGATAAAACAAGTCAAAGTATTCAAAATGATCCAATTACGTTGTATTTTGATAAAACAAGTCAAAATATTCAAAATGATCAAATGATGTTGTATTTTGATAAAACAAATCAAAATATTCAAAATGATCAAATCATGTTGTATTTTGATAAAAGAAATAAAAATGTCCAAAATGATCGAATTATATTGTATTTTGATAAAACAAGTCAAAATACTTAAAATGATCGAATTATGTTGTATTTTGATAAAACAAGTCAAAATACTTAAAATGATCAAATTATGTTGTATTTTGATAAAACAAATCAAAATATTCAAAATGATCAAATTATGTTGTATTTTGATAAAACAAATCAAAATGTCCAAAATGATCAAATTATGTTATATTTTGATAAAACAAATCAAGATATTCAAAATGACCAAATTATGTTATATTTTGATAAAACAAATCAAAATATTCAAAATAATCAAATTATGTTATATTTTGATAAAACAAATCAAAATATTTAAAATAATCAAATTATGTCATATTTTGATAAAACAAATCAAAATATTCAAAATGATCAAATTATATTATATTTTGATAAAACAAATCGAAATATTCAAAATAATCAAATTATGTCATATTTTGATAAAACAAATCAAAATATTCAAAAATGATTGAATCATGTTTTAAAACAAATCAAAAATATTCAAAATAACCAAATTATATTATGTCTTGATAAAACAAGACAAAATATTCAAAATAACCAAACCTTGTCATATTTTGATAAAACAAATTGAAATATTTAAAATATGCAAATATGCCCAAACTCTTGACAAAATATGTCAAAAATGTCCAAATCTCTGGCCAAATATTTCAAATATGCAGATAAGTCTAAAACTTGGTAAAACATACCAACATATCAAATCAATCAAATCATGTTTCGAGAACGTTAAACTGATAGTGCGCTTCAGGTTTAATGTATCTCATTTTGGAAATCGATAAAGAATTATACGTTCCCGATTCTCCAATTTTCCCAGGTTTCGAATTGATATAGCGCTTCAGATTCAGGATTTGGAAAGTCAATAGACTGTTTAGGACGACACGCCCTTGTCTTTGACATGAGTCTCTATAGAGATTAAACATCTCTGGTTCCTTGAGTGTCGAGTTAGCAGTGCGCTTAATATTCGAACTCTGTGAGATTAATAGGACTATACTTTCTCGATCTCTGATTTATGAGAAATTATACGTTCCTCTGACTTTAGATCATACGTCTTTAGTCTTATTATCCAAAGTTATATCTCTTGGTTATTTCAAGCAGGTATTATAATTAGTTGGAAGGAAGAAATAAAGCCATAAATCTGATCAATATATTTTAATTAGTTTAGCCTATTAATCAGAGGTTCCCGAGGCGAGAGCCGGGGTAATTAACGGCGGGGGCTTGCGCCCGTCGGAAAATAAAAGTTCTTACAATCACCTAAATAATAAGTCCTTGAGCGCACAAACACGCGCAGGAATGTACCTGCACCTTCTTCCCCCGTGAGCGAGGATGCCGATGCCTCGCGCGTGGGCAGCGAAAAAGGGCCGCACAATCATGATATTTAAAATAAACATACCAAAATATACAATAAAAATGCTAAAATATACAATATTTGATCTTTTTTTATTATACAATAAAAATGCTAAAATAGATTCAATACTTTTTTGAATAATGACATCGATCATGAAATTTAAATAAATTTTTACTAATTGATCATGTAACAAAAGAAATGTTTTTAATAAATCATATAAACCATATTAAATTTATTTCTATTCAAAACACATGTTAATAATTATATAAACCACATATTTCTACTAAATTATTGAATTAAAATTCATATTGCAACAAAAATTAACTACACAATTATTATAACACACTACAATAATAAATTCTAATTACTATGCTACACAATTATTATAAAAACTATTATAACACATTGTAAAAAATTAAACTACACAAATTATTGAATTAAAATTCATCATGCAACAAAAATTAAACTACACAATTATTATAAACACTACAACAATAAATTCTAATTATTATACTACACAATTATTATAAACACTATTATAACACATTCTAAAAAATTAAGCTACACACATTATTACAACAAATTATAATTCTAATTTTTAAGTTATACGGATTCTGATTATTAATTTCATATAATTACTATACAAATATTAAAATAAGTAAATTTTGGTTTTAAAAAAAATAAATAAATTTACTTGGAAATGTGGTAGGGGAAGGCGACAAAGCGATTAGGACAAGTCAATTGCAGCCAGGACAGACCGGTGGCGGCGACGGCTTCGGTGAGCGGGGAGTGAAGAGCAGTGGGGGAGAAGAGAAGGCAGTGGGGGGGGGGGGGGAGTTGCATTTTTCGGAGAAGGGGGAGCGAATAAAAGATGAGTGGGGTTGGGGGTCACGGGTTGGGATGAGTATCAAAGCTTGAACCCATGCTCTTGGACGGGGTTCTAAACCACGTCCCAGTTCACGGGTGAGGGAATCTGCTAGCGTGGGTGAGCTGCGTGGAGAGACGCATGAAAGGAGAGCTTTTGTTCTGTGCGTGGGGTGTGGTTTTCGAGAGACGAGGACGAGTTTCTGTTCTCCATCCCAGTGCCAAGTGGACGGTGTTCTGCCTCCATCCCGTGAGAGCACTAGGTGAGATTTTCTTTCTCGCCCCTGGGTTACAACACCATCAAATTTCAACCATTGTGTGAGGAATCATACATGAGGAACGGATATTATCACTCCGTCCTTCCTATATATATATATATATATATATATATATATATATATGCAATTATCCTTATTATTTTTCTACTTATTTAATTTTCATTATTAATTTTTTTAAATAAAAAAAATAAACTTTTTTTTTCCTCATCTCATATAGTGGAAAGCAGGTGGAGAGGTGATTACGCCTTCTCCTACATCTTAATCCTCCCTCCCAAATATAACTCTATTTTTATTTGCTGGATTCATTTAACTTCTTTTTACTAGTCCTCTTGCCTCGCAATTCTACTGAAAATGGTTGTATGGATGCCTTGATAGTTTGATATGAGGTTGAAATCTCAAATCTAGTATCTAGAGTAAGGAAAAGTTATATTATCATCATCATCATCATCATCATCATCATCATCATCATATAGATACACACCTCACTCAATACACCATTGTGCAATCAAATTAACCATCATCCGTCCAATAAACTCTCTCTCTCGCACTTTTCACGTGGTGGGGCCATCAAAGTGTCTCGCAAATGAAGAAAAAAAAAAGGAGGATATTTTGCGTTCGATGGTGAGAAAATATCAAAGTGTCTCGCACTTGTAGTGTTGCTCCATTATTCTCCATTAAATGTGTGGAATCATGTTTGCACCAGCAACCAGCACTCAGAGGATTCATTCATGTTTGCACCTTATTATTACAAGAGTGAAAACACCAAAAAGAACAAAAATGGAAAATGAATAAAATATTCAAAATTGATGAGTTGGATTAAAACAAAATTTTAAACTCAAATTTAAAATCAATAATATAAAATATATATTATTAGTGTGCTTATAAAATAAATATAAAGTTACTAAATATTTAAAATAAAAGATATTATTATAATTAATGTAAAGGACATGACATGCTAGAACCTATACGCACTTTTTATATTTCTTTTTGTATTTCCCAATAGGTGTTGAATGCTATGACATTCCACCTGTGGCCTGAGTTAGTTAAGCTTCCTAGCTAGCATTCAAATTATAATTTCCAAGATTAAAACCAAAAAAAGGATTATTATTATTAACATTTTGGCACGCTAACATTGCACGTTGAACAAAATGTCTAATATTCTTTCCGAAAATGATTCCTCAACTGTTTATTTATTATTTAATATTCATTCATAAATTATAAAATGATCAAAATATTTTTATAGGCTTCTAGCATAATATTTAAAATATTTATATGCTATATGAAATCTTTATTTTTAGAAATTTTTTAACTATTTTAAAATATTATAAGCATTTAATTAAATAATCATTATACAATATGTTTGTCATTTGATTTTGATTTTATTTGCTTTATTTTATCTTTATAAAAAAATATGTAGTTATATAAATAATTAAAATTGATAAAATTGGTATATAACAGTACTTGCTGCTAATTATATACTCTGCTTGATATTTAAAATTAAATGGTTTAGACTCTTATTTTTATCTCAAAAAAATATATTTCTTATCTTGCCATAAAAAAATATTGACTATGTTTTAGAAGTCATTCAGTTAGTAATGCAAATTTCAAATCTTTAACTCTCGTTACAAATTTATTATTGGCATGAATCTGCATTGAAAAATTGCAGTGCGAGAGAGGGCATGCAATTTTTGCATTTAGAATTTTTTTTTTAAGAAGCATCATCGGCGTTCCATCTGTTATGCAAAAGAGAACTTGTGTAATTTTTTTCGTTCTTGTTAAAACAAAACATCTTTTTCTTCAAAATTTTAAATAATGAAGTTGCAGTGCGCCTCAGTGTCTCAGTCGACGTCTACGGACTCTGGCCACTTGGAGGCCACTCCTTCATTCATGACAGGAATTTAGAAAAAAGCTGGAGACATCAAATATTTCATATATATATATTTGCATATAGAGCTCTAGAGCTAGCACATCGTAACTGTCGTGGCAGGCCCATGCGCGCACAGATTGATTCCGCATCGATAATGTGCTGGCAAAAATGATATCCCAATGACGGAGGCAAACGACAGAACAGAAGGTTTTCATCGCTCGTGGACTCGGGGTTGCGGTGGGGGGACCCACATTGTTGATCATTCATTAATCTTCCGCTCCTTGCTTCTCTGCTGTACTGACAGTAACATCCAACGAGAACGTAACAAGAGAGAGATCGGGGATCATGCGTGGACATTGATTAGGCCCAGAGAGGTCCAATATGTCCATGCTTCGTGCGCAAAGCCCATCAGAGAGTTGGTATCCAACGGGTAATTATTGGATCCGATCCAAAACATTTCCCCCAATTCTCTCTCTCACCCGAATCGGCGCTGCGCCTCACAGTCGGAGAAAGGACTCTTCTGTCATTTGAAATTTAAGGGCCGAAGCCTCCTCTAAACCCCACCGCCTCCCCTTCCCTTCCCTTCCCTTCCCTTCCCTTCGTTCCCAAATTATGGCGGATGAAGGCTCTACGCGACAGCACTTCTGCGAGATTTGTCGCGAGGTCACCTCCTTCGAGGGGGAAGTCGGCTACTTATACTGCATGCAGTGTGGCTCCCAGACGCAGGACATCATCGCCACTGACGTCGCCGTCGATGATCTCGTCGCCGAGGAAGGCGGCGGGACTGGCCTGTACAGCCAGACTCTCCACCGCCGCGCCGCTCCCAAGCAAGAGCCCGGCGACCTGCTCAATTTTGACGGAGAAGAGAAACCCAGGGATTTTTCCTCATGCGTGCTGCCTGACATTGGGACGGTGGCCAGAGCGATCCGGGTCCGGTATGTTGAGGTATGGAAATCGCATCCCGATCTATGTACGGTTCTACACACAAAGAAATAGGGTGACAATTTTGTTAAACAACGAGCTTAAACATACAATGATTTCCTTTTGGGTATGATTTTGAGTGTAGGGCCTACAGGTGATGCTACGGAGGCAGTGTGAAGTGTTGGTCGAAACTTTTAAGGTTAGTCCGCTTATATGTGGCATGGCACCTTCGATTTGGTTAAGGTATATGGTCACCGCTGGAGTGTTTGAAGATGGGTGGGATACATTGGTGATAGCTAACTGCAATGATCAGCGAGCTAAACGAGCTAAAGGTATGCAAAATATACTAATTTGTAAGCTGGAGATTGGATATCAATTGTGTTAATATAAATTAATCATGTCCAACATTAAAAAAAAAAAATCTAACATGAAGCTCAAGCTTGTAGACCAAGTCATCACTCAATATAAGATCAAGAATTGAATGATGATATGCAGGAAAAAGGAGAAATATATTTTTGTGGGAAAGTCAAAATGGAGATGCATGAATAAGGATTGGGTGTGGTGTGCTGATTACTGAGATGAGTTACGCCAGGTGCAAGAGAGGAATCGGGCAATGATAAAGAAAAGGGATTTGATTTATAGTATGATAATCTGAATCTCTATTATGGGCTGGGCCAATTAAATAAAGTATCAAACATATTATGGAGAAGGATCGGAAAGATCATATGTCATGTTTTAGAAATTAAAAAAAAATGGAAGAGTCATCTATGTAGCATGGTGTATTGCGAAACTGCAATAACAGATAATTGGTAGTGGCTTTAACGGACTGCTATAGTTATCATGTCTGTTCAGGATTGGGCTTAGTTAAATACAAGTACAAATCATATTAAAAATTGAGAAGGGATTTGAAGGAATGCAAATCAAGCTATATAGAAATTCAAAAAAGAAAAATAACAAAGTGACCATATAGCATAGTGGATTGCTAAATTGCTGTAGTATAGTGCATTACGGGTTTAGCATCCACTGTAGAGGTCATAGCTGCATTTTTTTTTTTCAGATTTTTAGTATCCTGAAATGGTGTACTGGTGTTATAGTGGTGTTACAGCAGGCTACTTCTTTTTTTTTTTTTTTTGATAAAAGATACAGCAGGCTACTTAGAACACTATTATTTTCCAAATAGGAAACAAATAAAAACTAAAACAAAAGAAGAATACTAACGATTTGTGGTTCTTGCAAATACTTGCAGTTGCAGAACTTTACAAATTAATACGAGCACCAACTGGTGTGAACTGAAAAAATGACCATTTTGACCTTGGTTGAACCTTGGATCAAATCAATACATGTATTTGATTTGAGCCAATAAAATGACCATCTCCTCTAGAATTATTCTTTCATTTCCATTCTTCTCATTTCTCAGAAGACCTGGACTGGTAATTTACTTTCGGGGATGGGAGTTGAGATTAGACTATGGTCTGTGCAAATACCAAGGAAGAGCTAAATTTCCTGAGAGATGGAAAATAACCAATCTAGAGTTAAATAAAATCCGGTGCTTCTTGGTATTGTACTGATCCGTTGTAAACTTGCTGACTGTTAGGTTATGAATGACCCTGATCACCATGTGACTAGATGAAGAGCAACTGCGGACCTATATTATGTTTTCAATTTTACATTGGCATAATATTTTCTTACTTTTCAGTATCTGCAAATGACCTTCTTCATTTTATGGGTTATTTTTGAATAAGAGATCAATTAATCTGAGGTTAAGCCATGCAAAATTTCTAAAATTACCCCTTGTCCATTCAAGTTAGCTCAAAGAAAATAAAATCTTCATTAGGTACTGGTTGGTGGTGGTTTCAAGTAGGCTCCTTCCCTTTTTATGTCAAAGAAAATAAAATTTTCATACTCACTTTCTTTATGAAAAACTGTTTGCAGGTAATAATAAAAAGCGGGGAGCAAAAAAGGCTACTACAAACTTCATCCTTCGTACGCTGCGAAAATTAATCCCTATTTACTCAACACTTACTATTTCTTTGCTATCGTGCCATCTAGCACGAGAGCCGGTGTTACCGACTGATATAATTGATTGGGCACTAGAAGCAAAGCTCCCGTATCTGTCTTTCTTTCTTGAAATGGATCAGTACATTGGCACTGCTCCAGCATCCTGCCCATTACAAAATAGGACCATGTTCAGACCCACATTATTACTTGGGTCCTGGCAACTGGAGGCTATAGTTGGTAAAATAGCCAAGAAAATTGGCTTACAGTTACCCCCAATAAATTTCTATGCAGTGGCCAGAAGGTGGTTAGAAGAGCTAACTCTCCCCATGGAGATACTACCACATGCCTGCCGGGTTTATGAATGGTTGTTGCCAGCTGAGATGTGGTTTTATGGAAACGACTTTCTTGGGTTCCCCACTCGAGTTGTTGTGATGTCAGTTATGATTATTACACTGAGGATCTTGTACAACATGAATGGTTATGGCACATGGGAAAAGAGCTTGAGAAGTGTCACCAGCAAGCAGGGTCCACTGGAGGATGTTACGATGGACTCGAGTATGAGTTCTGAGTTCGATGCAAGAGAGTTGTTAAGAGTTCTAGAAGCTGTTCACAAAGACATCAAGGTTAAGCATGGTAATTATTATTTTTATCACCTTTGATCTTTTGAATGCCAATTTATACTTTGAAACTTTTCATAGATATAGAGGTTCTTTTTGTGGCTGAACTCAATGATACCAGTGATTGTTTAATCAGTTGCGATTTACATGTCCAAATTTAGTTTCTTGATTTTTAAAAAATCGTGGAGAGATTGTTGATGACCCAACTTTATAAAAGATAAAAAGGAAATAAATCAGTGCAGGAACTTAAATCCTCGACTCCTGCCCTCCCCAAACTTAGATTTACAATGCAAGGGAAGAAAGATATAATTATACTGCATTACTTCTATAAAAGGTAATGGGTGGGAGATGATAGGTGAGAAAGACCACACTTTATCTAGCCATCAAACATCCATATTTTGCAAACCTCTAATTGGGGTTTAGAGGAGGGCAAAGAAATTAAATCATCCCTACCTTGCTCCACAGTCCCTTCCCCTCGCTTTTTTGTTTCTGGAGCCATGTTAATTGTTCATTATAGATCTCCAAATAAATGGAGCAGAAAGAGTAGGAACCAAGAAAAACCCAGACGAGTGGCTTTTATCTAAATGCAGTCATTTATGCAAATAGGATATTGCGGCAAATGATAAATTATGCCATGGAATACAACAAGCTTGAGGGCTATTAACACAAAATGCATAGATTATCTGCTGTGTATATATTGCCTGACCAACCCTTCTCTTTCTTTCTTTCTTCGTACAGACTATCCAAAAGATCTGAATGCCTATCTAAAGTATTGCAAGGATGTTATCTCTGCTGAAATGACACCTTACTCTAATCTGTGGGTGAATAAAACGATTTACAAGTGCTCGAACATTTATAATAAAAATGAGGTAAGTTAGCGTATCAATCTTTCATTTATATTCAATTCTAGGGCGCTGCAATTGAATAATCATGTCTACTGACATATTTATTACCTGTACTTGCTGTATTCTAAGTGTAAACATCATCGGTACTGCTGTTTGTCAGGCATTTCTGGATCCAAGTCAGTTTGGTTCCAGTTTGCTTGCAACGTGGTCTTTTTATTTAATTTCTTTTATGCTAGTTTATTGGTATTGAATAAACGCAAAGCAGTTGACTTTCATTTTTCTGAAACTTATTTGCATCCAGACTTATTGTTGCTCTTCTCAAATCACTAACCATTGATGCATGTTCTCGACTAGAATTCCTAGATTGCTAATTTCCTTACTGTTGAATTTCTCTAAATTCAGGATGATTCAGATATCAAACCAGAAAATTTGAACTTTCACCACAAAGATGTAGACGAGAGGAGATATAGTGATGATATCACCATCAGCAAATCCTTTGAGTCAAGTACACACCTAAACCCTGACAATTATGAGGAAAAAGGTTCTTGGCACAAATGTTATGTAGATTCTTCATTAAAAGAAGAGAGAGAGTTGGACAGGCTGAGGTTTGAAATGGAACAGAACTGGTTCCATTACCTTGCCCCTTTTTCCAAAAGGAAGTCAAAAGGTAAAAACTAAATACCAATAATATAAAATTTGATATTGATGTGATTGAACTTGTACAGTTTTATCACAAATATCACAACCAATATCTGACTGCGTTTACCTTGTTACATCTTAATACCGTCAAGGCAAATCACCATTTCATGTTGGTGCAACACTGGATAAAGCCAGTGGTACTCTATTCTGTATAGGTCAAGTGTCATTGTTCTTTGTTTTTCGTACCCTTCTGGATCTAAATTTTTTTTCCCTTTTCTTTCCATTTAAGATATATATTTTTTTTAAGTTACAGTGACCATACTTATTTGGTGATGCCAACCCCCTTACCAGTAGATTCTGTTAGACTCGATCTTGTCAAACTTTGTGTGATATGGTTCGTATCATGACCAGCTTGAGATTGAAAATGTAAAACTATGTGCTTGCTAACCTGTTCTTTTATAAATTTTCTGCATGGCAGGTTATATTACCTATAGACGAGTAAATACAGACAGAATGCTTGTTAATGCAGTGCATGCGGATTATTACATCTTACTGAGAGCCTTGGCTAAGGTAGCAAGAATTGATATGAGATTATTGCATGCTTGTACTCTTGAAATGGAGAGGAAGCTTGCTTGGATCGAAGGAAACATAATAAAGCTTCTGAATGTGCCCAAGGAGCAGTCGGAGGGTAGGCCAGTAGAACGTCGTGAATTTGACATAAATTAAGGATCTTTGTTTTGAGCGCACACAATTATTGTTGCATTGCTGATATGGTCACAAGCTGGTAGCGGCCGCTGATGATATCGTTGGAGTGCGAATTCTTGAAGCAGATGATATTGACGGCCAACTTGGAGGAGTTTGAATTTGATTTGCAATCAAGGGAAGTTTTGGGAGTGAAAGAGAACAGATTACTAACTAGTTGTTGAATCCTACGCCAACTTATATTATTACTATTATCATTATCATTATTTATAGTTCAAGTTCATTTCTGTCAACAGATCTTTCTCCTAAAACTCTTCTCCCTCTCCTACGCCTCAACGTCGTTTCCCCTTCCTCCTCCCCCTCCGACCCTCCTCCCTCCGCTAGGTGTCCCGTTATTCTCTAATCCGACTACTGACTTGCTTCTCTCTAGCTCCTGCGTTTTTCACCTCTTCTCTCGACCCTCTTATCTGAGGCTCCATTGAAGGGGCTCAAACTGGAACGCTTCGCTCCATGCGAATGTTCTTCCTTCTGTTACTCTAAGATGACCCATCCGATGAAATCCAAGTTACAAATCTAGTTGAGACATGTTTAACTTGTCTTCGGTGAAATAACCACCCATATCATATAATTATCATTTATCAAATAAATTGATAACTTAAACCATACATCAAATTCATATTTCATCATTTTTCATGCGTATGACATTATAATGTATTAAGTATAAATTATATTCCAAATATCAAGTTCAAAATTATAAGTTCTTTTTTATGATTGTCGAATATTTTAGAAGTAATCCACCGTCAATGGATCCATCTTATTCTGAAATTGTCGTGTGTTTTATTGGTTGGTCTTATGTCCAACTAAGCTTCACAAAGTCTGATTCCATCGAATAAAATATTTACTAAAGACAATAATGAATTCATACTTTCAAAAATACACATTAAGTTATATGATGATTTCATATTTTCAAAAATACATATTAAGTTATGTAATGAATTCATATTTTAAAAAATACATATTAAGTTATGTTGAGTTGTGAATTTAATAATTTCTACATATTAAGTTATGTTGAGTTGTGAATTTAATAATTTCTACATATTAAGTTATGTTGAGTTGTGAATTTAATAATTTCTACATATTAAGTTATGTTGAGTTGTGAATTTAATAATTTCTACATATTAAGTTATGTTGAGTTGTGAATTTAATAATTTCTACATATTAAGTTATGTTGAGTTGTGAATTTAATAATTTCTACATATTAAGTTATGTTGAGTTGTGAATTTAATAATTTCTACATATTAAGTTATGTTGAGTTGTGAATTTAATAATTTCTACATATTAAGTTATGTTGAGTTGTGAATTTAATAATTTCTACATATTTAGTTATGTTGAGTTGTGCATCTAATAATTTCATTTGTGAAATATATATAGAATGAATGAAACATGAAAAATTGAAAAATCATTATGTTTCGATATATATCTCCATAGTGTGATATTTAGAAAATTTAAAGTGCTTAATATATGTACTTTTTATTTATAAGTTCGAAATTTTCATGTGATCAAATTTGACTTTTCTAATTATTTATTTTCATTAAACTAAATTTAAAGACTAGTATATTTTGATAATTTAGAGCAACACAATTTGACAACCCAAATTCGAAACTTAAATTTATATTAAAGCCTGAAAATTATTCAAAATTTAAAATGTATATCATTTTCTCTATGTATACGTAAAAGATTACGACATTTCAATATTATTTTATTTGACATCAATAACTTACAATAAATATATTATTGCGAATAATTTATGGACATTGGTTTCTTAATATATTTATTCATATAAAATGAAAAGTCAAAAAGTCAATAACTTTTTATGTGTGCGAAGAGAAAAAAATATAGATCATATATATCTGATGGTTTTTTTTTATTATTTGAGCTTTAACATTTTTATTAAAAAATTAAAAAATAAAAAAATAAAAAAAATAAAGATGTTTGAACCCTCCTCATTAAATTAATACTTTATACATATTATTTCAAAATATGAACATACTTTTTCAATTATGAATTTTGGAGATTATGAAAAATGAAAATAAAATTTTTAAAAATATGAAAAATGAACTTGCAAAGTTATAAAGGGAGGAAAGATGTAAATCAAGCTCATAGGACCCACAAAGGATATTTTGTTGAATAATTTAGATGTAAGGTTAGATTGTTTCAACTTTTCTAGAGGAAGGATATTTTGTAAAAAATTTCAAATTTAGATATTGGTATACTTTTAGTTATTCAAAGCAACACAATTTATCAAACTCAAATTTGAAACTTGAAGATATTAAAAATATTCAGAATTTAAAAGTTGCAAAATAATAACCTATTTAAGCTAAAATGACGATGTTATTGATGATAATATATTTTTTAGTTTTTTTCATTGAATTAGCATAAAGGAAAATATTGTGGAGATACCATTATTGATATTGTCATTGATACAAACTTTATTATATACGTTAAATGAGTTATTATGTGTGTTAACGATTTTATTTTGTACAATACTTCTATTAATCAACTTATATACTACTGATATGCATAATAAATCATTTAAATTGAATAATAACGGTACTATACAAAATGAAAGAGTAAATATAATATTATAAAATTTAAAGAAAAAATAAGTAATTTCTAAATTTTAGAGAGGTATATATGAAATTCTGTCTAGAAAATAAGTAGGAATAGAAAATTAAGAATCATCCCAACCAAAATGGCAATATCATTTATTAATTATTAGTGTGAAACTGGCGCTAATATAAATTAGCTTGATACAATAAGAAAACTAAATAAAACTTATTAAGGTAGGAATAGACCTATAATTTTACAGGTCTATAAAAGAAAGATATAATGACAATTTATAGGACCATGCGTAATTAAATGCATTTAAATGATCTTCCCCAAAAAAGAAAACGTGCGAGTCACCATGTGCGCGTAATTAGATATGAAATTGAAAACGGAGCCTGGAGAATGAAAATAGAAATAAAAACAAAATTGATCCTGGAAGTTCACGACCTACTGTCTCTCTTTTTTTTTTTTTCTTTTGACACAAAGATCGATGCATGTGAATAGGGATTTCAAATGCTCCATGTGTATATATTGTGTGTTGTTTCTAAAGAAATGTGTTTGGTTACGGTGTTTTTATGAATATTTGGGTGAAATGTTTACGGGTCAAATTTTAAAATTTTATATTTGAAATAGTAATTTAAGCGGTTCAATAAATTTTTCATATCAAAAACTTATAAAATGCTAAGATTTATCATTTTTAGAGTTTATTAATTATTTTTAATGATTTTTAAAAAATAATCCTTATTTACTTTCAAATATTAGTATCTTTTTTATTTTTAGGGTCGTTTTACAAAAAACATTAAAATAGTAGAAAAATTATTAAAATGATAAATTTTAGTATTCTATATGATTTTGATACGAATAATTTATTAAACTATTTATATCGACATTTCAGACACGAAATTTTGAAATTTGATCCATAAATGTTTCGGACTGAAATATGAAATATTTATAGAAATATATTAACGAAACTCTGATTATAATATATATTTATGAGATGTTAAAATTGTATGCACATGCATTTGTCTCTACGAGGCATCGTTTTTTTTAATTAATGACTAATCATTTAATCCGATACTAACATGTTTACTTGCACATGCGGTGTTTCCGATTGCTGCCTTGAATAGATCTATTATTATTAATTATTACTTGTTTCAACAACTAAATCTGATATGATAGTAACAGCAGATATATTAATTTATTAATGGGTGATAACTATCGCTAAAAATGTTGTTCAGATTTCGTCTTGTACAAAATTTCATTCTTTGTTTTATTTATAATTAAATTCTGTAGTATTTCATTCTTTAAATGCATTTGATTTTCTTTTTTCAAGCGCAAAAAAATTCCTATTGCAGCACACAGAAGTTGCATCTACTAACCAAATTTTAATTATTGTTAAAGGTTCAATTCAACCAAATTTTATAGATGAACTTACTAATTTAGAGAACCCAATAATTAATATATTAAGATGCACAGATAATGATTACCATCCAATTTTTTTTTATTTAATTATCACAAGACCGTGAACAGTGGACAATCGTATTCCCCCACACATTTTAAATTCTCAAATCGGTCTTTCTGGAATTTGAATATAAAGTCACACTAAATTCACACTATAGGAAGATAAATTAATTATATTTATATCATCAGCATGTAATTAAGCTCATGTGAGCGTTGCAATTAAGTGCTGCCCCACTGGTACTGCCCATAGATGAAGCACATATCAAGTATGATAAGCTGATGATAACCAATTAAGCATAGACATCAGGCGCAAGCCGGGGGCTCACGAGGATCATGAGCGGCACGGCCTTCTGTATTGCGAGGCCAAACGCCTCGTCCATGTTCGGCTCGACACCATCCGGAAGTCTCCAATCGAATGCGTGAATCAACGTGCCTAAGATGTATTCCACCAGCACTTGCCCCATACGTGCACCCGCGCATATCCTTCTGCCTGCACCAAACGGGATCAGCTCAAAGTGGGTCCCGTTGGGCTGAATCTTTGACCCTTTCTCGGTCATGAACCTGTCGGGGTTGAACTCGTCCGGGTTCTCCCAGACGTCTGGGTCCCTGCCAATGGCCCAGATGTTGACGGTGAGTCGAGTGCCCTTGGGGATGTGATATCCGTCAGCCTCGCAGTCTTCGGTGCAAATTAGTGGGAGATTGAGAGGGGTGGAAGGGTGTTTCCGGAAGCTCTCTTTGCAGATGGCTCGGAGGTATGGCAGGTTCGGAATGTCAGATTCCATGAGCCGGCGGTTTCTGCCAATGACTTGGTCCATTTCGGCTTGTGCTTGCTTTGCTATTGACGGGTTCAACAACATCTCAGCAATGGCCCATTCTATTGCACTCGAGGAAGTATCGCTCCCTGCCGTGAACAAGTCCTGCTCAAAACAGAAAAAAGGAGAAAAAAATATGACAGATATCATCAAACAATTGAAGAAAATTAGAGACAAAATTATGAGTTCAAGACGTTTACCATAAGAAGGGCTCGGATATTGACATCTGTGATCTGCTCACCATCCTGGGCAGTTCTTCGTGACAGCAAATCATCGAGCACATCGGGATTTCCTTTCCTGTTGGCGGCCGTGGCCTCATGCAGTTTTACCATCTCTCTAAACATCGTGTCGAATCGCGCTGCAAGGTTCTTCATTCTCTTCTCAAGCCCCTGAAGATCCATCCATCCAATTCCCGGTATGTAATCGCCGTAGTTTACAAGGCCGGCTATCGTCATGTGCTCCACCACCATGTCTTTGAACTTGGTTGCCTCTGGCTGGCCAGTTTGAAGGATGCGCCGGCTAAGGATAACCTGTCCGATCATGTTGGCCAGAGAACAGCTTAACAACTCGGCTATGTCTATCAGCTCTTCTCGCCGGCTCGATTCATACATAGAATGCAACATGCGGCCCACTTCGGATATTCGCACATTGGCCCACCTCTCGAGCGCAGCGGGCGCCAGCATACCGAGGCTGCAAGTTTTACGAAGGAGCTTCCACCTGATTATGTTCAAAAAGTTATTGCATCATAGATCAGCGTACATAAATTTCGTACTTAATTATGATACGATCGGACTATTACTGATCCATCACATTGTGAGAGTATCTTTTTTTTTTCATTGGATTCGACATCGGAGAAAATTGATGTTTTGTTTCTGGTAATCTGCGAAGTGATGGACTGATAGTTGTTATTTGTTAATGTATAAGAAAAGAGACAATTATATTAATGATAGTTGTTAATTTTTTTGCACAAACTACCATCCCTAGAATAGTAGGAAGTGACAGTTCTTAAATAAGAGACATCAAAGAATACTAATTCAGACCAATTAATCCTCAGGAGACATATTTGGACTTGGGAAACAGGAGTTTCACCTTTCCGTTTTTGCAATTACTGCAACCTACCTACAATTTCCACAAAACTCAATGCACTGATATCATGTATATAAGTTGTTTTAATCTTTTTTCTAATCTCAAATAAGTACAAAAGTCTGCAAATTAATCGAAAACTAATTAGAAAGCATGCATGCATGTGGAGGAACGAAAGAACACACTTTGGTCCATACTCTGCGAAGACCATATCGTCACCACCATACGCAAGGTACTTTGGGGCAGTATCCACAGGACGGTTCGCAAAGTTGGCGTCGAGTGTCTTGAGGAAGACGCGAGCGACTGCTGCAGTGGACGCAACGACCATGGTGTGCCGGCCCATCTTGAGGTGCATGATGGGCCCGTACCTTTTGGCGAGCCGTGCAAGGGTGACATGTGGGGCAGCACCTAGGAGTGGCAATGCGCCGACCACGGGATACCCTCGGGGTCCCGGAGGAAGCTTCCGGGACTTACCAGGAAGGAGGAGGCATATGATGTAGCGAAGGAGGGAGTAAGAGAGGGCTAGGAGGAGAAGCTCTTTGAGTAATGGTAGTGTGTCCATTGATAGAAATGGAAATAGAAAAGTATGATGGATGAGGACACACAAAGTTTTAAAGATGAAGGCATTTTATAAAAGGAATGGGGCCTTTAATTCATTTAGAGGCTTTGACTGACAGATCCATGCTTGAACCAACGTGACACCACTTAAATTAAGCAAATGCAATAGTATAAAGAAAGCAACTAGAAAGCGTATCATATTCAATGATCACAGCATTTAAACCAAATTAAACAACACCTAGACTATACTTATCTGATCAGCAATAGTAATTAAGACCTGATTCGACCTAAAAAGTAAAAAAATTGTACATGCAACTTCAAAATCAATCTTGTCAAAACAATAACTTGAAATGATCTGAGTTGCCTCGTCGACTGATTCCATTACCAGCTGCACTAGTAAGGTCCATGCACGCATTTTTAGTATCAAATAAAGCCAATATGCCGTGCGCTCAACTCTTCGATCTACCTTACCAGTTACCAGTAAATCAGTAATTAATGTTACCCGTGTAGTACCTTTTGTACTCTGTTGCTATAGGGGGTGAAAATGGATCGGATAAATATTAATTGGTTAGACCGTATCTACATCTGTTTTTTATTTTCCGAGTACAGACACGAGATAGCATATAAGGATAAGGTACGTGTATATATTAAACGGATACTAATACAATTTCAATAATTAATGAACAAATTTCATAAAATGCATCAAACTTATTATGAAGAACTTTTTGATAATATATCTATAAACAGATACATAGAACTCTTTTATTCAAGTTAAATAAGTTATAATTAACGTTGATAATTTTATTATGCAATTTATATTGTATAATATTTTCATTATTCAACTTGAATATATACCACCATTTAGAGTAACACGGAGCACGGAGCTCATCGGTGCTCCTAACTCAAAAATTTATCAAATCGATTTCAAACGAAAAATCTAAGTTGGTCAATAAGTTCTTCATATCAAAATTTTATAGGATATCAAATTTTCTATTTTTAGATTTTTCTAATTATTTTTTTCAGGTTTTTGTTGGGATATTTCACCTATAGCTAATAATACTCTAAATTTACCTAATTTGGTTGCAAGCGTACAACCTTGTCAAGTAGTAATTGAGGTGTCGAATCCACAGGGACAAACTCGTAAAGTACCGGTTCTTACTAATTCACTAAGCTAGACAAATTAATCTTTGTTGGTTTTCTAAACTAAATCGGATGAAGACAAAACAAATAATAAAATCCTGGGATTTAATTCAATAACAAGAATTGTAGAGGCTTTGGCTTACTTTCCACTAGGCTTTAATTAACTTGGTTTGCGTATTTATATTTTCTAAACATGTGCGGGTTAATTTATAGATTTTGGTTCTATTGATTAGTTGTAATTCACCGTTAGATACATCTCACAAGCAATTCAGCATAACCAAAAATACCCGTCTAGACCTTTGGTTTCACCGTTAGATACCTCACCTCTAGCCTAGTTTTGTTCTCTTGATCCGGGTTCAAGCAAGTGATTGATTAGTCATTTACTCAAAATCCTAAGTACACGTATTGCTAAAGTTGGTTAAACAAGCAATTCATGCATTTAACAATTCGCAAAAGAACAAATCACAATAATCAGTTAAAAACAACAAACCAAGTAAAATTAAAGCACTAGTTTCGAGTTTTACATGCCATCGCCCCTAGAGAGGGAATTAGCCTCTCATAGGGGCACACATTATCTCAAAAGAGTATCTAGAACGACAAATAAGAATTTAAAAGAGAGAGAATAAATAGATAAAATAAAGCAAGAGTAGTCTTCTTCTTCTTCTTCTCCAAGTCACGCGCTAGATCTCTTCAAGCAACCCAAAAATCCTTCGAATCTTGGTCCCAAATCAGTTCCTAGGTGTGGAGAGTCGTTGAGAGAGGTGAAGAGAGGTCTAGGGGCAGCTAGGGTTTCCTGGGAGTCGAGCCCAGGCCCTTTTATATCTTTCCCAAATGAACAGGCCTGTTCTGGGCTTTTCAGATCTGAAACAGGGTCGATTTTACGACCCGCAATAATTATTGCGACCCGCAAAATCGGGGCGAAAAGGCGCCAGCGAATTCGCAGGAAAAATTGTTTCTTAGCCGTGAGAAATTTCGACCCGCAATATTTACTACGACCCGCAATAATTGTGCAAAACTCCACCAGCAAGTTTCCAGTGCTGTATTTGTGCTCTGCCTTGCCTTCAACATTTCTCTCTTGCTCTCGAATGCTCCAAACTCCTGAAATCAAACCAGAACATAGCAGTATCTCGAACTTGGTGCAAAATTTGACTAAATGATATAAAAATTATGTAAAATGGTATCGTTTTAGAGATCAAATCCTATCAAAAAGTGTATGCAATTAAGACTTATCAGTTTTTTAAGATGACTCTAATAATAATAATAAAATAATAAATTTTTGCATATAAAAGTAGGTCATTTTAAAAAAATATAAAATAAATAGTTAAAAAACTCCAAATATAGAAAAAATTAGTATCATACAAAATTTTAATATGAAGAATTTATTGAGCAACTTAAATTTTTCGTTTGAAATTAATTTGATAAGTTTTTGAGTTAGAAGTACTGAATGACTTCGTACTCTTAGGAGTACGCTGGCTTTACTCTCACTAATTAATCTGAATAATAACTCACTTAAGTTAAATAATAAAAATATTGTACAGATAAGTTACATAATAAAGTCGGTACTAATCTATCAAGTTTGTTTATAGTTAAATTTTAGATTAGAGGTTACCTAAATCACTATAATTTAGAAGATATATGTGATAATTAAAAAAAATACGCAATTCATACCTATCATTGAGGAAGTCATTATTTTAATTTTACTGGAGCCATCGTTCTTGCAAAAACATGGAAAATATAATTAGAAACTTATAAATTGTCGTGTTTGAAAGAAGCACGCAACGAGATGAGAAAATCAAAGACTTTTGTAGGTTTGTACATTTGTCAAAGATAATTAGTGAAGACTACTGTGCAGCTGAAATGTAGTTGATCATCAATTATGCGAAATAATGTTAGTTGTGTAGGTCAATGTTTGTTATTGATAATTAATGTTGGTTACTTAGACTGTTAGCTATACATATCCGTTGGACTGCATGATTTCTGACAGAGATACCTACATGCGTTTAATTGATTAATGTTTGCATGGTAATTCAATTCAATTCAATGTTTTTTTTTAATTGACGTATATTGTACAAAGAATTACTTGATTTGCACCTTCCTGGTGTACCAATTTTATTTTTATTTCCAAAGCCCTCTTAATAAATTGTTGGAAATAAAATAATAGTACCGAAAGGCTTCGTTTGAGAACGAGATAAATTGAGGATAACTCGTGGATAAAATTATCCCCTATAAAAAAAATAATAACTTTTATCTCCCGCTTATTCTAATCTCAAATAAAGGCAAAGAGAATAGTAAACGTATCATTAATTTATCATGCCTTGAACTTTCATGAAATTACAAAAGCAAAGTTAGTCTACATATTAAATGATCTACTTAGGTACGTAGGCTTTTTTGGATACCAAACGGTCAACTACTCAAGTAGATAAACCTAATTAATTAGTATTCTTTGAAACCAGCTAGTATTCTAGTACTAGCATTTTTTCTAATTGTACCCGATAAAACCCAAAAATACGTTCTCAAATGCAAATGCAAATAATAATAATTAAAAAATAAATAAATCTTGACAAAAAGAATCCTTGAGTCCTTGTAAGCACCATGATGTTAAGTTGGTAAAATCTAATTAAAAAGACAACTATCAAAGCGTAATAAGCATAAAAATGCATAATTACATTAGAGTGAGAATCGCAGATCTAATACAGATGGTGGAATAAATATCGTCAAAAAATATTTGAAAATAAATAAATGATGGAACTAACAAAAACTTTTATTTCAAAAAAAAAAAACATTAGAGTGGCTTTTTACAAGGCGAAATTAGCTACATCCCTATCAAATTTCATTTTTTTAGATATTTACCCATTAAGTTGTCCAAATTAAATATTTACCTATCATTTAATTATTTTCTTTGATATTTATCCCTAACTTAATTTGAACTAAGATTTCTTAACTAAATCATCTTAATTCTAATGGTAGACCACTTTATCCTTAAAAATTTATGCTTCCTCTTCCATACCGACCCTTTGTATCTCCTTTTTTAATATTACATTCTAAGTAGAAAAGGAAAATCCATCTCTTTTCTTTTGAGATATTGATCTTCATTGTATTTCTATTATTGTTACTATTTTAATATTAACAAACATGAATGCTTGTATATTATAATTGTGTAAATATCACTCTTATTTATGTTACAAAAACAATGTCACAAGTATTAATTTTGATCTTCATTACATTTTCAAGATATTGAGTAATCTTGAGTTTTTAAGAGATAAATATCTCTACAAAAGTGCAATAGAAATCAATATCTCGTTGGAAAAATATTAGAAGGGATTACACCGTTACAGAGACGAGCAGTTTTTTCTCTCTTATATTAATATTAGAAAGGACAAAATGGCTCATAGTTTGAATAAATATGAATTTATTTAAGGAATTTTAGTCCAAATTAAGTTATGGGCAAATATCAAAGAAAACAACTAAATGATGGATAAATATCTAATTTGGATAATTTAATGCATAAATATTTGGATAATTTAATGCATAAATATCTAAAAACTTGAAATTTGATGGAGATGTAGCTAATTTCGCGTTTTTACAAGTGGATGCCATACCTGCAAGGAATCAAACATATTTGGACTGATCATAGAAATTTGGTACTCTAGCTATGAACCCACAAAAGTCAAAACCCAAATTAATATTAGATTAAGAAAGTGGATCAATCGACATTAATAAGCTTTTGATAATTGCCCTATTTCTCATACTAATGGATATCTCCTTCAATCCTTTCCAACAGATCGCAGCCATAAATGTTATTGGTAGCGTTGTCCCATAGTTTGCACTTGGGCCTTTTGATCAAGATTGGACGACTCGTGTAGTCACGTTATATAAGAAAATCTCAAAAAGATTCCAGGATTTATATGGACCATTTGATTTTGATCAGATGGCTGAGAAGGTTGTGAGGTATATTGATCAAGTGATCTCAAATAAGAGGAACCAGTTATGCCTATGACCATCCAATGAGTTCTCCACTGCTGAACAAAGAAAAGAAAATTAAATATAAGCCAAAACTAACAAATAACCAAGAACAACCAATACAAAAGAAATCTCAGTGAAGATAAAGTGAAGAATTCTAGACAGTTTTACTGATGATTATCAGTTATCCTACCATCTATTTCGGGTACGAGTACCGGACCAAGCTGATATTTTAGTTGGGTGCTGTTGACTCGAGAACCTACTCCCAAGTTATGTAGGCTGTACCTGAGAGAGGGTATGAAATCCTTGCATCTTGGTGTATTTCAAAAATCATGCTAAAGCAGAACGATCAGCAAATAAACAAATTGTCCCTCATCCATACACCATGGTCCATGTAACTGATGTAAAATGCAATTTAGAAGAACATAATAACCAAATATTTTGATAAAATTTTCAAAACTTCCTAAATCCATATCACTTCTCACTGTGCCCACCATGCTAGCTACAATAGTTCCTAAGATTTCTATTGCTAATTTCTCTAGAAATCGTAGTAGATTTTTTTACTTTCACTGGCTGCCAACTGGATGATAGGTATTATCTTTTTTTCTTTTTTTTGCCCCCTTGTACAGCATATATTTCACCCTAAGCTATTACTCAGGTAAACCTTCATCCCAACCCAAAATAAAGAGAATGAAAGTAAAAAAAAAGACGGAAGTGAAAAATATTAGGAAATAAAAAAATACAAAAGCGCCAGCCAGATCATAATCAAGAATTATGGAACAGGCAACAGAAGTCAAGTATCCAAACACTGAGATTGATGAGTCAAGTATCCATGCCAATCACAAAAAATATTTAGTGGTGCATACTATAATCAAGTATCTGACAATGAGATTGATGAGTCAAGTTAGTACATCAAATAATTTGGATTTGTTAAATTTCACAATATTCATAGGCTGGAAGTTTGAACAGTAACTTAAGCCTTTTACTTTACCAGAGAGTTCACTTGCCACACATGCTTGAAATAAATGACTGTTATTTAAGAAGTGATTGCTAAGTTGAAAGCGAAAGAACAGATTGAAATAAATGATGCATAGCCCAAGCAGTATCTATGTGTTAATCTACTTCTAGTTATATATGATTACATGTTAACCTACACTGCTTATTTGAAAGAATTATATTGAAAGTGCAACATATATTATTACACAAGTGAAACAAAAGAGCCACATTTAATATCCTGGCAAGCACGGGGAAGCTAATAATTAATTACAATAATATGGATACTGCAATTAGCAAGAGAAAAGGGATTCATATTTTTAAGCACTACTCACCACAGTAAACTAGTCAGAAACAAAGACAAGCATCCAAAGTCTTAATTGTAGCTAATAAAGAAGCACTTACATAACTTAATTACAACCAAAGGTCCATCAAACATGCTTGCTGTAGGACACCATCGCTCACAGGACAGCAGGACCCGATCCAGCTTTATACACCGTCAGAAAAACCTCAGCAGCGGCATCAACACTCCCTGAATCAACTGCCACAGCACCAAAGACAGCTCTCAGAGCTGTACAGATGACAGACGGAGTGGAGGCATCAGTTCCGGAGGCAACACGAACTATGGCACCGATTCCGAGACGTTTGCCGGCAGTGGCACAAGTAGAGAGGCTGGAGGCATTAGAGACAGCAGAGGAGACTGCCGAGGCTGAGGCGTCGGCATTGTTGGCAAGAAGACGGAGTGAAGCAGCAGCCTCGGCAGTGCTGAGGCCGAGGATGCTGAGTGCACGGTTGTTCTCTTGGGAGTAGGATGGGTGGGTCAGTGCTTGTTTTAGCAGGTCGATTGTTTCGAACTTATACCTGTACAATTAATGCTGTTAGTGAAACAACTAAAAAGTTAGATAAGTCAAACATTTCCTAAAAGGTAATTAATTGATCTCGCTATTAAATGAGTATTTTGTTAAAGCTAGTGCTGTGGCTGCTCGCATTAAAATGCTCTGTGCCCAATGTTAGATGATCCTAATCCTCAGTTGACTACGGTCGAAGAACAACTCAATTAGGAGTTCTCTTTGTAACAGAAGCAGTTAGAAGTTTGTTACAGACAATCTAGAATGTTGTATAGGTCTATATAATTAAGATTATTAAAGTGATTAAACAGTTTATCCATAAACCTTATTCTCTCTTCCTTATCCAGTATCTTGAAATTACACACCTATTACTACTTTTGCCCAATCAAGTACATACTTTTGATATAAATTATAAAACCCTTTGTCTAGGGCCATAAACCCTAATCGGATCAAGAGAGAGAGGGCACCTAATTTGATTCTGGAGGGTTTCAAGCGCGGCGGCGAAGGAGGAAGAGGACTCGATTGCCGATCCATAGACCTGCAGCAACAAATCAATTACTGTGCTGATAAAAGAATAAGAAATCAACTTGAGAGCGTGTGCGTGGTGAGTGGGGCTACCGCAACCGCTCGATTGTGATGTAGAGAGAGGAGAATGAAGAAGAGCAGAGAAAGAGGAAGAGCGAGGCGAGGGAGATGGAAGAGCGACATTGAAGAACAAGTTGGCGTAGAACAAAAGCTCGTCTGGATTCTGGAATGGTAAAGTACAAAGTTTGTGAATGGAGTGCGAACTGGACGGTGGTGAGTAAAATTACAGATTTTAAAAATATTATAAATAAAAAGTAAATTTTTAGTTTGCCGGATATGAAGAAGTTGATAATCACTAAGTCATTTTAGCTCTATAATATCATATGTATAATAAAATCTTGTGTGATATTTTCTTTTAGAAAACCGTAATTTATGACAATAAATAAGCGTGTTCTAGTTTTTTACTTCCATATAATTTAATTTTTAAATTTCATATAACTTGAGTATCATTTAATATTTTATCAAGAAATCGTTAAATATAGATCATTATAAATATTATGTAATTTTTATAATTTTAAACAAAAATATCAAGTGATATTTAAATTGCATGAAATTCGAAATATAATAAATTTATAAATTCAAAAATATATCTATAAACTTATTTTTTTCTACTTTTAAGAAATTATTTCGAATTTTTAAAAAAATTTATTATCAAAATCGTTAAAATAACCATTATCAACTGTTCCCCATCCATTATTTAATGTTTGTATTGTTTTATTAGTAGTAGATTAATTTTTGTATACTTTTAAGTACGAAACAACATATTAAGAAAAAGAAAACAGATTAACAGGACCGTCCGGTGTGAAAACGGAGTGCCGGGCAGAACGCGAACCATTCGCTACTCGATCGTTTCCCCAAATTCACTCCCGTCGCGGTTTTTCCGGTCTGACCCCCGACCTTATACTCAGTCTCGACTCTCGACTACTCGACAGCACTACCGCGAGGTGACCCACCGCCTTCGCCCTTCGAAGACTCGAATGACGGCTTCTTCTTCTTCTTCTTCTTCTTCTTCTTCTTCTGATGTGGGTCCCAGACTCAGGACCTCGTCCAGACTGGCATCGGGGTCCAGCACGAGCGCCGTTTCCGAGATTGAGACGGTCGCTAGAGCGATGCGTGCCCGGTATCTGGAGGTATGATACGAAGAAACAAAGAAAAGATCAAAAAGAGAGATCTTATGGATAGCTCTTCAAGGTTGATTTCCTTTTCTTGTGTAGGGATTACAGCTGATGCTACAGAGACAGTGTGAAGTCTTGGTGGAAATGTTCAATGTCAGTCCTCTTATCTGTGGCATGGCACCTTCAATTTGGTTAAGGTATGTGGCCGCCTCAGGACTCTTTAATGACGGGTGGGGTCCCTCGGTGACGGCTAACTGCCAAGATCATCTGGCCAAACGAGCTAAAGGTATAATCTTGAATTTATTTATTTTGTTCCGTGGAAAAAAGTACATTATCAAATTTGTATTTGAGAAAAAAAAATCGACCACTTTGGCCTTAGTTGTCTTGTCTCCAATGAAATCTTAACCTACTCATACGTATCTGATTTGCGCCAATAAGATGTTCATCACCTTCCAAGATCCTTCTATCTTTTGTGTTCTTTCTCAGTTCTTGAAAATCCTGTTTCTGATAGTTTATGGGAGTTGAAACTTGACCATGGTTTGTGCAATAATGGAGTATTTGTCCAAGAGGTTGGAGGAGAAAGCGAACGCTAGAGTTAGATTAAAGCCTGAGTTTCCTGTTCTTGTATTGAGATCCAAATTGTTTACTTTGCTGACTGATAGGTAAAAGGTATGGACCCTGATGCCCTGAATTGAGCTTATTTTTTGGAAATATGTATCCGATGTGTTATAGTATCTGCAACTGGCTTCCACCTTCTGGGTGTTATTTGCAAATAGTATCATATTACTTAAAACAAAGGTTAAGCCAGGCAAAATTAATAAATTACTCCTTGCCTGTTCAAATTAATTGACTTAAAACCAGTCTATGTAAACTTGGAAACCAATGATCAAATTTGCTTTGCTTGATATGAGTTCATTTTTGTTCTTAGCGACAAAATAAAAATGTTAGAGGAAATTGTCAACATTCAAAACAACACGTCTTTAACATCAGCTAACATTGGGTGCCAGTTTCATGTTAGCCCCCCTGGCCCTTCTTTCTAACATTCCTTTTGGAAACTTCTTTGCAGGGAGTAAAAAGAAGTTGGTAGAAGAAAGGGCCATTATGCACTTCATCCATCGCACATTGCGAAAATTAGTCCCAATTTATTCAACACTTGCTATTACGTTTCTCTCATGCCACCTGACACGGGAGCCAGTGTTACCGACTGATATAATTGATTGGGCACTAGAAGCAAAGCTCCCATACCTCTCCTTTTTTCTTGAAATTGATAAGTACATTGGCACTGCTTCAGCAGCCTGTCGATTGAAAAGTAGGACTATGTTCAGACCAACACTACTACTCGGCTCCTGGCAATTGGAGGCTATAGTGGGTAAAATAGCCAAGAAAATTGGCTTGGTTTTACCCCCAGTAAATTTTTATGCATTGGCCAAAAGGTGCTTAGAAGAGCTATCTCTCCCGATGGAAATACTCGGGCATGCTTGTCGGGTATACGAATGGTTGTTGCCAGCCGAGGTGTGGATTTATGAAAATGACTTTTGTGGGTTCCCCACACGAGTCATTGTCATGTCAATTTTGATTATCACGTTGAGGTTCTTGTACAATATAAATGGTTCTGGCACATGGGAGAAGAGCTTGAGTAGTGTCACTGACAAGCAGGGCCCATTGGAGGATGTCTATGAGACAGAGTCAAGTATGAGTTCCAAGTTTGACGCAAGAGAGTTGTTAAGAGTTCTTGAAGCTGTTCACAAAGACATTGAGGTTAAGCATGGTAATTTTTTACTTTTATGGTTTGGTGTTTCCAATGCTAATTTATACTTTGCAAGTTTGCATAATCTTAGGTGTCGATTGTAGCTGAGCTCAGTAATTGTTTCATCAGTTGTATTCTGCAGTGGCCCCATTTTAATTCATCAGTTGTCCTTTTATTGTTGATTTATAAATTATTCATTGAGAGCTTGTTGATGTTAACCCAATGATTTAGCAGATATCGTGCCACCCACCCTCTGTCCCATGAAATAAAAAATAAATAAAAATGAAAACCAATGCAGAAACTTAATCCTGGAATCTGAATCTCCAATATGGGTAGGAACCAAGAAAAAAGAAAACCCTAATAAATAAGTACTTTTATAGTTGTATTTAATATATTAGAAACATAAGGGCTATAAAAAGGTTAAAATCCAAGAAGCAAATAATAAAAATCACATAAATTATATGTTTCATGTATATGTTGCCTTAACCAACCCTTTTTTTCTTTATACAGATTACCCAAAGGACCTCAATTCTTATATGAAGTATTGCAAGGGTGTTGTATATGCTGGAGTGACACAGAATCCTAAATTACACTTGCATAAAACAATTAACATGTGCTGGAACATCTTTGATAAAGCAGAGGTATGCTAAAGTATCAGATATTTGGTTAAGCTTTCATTTATGTTGAATTCTGGAGTATTTCAAAGTTTTTTGTGTATTAACTGCTTCTTGCCTAACGGGATCAATTTCAGTTGGGTGCCCAATTATTCCTGATATGCTTCTTTTATTTACTTTTTTGATGCTCACTTTATTAGGAAACAAACCATGGGAGCTTTGTACTTAAATATGGATCCAACGAGACAAGTCAGGAGAGGACAAAGACCAAAAGAGGTTATTATGTGGTAGAATTTAATTTAGAGCAAAAAAGGTTTACGACCAGAAAAATTGAACTTGCACTACCAAAATACAGATAGGAAGAGATCAATTGATGATATCACAAATTCCTTCGAGTCAAGCACACACTTCGAACCTGACACTTACAAGAGAAAGTGTTCTTTGCACAGTTCTGTTGTAGATTCTTCATTAAGAAAAGAGAGAGAAGTGAACAAGATGAAATTTGAAATGGAAGAGAACTGGTTCTTTTATCTTCCTCCTGTTACTAAATTGAAGTCCAAAGGCAAGTACTAGTGCAAATTTCATATTTATGTGTTTTTAATTTGTTCAGTTTGATCACATGTTCAAAATCTAATTGGAAGTGCTGGAACCTAGCATTTCCTTGTTACATCTCAAGACACTGTACAAGTCGAGTATGAATTGCATAAAGTGACAGGTATTGTGTCCTGGACCAGTTTGTCTCTGTCTAGATCATGTCTGCATAAGCTAGATATCAAGTTTATCAACTTCTCCCACTTCCTTATTTGGTGTTTCTGTATTTTTGGGTTTTGGTAGCTGCATGAATGTGGTGACACCAACTCCTTACCCACTAGGTATCCGTCAGACTTAATTTCGCCATTTTAAACTTCATTAGATTTGGATTGTAACTTCATATCAACCAACAGCTGCACAAAGGAGAGATCCAATGCCAAAGATTTCGGTGCTGAATTGGCCCAATGAAGTTATTCAAGTAACAAAAGCTATTTTTCACCCCAAAAGTTGCATCATTTTGACTGTTGTTATGTATGCATTGAGATTTAACAAAACCGATGGACCAAATATTGTCAATTTATCTTCATTCTCTTGATGGCTACAAAATGAACTCAATATCCTACAATTTTTTTATATACATGTAGTTCTGATATATATATAAAAAAAAACGTCCGGTTTAAATTTGTTAATTTAAGCATGAAAGAAGTTCCATTATTTGTCACCAAAAACCATTGGCATTGAGATCCTTCTATCTTAATCTGTATGTAATAAAATCATAGAACCATCCGCTTCATAACATGTTGTTTGTAAACTTATTATGTGACAGGTTACATTAGCTATAAACGAACACGTGTGAACAGAATGTACGTTTATGCAGTACATGCAGATTATTACATCTTACTGAGAGCCTTTGCTAAGGTAGCAAGAGTTGATATGAGATTATTGCATGCCAGTACACTCGAACTGGAGAGGAAGCTTGGCTGGATAGAAAGAAGGATCGTAACAAATCTAAATGTGCCCAAGGATCAGTCAGAGGGTGGGCCAGTAGAATGGCGTGAAAATGAAATCGAACATGAATTGCATTGAGAAATCCTGGTTGTACATGTGCAGTTCATGTTGTTGTTACTGATTGTCATAATGATCTGAAGGTATTATTGGCCCAAAACTAGCACAGCTGATGTGCAGAGCCTTTAAGGATATTGAGGTCTCAGGTGTTAGAGGGGCTTTCAAGATACTTCAGAAGCTTATGAGGATATTACAGTGTTATTTTGCAAGGTATGGGGTTATTATATGGAAATTTGAGGTTTTATAGAGTAGAATAGTAGAATGTATATTAGTTGTCCAAGTTTTGTTGCTGGACATGATAATCTCATTGCCCCCCCTTTTATTTATTTTTGACTCTTTACTAGGGTTGTAAACGGATTGGATATCCGTATTCGGATATTTGACGGATACAGATATGGATTCGGATAATTATCGGATGTGGATACGGATACAGATTCGGATATTTTTTTAATGGATATGGATGTGGATATGATTTTCAATTTGGAATCGGACATGGATAAGGATAATTATCCAGATCCGGGTTTTTTTGAAATTTGGATATCCGTTTCAAAGGCTCATTATATGTCTTTTAATCGAACTTTTGATGTAAATTACAAATTCAGTTAATTTTAGACCAATGTTCTGCTCATGTTTCATTTTTTTTATAATTTCTTAGTACATTTGAATTAATAATATAATGATAATTAGTGATTAATTTTTATAATTAGTGATACTATCATGAAAAATATTATGTGATTTTTTTTAATGATATGTGTGGTATTATTATTTAATATCTGAAATATATTTGAATTCGTATCCGTATTCATTTAATATCCGATCTGTATTCATTTAATATTTGATTCGGATCTGTATTTGTTTAATATCTATATTTATATTCGTATTCATATCTGAAAATTAAAAAATGAAAATGATACGGTTTAACTATTCCGTAGCTATCCGATCTGCATACACCCTTACTCTTTGCTATATTGCGTTTTTGGTGCTTAAGAGATTATGGTCCTTTTTTCCTCCAAGAACTGAATCTTAAAGTTTCCAAGTTTGAACTTTTTGTGGAAGTGGAAAAATACACATCGAATTTGCGCAACTGATTTCGCAATCTGATACCAAGCAACCTCCAATGTATGCAAATCGGAGTTAAGTGGGTTGTGCATCTAGAAGCAGACGAGCAGATTTAGCAAAAATAGCTGTGTTCAATTTATGTTACAACGAACAAGAAGCTTTGCAAAGCGGGACACTGGTTGAATGGATCCCATCTCTAGGAATAACAAATACTAAAAAAAAAAATAGAACGGTACCAAAACGTGTTTTAACTTGACGTGTGATAAATGTCAACCATTATTTCATGTTGAAGAGAGTGCAAGCGTTATCCGGAATGATTTAGTACCAAAGCGTTATCCGTGTTGACGTGTGATAAATGACAGTACCAAAGCGTTATCCGGAATGATTTAGTACCAAAGCGTTATCCGTGTTGACGTGTGATAAATGACAGTACCAAAGCGTTATCCGGAATGATTTAGCATAAAGTGTATGTAGGTAGTTTCTCGAGTCCACCGTCAAATTCCAAGGCTCAACCCTGGACATGCAGTGGTAACTACCTGGCCTGAGTACAGTATGCATACAGGGAATTTCTGTTAGAACGGTTAACATGAATTGAGATTAGAAAGAACGTCGACAACGACAGCACTCTGAGAGACGAAAGTTAGGGGAGCAAATGGGATTAGTGACCCCACTCGTCCTAGCCGTAAACAATTGATACGAGGCATTGTGCGCATCGACCCATATAGTGCTATAGCAAATGTGCATTATGCAACAGAGAAGTATTCATTCAATAATAACCATATGAATTTTAGAAGATGAGTTTATAAGGGGGTTATCAGCCCGATTGGCATGGCATTAGAACTGCATAACATAGTTTATCAACCTAATCAGAAGATCCTATGCAACCAACATAAACTATCACAATCAAGGCCTAACCTAAGTTCAACAAAGGAACTTCTTCTTCTCTCTCTACTCCCCTCAAGGAGATAAAACATACGAGTAACATTGCATTACATATCCATAAACGGACATATTTTATACTATCAGTACAAGTAAAATGAAAATTTACTCTCCTGACCTCCTAGAACCATTCTACTAAAGTACAAACATCATTTTTTCGAAGGAAAATAGCAAAAAGTTTTAGTACCTCATCTGGTTTCTCCTTGCACGCATGCCATAAGGGTCATAAAACGGGTCACCATAGTTAATGGGCCTTATATCCATAGCTCCTCTTTGGTTTGACTCCTGTACTGCCCCAAATACCACCTCATTTGTACTTTCATAACAAGTCTGTGGCCCTGATGCATACTGCCTGTGCCGTTGCACATACTGCCTCTGAGGTAAGTCCACCTCCCTGGTAGTAGACCTCCCACCTTTTACCCGGTGTAGTTTTGCAGGGTTCTCAGGCAGGAAAGTGGAGGTTTTGCGTGGATCAGGCATGCGAGAGGTGAGTCTTGAATTAGCATGGTTGGGTTGTCTTAAAATTGGTTGAGGCTCTGGTTTTCTCCTTCTAAAAGCTGATAGGAAGGAGCCAAGGATTGGTAAAAGAGTGGGGCCTGTATCCACATTGGCCGATGTGTGCTTTGTCTCTGCTACATTGTAGAGCGGTGCAGTCTGTTCTTGTTTCTTGGGTTTGGTCTCTGCAGGAAATGGAATCACCGGAGGTCCTTGTGAGAAGGACCTCATGGGATGGAGATACGGCTGGTACGGGCTTTGTGAGGAGATTTCCTTTGTAGGGTCTGCCTCCTGAAATAATATCTTAATTACCAAAGTTCTGTAGTTCTGATATTTATTGTAAGAGTCTTTTTATATTTGTATATCACTATCTTTTACGGTACCCAAGTGCTCATTGAGCTTAATCTGATGTGAAGATTCAAAAAGTGAAACAAAAGGTTGACAAGTACATATATAAAACTTTTGTTGCAAACCAAGCCCGAGTTACAAAATAAATGCTTAATGAATCACTGATTGTATAATTGAGGATTGATTGAAGCTTAGTTGTGCTTAATTTAGGCAAATGCATCGATGCATGATTGAGAGTTGATTGAGGCTTTAGCTGGTCTTAGTTTAAGTCTAGATGTACCAATTCCAGGAAGCAGCTAGAGTGCTCATTCTATTCCCAGAAAGATGACAAAAGATATTCAAAAGTAAATGAAGGATGAATAAGCATACACTTGTTCCTATTTTTCTGTGCAGAAAGCCAAGCAAGTATCCAAATATAATAGAAGCTACAACAATCGCCGCTCCTGAAAGTGCCAATATCAATTAAGTCATTCTTGAGAAAATGCATACTTAGTGCATGGATAAAGGTGCAAATCAGTAACAACAGATATCAATCTTTTGTTTTACTCATTACTAGATATCACGGCCAACACAACCATGCCCAGGTTTCTGTGGGCACAGTCTGATACAGGTCTCACCTATATCAGAGGCATCAATTAATCAATACATCAAATATGCAGAGAAAATGGGACAATAAAAGATTTCAACCTCTCATGATATCCCTTGAAGACAATAAAATGAGCACAAATATATAATGAATCTGTTAAGAACAGATATGTCCCAGACCACTGACATATAACAACATTCTCAGATGGCACTTGTCTGCTTCTCAGAAAATTCTTATATTAGATTTTCCTTTTCATATTGATCTGACAAGCACAATTTTGAAATCCTTCAAATGTGAAAAGTTAACTTTACCTAGAGGGATGTAGTCGGGAACATACTGAAAAGAACAATCTTCATCAGCGAGAGGAATCTCACGAATGGCCTGGTTTCCCCTATCTACTACCAAAAGAGAACAGCTGCCACTCATGTACACCACCTCAAAATCATTTGAAAGTTTCGCATCTTCACTTGGCCCATCAATGTGGCCTCCCATGCTCCACTTTCCCCCAGCTATAGTTGTTATCCCTTCAAAAATATACAACTTATGTTGGTATGGGGCCAAATGTTTTCAATACTTGGCGTCAAAGGGAAAAAAAATAAGACAAAAAAAGAGCGTATTTCATCTACATAATGTCCTTCTCCGAACTACTGCTTAGTACTTCTTGAATAGAGACAATTTTTTTTCCTGAATTCCTTAACACTTGTTTCACCTATAGTATAGTTTTTGATATAGTATATCTCTTTATACGGTATGGACATTTTAGTGAGTGTATACTGCTGTGCAGCTTTTGCAATGAATTTTCTGCCTTTTATAATTTAGTAAGAGCTTTTCATACTTTGGATTCCAAATTTTGAATTTTAATCTTGTAAAAATGAACTCCGAGAATTATGAATTTTTATATGGACACATCCCTTGTGAGATAAAACAAGATAAATGGCTTGGATTCATCATTTGGGTTCCAAATTTTGAAATATGAATGCAAAAAAAGGTTGTGGCATTTTGTGGCACCGAACCATCATAAACTTTCAGTCTCAAGAAAATCAGGAGTTACCAAGATCGCTAATTTTCCTGATTGCTCTATTCATAGTATCAGCAATGTAGATATTGCCTCTGTCGTCGACTGTGAAACTCTTCGGGTGGTTCATTCTAGCTTCTCTTAGCCTTCCATCAACATGTCCAGTGTTTCCCTCTGCTGAACCAGCAAGCAGCTTCGGCCTGCTATCTGCCATTCCCATCAAATTTTAAGTAAGAATTATAACAAGATATAGAGATATCTCCAAGGAATGTCTATTATATGTAATTCGTTAAAAAAATAAATAAATCGAATAAAAAGAACTTATGAACAAACTAGAAAAAAAAAGGTCTCATATCATACAGGGTCCAAGCTAGGTAGAAATTTTGAAAGTTTCCACTTTCAACAACATAAGTGTGTAATATTTACGCATTTGCTTTATTAAAAACAGCAGGAAAAATAACACTAATAATGAATAAATAAGAAAGATGAAGTGTCAAGATTCAATCATGGGCAAGTTTGAAGGATATTCACTGTTTACCAGAAATGGCTTAAACATATATTCAGAGGAAGAAAAGGCAACATATCAGCAGTCAAACAACACATTAAATATGAAGATTTTACAGGGGCAGAATATCAAGCAAAACATTAAGCTGAGGGGAGGGAACATACATCTAGAGAGAGGTGGTGATATCCTATAAATGTTGCTATTTGCTGAGTCAAGAACAAGTAGTTCTCCATCTGGAGACATGCTGACGGAGTATGGCTCAATTCCTGCCTTACTCCCATCAAATACTGTCTCAACACTGTACCCACTCTCAAATCTCATTCCTGTTTTCCCTGAAACCACTACAAAAGAACTAAAAAGTAAATTGAACGTTTCAAACATCACATCTACTTTGCAACTGAAAACATGTGATTGAGAAATTTAAGGGAAAAAGATCCCACATTCGCCATTTACCGAAAAGTTACTATTTTTGCAATTATAAATGAACTTTTAGAAAGGAAGTGTTTCCCAGTTAATTTTGAACAATTTATTTTTCCCCAATTTAATTTTGAAAGAGTATAGTTAATAGTTGAGTGGAGAAATGATAAAACTAGTCCTTGAAGATAAATTATGACATATTCATGTGTTAGAATAATACTGGTCGAAACTTCAGGTAAGATGTGTTCAATTTAACATATCTAAGGTTCTGCTTCAAGCATTGATAAGTTTTTTAATAGATAGCATTTCTAATTTTCCAAACTAATCAACAATACACACAGTTTTATCAATTCATACAACTCATTACATTTTGGATTTAAGAAACATCTAAATGGTTTTATTTTAATTTATTTCTATTAAATAGGGAGGGCCTTCTCTACCAGTTCCAAAAAATAGCGTCTTATTGCTAACTTGTAACAATGCAGGTGATATTCCCCAAAAATCTCTAAAAAGTAGATCTCAACCTTGCCTGTGGTTGAAGCAATTAGATTGAGATTGAGATTAAATCACATTAATTGTGAGACTCAAAAAAGAAAAAGAAAAAACAGTAAAGCAAAGAGCGTTGCTTCCTCTTACCACCCTTGGTCGGTGGAGCAAGTGACCAGAGCCTCCTCCACAGTGCATAGAAAATCTCTGACAAAAATCCTCTTACAACTCCTGCCACACCCAATTCCCACAACGATCGGGAGAATTAACGAACATATATAATCAAAACAAACACGAATTTCTTTTTTTAAAGAAAAAACAAGAGAAGGTGATTAAATGTAGGTTGCGTACGCACTTGTGGGAGAGAATGCGGATGCTGTGCAAAACCCAGCGAGTAGAGATACGAAGAACAAGAGCGCTAGGGCTTTGCGCTTCTCCATCTAATTATTATCCTCTCTCTTCTCACCTTGTCTCTTCTTTCGTCGAAGGCGCTCAAGTTAGAACAAGGACATGAATCACGAAGAGAAGAAGAAAGGGGGTATCACTTATGAGGTATTGCTCCAGAGCTCACTGTTTTCGCTACTCGTTTTTCTGGGAGACTGAGAGTGAGAGTGAGGTGAGAATCGTGAGATCGGAGGAGAGAGATAGCAACGTCGTTAGTCGTCAGTGATGACTGACAGTGAACTGGTAAAGGATTAAGGTTTACTTTCTTGTTCGTTTCCTTTTGTGACAGTAAGATGTCGTGTAGATGTAAGTTGCTTATTTTGTGTCAAAAGTAGTAAAGTAAGATTTAGTTGGGTTTGGCACTTTGGCTAGATAAGATAATGGAGATTATAGTATATATAGGTACAGTGAGTTATCTTTTGTAAAAGGAGGTGGTAGCTCTAATTCCCAAGTTGTAATTAGAAACAGGCATAGACGTGCTGTTCCATTTAATTTAATAATGATACTAATGAGGCACTTTTATCCCACTATTCAAACAAAACCAAAAAGAAATTAAAAAGGCCGGAGTTTGATTGACCCAAAACCTTCCATCGTTATTTAAAGAGCCGTTACACAAGTGATGTTAATAAATAAAGAAATGAATAGATTGATGGATAATATGAAGGTGGATATTTAATATTTTCGTTTCTAAGCTTCATTCATATTGGGAAACGCCCGTATTATGACATATCAATAACTTGATCATTATAAACTTATAACTATTGCTGTTATTTTTTTATAATTCAGCTTATAATTGAGTTTAGTAAATTTATGCTATAGTTTATTTGAATAAATCTTGACCAAATTTGAAATCAGGAAAAGAAAATATAATAAAAAAATCCAAAATTAAAAATAAAGAGACTTAAATCAAATAATATACATACTTTAGGATTCAATTTAGATAAAAAATAATATTTCCTAACAAAAATTCGTCAATTAAATCTCTCAATCCATTTGTTCTTCTCTTCTTCTTGTCTCCTCCATACGCCATGTCAAATTTTCATTTTTTTTGTTCACCAAATCTCACCGATGACAACAGCATTGCACTTGTCTCAACAAAACAAATGCAATTGTATCCTCAATTTCATGTTTCATTCACGATATTACATTACACTCGGATATTAGAGGAATGTTCATGTTAGGATTTAATGATCGTTTAATTCTATTTAAACGTTAAACCAATAAATTATTATCTCACAGTTAAAAGCGGTTAAACGATTTTTAGAAGCTTCGAAAAATTAAAGTGCATAGATACTTGATGTTAGTTAAGTAGGTATTAAGACTCCTTGTGTTGAATCTGGATGTCGATGTGCTTGTTTGGTAGCATGATGCTTCTTCAATATAAATAGCTACAACAACATATATAAATGGGGTTTTCAAAAGGTATAAAGAGTTCAATCTAGTGGTACTGAATTTAGAAATGGTTGGGAAGTTTATTCTTGTGAATATGAATATGTAGGGCTCATATAGTTACTTCATTAATTTATCTAATTAGTAGGTATAAATATTTGCTTCTGTGAATTTTGTTATTTTGCTCAAGTATATTGTTTAACAGTATTTCAGCTCCCCTAATTGATTGTTTGACAGTCATAAGTTTCCACTGCGCAGACAAAACATTCAGTAAACCTAAATTTTATTTTGGCATAGTCTATTAAGACTTAATTATCGTTTAGTATATATACATTTTGAACAACATGAATAAACATATTGAATATGTAGGTGCTAGAAAACTATCATGTACTTAAATTGTCAATATATATATATATATATATATATATATTTTGATAAAAAGATGAGGGTAAATTGTCAATATTTTAAATCATTCTTCAATAGATATAGACAATTTGATCATCGGTATTAATAGATTGTATATTGGGTACTAATAGATTGTATAGCATGTAAAAATAATTCTATCAAGGGACAAGATTTGGGAGACAAATGAATTGAAGGGCTTAGGTGGTTGCTTCTCCATTCATACGACCATGGTCAAATTTTGAAAGATTTGATCGGAGTATTTTATTTGGGAGTATTATCAGATCCCTTCAATATAATAACATTATGTTTAAGTTTAGTAAATTCATGATTCAGTTTACTTGTATGATTTATGATGAATTGGTTGGATTTAGTACGAATGATGATGATAGTTTAATACATGCATTCTGAACAAAACGTCAATTATTATTTGAGGTTTGTGTATGGTTCCCATGACTTTTGAAATCTCCAGTCATGATATGCTGTACTGGATCCGATCAAAGAGCTACTTGATATTTGATGCTACAATCTTTAACAACACTAATCCGCTTATACGGATCAAAATAGCGAGGTACTATTTTGATGATAAGCACAGATGGCTGGAAAATTAACATGATCGGTATTTTTAGTTTTCACCTTGAACCAAAGAGGAGTTGGCTAACAATTACCTCACTGATGCCATCCCAAAATGGGAGAAAAATGTGACATTTCCAGAACAAGCTTACATCAAAGCCACCAGAGGAATTTCTTCTATACAAAAGCTCAACACCATTACAAAACTGAACATTTACAATATAAACTTGCTAAAATACCCAACAACCCTATCCTATCAGACATGGTATACCATCCCGACTTCCAATGTTGACGCATGCGGTATACTCACCGCATATGATGGGCCCCTGCTATTCCTCCTCAAAAAATCATATGCAAAATCAATTATAAACTTCCTAAATAACCCTGATCCGCTCTTTGATTTCACATAAGAACGCCCCAAAATGAATGCCATGCCTGCTTCTCTCGCCTCCATTAGCTCCCGCATCTCCTCCCTGGTAGCTGCATCAATTTTTGAGCTCTGTGGCACCACAAATCGAACCTTCTTTTTCTTCTTCTCAGGTCCAATTGCAGGAGATTGGATCTCCCCGCTGCCAGACGGCCCAGGCTTATCATCTACATTTTCATCTTCTTCTTGGAATCTGATACCAGATCGAACCACTGACATTTTCTCTTCCTTCTCTAGTTCAGGGGTGGTGCCATTAGGTGTGGTGGAGGCATCATTGCGAATGAATTCTGCTATGCTGCAGATGAGGTCCTTTTCAAACTCAATGTCGTCCTTGTGGAAGTCACGGTAGCCATACCGCACAATGCAGCGGTACATGCGGTATTCCTTCGGACCCACTCGGCCCACAAGGAACCGTTCCTCAGGGCGCACAAATGGGACTGGGACTGACTTGATGCAAAGGAAAACTAGCACCTGAGAGGAATTAAACAAAAATATGAGAAAGGCATACTACAAACATGCAAATTTGCAGGAAGGTCATGCTATGGGCAAGAAAATGTACAAGCGGACTACTTCACTTCACCAAAACACAACTGAATTAAGTATAGCCCATCATATAATGGAAAATCAACTCACCAAACAGAACTAGACCTGACTGGTTCCAGACTCCAATTGTAATACACCAGAATATAAGTATGCACAACAGGACAAATAGGAAAAAAAAAAGGTCATCATCTTGATTATCAAACCTGGTGGAAAGCAGGGAGATTAGTAACAAAATGTGAAAAGATAGCCGGTATGCCAGACACAAGATCGGTGTGGATCAGTCCGATTCCCTTAACCCGCACAATACCCAAATTTGGGCAGAGCTGAAGGAGCCAGTTGATCGACACCTTATTTTGCACATCAAACTCGTACTTTTTGATAGTGCCATAGTGCCATATGCACATGATTGCCATAAAAAATAGAGAGAGCACGATCGGGACCCATGCTCCTTCCAGAAACTTGATGAGTGATGCTGAGAAGTAGAGTGCCTCAATTGTGCCAAAGAATAAAATGAAGCAGATGGCTAGAACAATGCTCTTGTGCCAACAAAGGACTATTACTAGGGACATCAGACATGTTGTTACCAGCATAACTGTTATCACAGCCAACCCTGCATGTAATTGAAAAATAAAATTACTACTTTATTACGTTTATATTCTTCTATTCGCTTTCTATGATAACCGATATTTAAATTTCATTGGATTTCCATTTTTTTTTTCTTTCAAGTAATTGGAACTAACATCCAAGCATCCCTAAGTTCAACATTTCTTTGGGTTTATTACAAAGCATCCCAGTGCCAATTACAATCGAAGTGTAAGCTCAAGTAGAAGATGAACAAATTGCATCCAACAAAATCAAGGGTCCATCCATAAACCAATTTGCTCAAGCATCAGACCAACCACTCAAATGCTGCTTACATAGGTTTTACTAAATTTGGGTCTGTTTCCATAAAAATGAAAGAGCAAAAATCACCAGTACGACAACATGTGGCTTTTTCAATACAAGAAACATGAGAAAAAACAAGTTCTTGCGAAACAACGAGTGTAATTACAATAAATCTCTCCTGTTACCTGAAGCATTGCCCATGCGTTTTGTATCTCTGAAACCAATGGTGACTGCCAAACACAGAATCATCAACGTCCAATTGATCTCAGGTATGTATATCTGCCCATGTACTTTCGAGGAGGTGTGAATGATTTTGACCTTTGGAAAGCACCCCAATGCACAGCATTGTTTGATGATTGAAAAGGTACCAGTGATTATTGCCTGGCTTCCCACAACAGCAGCAAGTATGGCTATAGCCAAAACAGGCCACCTAATTTTCTCTGGAATAGATTAATCATCGATATGTCAATGCCGTACAGAACATTAGATCATGAGAACATAATGGAGCTTTATTTAATCTATTATAATGTGTTTGTGGGGCTCATTAACTTAGTTCAGGGTTCAAATATTAAGATTCGGACAGTTTGGACAAGCTTTCCTTGGGAAAAAACAATAACAGTAGGCCACCATCAGATATAGTAAAGGTTGATGTTAAGACTGAATCAATTCAAAAGTATATGTTCCTAAAAGAAATCTGAAAAATTTTAGAACTAGGGAAAGGCACACTCTATAAAAAGTCGTAGAGCAGAAGGAACTGCCACGCCACCCCACCACCTCATCCCCACCAAAAAATACTTACCAGTAAAGGTACTTAAATGCTAAGCAACAGTATCATTCTAAAAGTGGCCTTGACCATTACCTGCGGCACAAAAAGTTCTAACACATGATATTTCTGCTAGCAGCACTACATGTCAAATAGAAAATTACCTGGTACAGAAACATAAAATCCAATGCGGTAATCACTTTCAATAAAGTGATGTTTGGATAAGTATGCGGCTTGTCCCATATATGCCAGGATCAAGGATGGGTAAACCACAAAGGAAAAGGCAATCTGCACATATTAGAGATGATTATAAGAATGCATTGTTTCAATTAATGTAGACACTTAGTAGTAAGTAAAATTTTAAATGGAAAGAAGACTAAACAGAACGATAGTAACACTATTCATTACCTTAATGGACAGTTGAGAGAAATGCCCCAGATCCGCAAACATAGCTTCAGAACCTAAAATAAAGTCAAAAAGGAAAAGTTTAGGAAAAAGAAAAGGATTGCTCAGGTGACAAACAACTTAATTTATTATAAAATATTACCTGTTATACATAGCAGAATTCCACCCAAGGACATCCACCCACTTCTCTGAGTCTTTCTCAAAAACTTGTACATGTAATAAGGAGATAGCGCTTGGTAAACATGTGGGTTCCAATGGAAGATGTTGTAAACCCCAATCACACTGATACACAAGAGCCATGTGACTACAACCGGTGCGAATAGGAAACCGACACGGTGGGTCCCATAATGTTGCAGTCCAAAAAGGCAGATCAGAATTATGCACGCAATTGGAACCTCCACATCTGTATTTTAACCATGCTATTGGTAGAAGAATAAGAATTATAACACATGAGAAGTAGATAAAGCATACTGTCAAGCTTACAGTTATGATGCTCCTTGGACATTGAAAGCTCAAGACCTGATACAGCTGAAAATACTGCCAAAACAAACATATACGTCTGGTTAATAATGCACATTGAAAATCTAACTACATCACAATGTCTAGTATCAATTGGAAACTAAAATATTATTAATAATATAATTTGATGCAAGGATCAACACAAGAACAATGAATCATAATATTTATTTTCTTTTAGTGAATTACAGGCATCACATGAAATTTCAATATGACTTCCCTTATTTGCATAGCCATAGTACTTATGCAACAATCAGACACTAAGCAACAAGTAGATGATAACAGAGATTCTACCTAACAACAATCGGACGGTAGATAGACAGGCACAAGAAACATCTAATATCTTGATGCACATGAAAAACAAGAAATTGCACAAACCCCCCATTAAAGCAGGGTGGATATCACCTAAGCTCTTTATCCCCTAATTCCATCATTATCCTGAATCAGCCATGTTCATACTATGTCTTTCTAAAGTAGTACACTTGAAATTCCCAACAAAATAACATATATTCCTTACCAGATATTGCAGGGGTGAGAATACCATCACCAATTACCATACAAGTCCCAATAAGTGCCAGCACCAACAGGATTCTCTGAAGCACCTGCCGCCTTTCCAATTCCCTCCTCACTACCCCCACAACCCCACGCCTCCCTACCTCCTCACCTCCACAGTCACTCTTCTTATACCCCAACAATTCCTCATCAGCCAACTGGCCACTCGGCAGCAACCCGACACGTGCATGCCTACACAACAGTGAGTACAGTGCGAAGGTGCCGCCTTCACCATTGTCATCTGCTCGCAAGACAATGAACACATACTTGAGGAGTGGGATTAATGTTAGGGTCCAGAAAATGAAGGAGAGCACACCAAATATTTCTTCGTTGGTTTCTGAGTGTTGGATGTCTTCTGCGAAGGTGTTTTTGTACACATATAGAGGGGAGGTAGCGAGGTCACCATAGACAACCCCAAGAGATTGGTATGCCAATGTAAGAACCATGCGCCATGACTTCTGAAAAAGATAATTAGAAAATAATGATATTAATTAGTGAAAACCAAATAATTGAGCTAAAAGCATAAGTTGATAGTCAAAGACAGATTTTGTTGTTTATGTTAATACTTGTTAATGATCTGTGTAATATCTTCGCTGATTTCATCTCTCACCTAAACCTTGGCAGCAAAGTTTTTTTTTTTCATTTTTCCTTTTCCATTAGCTCGGAGGATTTCTATTTCTTCTTCCTTTACATAAATTATTTAGTAACCTCCACTAACATCTTTGTATTCATCTTTTACAACACCTATGTGCAAATTGGAAACTTACAGTGGTGGGGTTGTCATGTACCCTTGCTTCTGGATCCAGCTTTGACAAATTGGGGCTGCGTCCACTAATACTTGTTTTCTCTCTTATCTGCGAAGGAAATAACTTTCTATATATATATCATTAAGTACAAGTAACAACAATAAATAAAATGAAAGACAACTTTGGTTCTCTATTTTTGTAAAATATGTTTTGCTCCTATACATTTTATTTCCCCATTTGCCACATCTAGAAACAACAATAAATCCAGTAAACAGAAGTAGTGAGGAAACACTGTTTTAGTTCAGTAATGCATCCCACTTATTCTCAAAATCTCTGTACATCCCACTTTCTCTCGATTAAAGAGGATAAGCAATTGAACTTTTCTCTATTCTCCGAAAATAATAATAATAATAAATAAAGTACAAAAGAAAGAAAAGGGAAAGAAGGAAGAAAAGATCAGCACTATTCTATGCCAAAAATAGACTGATCATTTCATAAATGAACTAATTAAGCACTGTGTGAGGTCTCCCATCTCCAATTTTCATCTAGTGACATTAATCGCAAAAACTAATGTTAAAAAAAAAAGATCAGAGAGAATTCAATTTGCTTTCGATCTTGTCTCTCCAGTTCTCTCATCCTGCTCTCCGCAAAACATCATCCATACTAAAACAGGAACTATCCGCATTAATCAAAAGTAGAAAGAGCAACGAAAAGAGGAATCAAGACTCGCCTTAGTCGGACTAAAGTAGGCCCGAGCGCCACCTTCTATATCCATAATGGGGAAGCTCAAGGCACACTCAATTGCTCGATCGGATTTAAACCTTAGTCCGTGTCTCTCCGTTGCGTGCGTGTCTCTTTTCTTTTCTTTTCTTTTCTTTTCTTTTCTTTTCTTTTCTTTTCTTTTATCTGATCTCGCCTCTTCCTTGTTCAGCGTTTATTTTAAGGGAACGGGAGGATCAACCAGGGAAGGCTGTTTGGAATTGGGAAGTTGGGATGCGACATGCGAGTGACGGAATGAGAAGAGAAGCGAGGGGGGGGTTAGGAATAGCAAATAGAATAATAGCAATAATATATTGTGAGGAATGAAATCCACGAGGCATATGTGATATGATATGATGGTGTGCGTTTGTGTTTGTGTTTGTGTGTGTGTGTGTGAGAGAGAGAGAGAGAGAGAGAGAGAGAGAGAGAGATAGAGAAAGGGAGAGGATCAAAGGAAAGGAGTGAGTTGGTGGGTCGACTTTTGCTGGTGGCGTGGTGAAAGGAAAGGAGAGAGCAGCTTTGTCTTTTTGTTTAAGTGGAGGTTAATTTGGTATAAGAGGAGGGGAGTGATGACTGGATGGTGGGTCCCACGAGGTTTTTCTTAAATGCACTTGGTTTTCTATGGAGTTATGGGGAGCGTTAGTTTATACTTCGTAGCTTATTTTTACTCCTTGTTGTATTATACATAAAGAAAAGTGTTAATTAAATTGCATGTAGGGATGGAGTTAAAGAAAATTGAAGTAGGCGAAGGGAAGAGGGGACTGAATTATAAATATAGTATGATTTTAATTTTATAATAAGGTTAAAAGTATTTATATTTGAAAAAATATATATATATAATATAAAGAAGAAAAATATAAATTTTCAACTTCATAAAAAAGTTTGGTTTTCTTTTGTTACCCTTTGTCTCCGCTACTGTTTACATGTTTGATAATATATTATTTTTGAAGTTAAAAATTGATATCAACTTACATTATTAAATAGTCGTAACTTAATAGATGTTATCAAGATAACACAGCATGCTTTAAATAGAAAATATTTTATTATCTTCCTTCTCAACGGTGAAATTAACAAAAATTCAATAGCAATATATTTCACAAAATCTAAATTATTTTTATAATTTATTTCACAAGATGTATATATGATTTTATAATAATTGTCTTAGTTTTGAAACTAAAAGATCCAATTTAAACTGATTTTCCCGAGTAAAAATAACAAAAACAGAAGATTAATAATACATGCAAAAAAAAAATACAACAATTGATTTGGTAAGACCGTACCGGTGTACGATCAATGCTAGAACGCGTCCAGCGAACTAAGAACACTCATGCAATAGTGGATCCGTTTCTTTCTTTCCTTTTTTAAATACTAGCTGGTGGATCAGTTGAGAACTTGATAAACCCCAAAGAAAAAAAAAAGAACAGAACAGAAGAAAAGAAAAGGGAAATGGAAAAGATAAAGGCTGACTATGCTACGCTGCCTTTTTCGGAAGGATAGAAACTGAAGACAATGATGCCCCATTATTTGTGCAATCTGATAATTAAAAACGCTCAAAAAACGCCATGAGAGGTCCTTTTACAATTTACCATCACAACACTTCAACACAATTCCGGATTTTGTTGTTGTATGGTCATATATTCTCTCTCTCTCTCTCTCTCTCTCTCTCTCTCTCTCTCTCTCTTCTTCTGTGCTTCAAGGGTTATTCCTTATTATTAATTAACAAGAATAGTATGCTATTAATTTGTAATGGTCATATTCTCTCTCTCTCTCTCTTCTTGTGTGCTTCAAGGGTTATTCCTTATTATTAATTAACAAGAATAGTATGTTATTAATTTGTAATGGTCATATATTATCCGCGTTAAACAAAAATATATATCAAGTAATATCTTGAAAAACATTTTTTTTAATTTAAAGATTGAGTTATAAATGTGTTTTTTTTTTTTTGGATATGATGTGTATTAAATTTGAGTTACTTTAAATTTTGATTGATTATTCGTCCTAATGTTATTGAAGTTTCATCATTAAATATTTTGAATGGTTGGATGAGACAACAAAACTCCATTATTTAAAATTTAATTTGGACATAGGAGTAAAATCAACATAACCCATGCAAAAAGTAAATTTATAAAAATGAAATAATTAATGAGGAAAGATATTTTTAAAGAGACCCCAGTTGTATCATAATCATAAGACATGGTTTTAATTGCATGCAAAAAGTAAATTTATACAGAGTTTGCTAAAAAGTAAAGATTTGCATTAACTTGATAAAAATGTCATCTGAAACCACTAAAAATATTACCTTAGGTATAAAGTAACTATCAAAAGTATTGATTTATATTATGAGTAATTCTGTAGATGTAACGTGTTTGTATCAATCACGCACATATATCATGATTCGAAATGACACCTAATATATATAAAATAATCCAATAAAATTGTATATTTTCGGCTAAGTGTGTATGTTGTAAATCATGTTCATGTCTATATTGTATAAGATAGTTCTCTCTCTTTACACACATATATACATACATATGTGTGTATAAGTTAGCACAATTTTATAAATTAAGTAAATTGATATGTGAAAAGAATATTAGTACATAAGAGAAAAGGCACAAGAAAAAAGACTGATGGATTTGAAATTAAATATTAAGTAAATTAGTTCGTTCACGTGGGAAAAGAATATGTGGCTAAAAGAGATAGAGAAGTGCATGAAGATAATGGCTATAAACTCCTAGTGTGTGGGAGGTTACAATTTGAAAATCCGAATAGAAAATTATTTATGAAAAATTATTTATGGACATTTAAAGTTGAGTGATTTTGATCCTCATTTTTATCTTCAAAAAATATTTTTACTGACATATCATGATATTATCTTTCATTATATCGATAGTTTAATTTTATGATTCCAAATTATAAAAGTGAATTCTTTATTTGTTCAATACTATAAACAAAATATAAGCACAAAAAGTTATTTCATTTAGAGTGTGTTTAGTAAAAGATCAAGATGTAAAAAAATCAATGACTATTTGAATTAATTTTGTCCATGCATTGATCTTGTACTTTATTGATCTAGTACAAATGATTTTAAATTTGGTAACATTTTTTTAAACAAAAACTCCGTGTGATATAAAAAATATCAATTGATTTAAACTTTTATTTATAGTTTGAAATTTAAATTATTAACGTATTATAAATTGGTATTATGATGTATCACCAAAAAAGTTGTCATTTCATTCTTTCCCAAAATGATAATATAATCTTCAGATGGTGTTGAAAAATAGTGAAGTGATTTAATGTTTAAAATATAAAAGGACATGCATATATAAAGTAGAAATGATACATGTTATATATATATATATATATAAAGTAAAATGTTTATACATATAATGAGAAGGAATTAATAATTGAAATAAAATTCACGTACCGGTGTATTAAAAAACAGCTCAATTTTGTTAGCAAGTAATAGTAATAGTAATTAATGCACAAGGTCATCTGTGTACTGGTACTGAAATACAGTTGAGGGTTTAAGTGGCTATATTAATTGTCACATGCCGTGCCAGTACAGGAAAACCAACTCTTCAAATACATATCTATGTCTCAGAAGAAAAGATAAAGACTGTACTCATAGTCAAGTAGTTGCCAAGCACCAATCATTGGAAATGCACAAACACACATATGATGATGATGATGATGATGATGATGATGATAATATAATATCTATCTTGTTCTGGACACTTCCAGATGACTAAGATTGCTTAGCATAATACCAAATATAGGGTTTCTTAATGGTCAATTGATTAGACCAGTAAGTAAGTAACTCAGTAAGAGAGTAAGTAGAGATGAAAAGAAAAGAAAAGAACAGAAAAGTCAGAATTAATGAATGAATGGAGTTGATGTGGTCACCATTCACCAACCAGGAATAAATTCTCTATTTCTGAGTAAAGGCTGCAAATTAATGTTTCTGGTAACCAAATAAGACACATGTCCAGGTATTATTTATCTCTTAATGGATTCATTCATTATTCTATTTTCCTTACTTTTTTTTTTCTTTTTCAATGCCTGATTTGAGAGGGCATGGGCTTCAGTAAAAGTATTTCTACCCATTTCAGAGAATGCTCCTTGTTGGTTAGTGCTCATCCGAATTTTTTTTTATTTAAGAAAATTAATATTTAAAATTAAATAGATAATAAAATTGGATGAGAAATCACAAATATAAGAGGACGGATTTCCAAAATCCGTTTCAAATGTACTTTTAATCTTTATTTATAAAAAAAATAATATTTTAATATGGGACGAGATTTTAAAATTCGTCCTCCAATAAAAAATATTTTTTTATTGATGGACGGATTTTGAAACACCGTCCCATGGAGAAAAGATTTTGAAAACCTCAAATTGAGAGATGAATTTTGAAAATTCGTCCCCCAATAAAGTATATTTTTCATTGAGTCACAGATTTTCAAAAACCGTCCCCTAATAAAATATTAATTTTTATAAAAAATGCTAAAATCGCGTATCGAGCTTCAAACAGACATAATATTTGATAGGAAAGTCCGCAGAAAACGTTTAATATCAATTCAGATAGATTATTTTATGAGCTTTTTGAATTGATATTAAATATTTTCTACAGACTTTTCTATCAAAAGTTATGTCTGTTTAAAACTCGATACGCGATTTTAGCATTTTTTTTATAAAAATTAATATTTTATTTTTTGAAAATCCGTCCCTAAATAAAAAAATATTTAATTAAGGGACGGATTTGAAAATCTCTTCCCTCAATAGAAAATATTTTTTTTATTGAGGGACGGATTTGGAAACCCCGTTCCTCAATAAAAAAATATTTTTTTATTTTTTTATTGAGAGACGGATTTTAAAACCTCATCCCTCAATAAAATATATGTTTTTTAGTGAGGGACGGATTTTAAAATCTCATCCCATATTAAAATATTATTTTTTATAAAGAAAGATTAAAAATATATTTTGAACGGATTTTGAAAATTCGTCCATCCTATATTTATGACTTCTCATCCGATTTTCTTATTTATTTAATTTTAAACATTAATTTTCTTAAATAAAAAAAATCAGATGCTCACTACTCACTAAAAAGATGGCAATAAAGCATTTTTTTTAATTATTTATAATTTATAACTGATTCTACCTATAAAACAATTCGAGAATCAGCCTTTCGTTTAGTGGTAAAAATAATATTTTTTGTATGGGAGGTCGTAAATTTGAAATCCGAATAAAATTTTTTTATAAATATTTAAAATTGAATAAATTAAACTCTCATTTTTATTTTAAACAAAACAATTCAAATTTGTTGTACCAAATCCTATGTTTATTGCTTGACTTGATATTTATTATTTTCTTTTTCTTTTTTGTTGTCCACTTGCACCCCTGGCATTATTTGAAATGTTTTATTGAATGTTAATTATACCTGTAATACAGATTGGTTATCCCGTTGCCAAAGCTGAATATTTCCATGTTAGAAAATTTCAAATAATTAATTTTCTATACATTGATTACTAAATAAATTAAATTAAAAGTTAAATAGAAAAAAAAACAAATGTTTATATGTGCATTTTTTACATATGTTAAAATATTTTTGCATTTCAGAAATGAACACGTTTCTCTTTATATTTATGAATGAGTTGCAACAGCTTGTTTTTTGTTTCTCTCTTTTAAACTTTTAAAATTAATTCAATGAAAAATACTATATATATATTTCAAGTATCTTATTACCATATGAATCTTAATTTGTGTTTTGTTTTAACCTAATCGGACTCGACATGGTGATCAGATTGATCCATGATCCATTTTAGTATTCAATTAATACTCCTACTGTCAGAATTATCATAACAGGATATATTTTGAATTTGCAATATTAGAAGTATTAGTTTATTTACATGACAACTGACAAGGCACATGCATAAGTGCCATGAAATTTCACATAAATAATAGATAAAAAATGGTATTGACAATTCTTTAGAAAGTATGGAACATTTTTCTTTCATAATTTTTTTTATTTTTGGAGTTTTTTAACTATTTCTTTTTATTTTTTTTAAAATGTCCTATTTTGATATGCAAAAATTTATTATTTTTTATTATCATTAGAATCATTTTAAAAAATTCGAAGAAAATAGTTAGAAAACTCTAAAAATAAAAAATTTCGGTATTCTACGAGATTTTGATATGCAGAATTTATTTAGCAAATCGAATTTATCGTTTGAAGCCGATTCGGTAAGATTTTGAGTTAAACTCATCAAAAAACTTGATAAACTTAAACTTACGCTAATTTTATTATATATATATATATATATATATATATATATATATATGTCCCTGCTTTATTAAGTGAATTAGTTAATAGTATTTCCAAGCAAATGCTCAGAGCAACGTCCCGAATGACGCAAACACAAATAAATAAGGTTTAATTTCTAAGAAATTCAACTAATATTTGCGTCAAATTGGTAAGAAATTAAGGTTACGTGGGGTGATGTTGTGGTTCGGTGTTTCTATCATTAAAAGTTAGTCGATTACTAATTAAACAATTTATGTAGGAACCGGAAATTTCTTTTTTTTCCTTTAAAAACGCGACATGTATAATTTGATATTTTGATTAAATTTATTGAATTTGGAAATTAAAAATGATATAATAATAATAATAATAATTGATTGATTGATTGATTGATTGATTGAAAAATCAAAGATAGACATATATATATGTAGGGATTTGTACTGATGTAGAAATTCACATCCTCTGTAGTATTTTACATATATTGAACAAAAATTTCTCTCTACAAAGTTTTCTGTACGAATCTCAATATCATCTGTTACAATATTCACTATAATAATTGCGTATAAGTTCTGCCCACTTCATCCCCTGAAGCTGCTCACTTCAGAGAATATGAACTCTTGATGTAGATGTATCCTTGTATCTTCCGGCGACTACATTTCTAACAGTGTGTTATTTATTTATTTATTATCAAATGATGGAAATTATGCAAGAAGATAAAACTAGTAGGGAGCAAGTGCAAACTTATCTCATTAATTAAATTAAATTACATTAAAGCTCCATTAATTCTCCATCTCCACTCCACCTATAAAATCATTTTGTCTCCGTCTTTATCTCAAAGAATTAAATTTTGTCCTCTAAATTAATTCATTTTTACCAAATTTCAACATTATTTATCAAAGAATTAAATTTTGTCCTCTAAATTAATTCATTTTTACCAAATTTCAACATTATTTATCAAAGAATTTCACCCCATAAAAGTGCGTCAATTATTTTACTTCTCATTAATTATTCATTCCTCCATTTTGATCGAGTTGTTGGCTTAAAAGATTGGAGTGTAGAGCTGGCAGCAGATTTTGCTTTTCAAAGGAATATATTCACAAATCAAATTTATCCTAATTAATGCTCATGAATAAAAAAAATTTGAGAATATCTATTCAATGGACTAAAAATAACCATAAAGTCTAACAACAGAAGAAATGTAATTCCTGTCAAAATCAAAATAATCGAACAGATTGGAAATCTTTAGACGAACATACATGGACTGTTGCATTGAAGTTGAATGGAAATATTCGAATTTTGTGTTAGAAAGCAAAGTATTAATTGTTCACAAGTTTGACCCTTTGTTGATTTTGGATAAAGATTCCCCATTTCAATTTTCTTCTTATTTTCACATCCTAAAAAAAATCTTATTTTTCAGACGCGTGGGACCCACAATTAATCAATTGTTTGTCAGAAAAGAAAGGAGATTCATTAATACAACGGTGACAGATCTCCCCTCTCTACGGAGATATGTAGATATAAATTTCGTAAGAAATATTTGAAAAGAAATAAATGTCGGGTTAACAAGAGCTTTCTTTAAAAAAAAACATGGCTTACATTTAAATACATACATAATATATTATAATGCTGGGGCAAAATGTCTTCTAATAATTGTTAATTTTTCACTGTTCATCAAATGATATAAAAGCTACAACAATTCATATTAAGCAACACTTAATGAAATATCAAATAGTATTGAAATTACATGCAAATTTATACACAGTTAATTTAAAAGAAAATTAGTACATCCACAATTTTTTTTGACAGGATTTAAAATATCATTATCAAAATAAGTAGTTGTGAAATGAATAACCATCCTTTTAAAATAAACGAACAAATTATACATTTTCCCCCCTAATAAAAAGCTCCTTTATTGTTCATCTGCTTAGAAATGAAATTCAGAAAAATCAATTTCTGTGAAAAAGAGAATGGACCAAAATCTTTCTCAAAATGTGAAGAACTTATCTGTTTATAGTTTACCTCCGTTTGGTAAGCGAAGACAGATTAAAACGGATTAAGTATTAAATTATTCTAAAGTATTAATGTTTGATAGTATTGAAATAAATAGATGAAATAGTAAGAGTAGAAAGTGTTAAAAATTAATAATTTAACTTTATTTTACTTTCATATGTGTTTTAACTTATTTCATCTTAAATCCAATAAAAGGCTTTGAAATACTTACAAAGAAAAATAGAGAGCATCCATGTCCCAAAAAGAAAAATATTACTTGCAAAGAAATTCTGTGTGTAATTTTTTTCATCTATTTTTGAAGAAATTATTTAATTGCACATTGCTATTGCATTAAAATATATATAACATTGCACGAAAATTCTAAAGAAAAAGTAAACTCATTTAACAAATTAGTTTTACATGAGTCATTTTCAACATCACTATTACATTTATAGCTCATCTCTATATTTCAATCGAACCCAATAATTACATAACAAATGTTAATCCAAAAACACAAATCATATTAAAAGTATTAATTTCAACCCCTCAGCTATTTTTTTTTTCTCTTGTATCCTCCTTCCTTTCCGCCACTTCCTCTCAACTTGTATTTTTTTTTAATGCAAATTGTTGTTCTCCTCTTTATCTCAAAACAATGTATTAAAATTAACTTAGTTATGATTCGAAAAGAAATATTACTAGTAGCACACAACAAAAAATCCGAAAAAGAGAAGGAAAAGAATAGACTAATTCTATTATGGATTAAAATTTATATTATATACGAAAAAAATTTTATGATAACAGGTCTTTTAAAAAATATATAAAAAATTTATGCAGTTGCTGCATGACACAAAAGCAAAACCAACTAATGCAATTAATTACTTATTACACAATTAATCAAATCAAGATTCCAACACCATGCGCACCAATTAATATATATTTATTATGAGGCAATCATGCAATATGGTCCTCAAATTATAAAAAAAAACTAACTTAAAATAAAGAAGGAAAATTAATTTGAAACTCAAATAGGAAGAATAAAAAATGATAATACATGATGATCATGTTGGAATCACAAAAGATTAGCATATAACCATTCAATTAATTAGCCGGTGTAGCATCAAAATACCACAAAGTAATAATATCCTTAGATGACAGATTAAGAATACCAAATATTTTTTGTAAATAGTGATCACCTTTAATGATGATCGGTTTAATAAAATTTGAGAATTTAACCCTCATCTTTTCCTTAAAAAAAATATCAAATATTTCTTTCCAACTCACAGAACTTGCAATTTGTGCCGTTTAAACCACTCAACTATTACTTTCATCCAAAACCTAACAAAGTCATATCACCAAAGTTTAAGTTGCGTCCATGTCAGCAAAAGAAAATTAAATATTCCATGATAAGCAAAAAGTGGTCAGCAATAGCTCATATCACTAATTAATAAACATCAATATCATCACATTATTATATTGTTAGTTTTTATTTAAATACAATCATTTACTTGAACCAAATTTAAATAAAATACTAATTGACTTCATCTTTGTCTAAAAAAAAAAAGAACAAAAAAAATGTTGCAGCAAATTAAAGTGCAAAAGTAACATTAATTATAAGGCCTCAAGAAACATCAAATAAGTGCTGTTTCAAACAAAGGTTAGCTATAATTGAATGCACTTTTTTTCTGTCGATATAAAGATTATCATCCGAAAATAAAAGGCAAAATTTGCATCAAATAACTTGACTTTGTTGGTTCCCTCGTGCAATTGAGTGGGGTAATTAAAAAGTGCTTTTGCAAGACACCTTTTCAGATCCACTAATGATGCATTGCCATTATAAAATATACTTTCTTGCTTGATCCTCAGTTCCCCACCAATTTTGTGTACAGTATGTTTTATTAAAAAGTGGCACATTTTGGAACTGAAAAGATTGTATTTAGTGCCATAGAACTATTTCTGATTTATCCTTGCTTTGGAAAACATGATATGGATTATGAAACTTTTATCCAAGGGACCAACTCTTGGTCACATCTGTGTGAACTTTAATTGAGTTCCAAAGCATTTTTCCTTAACACTGTCTGATACGCCATAAAAAATTTATCATTAATTTCTTAATTTCTTATTACATATAAAATATGATTATCACTTAATTGTATATAAAATATGAATAGTTTTTTAGATAAACAATAATATAAACAATAATCTTCTCGAAACACTGCTCTTTATTATTGTATATAAACAACAATCGCTACTATTTATGGATAAACAGTAATTTTTTCGTAATCTTTCCAAAATATTATTCTTCGCTACTGTAAATGAACAGTATTTTCTGAGGATTTATATAATTATAGATGTCTAGTGATAATAAAGGCGGCGGAGCTTAGTGGGGATCACGAGAAACTACAATTTTCAAAAATTTTAAAAACTAATTGTATATATTAAATATTTAAGGTACTTTATTATTTAAAAAAAAATAGATACGTAATTATCTTGAAAATAAATATTTTAATTTTTTTTCCAGATTAAGCTCGGCAATGATTGATGGTAAAACAGTGTCAGATCTGTACCCTGCATTGTTTTTATTAATTGATTACGATAGTTTGTTTTCTTTTTTTCTGGATTGCGAGGAGAAATCCAACTTTGACAGTATAAAAACTGATGCAGATTGAAAATGTATAGCAGCCAAATTTGAAAATTTTCGTCGGAGGAACAGTTTTTTGTTTAAGGTAGTTGTCCATAAAATGCTTTATGGAAACATAGAATTTAATAAGAAAAATATTTGGAAGTATCAAAATTAATACAGAACTTATTATTCATATCAATATTTTATTATGCAACTTATTTTTTCAATAGTATATTTATTATTCAATTCAAATACCACTAATATGAATAATAACTCACCTAAGTTAAATAATAAAAATAATATACAAATATATTATATAAATAAAATCGTTAATATAAATAATAAATCATTTAATTTAAATAATAAAATTGATATCGATTTTAATATTAATTATGATATATTTACATTATCTCTCATTTAGTAAACCGGTACTGTCCCACTTTTAGGTCAAGATATTTGTCTCTAGCTAGTTAGAAAAACCTTCTCACCAAGGACAGCCTACAAAAGGAAGATATTTTTTTTTTCCTTCTTTTTGAGAAAACCTACAAATGGAAGAATTATTGTATTGGTCTGATCATTAACACCTGAATAGGTTGCAATGAACCCACCATTGAAGGCACCAACAACCTAACCTGTTGACAAAAAACATATCATTACATTAACAGTCAAAACTAATATTATAAAATATTGCAATTCTACCATACTTTATCTAAGGAAGAGACCCTTGCTTATTTTCGGCTTGACCCGAAATGCACCCATGCATCTCTTTTTATACTTCTTGAATATGTGGAAGACATTTCTAGATTGCCTTGCTGACACGTGAAGGATCTAGAAATTGTATCAAAATTCACACAAAAATTTTGTTCCACACTTCAATAATCATGTAAAATATTACATTTAATGATTCAACAGTCCTTTAACCCAACAAACTCAAATTTGGTCTCATCGAGCATTAAAACTCCCATTATTCCCTTCACATCCTGCCTCCATGACTCATTGATTCTCTCTTTGGCACTACTGTCTGTAATGTTTCTTATTATAGCAATTCATGTATTTGGTGTCACGTCCACCCCCAACATTTCACCTCAGTGACTCATCGATTCTCTCTTTGGCGCTACTGTCCAGAACTTTTGGAAATAATACAAGCCAAGATTGGGATGTCTTGATATGAAAGTGTATTCTGGATTAAAATTCAAAACGACTGATGTAATACATTCCTTCAACAAGTGATTTTCTTATCAATCCCCATATAAATATTGTTTCCGTTTAATAGAACTCATTGGTAGGTATCTGGGCAATTGCTTGCTACCTCAAAAATCAAATATGATCCTTGATCCCTCAATATCTATGCAAATAAGAAACACCTCAATAATTATCACCTGTCAGGTATCAATTCAAACAAGCAACAGCGATAGCATAGCATGAGGCGTCACCTCTAGAAACAAACATAAAGCGATAGAGAAACAACATTAACTGCTATAATTGATTTTACAGGCTTACAACCATACAACAATGTTGCTGAGAGAGAGAGAGAGAGAGAGAGAGAGAGAGAGAGAGATAACCTTGACAACCTTTGCCAAGTTTGAGAGAGAGAGAGAGAGAGAGAGAGATGCATAACCTCACTGCTTTCTAAGGCTCACAAGCTTAAACTACACTTTTTGACGATTGTCAGCAGTATACTCTAAATTAAACCTATTCACTCTACACCAAATCTATCTAGAAAAACAACAAGACCAACTGCAAATTAATCCGACTCCTTGCGCTTCTTGCCTCTGGTTAATGGCTTCATTGCAGTAGGAGCAGTGTCAGCGAGCTCAGCAGGAGCACTTGATGCATCCTTGCTGTAGACAATACAGTCATCAAGAGTGTACAACCGAAGTGCGAGGGAAGTGATGGAAGGTGTCCTGGCTGCGGCAGTGAGAGAAGACCAGTGCCACCATTGGGGTTTTATGTATTCTGATTTGATCATGTCCTCCAGTAAAATTATTGCTTGAACCATCTATCAACACATATGAGCTTATAGAGTGAGTCGGGTAGTTGGTTTAGATCTTTGTACATAACAAATCTAATATAAGTATGAAGGTGGGCAACTGTCTTGCATATATATCAATCCACTATCACTAGATGTTATTTTGGTAGCCCATAAACACAAGAAAAGAAACAATGCAACGTCTATGATTAATTTATCTGATATGTCGATTTGCACCTGTTTTTGCTTGACCGACAATACTAATCAAAAGAACAATCCAAGGTTCAGAATGGACCAAATATGTTTCAACGAGAAAAGTAAAAAGAAAAAAAGAAAAGCAAAAGAAAGGACAAAGGTTTTTTAATAATAGGAGGCACAAGCACTTTGATACCTCATATATGGACTCAGCAGTCTTGACAAAAGCACGCCACGCACGCCTTTTTTCTGAGTCATACCTCGTCAGCCTTAGTGCTTCATCAGGAAGAGCTGCCTCCATGTCAAGCAAGTTCATCTTGAGAAACCTGACAACTTGAGAATTTCTCCCCTTGACAGGCCTGAGTGATGCCTCGGGAACAGTGCACTGGCTGTTATCAGCTGATCCTGTAACCTGTTAAGAGTTTTCAGATAATAAAAAGTCAAACATATACTAGCCTAACCCGAATTCATAAATAAACCAAACTAACATAAATAAGTGAAAAAATTAGGATCTAATTGCTGCCAAACGGTACAGATCAGGATTACCAAGTACCAAACAGTATAGTACAGACTTGTAAAGATTCAGATGTACATGATTTGTTACCTTCTCATTATCAGATGATGATTGTCTTTTACCCACTGATTGTTCCTCAGTCGGAATCAAAATACTACTTTGTCCTGTGTGAGAACCAGCTTTGATTATGCCACCGGAAACTGAATCTTCTTTTCTATCAAGAAGTACCAGATTGTCCGGATCAAGATGATTGGCACGCTTATCAACAAAAGAAGGCACCCCATTCGACCCGATTAACCCGATCTGTTGCACATCCTCCTTGATTGAATCTTTTACAATAAACCGCTTACAGATCTCTTCAAAATCAAAGGGGCATTTCAATGTCATGTTGGCATCGGTTCTATCATCCTTCTCCTTTGTACTTTCATTTCCAACATCAATCCCAGTTTTGGTTTTATTTCTCAGGGTGCATTTACCATTGAAATGGGCATCTAATTCAGTTTGGACCAAAAATGTGTTGTGGCAAGAGAAACAATGGTTTCTAGAAGTCCAGACAGGCTCCAAGCACTCACATCTAAACATTTTCTCTTCACTCATTTTTCCCTTCTTTTTCGGCCTTTTGGGAAGTTCTTTTATTTCATCATCAGTAATAGCACCAAATTGGTTCTCGAGTACCCCCAAGGCCCTGGTCTTCAACTGAGGAGAGAAAATTTTACCACAAGGTAAAAACGGATTGTCTGAAGAAGAAGAAGCTTGGTTAAACACTAGCCTCTGCAAGGTTAAGATGGATTCTTTTAGTTCTCTCTCCCTGGGGTCACTATCTCTCAACCAATTCACAAGTGCATGCACTTCTTCTTCTGATTCATATAAGTCAAATGAAGACGCTACCTCTGCTACCGACTGCGATTGGCCTGGAAGCACACTTCTGTTCAGAAAGGTTGACTTTTCATTACTTCTCTCCTTTTGTAAACGGACAGTGCCATCTACTACCAACCAAGGTCGCTTCCCGGGTCGGGTTGTAACCCAATACAAGCGACCCAATGTGTCCCTGCCGAGAAATTCCCTTCTCACGCAAACCCTAGAGAGTTGTAACTCCAACTTGACAATTGCATCTTGCAATGTTGATATTTCATTTTTCACAGTATCAATTTCATTATCCATAGTTGATTTGTCGATGGAGTCTCCATTTGTTGCCCCCTCCCCAGTTTCATTGTTGCTCTGATTAGCATCTCCAGCACAAATAGAGGTTGTACTTTCCTCATTATTTGGCTCATTGCTGGGTCTAGAATCAGATTTTAAGGCCTTTATTGCAAGGATATCTTCTTTAACCTTTAGGTTTCTCAATTCAGAACTCAAGCTTTTCAATTTTTGCTGGAGGTCAATTGATTTCTCGATGCATTGGTCAACGTGATCTCTCAAGAGGGAAGAGTTCAAGAGCTCATCACATAGGAACTTTAGGAGAAATATTCTCTGTGAACAAAATAATAAAGTAATGTGAGCAAACTGAACCTTTCAATGGAAGGGCTTATATGATAAAAATGCTAACCAGGTTCTCTTGGTGTGAACCAAGTAGTATAGTATCTTTTGCAGATTTCTACCAACCAGAGGCAATATAATTACTACCATTTCTTCCTTGTTTTAGGATTTTAGCCACAGATATACAGGCATGGACTCTATTAATGCTTACAAATTAAGCTCCATCAAAAAAACAAGAGCAGTAACAGATTAATTTAAAGGAATGTGAAGTTAAACTTGTGCAACCCTTCAAAGCAACATAATTTATGCACTGTTGTTAACATCTAGACAAAACTTTATAAATACCACGTATAGCTACAAAAAAATGTAGTATAATCCATGTCCCTCCCTACCAATTTACTTCAAAAATATTTAAAATTTACCCTCCCTACTTATCTCTACAAAAACAGGAGTTAGTTTGCTGCTACTTAAAAAACTAGGAGTTTAGAGTATATTTGACAGCTAAAAAGAGTAAGGGTTTATATCTCATATTTTCTGTTTTAGATGGGCACAGAATGCAAGGGTATGCCTGGTGCTTTGATGTTTTCAAGAGGCATACTTGACACAGTTTCATTTTAAAAAAATACATAATAATAAAATGAATACAATAGTAGAAGACTATATTGAAAGAGCTAACCTCATCAACACTCATCTCCCAGTACTCTCTCTGTTCCATAGTAGATACAAGATGGCTCAAAGCCAACTTAAAAGAACTCTTCTCCTCACTACCGGATCCCTTTAGCCTTCTTTTCTCCACTGAACCACTGTCCTGTCTCTCCTTCCCTTTCCCCTTCCCTTTGCTCCTGCAACAAGAGGGGCAATACCAATTTCCCTCTGGTATGCGGGTCAATGGCGGAGTTAAACAGTACATATGGTACTCTGAATCGCAAGTGTCACACAATAGTACACTCTTGTCGTCCCTATCTACTCCACATACTTTACATAAACCATCATCCCATGGGGCTTTTGGACAGTCATTTAGTACAGCTAATGCTTCTAGAAGCTCATTCTTGGGACTTCTATTATGATTAGAGCTGATGGGATAGGTGGCAAACTTCTGAACTAAGCTGAGTACCTGCACTCAGCAGAGAAAGAGTATGTGTTAGATGATCCAAGGTAACAGTAAAAAGGAGGTTGTGCTGTCAAAAGTTAAAAGTGAAAAGGTGGAAGCTTACCTCATTCTTGTACAAGGATTCAAAGCTCTCAGACAGTTTCTCAACCTTTTCCAATTGACCAGAATCATCAGCATGTCCTGTGCGCAAATTCTGAAGAACCTGTCAGCAACAGTACATGTAGAGATGTCAGATGGGACAGCTTTTGATCCTACTTCTAAGGAAACACGTTTGGTAAGCTTGAAACTCTGGAAGCCAGTATGGTGCCAGCAACAGCAGAATGATACCAGAACATGCCAATTGGCTGATCTCGTTGTAATAATTTTTTAGTCAGTAAACTCATTAAGAGTTCAAACATATTTTACAGTCCAAGACGGTATGTGTTGAGGCTTCAACATCTCTGAGCTAAAAGGTGTTAAATGAACTAAATTGAAAAGAATTGATTCATTACTACGCAAGCATGGTAATTTATCAAATTCTATGCACACATGTGGCAGCAATATTGTACTCTAGTTACTAAAACGTGTAACATGTCAAACTCCAGAGACCAACATCATAACACAAGATACCAGATTACACATTTTAATCCAGAAGAAACTAAAATACCTCTTTGACATCCTCCAGAAAAGCCTCATGGGATCCACCGTAAGCTCCAGCAGCCAACCTCATATCAATGGTCCGGAAATCAAGGGGTCGAGAGAACATGGCAGGAAATCCAATGATCCCCTCAAATTCTTCCTCGTCAGAGTTCACTAGAGATGTACCCAGAAGGTTGCAAAAGTTTTTCTGCTTCTCAGTAACAGTTGTCAGAGACTGACGCAACACAATACGACACTTCTTTGTTATGGAGTCAGGGATGGAAACGGTGTGGCTTTCTTTCTGGGACTTCTTCTCCAACAGCTTTTGGGGCACTGCCCCACCAGAAGCATCAGCTAGCACACTTAAGGCAAGTTTCTGAGAGCAAAGGGTTAAACAAACGGCTCAATCAATTTTCTTATAAAAAAAAGGCAACAAGTTAGCATCGATAAGTCAAATAAAACAAGGTCTTCAAAGATGCATAACTGTGTTACCTTTTGGGGCTCTCTCTCTCTCTCTTAGCTTGACTCTTGAGAAATAAGTATTAACATATACCATCTTAATTGAGAAATAGTAACATTCCAGTTTTGAAGTTTAAACTCAGCACCTGAATAGTCCCATAGGGTAGGAAAAAGATATTGGGACCACTCCAAGGCCTATAAAAGTGGGGGTGCGCTGGTCAGGTATATTTTTACCTTTTGAAATCATGCGAGTCCGCGGCAGCGTGGTACTACATGGGTTGATACACGTGTCAGAAGTGTATCTTGACTGAATTTTGTGACCAAAGTAAATTAAAATATTTGACTCACCAGTTCACGCATCTAATACATACCAGACTTATAGCGCACACAAATCCGAATCGGATATGTATCAAATCCAAATCTGGGTAACATGGGTTTTTACCATCCATACAGAGATAACACAAGGTGACATTATCTGTCTACTTTTGCAATATCTACAGTTAACCAGTAAACCGTTGAAAAAGATACATCCAAATTACCTACAAAAGAAAAGGGAATATCAGAAACAATCAGGCTCCCCTCATTTTCTTCATTATGTCCAAACTACTACCCTCTCTCAACCCAAATAACGGATAATTTGAGCATTTTTAAAAAACATAACTGCATTATATCCAACACTTCCCATGTCCTGTAGGATAATAAAGGCCTTTATAATTTATAATAATACCTAGGGACATTTTTGATATTTATGATAAGAGTGCCACGTGTAGGACTGAAAACAGAGGTTACCTTCGTGGGGCCCGAAGCATTCCCCTTGTACACTTCCTTGCTGATCGAATGTTCCAGGATCTTCTTAGCCCAATCAGGCGGGTTTCTCTCAAGGGCTTCAAAGATGCACTTTCGGATTCTCGTCCCCACATTGGTTGGCAGCTTTCTCACGTTCTCCAGAGGCTGGGCCCACTCTGGCATGATATTAACATCAGCAATGGCTGGCTCAGGAGAAGCCACCACATCAGAGTTATCTTTACTTTCCATCAGAATAACTTTTTCTTCATTTGCAGGATCCAATATCTGCTTGTGTGCCTCTGCAAGAAGCTGAGAAGATAAGAGATTGGTTAAGTTTGATACTGGTAGGACAAGTACCTGATCCAATTGGGAAAAGGAGAGAAACACACTAACAGAAGAATATAACCACTTTGCCAGTTGATGAGAAGAGAGATTGGCGTGTACCACACACTACATACCGGTACATTACATCCTGAGGTACACAACTGACAGAAAAATCTACCATCTCAGGCCTAGTTCAGCCTTGATAACCGTATGACAAAAGAATTTACTAAACTCTAATTGTTCTTTGTTTTGATCTTCTAATTTCAATTGTGTCTGTGTGTCGGCTATCTATATTTCTTTGTATGGTGCACCATTTCAATGATTTAAGATATGTTTGATATGCAATAGATACTAGTATTAGCTTACCAAAGCATCAGCTTTAATGCCGGTAACACCAGATATCGCACCAAAAAGCACACCGCCATCTCCTTGCAAAGCACGAAAGATCTTTACACCATCTGGGCATGACATATCTGACAGATCCACACAGGCACCAAGTTTCACAACTGCAAGAGCATATCTCCTAGCCAGATCTGGCCACGTCAGCTCATTAACAGTCAATGTATCTACCTTTAGATCCTTGCTAACTGAGCTCTCTACATCCTTTCTTCTGCCACGTCGTGGCCTTGATTCCCTTGCCTCAGCTGTGGGATCCACAAAGACCACTGCTCGTGATATGACCTCATTAAGTAAGAGCTTAAGTAAGGAAGTGTGGATCATGGCCAACCAGATACCACCACATTGTCCTAGGGAACCAGATGCAAGCTTGACCTGAGAGGCCTCTCTTGTAGATGAGCTCTCGACGGGTACAAACATTGACACACCCTCTCCATTGCTACTTGGCTGTGAGGCTTGATCATGTGCAGCAGATTGTACCACCTCAAGTTGATTTCTGGTACCTCTGGGGGTTTCAGGCCAGGGATTGATTAGCTCTTCTTCAATATCCTCATATGAGGGGAGTCCTTGTAGATCTAAAATATCTTTAAATCGGTATAGGAACTCCCAAATCTGCAAAATTAAGAAGAATTATAAGTTTATTATCGTTGCTATAATAGTTACAAAATCAAATAAAAGAGACCCATCTTGGAAAGGATTTGACTTACTTTTCAGTTAATTTCTATTTTCGTGTTAATATAATTACAGATGCTTTACATGAATGAAGGATAGCTCCTTAAGATTGGTATCAGTTAGCGCATAATGGATTGTTAGTATGCATTGATTGACGTTATAATGAAATGGCTATTTGAAGGTAGCAAATGAGCTGCTTCCCTTGGGGCTGAGTCTGATCAAATTGGATCATTATGGATTTGGGTAAAATTTAGATCTCCACTTGCAAAATCAGGTAGTTCTTGGTATTGGAATCATGATTTTGGTCTCCCTTTTAAAATATAGGGTTGTACCAGGCTTGGGGGTCTTTCATTTCAAGTTAAAGTTAAATTGTGCTTGCTTTTGATTACTCCGGGTTCTGGTCCATTAAGTTTGGAATGGGTCTAGTTCAAGATTCAGGTTATTTGATATTCACAAAATTTCCTTGGGATTGGCAAACTCTTTTATCAGCTCTATCAGTAACCTCCAACAAACAACAAAAGAATATTTAAATGAATCCCAAAATGTGTTAGACCAATCAAGCAAGAACAAAACTAGTACCTGAAAGACATCTCCAGCTAACTTGGCTGGAAGTCTTTTACTGAAAGGTTTTCCTTCTGGAGGCTTGTCATTCCTGTGAAGTTTTCTTGACCAGTAAAGCGCTTCAACCACCCCCTTCACTCCATTCTTTGGTAATACAACAAGATTCTCACTTGCAACAGTAAATGCTTCCAAAAGGTTGCTTCTGTTGCCCAAGAAGTGATAACGTGTGCAGTTTCCACAGGCTGGGAGAAGGTTTTCTATAATTTCTTGCACAAATTCGAAATCCAAACCAGCTCGGTCCCGGTCTAACCATTCTCTAATTGCCAGACAGGATGACTCCAGGTCTTTCTCATTCTGGATGGTTTTTGGTATGTCTAATGGCCCACAAGCACAGCAAACCCTAGCCAAATGACCCAGATTCTCCGAGTTTTTCACAACATCACTCACATGGTTACAACAAAACTGCATAGAGCCAGATTGTTGGTACAGTTCACGGCATGCATCAAGTATTGTGCTAACAACCTTGCTCCAAACCAAAGTTAAGCTTTCTCCTTGTACTACAAACTCTCCAATTCGATCAGTACGAGATGCTTCCTTCTGTGTATGGGAAGAGAATAGATCAAGTTGTGAACCAGATGCCTCTTGTTCATTTCCCAAATTGCCCAGCAGGCATGCCGTAAGGTCCTCATCTAACTGACAAGGTTCCTCCAGCAGTGCTATGATGTCATCCTCCCCATCAGGAGCAGTAGTAATACAACTCACTGCACTGTCCGTCTTGTCAGTGCTCGAATCAGAAGCTTTTGCATTGTTTGGAAAGAGAACTATGGATGCATTAGGTAGAGGAAAAGAAGAGCATGGCATCCGCCTAACACTGAAATGTGGGCCATTAATTCCTCCATCTAAGACTTCAAACTCAAAAAGGGAGCCAGTGACTCTGTCATGCCAGTACGAAATAAACCCTACAGGTAGTATCTCGCAGTTGGTGTGATAGGTCATGCGAAAATCAACCTCTCCCAAATTGACTAGGTAATAATCCTCAAATTGGATAGGAAAGCCAGCCTGCTAAATCAAGAATCAATAAAACAAGGTCAACAAACAGGGGAAAAAACCCTGCTAAATCAAGAACCAGAAAACAAAGTTAACCAAAGGGAATATAACACCCTGCTAAATTAGGAATCAGGAAACAAGGTCAACCAAAATGCCAAAATGAACATTGAACCCCTTGCAGTGTGTTCATGGCTTCAGATGAAACAATTAAAGTTGCATGAGTTATGATAATAGCTACGACTATTTGATCCATTAAAACAAGTGCAAATTGGGGGACCACCTCTTTAACTCTTGCGGGGATTAGCAAATCAACTATCCAGCCTCTCTCGTTTAGGAAATAACAACAAATTTGTTCTTTAGTTTTTATAACCTCTGATTTTATCTATAATTTTCTTTAATCTTTTTCTCTATTAAACAGGAGATCTTGAAAACATAGAATGCAGAAAGTTTTGCAACGCTCGGGAGACACATCAGAAATCCATCTAGATATCTAATAAATAATTCTCAATATAAAATAGTGACTCACAGGGAAATCCATCTGGGTATATCGGCCGTTCTCTTCAATCAGATACCTTGGTAACCTTGGAGGAGCTGCAGAATCAGCAAATCGGGGCTGCATAGCATCCAGATCCATAAATGGCTCCATACCCCCCAAACCTCTGCTGCTGCCACCCCTTAAGATCTCTTGGTTTTGTGCAAGGTAAGATGTTGTGAAGATGTTTGAGCGAACCCTTCTCCTTCGAACAGGCGTGGATCTATGAGGGACCGAATTCTCATTTATAGAGTCAGGTTCGATGGGGAGATACATTGAACCAGGACCTGAATTGAATGCAGGCATGAAATGCCTTCCATCTGGAAATATATCCGATAGACGTGTCAAATGGTCGTAAATGATTACTTTTCCAAACTTCCGTTTCTTTTGGTGATTTTATTTTATAGAAATTTCACCTTTTCTAGAAGAATCTTTGAAACACTTACTATGACTTAAAAATTGTAGGATTAATATATGTCCATAACTTGGTGCAGTCTATATATGGCTAGATCTAAACTGTCTAATGATAATAACAAATTTTCAAATTTAAGTCAGCACCTACAACTGATAATACAAACATTACCCGGAGGTAGTCCTTGAAAGTAAAAGCTTCCTCTTTTTGTAGCCTCGCTAAGTATTCCTGGATTATTTATGGCAAAATGTCGCAACGATGTGGGAAATCCACTCAAAGGAGATATATCAGAAGTATTAGGCCTGTAAATAAAGGTAAATCGTTTCAAATTTACTAGAAAAGTTGCATTTCATAAAGGTTCTGTATACACCTTGTACTCCTGAAGATATTTCCATCATTAAAGAAGTCCCAGAGTAATCCTGAAAAATATTCCTTATTTCAGAAAAATTTACAATAAGATCCCTTCTCAATCATGCCAAATACAATATGAAGGGCACAGCATTATATTTATCAAGATGTACTCTGGGTTTGATACACATAAGCAGTTAGCTGTCAGCTCCAAAAAGAAATGCCACTGTTTTTCTTGGAATGGCCATGGTCAAGCTATAAGAAACATGTGATGATGTTTTAAAAACTAATAGTCTTTACTAATATACAATTAAAATTTTCATAGAGGTTTCTGAAAAAAGTATATTTTTGGATAAGTAACTTGAAACAGTAATAGGAAAGTGCCTTCTATATCTCAACACAACTGACATATGTTGGTCACTCTCAAACTTACTTGGCCATGTGCATTACAATTTTGTACAACCAAAGGGTATCTTCCACACTTCTGTCAAGAAAAATAATTAAGCAAATAGTACATAAAAAAAAGTAAGCAAGGGATTGAAAAATGCCTCTTGTATCTTGACAGAACTGCATTCTGTTGTTGCTCACTCCCCTCAGCCTCACTCGGTGGCGGTGCATTCATATCCAGCATGGGGTTAGCTCCTCCAGCCAGACTCCACCTCCTCGCGGGCACGCCAGCCGACTGACACTCGGGGCAGACCCACTCGTCAATCCTCTGGTGCCACAAGGAAGGGGACACCACACAGCCGAGGTGGAACCCTCGCTCACAGCCATCACACACCATTGTCGCACCGGGCAGCTCAGGCCGGCTGCAGTAGCCGCAAGCTAACGGTGGCATGCTGAACCCGGCTTCGCCAGGAAACTCAGCCGGGAGACCACGAGCTGGAGTGACGGCGCCATGGAACCGGCACGCAAGCATGTGGGCCTCATATGGAAGGAATTGCATGGGCTCGGAGGGGCCGGGCTGATCCGGCGTGGTTTCATTGTCAGAATTCGCGGTGCGATCAGATGGTGGCGCGTCGAAGGGCGGCGTTGGAGGGTCTTCGTTGAGATCGATCGAGAGTTGGAGGGGTCGCTTGTGCTCTGGATCGGAATCCATGGTGCATTCTAGTACTGTACTATGTTGCGAGTGGTGAGGCGTGAGGCGTGAGGCGTGAGGCGTGAGGCGTTATGGTTTGGAGAAACGCGACAGAGAGAGAGAGTGGATTTAGTGCGCTTGCGTTGGCGTCTCTCTCATTCCCTCGGGAAAGGGGCAGCGGGCGGAGGGTTGGGCAGGGGGCAGTGCCATGGAGAGATTGGGGGTTTTGCGCCACCGGGCAGAGGTACATTCACGAAATGACCCCTAGAAAATAAAATAATAACCTCCTGACTAACTTCCTTTTCCCAAACCTTTTATTAAAATAAACATATTCATATTGCTGTTCTAACTAAATGAAAGATGACACCAAAATAATGTCACGAGTTCTCAATAATTTGATTCATTTAGTAAAGTGAGAGTTCGAAGATCCCATCCGAGTATGCAGAAAAAGAACCTGATCATATAAGTTATATATATACTATTGTTTGTTTTTTTTATCTGCTTTGTAATTAAATCATGGCAACACTAGGTTGAGAAGAACTTTTTCAATAAAGAGCAGAAAAAAGAAGGAGAAATTTGAAATGTGAATTATACTATATCTATATAATATATACAAAAAATGATGTTATTTCATGTAAGTTATACCATTCATCAAAAATCTTGAAATTTACAACGATTCAGTTATAATAGTTTTATCTTGAAATTTACAACGATTCAGTTATAATAGTTTTATCTTGAAATTTACAACGATTCAGTTATAATAGTTTTTGATGAAATATCAAATTCAAAAGATCAGCACTCCAAACGGTTTTGAGGCGTGAGGCCTTATGGTTTGGAGAAGACGCTTGAACGTTACGGTTCTTTTCGCATGTACAACTCACACAAAAAATGCAAAAGTTCTCATGCATATATCCAATATAATAATTAAGATCACATTTGTTTGGATATTGAATGGCAATTTAGAAAATGTTGTAGCTTTTTTCAATTGCGATGTTGGAGAAAAGTGAAATATATTAATGTTTTGATAGTATAGTGAATAATAGAATATTAAATTCAACATCAAATGAAATAGATTGCTAATCCAAATATTTGTCCATTTAATTCACTATAAACGAACTCAAACTTGCATAGACAATTTCAACTAGAATTTGATTATTACAACCTCCACCAAAGCATTCTCAATAAATTAAATTCAAAAACATCTAACATATATATATGTATGTATAGCAGCGTAGTTACTTATCCAACGCTCTGTTAGTAGAACCTATATAATATGATACTTATTTTAAATAACAATTATCCAAAATTTATTGTTATAAATGGTATCAATATATAAACAATAATTTCATTTAAGATATCATAAATTATACATTAAAAACAATTCTTTATTAGTTTTCCACGGTTATGAAATTAAAACTCATATCAAGTTTTTTATTTAGTTGAAGTAAACAAAAATGTCATTCTTTTTTTCCAAAACAAAAAGGTAGGATATTATGCCATCAAGGAATTATGAAAGTGTCGTGTCGTACCTACACATGTCAGACACGCATGTGTCAGTCGGATGTGCCGTGCCGTACAAGCACGTGTAAAGATTAATATATGTTGTGCCGTACCGTATTTTTTTTATACTAGTGTTAAGAACAACACTTCTAACAGCACTGTACGTCTTGGCATGTCGTACTTACACGTGTTTGGACGTATTTTAATTTTTTAATTAAATTTTCTATTTTTAATTGTTAAAAATATTTAAAAATTCAAAAAAATAAAAAAGATCAAAAAAAAGGAAAAATGGAGGAAATTTTTTTATAATAATATATTTTTAAAAATACATTAAAATAATTATTTTTAAAATTTGCATAGACGTGCCACGTGCCAGCTAGACACTTGAACGTTCTGTACCATACTGTGCCCGGTAAGCTTATCATCTAACACGACACTTATAAGAACACGATATGTAACACGTCAAACACAGTACTCCTAAGCACGCGTGCTATGTTTTAGCCGCATCCGAACACGTACCATCCATACCATATTTATATGTCACTTGATTTTATTAATCCATTATGAGCCACAATTTCATTTTCACTACACGTTGCTGTCAATATCCAAAAAAGTCTCACGTTGTTGCAACGTTAACTCGTGAACATTAAAAGCTTTCAAAGTAGTGTGGTGATTCCATATGAATATAAATAATTCTCCATTAACCAGAGACGATATGTTCCTAGTTGGTCACTATTCATTTCAATTTTTCTAAATAGCAATCAAGATGATTAAATTATTTATATTTCTAGACTAACCAGTAAGAACATCTTCATTCTTATGGTTTAAAAAAAAATAATATTTTCTATCACATCTACATTTTTAAAAATTGTTTCTTAATTATTTCTGAATCATCTCAATCCTACAATTCATTATTATTTAAATTTATGAGACATGCTGAATATTTTAATATTTGTAATTTACTCTTCTATATCTTTTAAATTCTCAATGGCATGACATACAAGATAGCTAATATGTGAGTCAGGTTATGTCGAGATGAACGGATCATATTTTCAACAAAATTTGATAGATTTACACATGTCTTTTTTTTTTCCTTTCCAAATTTTGTCAGATTTGGACCACATAAAAAATTCTGAAATGGTAGTACAGTACTCATATCGCTGAGACTGAATACTTTTCTTTATTATTATTTATTTTTTTCTTCGTGGTACTTGTACAACTTTTTTTAAAATTATTTCTCTTTTTCATGAATGCCTAACTTTTTTTTGTTTTGTTTAGTGAATGTATGCAAAAGTTTAATGCTTTTAGAAAAATACAAAAAAATCCAAACCGAATTTCTTCCATGCATCGCTAATTCGGATCCTTCCATGCTCCATTTCTGAAAATTCAAGTTTCAAGCTCATCCGTCAGTCAAAAGTTTTATTTTAATCAACTCTTAAACCATTGGTGGTCTCATGAAATCCCATGCATAAGAGCTGATTCATACTACGTCTATGTCTAGTTCTTACATTACGATGATCGATCGATCATGATGTAAGAACCTGAAAAGAAAAACGATCAACGTTCAGCTGATTATTTGCAAAAAAACAAAAAAAAAATGCCAATTGTAGAGTAACTCATTGCAGAGCATGGGCAATTTGTTAGTGAGAAATTAAGCCGATTAAAATTCAGTCATCACTCCCTAACAAACTCGAAAGGAAAATTCTCGTGTGAAAACCTTGCATCAAAAATTAAACAATCCTCTAATCTCTGCTGCTCTCGTTTCTAACATTCAAGGAAATGTTATAAGATCAAGGGTGGTTAAGGGCTTTCTCTTAGACTCAGTAGGAGTTGTTCTGCTTCTGCAAATTAAATTAAATTCAACCGTTAGCACAAGTTCATATCCTTTCCTACGTTACACCATACAATATAATATATTATTCATCCGATCGTATCAAAATTCGTGTAAAACAAATCCCTAAAAACCATTCGTTCGTACGTCGTGCAGCACAGCAAAAGATCAGCACTCCAAACGATGATGGAAGAACCTACGCATGGCAAAGAAAAACGAAGAGAGAAAAACCCATAGTAAAATACATCTATAAACTACCATAACAATACTGATCCAATACATTAAATATCCAGACAGCCCAGGGCACACAACCCTACCAAAATTAATACCATAAACACTGAATACAAGCATTTTTAACTAAATATCCATCTGGAGAGGCATCTTGCAAGTCGCCTTGTTGTGCCCGTAAACCTTGCATCTGCTACACCGGTTTGAGCGCTTGATGGAAATCCTGGGATCTGCTGGCTTCTCCTTCGGCCTTCCTGCCATGCGCCGCGTGCGCGAGGGGGGAGTGACAGAACTGTTAATCAGTTCATTGTTGCATGCAATAGGCTGGCCCACATCAGGGATAGGGTTGATGGAGGAAGAGTATGCGAGGCGGTAGCACTCAGTTGTGAAATACTTTGTGCAATAGTCATAGATGCAGCGGTCAGTTCGCTCAAAGACAGCGAGAGCATGCATGCATGGAAGACCGTCAACCTGCCAACGACGGCAGCTGCACTCCCATGTCTCCGCATTCACCACGTTGTTCACAGAGTCATCACGAACCTCAAATACATCACCTGTATATGTGTGTGTGCATCCGTCATTAAATTTCTATATGGGCAATGCAGCAGATTTATTACTACTATGGAAAGGTGTCCGCCAGGTTTTAAAAAAAAAAAAAAAAAGAGCAGAACTTTTTTCTTGCTGCATGTGTTTAACTTGATTCAAATTCCATTTATGGAAACCAGAATACATTGTTGGTGGAAAAATGAAGGGAAACCGTCACAAAGACAGAAAACATACCTGCAGAGCAGACAACATCGAGAGTGCGAGCCCGATTCATGCGGTCCTGCACCTTACGGTTGGCTGAAGGCGTAAGTGGCTCAGTCCAGCCATTTGACGTCTCTCGGCGTGTGTACATCATCTCCATAATCTTGCATCGAACCATGTCCACCATCTGAACTACTGATAACTCGTACCGGGTGGAGACCCAATCAGTAAATGTCTCAACTGCATTCGATGAGTACTGCCCATACCTCAAACCCTTAAAATAAGCATCTGACCACCGCTCTGGTTTGGTCTCCATAAGCCAGTCATAAACCTCCTCCGACTGTGCTTTGATATTATCTAAGCACTGGTTGAATTCCTCTGTTTTAAGAGCATAGATAGCATGTCGGAGATGGTCAACCATGTTATTTTTCACCTCTTGTGTCCACTCCTCATCCAGCTGAGCAGTAAAATCTTCAATCAACTGATTAACACAATATCCAGGATATCCATACTCTTCAAAGACAAGTGGGATCTCCTCCAGTAGCCCGTTTTGCCCGTTACAAACAAAAGTGATAGCACGTGACAAGGTCAAGATCGATTTTAATTGATCAAGGAACCAGTGCCAGTTCTCCTGAGTATCAGTCTCAACCACAGAGAATGCAACAGGAAAAATTTCACCCTCCCCGTCGACTGTTGTCGCAGCCAGCATCCGCCAGTGGCGGGTGGATTTAGAAGTTATAGCATCAAGAAATAGCAGTGGACGACACCCATGCTCAAAACCATCAAGCGAGGCACGGAATGCTACAAAGAAACGACACTTTGACCCCTCAGGTGCATCCATTGTGGCAATACTGCCTGGATTTGTTTCGTTGATTCTGCTGATGAACCAGGGAAGCTGGCCAGATGCCTCTTCGAGCGAGTTGTAAAGCTCCTTCTTTGCTATGAACTTGCCACGCCATGCCTGAAAAAAAATGCAAAGCCATACAATTTACTGACCACAGCTTATCTTCTATTTTTTTTTAATTATGTTCATTTGGCCATTTTAATTTGCAGCAAAGGGCATCATAAATCTGAGTTAATTTATCTCAACTTCACTATGCACTCCCACCATTTCAGTGATCAGGCTCAATATCAGAGACTTCCAGGCACTGGGAATTAAGATATCTAAACTGCTAGTTCAAAACATTATCCTTTTATGTGTGTTGTCAAGTAATGTTAACTCACCACTTCTTGTTAAAAGTATTGATGTAGAGAAGGGGACCTCCTGGCTTAGACACTTTTTCCTCTTGAGACAGAGAGAGAAGAAAGGGACATGAATCCTAGGAGGAAAATAATGGCTCACACAGAATAAAATAAGTTTCTCAAGCCAAGAAGTCCTGGCAGCCAACCCCACTAAAACATACAGGTAGAGCGAGAGAGAGAGAGAGAGAGAGATGAACCCTAGGAGGAAAATAATGGCTCACATAGAATAAAAGATGTTTGTTAAGCCAGGGCAGCCAACCCCGCTAAAACATATAGACAATGGAAAGTATGCTCCATATCCAATGTATCCCTCATAGAACTCAAACATCAAAGTACAATTATCATTTATCAACAATCAGGTTTCTTTCAAGTGTGGATGACTGAGAGTTGAGCTCCTCCCCAGTGTACAGAATACAATGGAGAGGCATTTTTTAACTATCTGATCATAAATAAATGGACTTTAAAGATCTGTCTTGGCGCTCTCGAGGATTCTCCAATGCATCCTATCAATTTTGAAGGAACAGACCTATGATTTAAAACACCGATAACAAAAAGAAAACAGAGAGATCTCCATTTTCCTTGCCTGTGAATAATTGAGGCTCAGCCCATACTCTTTTTCCAAGTCAGTTGCAATGTCTTTCGGCTTATAGTTCGGGGAGTCACGCAGCTTCTCCTTGATCACACTTGCAACCCACCGTTGAGATGCAAGGCGGTGACCCCGCCTCATCTCCTTACCACAAGTGTGTTCATCAGACATCTTCTTAATCATGAACTCTTTCTTTGCTGGAGACTTGGATGCATGAATACGCCATGGACAGTCCTCAGCTGTGCATTCAGCTGTGACACGAGTTGTATCGTTCTTAACAAATTTGTATGTGAATTTGTTGGCCACAGCATACTTGTGGAGTGTGTCGCGAAATGCCTTTGGACTCTCAAATACTTGACCTACACCAGTGATTAGATTGGCCCAGTCAGCGGATACTCTCCGTCTCTTGGAGCTGCCATCAACAGTGGCCAGTGTAGTAGTGGTCACATCTGTGGTAGTGTCAGAGTCAGCTACTACACTCCTAATTATCCTGAAAAGAACAGGGAATTAATAGTCATGTAAAAATCCATTTACATGAGTTGAAAAAAACTAACCTTTTCAAAAGCTTGTTTTGAGCAAGAAAAAGCATATTGAAGTAACTATGTCATTTATATATAAAAAAAAATCAAAATGCAAATGCAATTGAACTCTTCAATATGATAATACCAATTGTACATTCCAAGATTCATACTTGTTAGAAGCAACCATATCAATGCTGGTACATACTAGCTATATCACCCAAAAAACATAATACATACCTGCTTTCAGCCTTTTTCATAACATATAAGTCAGTGGTATCTGAGTTAGAATGAAAATCCACCATGCGCTTGAGATCTTTATCATTAGACACAGTAATAGGTGTTTTCTTATTGTTTGGTAGGAAATACTTGATGGAATATGCCTCCATATTGCAACTAAACATCCCTGATATCTCATTTCGCAGTTCATCAAGAGTCATATTTCTTTCTATGTCCACTGCATGTGCCTCCCCGCCTGAGTAAGTTAAGGTCCCATCTTTGTTTTGTACAAACTCTCCGCCCATTTGGCAGATAGCCAATATCTTTGCCATTTTGGCACAAGCTCCTACCACCAGAAAATAGATAGCTCCGTGTCAGTGTTACTTCAGAGGTTTTTTAGATTGTTTAACATCAGAGTATTTTACTATAGGACTGGTATCCGTTTGGTACGGCATATTAGTATAAATATCTGACACCAACGGATCACCATAGCATATCCCACCATAGATAAGTACTGGTCCAAGTGGAAACCACAGCATATATTAGTTAAACGAAAGGTCTCCAAGAGAAAAACATGGCATAACATTGATGACATTAGAGCAGCTGAGATTATTTGCTCAGTGGAATGAACTAAATATGTTGTTCCCATAGCTTCAATTTCAGTAGGGAAAATGAAAGAATGAGAAACAATTCTTGCGAAAATCAACTAACTGAAACATGCAATAAAAAGGAACAATGCAATAAAAAGCACTAGAAATCGACAACCGCTCAAGTACGCGGTGCAAATTCCAAAATTCACTTCTTTCACTTTGAAAGGAAAGGGGTTTAACGAGCCAAAAGGGGTCGCCTAAGCTTCTGGTCACTAAAAACCCTAGGAGGGGACAGAGAAAGAGAGCACGCTTCGCCTTCCCCCTCGATTCCTTTCATCGATTGAGAGTAAGAGAAGAGAGAGAGAGAGAGAGAGAGAGAGAGCGAGAGAAGAACCTTAGTTGGAGATCACACCGGAGACTAGGAAGGATCTAGGGCTTGAAGTTCAAAAAGAAAAAAAAATTAATAAAAATAAAAGTTGCCGATGGATAAGGACCAAGGAGGAAGACGGAAATAACGAGAAAAGTCGCCCGGAAAAAGAAAGAATTGTTGGTTACGCCTGGAGTTAAAAAACTGTACGCCAACCTCCCAAAGTGGGCCCCGAATTTCGGTGACGGAGGTTAGAGAAGAGCGGTTTGCTCCAGGTGCAGCCAGTAAGTAAACAAATCATACAAATAATGGATTATTGCTCATAAGCCCTTCCAGTTTAGGATATTGATAGATGGAAGTATTGGTGTAATTAAAAATCAGGCGCTATTGGTTGCCCCGAACTCTATTTGCACAAAAACCGGGTTCGAATTACTTTCAACGATTTTTATTTTGACAGCTTTAATAATTTTAAAATAAAACTTAATTTTATTAAATATTATAAACATAACTCATATAATTAATATATTATGTGCATAAAAAATAATAAAGTTTGGTAACATTTTTTGGTAACGTTTCTTGAGTAATTTCTCAAGCAATTTAAAATTTCTGCGATCTAATAAATTATTGATAAATCATCAAGTAATATTAAAATTTTATGAAATTTTATTATTAAGCTATTTATGTATCTATAAATTTACTTTTTATTTTTTTTATTTAATTTTTAAAAAAAATTTGTCAATTGATCTCTCATCTTCAAAATATATATCAACTAAGTGTGATGTTTTGTGATGCTTCAACACGTTTTTTTTGTTCCTATTGTGATTATATATTAAAGTTTGTGTACATTTTAATGTAATTACTAATTGTGTGGTAGTTGTATTTTTGGAGATAAAATTTTTGTATTTTGTATTTTTTTAATTGATTATTGTGTTTTTTTTATTAGTCATTTACATTGTAATTCTGTGTGTTATGTGATGTCATCAAGTTTTAAAGAGTTTTACGTTATTTTTTATAGAAGGAATGTTCTTATTTTAGTATGAATTTCAGTGTGACAGATACCAAGTGAAGTATGTGTTAAAAGAGCAATATCAAAATTTTTATTTATGCAGAGCGAAAAGTTTCAGAGTTAATTTTATTATTAGTCTTCATTAATTAACTATACATAATATCTGGTTTCACCTTGAAACTTAGCAATACTATAGTTAATTTACTATAATTAATCTATACCATATCAAATTATATAGCATAATAATAATAAATCTTATCTCTCTGCATAAAAAATATATATATTTAAATTTTATAAAAAAAATATTTAAAAAAATAAATGTTAAAATTATCAGGAGTTCTTGCATCAAGAAAAAAAAATTGATTGTTTTCAATTCTAATTCAATTTAATGTTGAAAACTAAATTATAGCTCTAATTTCATTCATTCGACCAGAGGTTCTTTGCCAAACGAATCTCTTGCTACGGACACGAATTTCCAAAACAGAGAGTGCGCTTGTATTGTATCCCAATTCTCTCTTTTTTCTCAAGGCAACAATGGAGGAGAAAGAACACGAGGCGGCAGTTAGGGTTCGGTTAGTATTCGCTGATCCCCATCTTCTGACCAAGGAGCAGAGATCGCAGGGGTTCAATCGGAGCTGGGCGGCGATCCACCGTGAGCTCGCCACCGTCGCCGACTTCGCTCGTGACATCATCAGCCGCTTCGGCCTTGGCCTCAGTTCCATCCATGGCCTCGTTTTCTCGGTGGGTTAACTCGAGGACCGTCCGATTTCAATCAAAGGGATCGGATTCACGTATTTCGATGATCCCTTCAGAGGTTTATAGAACGCAACGAGAATGTTGTTTACTTGTGTAGGGTTTAGGGTTTAGGGGTTTTCATTGGTTTATTATTATTTATATAAATTTTGGATTTGAAGAAATTATGAAAGATTCATTCCTTGCAGCTTTAACATGTCCAACTTTCTAGTGCAGATGGATGGATTTACCTTACCTTCATTTGAATCAACTTCGATATTCCGGGACAATGATATAATAAGGTACTACTGTATGCCACATCTCTATATTGTCTTGCTTGCTTCATAAAAAACAGCTAAAGAGACTGTTAATTTGAAAGGTTTTACTCTGTATTCAAGGATAATTATTCAATCAAAGCAATAATAGACAGATACATCATACATGCATCTTTGTTCTGTTTTGAGATGTCGCTGTTATTCTCTTTATTGTTGATCATTTGTTACTGACTACCTGTTTTACTATAGGTACTCTTAGGTTCAAAGATAAAAATAGGTACTGAGATACTTGTACTTTTTTTCTAGAGTTAAACGTAAAATTGACAAAGATAAGAAAGCAGCTGTTGCTTTCCCCAACGAAGAACTTCAAATTGAAGGGAACGAGAGTATTAACAATGGTACTTTATTACTTGAAAATGGAGAGAATACAAGTCAAAAGAAGAAGAGCAAGAAGAAGAAGAAGAAGAAGAAGAGAGTACTAACTGAGGTAACTTGCAACAAGAGAAAGCACAAGGAAATGGAAGGCCCTGAGGACTCAAAGTAACTCTTTATACCAGGCTTAACTGATTTAAGGGTAACCTGTGAAATTGTGTAGGGAGCTTGTTTACTTATTTATTCTCACATAGGAATAAAAAATTGAAGCTGGCAGCTAATGAAAGGCCTGTTATCACAACTGAAAGAAATTGTAGCGTTCTAGCCATACAAACTCCTTGTCAGCATCATACTTTTAATCAAGAGGCAAATGCTCCGTGTGTAGCATCTAAGAGGTATACTTTTGAACCTAATTTGTCTAATTTCTTACTCAACTTTTTGTGTGTATGTCATTATGTCGATGGGCATGTCTCATTTCGCTTTATTAAGCAAAACTTCTATAGTTTTGCTATAGTGAAATTACATCAACTTATCAAAAACCCATCAAAAATCCCATTCTTTAAAATGAAGCCTTTTAGTTATGGCTGTTTGCTCACCATGTGACATATTTCCTTCATGGATTAGACTATCCTGCATTGGTTTATCTTGTCTACTTTTAGTTTTTCTTTCAAATTTTGTTAATTGTGAGGCGATGTTGCCCTCCTGCAATTTACCAATTTTGCCTGTAATATAGTTTTCTAGGCTTGGTAACCATTTTTTGTGGTGCTATTTTCTCTAAGGTTCTCTCAACCAACAAGAATCCCAATTAAGCTACATGGTACGACGAGGTTGGCTGACCAAGTTGATTATTTCCCTAAAGACTTTTCATGGGGTACTGAATAAATGATGAATTTTATCATGTGCCTAAATCATATGTTCTTGTCCCGGTTAAGTTGTTTGCATAGCACTGTTGTAGTTGAAAGATTGTTTGCAAAGTACATCCATTGCATTTTTTGTATTTATTTAAAAAGAATTCTTATAAATAATGTATCTTATTTTAGTTAAATAATCCTTTTTTTTTCTTATAGGTACTTTGACCAATGCCTTAGAGCATTTGTTCCATTTAAATTTTGATTATTTTTTTCTAACTCTATGAACCAGCTAATTATAACTCAGGCAGTGGATATAACTCCAATGACATGAGGATGTTTTCAACTCTTAAGTGATCAAAATTCTGGATTTTGTTGTATTTTTATACAAAATGCTTTGTGCTTAATCTAAGCAGAAAGTTTGTTAATATAAACAAGTCTAAGGTTTCAAGCAATGGATTTTGTTCAACTCAGTATGCATAAATTAGCAGTTGACTGAAATGAGGGGCCATATGAGATTATTACATTAGAGACTTCTCCATAAAGATCTTATTAAATATCGGTATACAGGGTGTTGATAATATATCGGTCAAGTCCCTACTGATACACTGCTATGTCCCATTTCGAACTGTTTCTTTCTTGGGCGAAGCTTAATAAACCTTGAACAGTAAGATTTGTCAAAAAAATAGAAAGCTTCCTAGTTGTCAATGTTGTTCTAGTCCTGTAGTAGAGTAATTGAGTGATTGTTTGTGTGAAAGTTGTAGGAACAAAGAAGTTACCTGCACCAGCCAAAATACTTCTTCTGAACATCAGCATGGTCAAGAGGTCTTCTATTTATTCTTTTCCTTTATTCTATTTGAATTTTAATTTGATCAACATATATATCTATCTTGTAAGTTGATACAATGCTCTTTCTGCAATTTTTTTTTACTGTGGCTGATGGGGGAGAGGGAACAGAAGGCATTTAAGTTGATTTTAAAATTGTTTCTTTTATTGTTTAATCTGTAATTTCCTTTTCTTATTTGGAAAGAAGGTACATCTTACTTATTCTGAGGATATTGTTAGTGCTACTTGGTACAAGAATAATTTGACTAACAATTAATTATGCTGTTCTTTTTTACTTTTGTCATAATTTATATATTGATTCTGTTCCCATTTCAGTTTCATAACAGAGATGTTATTTTGAAGGAGCAGAAAAGCATGATGTTACACAATTTTAAAGATAAATTTATTGAGGTATAATTATTCTCAACCATGCACACTTGAGCATGAACATTTATTTTTCTAGTACCTTGCATACTAACTCCAAACATGTGCTCTTTTCTGAAACACCACTAGACTAAGGAGGATTTTCATGGAGCTATTCATGGAAATGGCACTGGATCACTGCCAAACCACATAATGTGCTGTCAAATTCACTCATTGTGCTCTGGTAAAAGACTGTTTTACTTTAACTCTAAAATGTCGACATCGAAATTTTTTGTTTATATCTACATAAAAGATGGATGTTCTTTTTCTTATTGTACACTGATATTCCTGAAAAGATTAGCATAACATTATGAACTGAACTGCTTGATCCTTTTAGGTGCTGGACTGAGTAATGAGCATGACAACTGGCCTAGGGTATGCAAATATGCTGTATTTCTTGGTTTAATAATTTTCATGAATTTTTTGTTGATAAAGCTATTACTTTTTCCATGAGATGGCAATCATGCACTAATGTATGGCATAATTTTTTAGTTTGGACAAAATAGCTCAACAAAGCCACCTTAAACCCTGGTATTTGATGCTGTTGTTGTTAAGTTCAAGACTTGCTCATACCAGTATGTACAGTAACATGCTGACATCAGACTTGCTGTTGGAAATCGCCACCCTTGTTTTCCAAAATTTTGCATGTGACATCTGGGTTATGCTTTTAAATTGTGTAAATTTTGGAACACTTGAATTTAGACTTGTTGGCACAGAAGCAACTTAGATGACCCAGATGCACCAAATCCAAGGAGCATGTGGAAGTCACGGAGTCAATCTGATGATGGTCAGAATGAAAGAAATTCACAACTTGGAATTAGTAATAGTGTGTCAAGTGATGAAGAGGAAGAATCTGATGAAGAGGATGATATAGACTTTGAAGGCCTTTACCCCTTGACGTGCCTACCAACGGTTTGCTTTCCCTTCTAAATTTATTAAATTTCAGTATCTCAAATGAGGAATCTGTGGTGCATTGCTCAGTACCCTCAATGTTATCTTTAATCTATATTCTATAGAGTTATACCTCTCTTAGTGCTGCAGTGTTCCCATGCACTTAACAATAAAGTTTTTTCAAGAGGGCGCTCATAGACTAATCTTTCTTCTGGAGGAAATGGATAGTTTGGGCATTTTGCATTGGCAGTATATTTCAGGGTCCTCTATTGCATTAGTTTTGGTGGTTGTTATGGCTTTGGAGGGATCAAGAAACCACCGTAGTTAGATATTTTTTTATATGATTTTGTTTTTACCTTTTTGGTGATTATGTTATTAATACTTGCATTTCAGGAAGGTGATGTAATCGCTTATCGCCTTGTGGAGACTTCCTCTGGTCGACCTGAGCTCTCTGTTTTTCGAGTATAACTGCATCTTCATCTTTTCTTGCTTACTGACTTTTTTTTTTATATTCTAGGGAAAACTTGTAGTTTATTATGTTGTTTATGTATATTTACTTTGCATTTTTTTATGCTGATCTCATTTTTTTCCTATTTCAACCCTTTTTTTCCTCAGGCTGGGAAAGTGATAAAATTTGATCCCATAACGATGCTAATCTTACTAGGCCCTGTTCCTCGGTATCCAATATTTCCAGATGGTGAAATATCTGAATCCCAGAAATCTATGTACAAAGAAGATGGCACCTTAGAGGTACATCAAAAAAAAAAATTCAGATTTTCTGGACTGTGTTTTCCTCTCCTTTTTTACCAGTTGGCTCATATCTAATGAGACAAACTGTTATTTGTTAGAAATGGAACCATGCTGAATAAGTACTAATGAAGTGATCCCAAGGCCACAATCAAGAAAACTGAATACTGGAACACAACGAGAAGGACTGTCATTTCATTGGTTTATATTTAATATATGTGGATAACTTTCTATACAGATTGACTTTGGATCCCTTGTAGACCTACGTTTGGTTGAGGAGAGTGAATCTGGAAAGGGTTGTAGCAAATCTAAAGTCATCACTTGGGAAAATGGAATTGGTTGTCATTCAGGTAGAACTTTTTATCAAACTAAGACGGGTTATCACAATACATTTGTTATTGGTCAGAATTGCCACAAGGTATGTGGAGACCGCTGCTAAATTGGTATTACTGGTTGATCTCATAATTCTTGACTTGTTAAGTGTCTCCTCTTTGGTGGATTTTGGAGGAAGGTTGGGGTGAACCTTTGTATTTTTGGCTTCTAATTGAGTGAAGCATTCTTAATCAAATTTTGTTACCAAATGTAGCTTTACCACGTGGTTCTTTATATGGAGTAGTGTTACTAAAGGATGTCAAAAATACTTATTACAGGAGGATTCAACAACAACATTGACTCAGCTTGGAAGGCAGCTGAGGCTTCTAATGCAAAAAAAGAGACAAAAACTGGCTGGGGCACCACATGGACACCTGGTATTTGCAGAGATTCTGCCTCATGGCAAGGCATGGGACAAAGAAGAAGTAAAATTCAGTCCCACAGTGGTTCTAGAGGAAGGAATGGTATTCAAATCCTAAAAGTTCCTAGTGATTCTGTAATAATCTCATTTTTAAAGGCAGCCACCATCCTGATAATAGTAATATTGTATGGTCTTAAATGTACGATTGCCTCTGCTCATACATCATGAACTCATGCTGTTATGTTATGGCTTAAATGAGCTTCCCCCCTTCTGTGTCTAGAACCTCAATATTGAAGCCTTGGTCTCTACTGAAAATCTCAAACACCAAAATTTCCCTTGGAAGCGGGAATCTCTTCACAAAAGCATGTTGAAAAACCTGATTGTTCAATCCGGAAGTAAGTTGACAAAGGTTTAATAACTCATCTTTATCAGGAGGAATGCGGAGAAATATGAATTCAGCATGGCAGGCAGGTGAGGCTTCTCATGCAACTGAAGTAACAAAATATGGTCGGGGCACCTGGGCAATGAATAATAGCAGATACAGTGCACCCAATCCACGCAGAGGGGGAAATGGAAACAGATTTGGTCTGTATGGCAGCTTTTCTAGAAGAATGAATGATAGAGCTGGTGAGTGTATCCAATAAATTTACTTTTCAATAATGGTCCAACAGTTGTCCTTATTATAGGATTGTTATTTTTTTCTCCTCTTCATTCTTTTATGTTGTGGGTCACTTGTTGCTGCCTCTGTCAGCTTTTCTTGTGGCCAAGTCAACTCCTTGAGGCTTGATTCCTACGTAAAATTCCATTCCCACTTGCTAAAATCTTTGTCCATTGCTGCTGTGATAATAGAGCTTTTAACACAAATACCTAGTATCTAGCATTTGTTACCTGTTTAAATGCTAACAAAGAATAATAATAACATATATGTAGGAAACAACGACAACTCGGCCTGGGAAGCAAACCGTGAGGTTACAAATGCAAATGAACAAACACAAACACAAGAAAATGGTTGGGACACTTGGGCACCAAACACGAGCAGAGCAAGTGCTTCTTGGTCACACATGGGGCAAAATAGCAGTGGGCTCAGATCTGGTGGTGGCTTTCCTAGAGTGACAAGGAGGGACAGAGGTGGCAGGTTCTCCAATCCAAAATTCCGTAAATGATTTAGTACAATGTGACTTGTTGTAGAAGTTGGATAGAAAGTAATTTGTGGGAGCTGGATGGAATTTTGCTTTTGGAGGTAGGTGACCCTTGTGTTGTTCCATTGAAGTCCTAAGGCGTCTCAAGTATTGACTTGTCCTGACAGTTGGCTACAACTTCGGGGACTTTAGGCAACCTAGGTTGTTGTAAATATTGTTGGGTTCGGTAGAATTGTATAATTAAAATCTGTATTTATTACTTGAGGTAGCTTTGGTTTCTTATTTGTCCCTCTTGTTTGTTCTTCTGTTGTGATGTTTGTACTCCAAAATTTATTGATGTTACCATTTTGAAAATTTAATGAGCATGTGCATGGGCGTTTGTTTTTCTGGAGGCATTCTAATATGGTCGTGGTGCATGCTACGCAAGTACAAGTAGCAGCAAAAAAGAACTACAAAAGAAACATCATCATCATCATCATCATCATCATCATCATCATCATCATCTAGCCTCATATATGACCTCTTGACGGGGGTTAATGCTACTGCGTGCATGAAAGCACGACAGTACCAAACTAGTTCTAAATTGCACATATAAATAGACGAATGCATGGTGATCGACGGCTCTTCATCATTGCAGACAGTTTGAGAGACAAAGGGTTATAATCAATGTATTCAGTTATTTGAATGTTAAAAAAAAAAGGTTAAGTTTTATCAGGGGTTCCAATAACTGGATTATTACATGGAAGGTGAGATGCTAAGGATAGAAAAGAAAAAAAAAACATGAAAATTTATTTATGCTACCATTTTGTGTTAAAAATCTGGGAGTTTGTTAAAAATCCGTTTAAAACAAAAATTATTAAGAATCAATGTTAAAAATCTGGAAGTTTATCCATTCAGAATCAATTACAAAAGGTCCATACATTTAAAATGTATAAAGTTTATCCATTCAGAGATTTACTTTAAAGATCGTACAAGATTTAGACAATTTATTTAACTATTGAAATCATTACCCAAAAAAGGCAACTCTCGTCATTTGCTTTTGAATAACGTTCTCGTACTGATATGTAATAATAATGCCATCACTTTCACCAAAATGATTTGCAGACAGTTCCATAATAAAAAAAATATTATTCTTTGAAGAAGAAAAATCATTTTTCTTGGCTCTCTATCACCAATGCTCGTCAACAAAACAATAAAAATAAAGGGAAAAAAAAATCCAGGTCTTATCTTTCAAAAATTACACCATGCTAGACGGGAAATGTCATAGCAGCCTTCCAATTAAGGTATCAAAAATGCTGCCAACAACTGAATAACCAATGTACCCTTGTTCACCGACAGTTAAAAATATTAGGCACTGTAGGGAATGCTACTTTCAAATAACCAAAAATTCAAGAAAGAGAAAGCAAGAAATGAGTAGGGATATCCTTACTCATTTATATCATCAGAAACACTTTTAGAAAATTGATTTTCATGAAGTTAAGCCTAAAATTCCACCAACATAAACACTTTACCTTACTTCTAAATGCAAAACTCCATAAAATCAACCCAGTTTAGTCCTTAGTATGGGATTTCTCTTCTTCAACATAGGATGGCTCAACCGGAGCCATCCAAAGGCCCCACAAAATAATTAAATGAATGCACAAAAGTACAAGTGAAGAATAGAAGGTCGAAGGATATATATTCCAGCATAGCTCCACTCCAGCAAATAAAATTAGCCTACACAATAATTGGTCATAAATAGAAAATTTCTGAACAAAAAGAAAACAAGAATTTTCCAAGTGAAATTGAACTGGTTCTTTATCCACACAATATATGAAAACTATCCTGATACCCTTTCAAAATGCAATGCAATGCCCTCATGTCATTTAAATTTTTTTCCTAAAATATGAGAGTAATCTGTTTTTTTTTTTTGCTCCTTTTTCTTAGTCTTTCAAGCATGAGAATAAGCTTGTGCTATTCTTTATTTCAAGCACAGGGAAGGAAAAACCAAGAGGCTTATTTTGTTTCCATATATTGAATTTATGTAAAGTCAGACAAAAAATTCTTCATCTATGATGTCAGTTTGATACCTTATAAAAGTGGGGAAAGTTGTCTTCCATAAAAGAAACGGCAAGGAATAAAAGTACCTGAAAAATAACCAATATGAACAAACTAAGAAAAAAAATACTTTGAAATGATTCAATTAAATATTTGGCCTAATTAAAGAAACAACAATCTTACCATGAATAGAACTGGTAATGGAGAGATCTAGCAAACACAATGCCAATAAAGTTTCCAACAAACATAACTGTCACTATATCTGGAAAAAGAAAAACCACAATATAAATATTATTCAGTTCTGATGAAAAAAAGAAAACAAAAGTGGTAGTGAATTTTAAAATTTTAATTGTATACGCACGCTCTTTGTTCAGCATTTTGAGACTTGATTTGCATGAGAAAATTTGAAATGACAACAATTTAGATGTAGCATCTTTCAACCAGGTGTGCAGAAGATTTACAAGCCCTCCTTCATACCTGATGGTACAATTGGCATTGTCAACATAAAGAGAGATAACCATGGTGAAATCAAGCAAGTAAAAACATAACCCTCAGATATCAGCAAATGAGCACTACAATGTTTCTACGAAGACAGTTTCCAGCATGTAATATCTAGTCCAACCAAAAAAACATACTGCATCAGTTGGGTCTGGTACTGGTACATACAGGCACCATGCAGTTTGTAATGTGATGCACTCACTTGGACCATTTGTAGTGTGCAAATGCTAGAAGAGTTGTAAGATGGAGAAATAGCAAGGCACTGGCAAATTCTTTTGATACAAACACTTTCTCTGGAACGAACTTGAAATTCACCGACCTGGAAGAAAACAAAGCCAAACATGAATGCTACCAGTAATCCAAATTGAGCAATATAGTACAAACTAAAGTATATAAGAGTTCAAAAAATGCACCAGAAGTGGATAAAGACACGGCCAAGATTGAATGCTCCTGAAATGTATTCCACTGGATATGATGCTAGAAAAGGCAAACCCAGACCAATCTGCAATTTAATTATAAACAAAATACTATGTATAAAAAAAAGTATGATATTGATTCCATAAAAGTACAATTAAATAAAAAAAAGAAATTCATAAACAAGCTACTTGTATAAAAGAACAGCTTAACTGCTCAAGGAAGTACAAACCTGCAAAAGGCCAGCTCCTAATAATGCCAAAAACACTCCTTTAAAGCTCAAACCCTACAAAACAAGAAAAAACTAAATATTCTTGCTGTAATGATGATAAACTATTAGAACGATAAGCTATAACAGTTCTATAGTACCTTTAGCATAAGAAGAAGCAAAGGCGGAGCAAAAAGAAGCACATTCATTTTAATCGAGACAGCTCCACTGTAACAACGAAAATGTATAACTGTACAAAATTTAAAATGCTAAACTTTAATTAACAGAATATTCACATGAATGCTATCAGTAATCCAAGCTGAGCAATATAATTCAAATTTGGAGCTGAAACAAACTTTACAGGGGTAATTTCAAAAGTTCAAAATAGTTTCAGTGTGTTAGCAGCCATCTGAGATCAGTATAAAACCTGGTATTAAAACAAGACAGCAGATACCAATACTACTAACTTCTTTTGTGTTTTTTAGTGAACAGCTGAATCTATTACCTGAAAAGAATAAGAGCTAGGTACCATTTCTGGTATAAAAGCACAGCCATCGAAGCATGAAGAAATGTCATGGCAAAGCAATCATTAAATAGTCGCAATACAAATATTGAATGAATTCTCTTTGACAAGCTAAGCAAGCCAAAAGCCCACCAAGGGATCTGCACCAACATTTAAAAGAGCATAAACATATAAATATTAAACAAATTTTCCAGGCTTAAAAAAATTTAACACATGCACCCAAAGTATATGTAAATTGCACAAGGCCCACTCACTGTCACCAGCTGCAAAAAGTACCCTATAATTTTGTTAGCCTTTTGCAGCATGTCTTAATTTATCAATAAAGTGCTTAAGAATAAACATATATGAAAACAACAACAATCTAGATAATACAACATGCAATCCATACTTTCTATATGTTCTCAAATAAACAACTCCAACTTGTATTATTATTATCATGAATCCAAATTCCTTGATAAAAGCTTGATTCTTCTAGAACTTCTTTTTGCCACTGACCAGTGTATCAACTTAACCATGTTATTATAATAGATATCATGAAGTTATTGAAAGGAAAACTGAAGCAAGCAACTTGTCATTGAAAATATGGGGCCCTTTTTTCAAGTAGTTTATTTCTACTGATAAGTGAGATAAAGGATACCTTGGAAAATATGAGAGCAAATAAGTTAAAAGGGGGTCAAGGAAGACTTTGTGCACCATATGATATATTTACACATAATTTTACAACAAATACATACCACATCTGTCTTCAAGTATATGAACTGCACAAGCGCAAGATTGATCATGTACATAATGCCAAATAATATCTACAAGAATTAAACACATTTTTCTTAAGTTAGAGGTGGAAAGATGCAAAATATGCAATAAGACCCTCAACAAAAATAGTTTTTATGACAACCCAGCTAAGAACTACCATAATGGAAATGCAATATACTATTGATATTGTACTAACATATGCCAGGAAAAAAATGTGAGCTAATTAAAAGGCTATTTTTTTTGAGCAAGTGATACCTAGTCGAGCTTAGTCAGCTTTTAGGAAGGAAAAACAAGAATGACTATTAATCAAAGCTGATACAAGTCAGGCTAAAAATCTTTTGTTCTGGTGTGAATCTTAATATAGGGTGACAGTCCCATATTTGGTGCAGTAATACACTGGTACCAGAACAAATGGTAAGATTCAGGAAAACTATTAACCTAAAAGGTTGCACATTGGAAACCTCCTCCTGGGACAAACGAATGTAATGGATAAATAATTTGTTAAGTTCCAATTATCTGAATTAAAAAAATAGTATTTATGACCTGAGCAGGAAAGACCAAGCCTCCAGTGACAAACTTGACAAGAGAGTATACATAGAGAAACCCAGCTGGATAGACCAAAGGCCCAGTGTCTCCTTTTAGCTCAGAGTAATCTCTCTCTCCACTAAGAAACCCATCTACCTAAATATTTATCCAAATATTCAAAAAAAGAAAGGATTAGTTAAGCTATAAAATTAGAGATAGTTTGAGGTGTAAACCAAGAGTTTCATGAGAAAAATGTCATGGCTAGCCCTCTAAAAAAAGGAAATGTCACTTATACCGAAGTACCCACATCTTCAAACCTAGTAAAAAAAAATCCAAAGCTTTCCCTCCAAATACCCCATTCTTGTAAAGCGAACGAGTTAACTTGAGGTACAGGTGAAAATGGGTTTGATATTATCTGCTCCAACCAAGAGTATATCCAGAAAAATAAATTTGCTTTTAGATAGCGGTGATATAGCATTTTATGGGATCTTGGATGTGCAATGCTAATTCATTATATAATTGTGCAGATATGAATTGTACATCAGTATCTGTCCAGTTACATTGGCATGTGAAGTTATCATCCTATTTGTATCCAATCCGATTCAACTCAGCATTTGCGTCTGGTTAAAATCTGAACTTTATCTACATCCATACATGTCTGCAGCCCTATATTTTGTGTTTGATAAAAATATGTGTAAGAATACGTCTCAACCAAAATCCAATCCGTATTTACTCTGTCTCCTCCTCTAGCTCGACTGGTAATTTAAACTTTTTGCCAGAAACAGGAAGGAGAGCAATAGTAGCATGAAGTTTTTACTATATATCCATTCTAAATTAACTGCAATGCTTGGAAAACTTAAAATTCTTTACATGTTCGGCTTCTATAACTACTCGTAGACTGATATATGGTGTTGCTAGTAGTGATGAAAGAAAGGATCATAAAGTTGAGAATAAAAAGCAATGTTCGATTTACCTGAGACATGTAAGCATCCCAATCTATCTTAGTATCTGCAAAAAACAGAAACATATGACCAAAGATCCAGACGAATTTGTCACTGAAAGGTTACATTTTTTGCACTAGCAACTCTGAACGTCGAAAGGTGACAGAATCCAATGCGTGAAATTAACTAGATCGAATTAACTTAGGGTTACATATGCTGAAATTCAAGAAATGAAAGAGAGCCAGAAGGATCGTAGGATGAACGAACGCTCACATGGTACATAGGAAATGATCAGCGCGACCAGAATTGCGTCGAGGCATAGGAGGAGAGAAGCGAAAGCGAGGCTTGTTTTCGAATTCCCAAATCGATCTATTAGGGTTTTAATAGATCGAGAGGGGTTTCTATCCATTGGTGCCAAAATCCTGCTCCAGTTCTTCCGAAAGGTTGATGATTTCTCAGTTCTCTCGCGCGAGAATCGTGATGGATGAAGATCTCTGTTTTGTTAATTGATTAATCGGATGGCGAGTGGCGCACATTTGACATTTGGATCTAGATTGCGTGAAACAAAATACATCCGGGCTTAATTGCAAGATCGGTCGGATCCGACCCGGAGAAATGGTGAGCATCGGCTTGGAGCATCTCTCTCTCGGATTACAAAAAAATAATTTAGGCTAATTTTGTCACGAAGAATTTATATTACTGATAAAGAAATTAAATTAAAATTAATTATTACAGAGAATTTTTATTATAGATGGAGAGATTAAATTAAAATTAATGATTATGATTTGAGAAAGTTTAAAATATAATATGTTATATGGATTGATTCATGTAACATTTCAAAATTTTATGTTTGGAATTAAAAATGATCAGTATAAGCGCTCAATATGATTTCTATATTGAAATTTTATAGAATATTAAATTTTATATTTTTTTAAAAAAATATTATTTTTTTGGATAAGAAAAAATCAATTGATTTGAAGATTTTAGATCATTCAATAACAACGACTATCTTTTCATCCGAAAAAATAGTAAAAAAATTCTAAAAAATATAAAATTTCATATTCTATAAGCTTTTAATATGAAAACTAGATCGAATGACTATAACCTAAAAAAATAATGATTTATTAATTATTAGGAGCATTTCTAAAACCCTTTCTTTCGAAGACCAAAACAATAGAAAAATGTACATAATATACCAACCCATGCTTATTGTCTAAAAAAAAAATACTTAAAAGATAACAATATTAATTATTTTATTATACAACTTATTTTATATAATATTTTATTATTTATTTAAAATACTATTAATCCGAATAATAATTCATTCAAATTAAATAATATAAATATAAATAAATTACATAATAAAATCACTAATATAAATAATAATCTATTTAATATAAATAATAAAATCACCATCCATCATAATAATAATAATAATAACGATATACTTATATCTAACTCCCGTCATTGCCAAAAAAGTAAAAACCACCTACACCTCGCCGCTGCTCTCGCCGTTCCAAAACCAAAAGGTAAAAAAAAAGAAACGAAAAAGGATTATAGATAGATAACCATTTTCTTAGTTTTCCTAAAACGAAACAATCACTCGCCTGAACTCCCAAAGTTTCAGAGAGCAAGGGTTTCGGTCGGAAAACCTACTGCTACATCTTTCTCCTCCACTAAATCAGCTCAGCTTTCTCTACTCTCCTTTATTGCTTTGGTACTCTCTCTCTCTCTCTCTCTCTCTCTCTCTCTCTCTATTCCTCCTTCAATCCCCTTGAGGAATTATTCTTATTTTTTTCAATCCATTGACTTCAGGCTCGTTAACTTGTGTAACAATCTCATGTGCGTGATTTTCCTGTATTACCTGTTGTCTGGGCCCCTCAATTTGAACTTATTTTAATGGATACTTGATCGGAATGGAGAACTGGTTAGATTGTTTTAGAATTGTGCTGAAAGATGGATATCCTTTCATTCATCTTGTTCGGATTCAATTAAATTATAATTAAATTTAGTGAAAGTTTCACAAAAGCTGCTGCATTATTTTTCAACCTCAAATACCTTCTCTTGTTTTTTGGATGAAAGGGGCCAGGTTGTATTGTATCAGCAAACAGTATTTCTTTTTGCACGCAATTGGAAACCTTGATCATTTATAGATCTGATCAGGCTAAGCTAATGGCAAGTAAGGGACGGATGCATCTTCAACAACACCAGCACCTGCCTCCCCCGGGTCCAGGCTTGTTGCAACACCCGGATCCGTTTGGTCATGGACCTGGCATCCGTCCACCACCTGGCCCCTTTCCCTATGACCTGGAGAGGAAACTCGACCTGCAGCATGTGGAGATAAAGAAGCTGGCTGTTGAAAATCAGAGACTCGCTGATTCACACCATTCTTTAAGGCGCGAACTGGCTGTGGCTCAACATGAATTGCAAATTATCCAGGTAAGACTGGGACATGTTTTTGTTTGGGTTTCTTCTGGTTCAGAGCTGTGATGACTACCAGAATGGATCTGTTTGATGTGGTAGATACTGCTGGGTATTTCATCTGTTGGGTATTCGGTCTAAGAATGTTATAGCAATTTCATTCTAGTGCCAGCGCGATTAAGTACTGGCAGAAGTATCTGTCTAACAGAGAGTTTGGTTAATGTAGGAGTGTTCTTTCTTTTACTGAGCAAAAGATAAGGCTCAGGCCCCTCTTAACATTAATTAAGAAAACTACAAAATTAGGCTTGAGAAAGACTTGAACCAAGCAAAACAGATAAAGGAAGCAAAGAAAACAGGAAGTATAAAAAACAAAAGGTTTCTAAATGACACTAGAGAAAACAAATATTCTTACCTAAGCCCTGATGCAACTTGCTTTTGATCTCTGCCAGAATTTTTAAAAATTCTAATGTGTCTATTATGCCACATAACAATGCAAATGAAGATCATATATATTGTCTGCACTGCTTGATTATCAAGTTCAACACCGAACCTATCAACATGTGATGCATTTGGTATCCTTGTGCACGCGTTATCTTCAGTTATAGTTTGACATTCAGGCTGTAATAACATAACTTCAGTAAATGTGAAGATAAGAAAAGGAAAAAAAGAGGCAGCACTTCATACTGACTGAATTTACTAGTTTTTTTGTATGGAGCCCAAGATAACCAGAAAACAACATTGTTAAAAAATTCTCCTAATTTACCAATAGCATGGCAGTAGCAACCCTGAGATCTGAGATCAAAATTTTGTTACATTACACTAACAACTTTGAATCCTCTCAGGCACACACGGAGGCTGCCAAAGCTGACGAGGAACAACAACTGAGGGGCATGATCGAAAAAATAAAGAAAATGGAGGCTGAATTAAAGTCTTCTGAGAATGTCAAATCAGACCTTCAAAAGGCCCATTCTGAGGCTCAGAATCTGGTGGCTGTCAGACAGGATTTATTTGCGAAGGTGCAGAGTATGAGCCAGAATTTACAGAGAGCCGCTGGTGATGTGCAACAGATACCAGCGCTGATGTCTGAGCTGGATTCTCTGAGACAGGAGTACCAGCAGTTGAGGTAACTTAAACCTTTTAGACATTAAATAAACAAAATTAATTATATGATTGGGTCGTAAAGTTATGTAAAGACTAGTATCTGTTATTTTGCTTAACTTAGCATCGATTTAATTAATTGTGTCAGTTTATTAGTTTGTGCAGTTAAAATACTGACCAAATGAACAAAAAAGCATAAGAGGGTAAAAAATGATTCTTCATTTCTTTTCTACTGTGTAAGTTTTTCACGGACTAGTAACATGAGTATATAGGACAGTTGTGGCTCATTTCTTTCAGTTGTATTGTGAATTGAGAGTTACTTTTAACTAATCAAGTACTGATCTGGGCTTCCGTAGACTTAGAAGCATAATTGGATTTTATGGTACCAGAACTGTCTGTTGTACCAGTATTACCTTGAGCATACCTTATGTTTCCCATGGGAGACAACTGAAATTTATAAAAATGTATTCAAGCTGGCTTTAATGAACTTTAGGTTAAATACATATTGTAGAGCTACATATGACTATGAAAGGAAGCTCCGACTTGACCATTATGAATCTTTGCAACTAATGGAGAAGAACTATGTGGCTATGGTACAAGAATTGGAGAAGCTTCGTGCTGAGCTTTCAAATGCTACAGGTTACTTGAACCTTATCATCATTTATCAACCATGTTATAATTGATACCGAAGAATTAAAATTTTAAAGTAAAATAGCAAAAGTGAGCACCAATCAGCTTTAAATCCATTACATAAATTAACACAGTAAAGAGAAATGACACATTCCCATGTGAAGTGGTTTTGTACCAACCAGTATGCACCATTTACCCTGTTGGTGCTGGTCTGTTAGAGATATTCTCTTGAGCGTGCCTGCCAAGAATATTTTATACATTTTAATACAACTGACTACATGATTAGTTACTGAATTTGACCTGAAATTGATAGGTTCCATTTTTGTTGTAGGCGCTGCGTATGGCATATCTGCCCAGAAAGAGAATAATACATCAGCTCAGGTATGTATGTTTAGCATATGTTGGGACAAAATGACATCAATATAATGCCTATCATATATTTTTTGATTTAATTTCACGTTCTTTATTATTTGTTTTTTTTTTATTTTCATTCACTTGTGTCTAGCTTTCGCCTGGTACTGTACTGGTTCGGCATGAAACTTGTTCCAAAGGAATATATGGAACTTCCTTGGATTACATCTTTTCTTTAGGAAGATGCTTATTTGCGATTTAACTGATAAACAGGTACAAGCCATGCAAGGTGGTCAGAACGTACCATACAGTGGAAACCCGCCAGGTACCATCCCTTCTCGGGCTAATACCGGAAACAACCCTAGCCCTAGCCCTAACAGTAACCCTAATCCTACTCCAAACCCAACTCAGGGTTCATCACCATATGGACCTGCACATGCACATCTGGCTCTTTATGGTACATCACAGGCATCTCAATCCTTCTATGGAACAACACAGGTAGATTACCTTTTATTGCTGGTAATATTGATACTGGTTGGTTGCTCTATACTGACAGCCTTGACACATCCTTCGTAGAAGTCTTGTGGGTTCATTACCACGTTTGCCTGTACAACCACTAGGGATTGGAGTATTTTTTTCATTTCTGTATAACCATGTTTGCCTGCACAAATAATATATTTTTTGTGATGTAAACTTCTCGTTTCAGTTTAATCCTTGCTTTGTGGGACTGTACCTGATCTGTAACATATTGAGATCAGGAATTATAGTGGTTGCTTTTTTTTTTTGATATCTTTTGCATTACCCAGGTGCCACAAAATGTATACGGGTCAGCGCAGTACTTATATGGACCCTCTCAAGTACCAGCTAATTCTTATGGGTTGACACAAGCACCAATTCAGCAGGTACCACCACAACATTATGGGTCAGTACCTTATGGATCGGCACCGCCTCCAAGTCATGTTCCAGTTCAGGGTCAAAACAATCCAGCTCGTAAATAAGCAAGTTGTAGTTCTCCATTGGGAAGCTATTTATTTGATCATTGAAATGAGAAATTGTAACAAGTTTTGCACTTATGCTGTTATTCGCGTAGGGCAAATCAGCAATCTTGTAATGATATAACATTTGCTTATAGGAAGCATAAATTATTTCTATTCATTTTATTCTTGTTTGGTGTTTGTAGTATTTAGGTGGCATTTTAAGGCTGATTCCGTTTATAACTCTTTTGTGATGGTATTTGAAAAGGGGGAAAAGAAATGCATGCACAATACTTTTGGGTTTCATGGTGTTCCTTGCAAGAACAGCAATTTTTTAATATATTTGTTTTACTTTGGTGGCACACAATTGAACACACAAAAGTTAAATTAGATTGTACTTGATTTGAAGTCATCAAATAGATCCATTAATATAGAAACATTTTCACTTCTTCAAAATCTAACATCATTGTAAGAAGTTATTTCAAACAAACAAAAATAAGCAACACACTGACTTGCTCACTCATGCCTCTTCCCTAATATGAATTTTTTTTTTATTAGATTTATTCAAGAAAAAAGTGAAGCATTCACCTCCTACTGTCCACCCACTTATCTGTGATCAACAAAATTACTTATTTCTCAAGAGAAATCACACAATTATTAACAACAAAAGTATTATTTTTGTACATATTCAGAAAAGATTTTGTAATACTTTTATAATTAACAATTATGTATTTTCGCTTGACAGATATTTAATAATTGTTAAAAGATAATTTGGTGGACAATATAGAGGGGTAAACACCTAGTGGCAGCTTGCTCAACATGAATACTCAGACTTCAACTTCAGGAACTTTAGCTAGAGATTCCTGCAATTTCTCCGGGGAATAAGAGAGGTCGACCATGTTTCCTTTCAAGAATTTCTCATAAGAAACAAGATCGAAATGGCCGTGACCGCACATTGCCATCACAATAACCTTTTTTTCTCCGGTCTTCTTACATTCCAGTGCTTCCCTGATTGCAGCTGCAATTGCGTGGGTTGGTTCAGGTGCGGGTATGATTCCTTCGGTTCGAGCAAATTGTATTGCAGCTGCAATTGAAAATTACAACATTGTAATTGAGAAAGAAAAAATAAATAAAAAACAGCAGGGTTGTTTATGCAGGAAATCTCATGAATATCATGTCCCATCATTTTAAGTGATGAATAAATCACTGGCCCCTTTAGCTCCATTTTTTTTTTATTCTTCCAAATCTTTCTCACTCAAATCATTTTTTTTCATTCTTCCACGTCTTTCTCACTCAATCAAGAAAGACAAATTAAGCAGTCGTTTAGACATTTCTATAACACGGTTTTTGCTAGTCTTAATCAAATTTGAGTTTTAATTACCTTGGAAGCACTCAGTTTGCGGAATTCCAATGGCTTCCATCAGCCCGAGCTCATAAACATGCGAAATTAGAGGAGCCATCCCATGATACCTTAGCCCACCTACAAAGAAAACAACAAAATTTTCTCAAACAAAATGAAGTATAAAATAACATTTTACCAAGTCTGTTTTATAGCCACGACCACATCAAGTTTCCATTTCGACTCCAGTATGCTGGAAGTAACTTTAGACAACTGTCCTGAAAAGCTAAAAGCCCGGAAAAGCGATTGTTGGTAAGATGGCAAAACAAAACTACTGGGCTACTGACAAATCATGCCAGCATTAATTCTACCAATACTAGCCTTGATCTTAGATGTTACCAAAATGTATCACCAAAACTGGCATGGCAATCTAATAATTACAAAAATAAGAGATTGTTGATACCAGCATGGATGGGATCAGGAATAAAATCATGACCAAGTGTGTGCATCTTCATCAAAGGTGTCAACCCAGCTGTATCCCCAAAATCATATGCATACACCCCTTTTGTCAGAGATGGGCATGCGGATGGCTCCACAGCCCGAAAGACTGGGTCCATCCTCCCCTCTATCTTCTCCCTCATAAAAGGGAATGCCAGCCCAGCAAAATTGGATCCGCCACCCGTGCACCCAATAATTACATCGGGCTTCTCTTTTATTGCCTCCATCTGCTTTATACACTCTTCACCAATCACAGTCTGGTGCAGTAAAACATGGTTGAGAACACTGCCGAGGCAGTATTTGGTGTCTGAGTTGGTTGCAGCAACTTCAACTGCCTCTGAGATAGCAATGCCGAGGCTTCCAGGGCTTGATGGATCGGATTCGAGGATCCTTCGGCCTGATTCAGTCACAGTGGAGGGGGATGGGTGGACCTTTGCTCCCCATGTCTCCATCATCAGTCTACGGTATGGTTTCTGGTCATATGAAGCTCGCACCTGCCATACCTGGTATGGAATAAAAAGATGCAGTTATATTTTATTGTTTTCTGGTAAAGATTTTATATTAGCATTTAAGATGGCTTTATATAAGATCACCAATTAACCTTTGTACCTAACAACTGGTACATAACTGTGCCAATCTGACGAGGAGGATACCGAAAGTACATAAGTGGTTTGGTATCTTAATTAATTTGGTTAAAAGATGATTTTGTATGCTTGATTAAACTTTGGTTGACTAAACCAAACTAAGCACCAAAAATTGACAGGGAAAAAAAGATTAACAAGTTCAGAATGGCTTATAACGAATGAAGAGCATCTGGCAAATACAACTATCATGCCTAATGAATTCAATAATTCAGGATTAATAACTATAGTCTCCAAATCACATACAATGATAATCCATCATTTCATGAACCCTGTTACTGATTATTATTGTAACCCATGAGAAGTCAAGAATCAAACCTCACAATTCAGGCCAAAAAGGCTAGATGCGAAGGACAATGCACTGCCCCATTGACCAGCGCCAGTTTCAGTCACAACACTTTTGACCCCTTGCTGAGCATTGTACCAGGCTTGCGGTACAGCGGTGTTAGGTTTGTGTGAGCCAGCTGGGCTGGTACCTTCATACTTGTAGTATATTCTAGCTGGGGTATCGAGCAAGTGCTCAAGCCTCTTAGCCCTGTACTTTTAAATGACAGTAAGAAAAAGAGGATTCTTTTGCAAACATGATTTTTACTTTTAAATATCCACATGTACAAACCATGAATAAAACATGATGATTAACATAAAGGACAATCATCCTCTATTTCCTCTTTGTAGAAGGTGTTTCAGCATTGAGCCAGACTGGTATTGTTTCTGTATCAAGTATTAGATTATTGGACCAAAGTCAACACGTACCTTATAAGAGGCGTGGGGCGCCAGAGCTGGTACACATCAATGATCTCCTCTGGTATATCAATGTACCGGTCCTGACTGATCTCTTGCTTTATCAGCTCCTCAGCAAAAAGAGGAGATAAGTCTTCAGGATTGAGCGGCTTGCGGGTTTGTGGATGCAGAGGCGGCGGCGGTTTCACCTCAAGATCTGCCACAAGGTTGTACCACTGCTTCGGTATGTCAACTTTTGCATTGTTGGTACCAGCTGTGGCTCTTATGGAGCACAAGGGTCTTCTTGGGAGGTTGAGAGCTGGCTTCCTTATGTAACATGCTGACTGTTTGCCATGACCTAATCATACCAAATTAATTGAAAAGAAAAGAAAATTAAAAAGTTTCCCTGTACATGAAGCCAGTTGCTAATGGTAGATTTAGAAACTCAAGTAAATAAATGTAGACACAATATGGACTAAATAATAGTTGGCTTAATTAATCCAGAGATCAAGTACCTGAGAAGGCAGTGGAGAGAGAGATGGGTTGAGAAGAAGCAACAGCCGCCATGAAAAGGAAGGAGACCTTTGTATATAATCTTTGTCAAGGTATAGTTGCTGTCGCTGTGGAAAGAATTTCAAGAATTTATTTAGGGGATGATGAGATGGACATTAAGTGCGTAATCTCAGCCTATTATTATGCAAAACTGTAAACAAATACAAAAAAGTTTGTTGACCATGTTCTTTCTTGAATTTACTTTTTCCCAAAATCTAAAGTTTGTTAACTCTATTAATTTGCTGGGCTTCCTCCATCAAATTCACTAAGAATTGAAAAATATTTGAGTGATATTATTATTAATATAATATTTGAGAGATATTATTATTGATATATAAATAAATACCGATTTTATATAATGATAATTTATTTAATATAAATAATAAAATCGATATTAATGATAATATCTTCATAATAATTGATATTAATATCAACCATCATATCTCCATATGGGCTCCCTTCGGAAATAATTTTATTCTTGGTATTATAAGTAATATCTCGTAATGTTCAAAAGTACTTTTGCTTTAACAAAGCTGTTCAATTTTGTCTTTGACTAATGAAGATTCTACAAAAATTCCATGCAAAATCATTCTAGAGTAGACACAGCATGTTGCCTCAGGTTTAACTGCTATAAAATTACAATTCTTCAGGTCATTAATTTATTTCCGCTCAGAACTCAGAAGGTGGTGCAGTGGTTTAAATATTGACATCAATGCCCCTCTTAGTGCCACGTGTCCACATCGTCTTCTAGAAGAGAGAGGTGGATGTCATTTTAGAAGAAATATATTTTTTTTTCTGTTCTATCCCAAAGTTGTGTATTGGTGTTTAGTATTTGTATAACTATTTGAAAAGAAGAATATATACAATCACATGAGAAGACTATGTGATCAAAGTATCCTTTTTAATAAATTGTATGAGGGTGATCAATGTAGTATAGTAATAACAAATAAATACAACAAGCAAAGAATAATAACAGTAATAATGATAATAACATAATAATTAATAAATTAATAATTAATATTAATAATTAAAGAAGACATTTGTTACAACGTATAACTCTTTTGACATGTTACAAACGGCAGTTTAGAAACCAAACCAAAGAATATATTTAATTGGGACCAATTGGAAAAGACAACGACAAAAAAAAAGACAACAACACCCAAATCAGATATCACAATCCTTGTATACTCAAATAACATATTATCCGTTCAAGAGTTGTACAAAGATAACATATTAAAATCTGGGATGGAAAATTTGTTGAAGAAAAGAAGTAATCAAGATTGTTCTAGAAGATACGAAGAATGAGGTGACACTATTAAAACCGACCTATATATATCCAACAGTTAATAGGAATGTCAAGAACTTTATAGGGATGCATGATGAACATTGATGGATCAAGATACCGATAAGAAATGTAGAAAAAATATTGTTACATTTTATATTTTGTACTTTTGTTTATATTTTAAAAATGTTTATAATTAATATAATAGTTATTTATATTTAATTTTGAAAGTACTTATACTTATCATAAAATGTTTTTATTAATTTTCTTTTATGTATAATCGAATTGAAAAATTAAAATTATACATATATTCCTAAATAATAGAATATGCATCAATTTTGAACGACCATAAATCCACAACTCAAAAGAATATCATCCTCAGGTGTACGCATTTTTCATCCTTGGTTTCTCTTTTTCTGTTGTCGACATCCAGATCAGCTTCTAAAAACACAATTCTCCATGACTTCTCTACTTCCTAAAATGTTTAAATTCTAATAACAAACAAAAGAACATCAAAATTAATCTCGCTACTTCTTTGGTTGCCAATCACTGGTGCAACCACAGACATGTTTGGTTGTCAACCACTGATGGTACCATTCAGGTATGCAACCACAGACATGTTTAAGGATCCTTCCTGTACAACATACACCTAACCATCATAAATCACAAAAAATTATTAGAGGGAAAAATAAGCTACTGAAAAAAAGCTGCTTTCTTGTCTTCTCCCAAAAATGACCCTAGAAAACCCGTCACTCGTCCTTTTTCTTAGGCACCGCGAAATCCTCTTCTTTCTGCCGTTGCCAGAGGTAATTGGCCGCCTCAATCCAACGAGGGGTGACCAAAAACTTGTTGTTATCTCTTGCCCATTCTGCCTTCTTGGTGGTGGGGACCACTGCCACAACATGCGTCACTGAATCGTCCACATCAGCAAAACATGTGGCCCCCATTTGCTCAGCTAATCTCCAAACGGGCTGTTCTTCAGCCCGCACATTAGAGGGGAATACCCTACTGAACACAATGTTGCACCCCTCTAGAATCTCCTGTCTAATTAATTTCAGTATCTACAAAAAAAGGTACAGAAAGAGATCAGAGAAATACATCATTTAAAAAATAGTCAACAGTGTTAACCAAATAGGGATGTTTTGCAGAGTACCAGTCTCACGTCTCTTGAAGGAAGATCAATCCCAATCCCCTGCAATAGTAAATTATAAACAATCAAAAACCAATTTGGCATATGAAGATATCACAATTATCCTGGAAAACCCAACAATTGAAGAAACATGTGCATACAGTATACCCTCTCCAAAAATGAAAAATACCTGCTCTCCCTCTCTATACCTCTATCAAATAATAGTATAAAGGCTGGTCATTTTTTGGGGGTTGGGGGTTCTCTTTTCTTTCCTTTCTTTTTCTTTTTTTTTTTTTTGGGGGTTGGGGTTTGGGGTGTTGGGGGGGGGGGTGGTTGAGGGTATTCAGGAATAAATGTGAGAAGGTCGCTAGCAATGTCATACAAGACATCTGTAATTTTGTAGAGTAACAAAATTATTCCATGAGATTTCAACAAGAATTTGACACAAGTTGTGATTTAAAGAGGCAATTAAGCTAACCGGGTCAAAGAACATCTCATGGGCCCGCTTTAAAACATTAAGAATAGTTGCAAGGATCCCATCTGATTCCCTTTCATCTTTTTTCATCTCAGATAGAGACTTCATGCCAGCACTAAACTGTCTCACGCTAGAAGCAAAGTAATGGTACCTCTCCATTAGAATGAGGTTATCCTTGTGCTTCTGCCAAACCTGACAGAGAAGAAGTAATTATGCATAATGCTGCTGTGTTTGTAATGCATTTATCCCGTTGAACCTTTTATGCTTGATTTAGCCATACACTATTTATGTTTTCTGATGAAGGACAATAGGATGGAAGAAAACTAGTATAAACATGGATGGAGAAGCAGCCATAGGCCAGTACCAGCTCAACCATATTGGTATAATAACAGTAGGATAATGAATTCTCTACTGCCATTCCTGAGGTTGAAAAAGAAAAAGAGATCACGAAAATCAGCACCAAAGAGTCACCTACAAATTTTCTACTAAAGAAAAAGGAGTGTCCCAGCAAAAAAGTCACAACAACAGAAAAATTATCTTTTCCCAACAAATAATATATTAAATAAAATGACCGGATCTTACATGCTCTGTGTCATCAAGAATAATCACAAGATTATCAGCTCCAAGCACGACATCAAGCCCCTTCTGGTTCCTTGTGGTGCAGTCAGACTGACAAATCACCTTAGAGGGGAAATACTCATCTCCAGGGTCAAGCAGCTTTGCTATCTCCATAGCATAAGCATGTTCACCCATTGTGTATATGTACATTTCAAAAAAAATTTTGGCCTCTTTCAAGAAGGTACGAACAAAGGGTCGCAGCTTCGTCAGCATGTGGTATCGACCGAGCCGGAAGAGGGTTTGATTTGGGTCATCTGTTTTTTTTTTAATATATCAAAGGCAACATTTTCAATTGTATTTCCTTTTCCCTAAATAGAAGTGAAGGCAACTAACAGAATTTTGGTTGTATATGTCAAATAAATACTAGAAGTCTGGTATGTACAAGTGATTGCTCTTCAATAACAAGAGTTATTGTATTGTTCTGGTTTTCATCAATTGCACAGATAAAGGGTTTATTACGCAACTAATTTCATTCCATATGAACCGATTTTAATCAACTTTTGCTTCAGTTTGTCCGCTACAGTTGTAATACAGCTACAACTAAACTTAAATATCCCTCGACACAAGCCTATAATTAGCCTCAAATTATCCAGGATTTAACAGTTTGCTACCCGAAAAAACCAATAGATAATATAAGTTGGACATTGCTTTGCATGTGAGAAGGTCAGAACAGCATAATCTACAAAGGAAGAGCAGCCCCAGAAATTTGTACTTGTTGGGTAAAATAGTTTTTATGTTTTACCCTTCCCCTCCTCAACTTGTTTCATCAGATATTGCTCCTCAGGAATAACGTCAATCATCCTAGTCGAGTTAATCAAAGTGTGGTCCAGATCCAAAACCAGTATCAATTTCTTATGCTTCAGAAGGTGTTTCAGATCCTCTTTTCTTAACTTGTCAATCTCTGATGCCCCAAGCCTCAATTCCTGGAATTTTATGAAAGAAATGGTTCATGCCATGGTTTGACTTATCAGAATAATTTATTGTAGATTTGGTGAAGAAGTATACCTTATGAATATAGTTAAAGGCCATACTTGATCCAGCTTCCTCAATAAACTTGCCACAGTGTGAGCACAAGTTTCTTATAATAATTGGATGAGAACACATGACATTACCTCCTGTGGAGGAGGAAACCAGTTATATACATCACAACGATCAAGGAATGAATCACATTGGACGAGAGCACATGATTTAACCAGTCATGCTCAATGTACTGGTTATCATCACACAACTGGTTGAATTGATATTTTTAGATTATTTTTTCTTATATATAATGTGGTTAAAGATTATACCATTGCTAACTTCCATGGTTCCCACCTCAACTGATTCTATGCTTGTTTCTTCATCACTACTTTCATCCATAACCCTTCTTCTTTTGTTCCTACATAAGCATAAATGTTAACAATACATCTGAGGAACCAACATTTGTCAAGGAGAAATTTCAAATCAAACATTGGAATAAATCAACACTGTATCATGTATGGCACTGGAAAACTACCATACTACAAAAGATAAGGAAATATCACTTATTCCTACAATTTAAAAAATGATTTATTTGATTCTTCCTCATTCTGTCAGTCATCTCAAAAGATTTTCAAACTACCACTCCATATTAAAAGAATGAAGGGCAATAAAAACTACCACTTCCCCATGTTTATTGGCCTACAAGAAATTTAAGCTTTAACAGGATATGAACAAAATTTTAAAATTTGTAGGAAGTAATACCTGTGCTCTGCAAGTTCAATATCCTCCTCTATCTCTTCTTCAATCTCTGCTTCAATTTCATTTTCTAAGAAGGTAGCAAATTCATCGCTGCTGCCTGAAGAGCAAGACGAAGGAGATTCAGCCGCTAAACTCATCTTAGAAAGACAATGTAGTGACCTTAGGAAAAAAAAAAGAATCAAAGAAATCATACAGCCATACATAAGAATCGAGCAAACAGTGAGATTTGAAATTAAGAAACTTGAACAGATGCAAAAGATCAAATATAAGAATTAGTTAAAACCCTAAATGCATCTGTAAACTAAGCTCCCTGGTACCAAATCGGTACTGAATGGCACTATTATTCAATGCAACAGATGAATACAACGTTTGACCAGAAAGGGTAACCGAAGACCTAGAATTGAAAAATAACATTCTCTTTGCACATCAGCAAGGTCATAAACCATCTTAAGCGAATCTAGTGTAACTGGTACATAATCAGTAATTTTCCAGGAAAAACATAAACCACAGATCAACCAAACAGTAAAAACAATTTCACTAAGTGAGTATTCGCTGGTATTACAATCCTCCAATACGAATTCGCCTCGAATCAATTCGGTACTCCTTATTGTGCCATAAATCGCAACAAATTGCCAAAACAACGAATTAAACCCGAACCGGAAATAAGGCGAGGTAGATAGATATACGCCTTACAGTTACTAATTTGCTGGAACAATCATTTCAGATTTGGAAACAAAAAGAAAGAAGCAGAAGAAACAATGTTTACTTTGTGAGCGAAACTTGAGAGAGCAATACCCTTGCAAACGTTTAGCGTAGAGATATGTTGAGCTAGCAGAGAGAAGCAGTCGACTTGAAGACGAAGAATAGGAGGTGGAGGTCAGAGAGAGAAGTGGAAAAGGGGTCTGGGGGCCTGGAGACGGAGGAAAAGTAAAAGGGGGATTTTATTTTCCGATAAAAGTTGGAGAAAATAGAAAGGAAGGAGGGGAGGAGGTGGCGACAGGAATAAAATTTCATGGAAAATAACTCCCAAAGTTTTACCGGAAAGCGTATTGCCGGAAACGTTATCCTTCTTTTCTCAGTTTTTTCTCCGTACCAAACGAACGTGCGTTAAGGAGTTTCCGACAAGTTGAGGCGTCTAGGGTTAAATTTTCCATTATATTTCAATTCATTCATCAGCGCTAAAAATATTGAATATTGATGCACCAATCAAACTCGGATGATCAAGATATAGTTGTTATGTATGTTTCTCATCTCATTTTGCAGCGTATTTAATTTATTAAACTGTTATAGTATAAATAAGTTTTCATTTGGTAGGTTATATTAAAAAAGAAAAATTTTCGTATGTATTTAATATGTAAGGTATTTTAATTTATATTGATTTTTTTATTTTATTTCGTGATAAATAAACCATTAGTATTCTATGTAATAAGAAGTCAAACAATCAATCTTTTTCATACATTTTCTTTCTTATATCTCTTTATTAAAGATATAATTTTTGATACCATCGAATAATTATATCTGCTAATTTCCGTCATGATCCTTGAACACGGGACTTGTGAGTTATGGCCTTATGGGCCCACAAAATCATTGGCGCTTAATTTTGTCCGGATCCAATAACCATGCTCTGATACCATCAAAGGCCGTCGCACCTCGAACATTTCATTTCGTTTCGGGGTGCGATATATTTTGAATATCTTTCTAAAACTTTAAAAATTACGTATTTTATCTTCTAAAATTCATAATATCATATTAATTCTTTTAAATAATTAGAACTTTCATATTTAGTAAAATTTTATGATATATCTAAAGACTTAAATTAACTTTCATTAAATATTCTAAAACTCAAATTAAGATCTCAATTAATTTTATATGACTATTATATCCTTATCTACTTCTTTCACATATCCCGATAACAACCCTTCATGTATTAAGGTAGTTTTTACCTTCTAACTTTTTATTTTTTCCATTCTAACCGCATGGTCTCTTAAGACGATATTTCTCAATTGAAAAATAAAAATAGATACAATAGCTTCAAGATAAGATAAGAGTATATGACTAAATCGCATCCAATTGAGTGAGGATTTAGAATTTTAATGATTGATATTCATACTTAATAGTTTTGGATTGACTCATGACTCATTTTGGTTGAGTTTTGATCATAAAAATTTCAACATGAATCAAATTAGATGAAATTAAAAAAAATTATAAAATAATATCAACCCGATCCAATCCATTGCGCCCAAATTTAGATCAATCAAGTTTGTATTGTTACGCTTCAGATCACTTTATTTCAATTATTTTGAACTTAGCATCATCTTGATTTGCGATCTTAATTAGATAATATTTGAAATTTTGAATTCGTTTGAATTTTTCTAAATTATTAAGTCAAGTGAAGTTAGGAACTAATTTAAATCAGACCCGTCTTTTCAAATTAGATCACAATTATAAGAACTTTTTATAAGAAAAACAACTCACGAGAGATTTGTTCATGTGGGTCCGTTTTCGATGCTACTCTTTTCATGAAAAAAATGCAGAAATTTTCAATTCATACTTCAATTGTCCGATCCAAAACGAACAAGTATCATTGTTTTCTTTCTAAAATATTTAATCCGTGTTTTCAATTACTTGACCAAACACGGAGCAAATTAAGTAGTAAACTAAACAAGTAGAGACTAGAGAGGAGCGCACCTGCCACGTAATTACGATTACAAATTTCCAATACAAACAAACGCTCGAGTCTTCTTCGATCTGCTCCCCACGCGTCGTTGAAATTCCAACGATGGTAGAAGAATAGTATGAGCTTCTAGAAGAAACAGAAGAACCGTCGGATCTGAACAAGACATGCAATCGGACGGACCAGAATTCTAAACGCCCCGAAGCGAGCTTCTTCGGTTGTTTAGTTGTTTTCCACCTTTGATGTTGTAGCCAATCACCTTTGATGTTGATCGTAGCTTAGTCAATTCAATTGAAATCGGAGGAAAGGGAAGATGGATTGGGCGATCTCCGGAGTGTTGTCGAAAGCGAGCTCAAGCGTGAGGGAGACCTCTGGGATTAACGATGATTTGGAGAAGCTGCGCTTGACCTTGCCAATGGTGAACACGCTCATGGATCAGGCGGAGTGGTGGCGCTTTCTGAATGCTGATGTCGCCACGCTGTTTACCAAACTCAAGGATGCAAAGTACGATGCCGAGGATTTGCTCGACCAGTTCCATTATCAGGTTTGTGCTGAGACTGAGATACCTCCTGGTTGATTCTTATTGATTGATCATTGATGCAATTTTTTCAGCTTTTACTGAAATAAATTAGATCTCAGATTAGATTATGCGGTAGCCTAAATTATCGCAAGTAACTCTCGACTCCCTCCTGTTAGAATATATTGCATCTTTTAAGAGAAATTTTTCTTCCACTTTAAGTTTTGCATCTTTTATCTGTATCTAATATTAAGTATAAATACTTTTCAAAAATATATATTTTAAAATTTATACCCTTTAATATCAAATACTTGAGGTGCAGATAAGGGTGCAATTATTACCCCCTCGTCTTTCAATACTGTTTGTAACTTGTGGCTAGCCACAAATTATGGGGGCTAATTTAAATTTAGGAGTAACGTCACAATTTATTTATTATCTAAAAGCTCAATTTTAAGTATGAAGTGACTATGATACCTTTGATATATATATATTGTTATTTAAATTATTTTATAAATTATAATACTTCCAATTCTTAAATTAATAATTATTCTTACTTCATAATTTTTGATATTTTTTTTATATATAAATAAAATATTGTTTACTTCATTTTTAATATTTATAAAACTATTTTTTCTAATAAAAATAAAATAAAGCATACAAAAACAAAATGAAAAGAGAAATATCAAACATATATTGTATTTATGAATATTTAATTATTCTACATTTTAAATAAAAAACAGTAACTTTCTGTAAATTAAAATATCCATGAAACAAATATTTTACATTATACTAATGATATTCTTATCATTTTGTACCTAAAATGGAATATTAGATTGTAAATTAACTGCTAGAGATGTTATTGTCATTTGGTATTTCTATCCAAATGAAAAGTTTGACAGCCAATTTATCATAAATGAAAACTATCAGTCAAACTGATACCAATACCAGCATACCTTGCTCAAACCAGAATTAAGACATAAATTAACACAATAAATACACAGCTCCACAACTATGAATCTCTCTCTTATTTACAATTAAGATTAGAAATCCCATGTAGTTCTTATCTTCATATATTTTTATAGGATTCTTAAGATTTGCGCAGCAGGATTTTCATGCAGGAGGAATTGTTTTAGATCTTGCTGGAAAATTCTTGCAATGGATGATCACAAATTGTTCTCTAATTCCCAAATTGTGGATTATTTTCTTAGAATTGTTTTAGAACTGTTCTGGCAAATTCTCGAACAGAATTGTCTAAGGAGTGCCCCACTTTCTTCTCTAATTTTTTCTATTCTAATTCCTGTACATTTTTCCTTTTTCTAAATTCTCAAGTTACTTTTGTGGAAACTCAACACTTCAAACTAATAAGGAGCTTATTTAACCAAAATCAGATTTTTATATTGATAACAAGTATAGAGAAATCCGTAGGAACTTTGTTATTAGCTTGATGCAAAATATGGTTCAAGACATATGAAGGTTACATATAAACAAATGGGCGAAGCAAATAAGAAAGCATCCTAACTGGTGAGTCAGAAATATGGTTATTTTCTTGATACAAATATGGTTCAAGACATATGAAGGTTGCATATACACAAATCAAAAAGCATATTAACTGATGAGTCAGAAGAATTGTCAGAAACACCGAAATTAGTAGAATACAGAAGTGATTGGAAAGAAATCTAGCTGATGAGAATAACCGCAGAAAATGGAAGGAGTCTTCATTGTGATCACTAGTAAATACTGTCATAACATGGTGGAGAAGAAACAAACAATCATAATCTCTATCTTGTCATGGCCATAACAGATCTAGTAGGGCTGTCATATCATGATAACAAGTATAGACAAAATATAGAAACATTTATTACTTGACACAAGATAGCTCAAGGCCTAGAATATATAATAAAAGCAATGAGCAAAAATAGTTTCTCTTACAATAAAATCAAAATAAGATCATGACAGTCATGTCAAATCATTCCAATTAGATATTGTGAAATACATTCATTGACAGAAATATCGTCTTTATTTTTCCTTCCTTTTGTACCAGGAGTTCAAGAAGATGGCTGAAGGTGGGATCGGCAGCAGCCAAGTGACCGAAGTCGTGAACCGGGCTTCTAATTTCGTAAGGGAGGCATCTTCAAATTTGGTGAAGGGGGTGATAAGTGGCAAGTCCAATGGAGTAAAGGATATACAGGAAAATTTGGAATTTGTTGCAGGTAAATTACGGCAGACAATTGAGCATTTAGATCCAAAAAGACCTGAAATTTTAAAAAGGATAGCTGCTATAAGAAAAACGAGTTCGGTAATTACCGAGTCAGAGGTACTTGGTCGAAAAAAAGAGAAGGAGATTGTGATTAATATTTTGTTGCAGTCAGGGGATGGTTCCAGCTCAAGTTTTGATGAGCATAGGTATGGCTATTCATCCTTACCAAATAAGAGAAGGAAGAAGGAGAATGTATCTGTTTTACCTATCGTTGGTATGGGAGGGTTGGGAAAGACCACTCTTGCTCAGATGGTTTACAATGACCCAAGGGTGGAGGAGTACTTTCAGTTGAAATTGTGGGTTTGTGTTCGTGATCAGTTTGATGCAAAAAAAGTAATTAAAATGATTGTGAAATCTGCTACCAAAATGAAGGTTAAGTTCACCATGTTTGATTTATTTGTTCTAAAGGACAAGGTACTTTCAAAGAAGTTTTTGCTTATTTTGGACGATCTGTGGTGCGAGGATAGGCTGGAATGGCAAAAGCTATACAACCCTATATCCAACGGGGTTAAGGGCAGCATGATCTTGGTGACCACTCGGTCTCCTAAGGTTGCTAGAATAACGGGAACAGAAAGCCCCATCTTCCTTGGGGGTTTGCCAGAAGAACCTTTCTGGGAATTCTTCAAGAGATGTGCTTTCTTCTCTGAAGACCCTGAAGATTATCCCCATTTGGTTAACATAGCTAAAAGGAATGTTACAAAGTTGAAGGGTTCTCCCTTGGCAGCCAAAACCCTTGGAGCGTTGCTAAGTACAGAACTGGATCCCAAACACTGGAGGAATATTATGAATAGTGAAATGTGGAAGTTTGATCAAGGGGAAAATGGCATCATTCCAGCCCTACGATTGAGCTATCAGTATTTGTCCGCGGAGTTAAGGAGATGCTTCTCTTTTTGTTGCATGTTTCCAAAAGATTATTCATTTGATAAAAGCCGTATGGTGGCCAAGTGGGTGGCTCATGACCTCATTGTGCCTCAAGGAGATGAGATCTTGGAAGAGAGAGGGGCCAAGTGCTTTGATGAATTGGTAAGCAGGTCATTTTTTCAGTCAGGTCCATGTAATGATGGGACTTACATGATCCATGATTTAATGCATGATCTGGCGCAATCTGTTTCAATGGATGAGTGCTTTTATATCCAAGCAAGTGAATCTCAACGGAAAGTCCCGGAATCTATTCGTCACTTGTCAATTGCAAGGAACCTAATTGAGGTGACAAAGTTGGGAAAATATAGCAAGCTGCGGTCTCTTGAATTTCTATATCCGGCTAATCAACGTTCTTTTGAGTTGCAGTCTTCTAGTAATTTCTTGTTTAGCCAGCTCACACTTCTAAGAATGTTGGATTTACGCTGTTGTGGAATAAATCAATTGCCAGAGAGTCTTGGCAACATGAAGCACCTACGTTACCTCGATCTCTCTCATAACCAAATTGAAGTGTTGCCTGAGTCCATTGAGCAACTTCTTAAGTTACAATATTTGGATATATCTGTCAACAAACTTAAGAGCCTTCCTAAAGGTTTCACTAAATTGATAAGCTTAAGGAAGCTTTACTGGGATCGCTATGATATACCAGTGATTTCTGGGATCGGGAAGCTAACTTCCCTCCAAAACTTACCTTTGTACCAATCCCGGAGGACAGATGGGCAAACAATTGGGGAGTTGAAAGATATGACAGAACTTTATGGAAAGCTTTTGCTTTATCATTTGGATGAGGTAGAGGGTAAGGAGGAGGCGGCACGGGCTATGCTTATTAACAAGAAGTATCTCTATGAATTAGAGCTAACATGGTCTGATGATAGAAATATTGACCAGCATGTGGATGCAGAAGTTCTTGAAGGCCTCCAGCCTCATCCAAACCTCAAATCATTAGATATTAATTATTATGGTGGTTCAAAATCACCATCCTGGCTGCTAGCACAATTCTTACCTTACCTGAATAAACTCTGTATTAAAGATTGTGCGAACCTTATTACAATAATTGATCTGCCACCTTCCCTTACCAATTTACATTTAGAAAACTGTCCCTGCTTTATGTCACTTGCGGGCAAAGCATTTTATCATCTCACGGCACTTCAGGAATTATATATTAGGAAGTGCGAGCAGCTAAAGGTCATAGGGGGACTAAATCCACTTTCTCTGAAGAACATGAGTATTGTAAGATGCTCCAATTTGATGGAACTGGGGATATTCATATCTGAAAGTGAAGGAAAGGGAAGTTGTAGGTCAACACTTGAGGTATTGACAGTCAGTGACACTTCCCTTCTCAAGCTACCATCACTGAGAGGTGCTCTGGCTTCACTGCTGAGACTTGAAATTGTTTGGTCTCTAGAAACTTTGGTTTTTGATGGAGATGATCAGGAGCTGTTCCAAGACCTCAAATCACTGACCCAGCTGGTGTTTAGATGTTGTGTTAATCTTCACTCACTACCACCAAATTTGCATGAAATTCCGTCCCTCCGAAAGCTAGAAATATTTGATTGCCCTGCAATAAAATCACTGCCACAAAATGGCCTTCCTACCTCACTAACATCACATTCTATTAGCGGTTGCAATCCCACTTTCGAGCAACAGTTCAAAATGAATATTAATGCTCGTCAATCTTCGCATTGAGGAACAGCCAATGGGTATACCTGTACATCATATCTATGGGTATGTCTTTGAATTCCATTCCTTCAACCTCTGTTATCGAGTTGTCCATTTGTGATTCTCTTTCTAATACAGTAGCACACCCAATTTTCTCTTATAATATCTGAAGCTTGCTTTAATAAGGCTTTCTGATTGTCTTTCTTTTGTTGCCCAAGCATTTTTTATTATGTCTTGATGAATTGCTGACTTAATTTGGACTGCAGATGATATGTTCCTCGAGTTGTGGAAGCACAAGTTTGAAATGCTTAGAAGTCTGCAGATGACAGTATTTTCTTGAGCTGTTGAAGCATATGCATGGAGCAGTTTTGAATCCCTACAACATCAGTATCAACTTCCCCCCAGGTATTACAATAGACATAGTTGTTTGTAAGTACTTGCTTTTAATTTTAGTCAGAAATACAATCTTTTCCATGTTTTTCCCTAGTAAATAGTTTCAAAATACATGGCTTTCAACAAATCCTGTTGAAGGGGCAATGTTTTTGGGAACTATTTTCAGCCTTGTGCAAGGTTGCTATGATCTGTGGTACATGATGATACCAGTCCTTATGGTAGTAGGTTTCTGAAGGAACTATGATTTGGTTTACTGTTTTCTTGTTTGTTGAGAGAAACCTGAGTGCCCAATGAGTATCAAAAAAATGGAAAAAGAAAAAGAAAGCACAAAGAAAAACAAGAAACACAATGATAATTAGAACGGGCAGCTGTGTATGGTTAATTTTCTTGATGTAACTTCTTTTGTGGATTCAACCCTTGTCTCATGTCATTGGAAACGTTTCTTGCTAATTATATGTTAAATATAGTTCTAATGTCTGGTGTAATCTACTTCCAAAAAAAAAAAAATTCTGGTGTAATCTAGATTAATTAAATTATTCTTTCATCGACTTCAAATGATAGCAAAAATGTTGTAGTTTAAAGTATATAGGTTTACACTGTTTTTATTGTGTGAATCAGCAGTTTGCTAATGCTGTTCACCACTATGGGCAATGCAATTGAGAGAATGATGCGATTCTCGGCAGGTCAAAGACAGATTTCTGAAATGCGGAAATATAGAAAGCTTTGGAATTTGGAAATAGGGAAATTTCAAAATTAGGATGGATTTAGTTCTATGTTTTAGATTTCTGTAAATAACAGATATAATTTTAGTCCTGAAAATTGTATGAAACTTAAAATACCAAAAAAAAAAACCAAAAAAGAAAAATGAAATCTGTATATTTGAAACCTGACTTGAAAAAAAGCTTCAGTGAAAGACCATGACTAGTACATCAGTACAAGGAATGAGCTTTTAGTTATATTATGGGCCAAAGCAAGTAGGCCTAAAGGATAATCATCTCACCTCCATGACTGGCTTTATTGACTTGGGATTTGTCCAGTTTCCCTCTATTGGATTCTCTAAGGCCCAGTTCACATAAGTGGGAATTATAACTTTTGACCTGAATATTTGATTTCATTTCTTTCTTCCCATGGTCTACACTATTTCTAGTTCTCTATCCAGTGGTTCAAATGCTTCTCTCTTCTCAACGGATCTAATGCTCAATTTTTTTCTCTTGTTACTGTGCGTGTATCTTCTCTCTCTTGTCTAAAGGCAATCTCCTGTAATTTGAAAAAAAAGAACAAAATTTTTTTAGTTGATAAAATGCTAAAAAGGTTATATTCAATGTCGGACGTGTATCTTTTAAAATTATTTTAATAATTGTATAATAAATTTTTTCCTTAACGTTAATTTAATAGGTCGATTTTATTTTTGGAAAAGGAAAAAACAAACATTTTCATAATTATTCTTATCATACAATCAAATAGTCATTCTTGCACATGCAATTCCACAACTATTTTGTACATTTCTACAAGTATAATTCCCTGTCAATTAATTCACGAAATATTATTATGTCCGTGAATTTCATCAAGCACAATTCGTCACAACTCACAACCGAACAATTAAATCCCAAAAAAATTGAATGAATCTGCTGCACTGCACTGGTGACAAATTTGAGTTTTGACTACGATGCAATTCATTGCTTTTGTGTAGCATAAACAGTGGAAAATAGCCTTAGCCTCTGATTATTCGGAATTCCTAGAATCCTAGTTTTAGCCAGGAATGATGGATCCTGGGAATTTAAGACTAAGAGTTGCCTTGCCTCACTGTGTAATTGGTAGGAGGATTCCAGTTACTAGTTAGCCATGGAAGGAGGAACTGAGGAAGGCATGTAGCCTACCCTTTTTCAAAACATGTCAAAACTATCTATGGTTTAGAGTCCCCCAAATGAAATCTCAAATGAATAAAATCTTCCACATATTCTGTGTAAAGATCTGGCAAAATATTCAGGTCAACTCTTAGAATTGGGGCATGTTTATTTCGTTAGAGTTAGCAATAAGTATAGAAAATTAGAAACTCCTACCTTCAAAAAAAAATTCACTCTTTGAATATTAATCCTACAGTAACCAAAATAGCAATTGTCATGTGTCTGGATCCTCTCCTTTTATGTTACAAACAGATATATTAGAAACGAGTTCATGCATATTGTTCCAAACAACTGGGTTCTTTGACAAGAATTGGATGGTCTGAATTAATTTGACACTACTTTTAATTAATTACTTGTCCTCTAAAATTATGCCATTGTGAACTGGACACCACCAAGGAGCAAGTTGTGTGCCAAAGGTTTTTTATTTTTATTTTTTTTATCTCTAGGTCTCTACTGGATATTTTTTGAGTTGGCTTCTTCTTCAATTGTATTCTATGGATTCTATGGGATGATTGGAATGGTCTATTTTAGATGGGTTCTCATCCTCTTTGCCGTGTCGTACGTACGTTGCGTGATGTGCGAACGGGTGAATTTATAAAGAATTTTTTTAAAAAAAAATAATTTGTTTTGCACATATTTTGAAACAATCAAACATATTAGATTCTGTATTGTACGGTGTTGTATAACATATGATATATATAAATCCATTTAGATCATATGGTCTAGGTTAACTTCTATTAAATATCCGCTTCTAGTTGTCTAATTTTTCCTCGTAACATTTTCTATTTAATTTGAACCATCTGATTTTAAATGAACGGTTTGATTTTATTTAGGATGGTTCAATGAATTCTGTGAAAGACCTAAAGCATTTTTTTTAGGAAGATCTTAATTTTGTAGAATAGTTTGTGCAATAAAATGTTCAAAGATATTTTCGGTTAATGTACTGCAAAAATCAGTGTTCTGTTATATGAAATAAACAAAAGAATCAGATCTAAATTACAATAAAAAATCAATTGTCTTTATTAGTTTTAATTTGATTTAGTGATAAAGATAATGTTCTGTATATAAAATAATGTTACATATTGGAAATCTATTTTTATCCAAATGAAAAGACATTTTTTTTACTATTTTACTGCCACCATAAAATAGGCAATTGGCTCTATTTCATTTGAATAGAAAAATATTAGAAAAAATGTACAGTATATTTTTATTTTAATTTACCCGATGTTCTATCCTTGAAGCCTTTTTTGGTTTAACTCTAGTAGTATTTTATCACGTATATTTGTATGTGTCACCATTAGAGTATTTTTATTATACTTGTAAATAAATGTATTTTTAATTGTACGAACGTGGAGCAATTGCTAATTTAATAAATTTCGTTTAAAAGTGTCACATGAACTTGAAATTAATATGCAATTGACAATTTGATAGATGTATTTAAGGTGACAAATTTACAATCATAGTCGAAATTAATGCTATTTGCAGGAATGGAGATGATTTAAAATTGAGATTCAAAGTTTGAATTCGAACTTGAAATATAAATAAAAAAGAAACATGACATTTTGATGATGAACTTATAATATTATAATTACTGTTGGAAATGACCACAGTACTTTTTTTGGGATTAGACACAGAAGGGATAGATATTGAATTATGCTCCTATTATTAGGCCAAATTTAATAATCAATCTGGTTATCTACCTGGGTTCTCTTAAGCTAGATTATATATAATATAGGCCTCTTTTTAAATGTTTTTTTGCTCTTTTGAATGGCAAAGGTAGCAGCATTCACTGCATAAAAAATAAATAATAATAAATTAGTAATTAAAATAAAATAGAATAAATAATAATAATAACAATAATAATAAATTAGTAATTAAAAAATAAAATAATAGTAAGATAATAATAATAATAATAACAATAATAATAACAATAATAATAAATTAGTAATTAAAAAATAAAATAAAATAATAATAATAATAATAATAATAATAATAATAATAATAATAATAATAATAATAATAATAATAATAATAATAACAATAATAATAATAAGAAGCATGCGGAATAAAGTGTAGCTTTTTATACCGTTGGTCGATCAACAATACCAATACAAGAAATGTGGAATCAAGTGTTCTCTCCGTGGAAACTTTCCGTACGGAGATTTGAGGGAACACACACACATATATAATAATAATAATAATATATACATGTATATATATTCACATTGTGTGCTCATGCATGTGGATCATCATTAAATTGAGGTCCGAATTAAAGGCAGAGCTGATGATGTAGTGCCCCCCCCTCTTGAAGATGCCTGTGTCTGATCCTCTGCTCTGCTCTGCTCTGCTCTGCTCAACCTTTTTTTTAATGTGTGGAGAGAGAGAGAGAGAGAGAGAGAGAGAGAGGTGGTGGTGGTGGTGGTGGTGGTGGTGGTGGTGTGGCCTGGTGCATTGTATCTGTAAATTTTGTATTGCGCGTTCGCATCTCGTGTCGTTTTCAATTGGCACCACTCTCACGTGTCGTTGTCCCGCTAGTTATTATACCAGGGGAGGGGAGGGGAAGGGAGGGGAATGGAGGGGAAGGGAAGGGAAGGGAAGGGAAGGATATGGGCTACTCTTACTCTATATTCACTGTTTTTATATGTAGCTGAGTCAATGTGCGGAGTCGAGTATGGCACCTTGGATCTTTGCTTCAAAAGTCACACCATGAATATATTAGATTAGTTTGTGTCTCTTGACAATGATTTGTTTTATCTTGACAGTTTGTTTTTTTTTTTTTTGTATTTTCCGTTAACTCCGGTATTTATTTATTTTCAAATGTTTTTTTGCGGGATTTAAACCTGCGTTTTTTCGTAGAAATATGAAATCTATCACTATTATATTAGGCCTACGGTTCAATATATATATTTAGAGGGAGAGAGAGAGAGTAAAACTAGTGTGCTCCTAAGAGCTCGGAGCTTCTCGGTGCTTCTAATTAAAAAACCTATCAAATCGATTTCAAATGAAAAATCCAAATTGCTCAATAAATTCTTTATATTAAAGTCTTATAGGATATAATTTTTTTTATATTTTTAGAGTTTTTTTAAGTATTTATTTCAGATTTATTTTCAAATGACCTATTATAATATTCAAATATTTATTAATTTATTATATGTTAGAACCATTTTAAAAAATCTAAAAAAATAGTTAAAAAACTCTAAGAATAGAAAATTTCGGTATCTTATAAGATTTTGATATGAAAAAGTTATTGAGCAACTTGGATTTATCATTTAGAGCCATTTCAATAAAATTTTGAGTTAAATTCATCAAGGATGTTGGTGAGTTTAAGGTTACGCTAACTTTACTCTAGTTATTAAATGACTTCAAATTTTAGTAGTACGAAAATAGCAGTAATTGATGCAACATCGAAAAATACTTAGATTGCATGTAATTATTAGATTATTTATTTGTTCAATAACATACTTCTAAATTTTTTTATTTTTTACTTTTCATTCTTTTTGAAATTCATTATTAAGATTGTCAAAATAATCATTGTCAAGTGATCCCTCCTTTAAAATAAAATTCTCACTCTTTATATATAGATATAAGATATAAAATAATTTATTACAAAATATATAAAATAATAAACAAATATATTTTATCTAGGAAAAAAAAATGATCATTTATTATTTTGCACTTTCATATTTAAATATAAAATGAAAATAAGTTGAGAAAAAAAATTAGCTTTTGATGAGCTTAGGATCATAAAAATACAACTAAAAAAGAAAAAAAAATGTTGGATCTTGAGGGCATGTTAGCAATTAATTGACACCATCCAAAACTTTTTTTATGTAACACGCAAACTTAATTAATGCATACAAATCTAAAATCTTGACTCCATTTCCAATTTCCAATTTCCAATTTGCAATTTCCAATTTGCAATTTGCAATTCCTAAAAAAAAAAAGGCTTAGAAAGAGAGAGGCATCATGACTTTTTGACCCAATTGAAGCCAGCTTGAAAAACGGGTATCTCTGCCTTTTCCCCTTTTTCCGTGACGAGCATCCCACCAATCTCTGTATCCCACCGTGTGGTATTTCCCTGACAGTTGCACGAAAAGATTTCTGAAATTTTCGTCCAAGCCCCTTGGAAAGTTCAATATTACACTGAGAAAAATATAAGACTGTGTTCTCGGTCTGTTTGTCCTACTGGTAAGGTACTTTTTTTTTTTTAAAAAATTTTTGTGGTGTGGTAAGTTTTATAGTTAAATTTGACCAAATTTTTACAGACTTGTTGTCATGTTTAAGTAGGAAAAATTTACTATTAAAGATGAAGTACAGTAAAACTTTTTGGGATTTTAAGTAATTAAACTAACTTATCCTGTTAAACTATACATCCTTGTTAATTATTAATTAGAATATACATTATAAGTTTATTTTCTTTTTGAGATAAAAACGAGGCCAATACTCCCGACTTTATATATCTATAAGGAATTCTTCATCCGGATTCAAATACATCGTAAGTTAGTTAGTTATTAAAAGACAACAAAATATATGATTAAGTCATTTGTTGGTAATATATAATTAATAACATATGAAAAAATGAGAAAGGATTTGAAAACATCATTGTTTTTTTCCTTCTAAAAAAACAACATTTTTTTATGCCATAAGTTGTCATGAGATCTCTAATTTGCATCAAATTTGCAAAAATAGAAACCCCAATAATGAAATCAGAGTATTCTTTTCTGATCTTGGTTATAATTGAATAATTGACATAGTACCTTAGAAGAGATAAATTTGAGTTTGTTTTTTTTGTATATGATGAAGATGCTTTGAAAAATGATTAGTTGATTGTGAGAAATGAATCTATCCATTACAATCTCCACTAGCAATTGAAAATTAATTTGATAATTAAAGTTTGATTTGTCGTTGGCAAAAAGTTTAAAAGCTTTTTAGTGAGAGACGTCCATATCTGACACTACTAATTAATTCAAAAATTGAAAAAAAAAGGACTTGAAGCATATATGCCAAACAATGTATTAGTAATTGTGTGACACGCTGTCAGCATCTGAATTTTCTCAATCTTTTTAATTAGGAGTTGAGATGGTTGTATAAAATGAACATAGAAGCATATTAAAAACATGAATGCCACATTGTATGTAAAAATCCATTAATTGATCGATCAATCGGCCTCATAACGATTAATCGTTTGACGATGTCCTGTTTATTTACCAAAGCATATCATTTATTACAATATTAATCCAAATAAGTAACACTGTGTAGAAGAATACTGAAAGAACATTGCAATTGTTTAAATTACAAATTTTCGAAAATTTGGGACGCATATATTTCAAAATCTAGCTGATTTTTTAATTTCCAAAGAATTTAATTTTCTTCACTAATTTGCTTATTTAAACCAATTGAAAATTTTATCTAATTTTTTTTTGAGATAAAAATAATGATAAAAACCACTCAACTTTAAATGTTCATAAATGATTTCTTATTCGGATTTCCAATCTATGACCTCCCATACATAAAATATTATCTTTACCACTTATTCTAAAAAAATTTATCTATTATTTTGCGTATTTAAAAACGAAAAAAAAAATTAACATGCCTAGCTAATTAATTAAATATCATCCTAGGTTCCCAATCCCATCCTATTAGCACTAACTGCCATTTTGGAAAATGACTGATGTTTTATCTCTATCATCAGTACGAAAGATAAAAAAAAAAAAGTGGATAGTTATCGTACTAAAATATATGCTATGCTTTTGTTTATTTAATTAGAAAGAGCCAATCGCATTGCACTTTTTCTTGCGAGGATAAGCGTTTGATTTGTTGTGCTTTGAGTCTGTGTGGTCGATTCTGTAGCGAGTCACTGTCTGTGGGGCCCACAGGTCATTGGAGTTTTTTTTTTCCCTGCAAGTGAAGGCCCCCTCCCCCCCCCCCCCCCCCCCCCCCCAATTGAAATTTTTCATTTTTTCCTTTAAATTCTATATATTTTCCAAATAAAATACTCTTTGCCCCTCCTATAAAATTGAAATTATATTATATTTGTGATTTGGCTCTCCCTATTCTTATTTACTGATTCCGCCTCGGGGTCTAATTTTTTTAGAAACACGCTAGTTTTACTATATTATTATTGTTGTTGTTATTATTATTGTTATTTTGAGATAAAGATGAGAGTCTGAGTCATTCAACTTTAAATATTCGTAAACGATCTTTCATCCGAGTTTCAAACCTGTGATCTCTCACACGGAGAGCATTGTTTTTACCATTGAGCCACACACTGATTCTCAGAGGTCCCATATTAATTAGTAGCTAGTTGCCTAACAATGGATAATAGATTGACCACGTATCTATTAATTAATTAATTAATACATACTTATCATCAACTGCTGTCTCTTCAGAATATATATTTATTTTAAAGGTGAAAAGATTATCAATCCATAATATTTTTTTATTGAGTAAAGAAAGTGTTTATCTTTTCACATGAAAAATATTATCTTATTTGATTGTGCTATACACATTTCAAAATTAATTTTTTTTTGCGATAAAGATGGAATTAAATGAATAAAATCTCCTAACGTAATATATGCGAGAGAGATTTCTCAATCAAAATTTAAACTTATATCTAAACCAATAATTTCAAATATATATTTTACAAAATAAGAGCTCATCATTCAGCAAAAAAAAACATTAAATAAAGGAAAATACATCAAATTTATTTTAATCACAAACTCGGCCATTTTCTAATTTTTATCGATCTCGGTAGTACGCGATTAATCAATTAATGACTCTTCATTTAGAAGAAATTATTCCCTATTCTTTTTCTTCCAAAGTTCAATATATCCACAGTTCAAATTAAATATCATTGATATGCATAACACGCATATATGTAGCTAAGATCGAATTAAAACCACCAAGCATCTTCAATCGTAGGATAATTTAGTGAGATATTTGCATTGAAATGAGGTGCTAGAGCAATCATAAAAAGTAGACGATTTTATTAGACTTTGAATAATTTAATTACTTTCTTCAAACAAAAAAAAAGAATAATTTAATTACAATTCAGAATTTGTTTCCAATAGATGCATACATAATTTGGCAACTAATTAATGTTACAAGTACTTGAAAAGAAAAAAAATAATTAAAAAACTTCTTAAGATAATAATGGAATAATCAAAACTTAACCAATTTGTACTAGTTTGGTTGTTCATATACCCAAATACTTTTGTCAAAAAAAAAAGAACATAATAATAAAAAAAAGGTCAATTATGGGAATAAACTAATGTGCAAATTGAAATTGAAATTCCACAAGGACTTTTGACAAAATGAAAAAAAATGGGAAATTTTTGGAACCAACAAAGGATTGATGAGGATTGCCACATGCTAATATTTTGGACCATTACTGATCAAGCAATGTAATATATCCAAAAAACAATTTGGAGGAATCTCATGTAAAGAAACAACTCACCTAACTACAAAAGGGGTCTTTTCATGATTAAGATAGTTCCTATGTTTATATTAATTAATCAAACGTGATTAATTATAGCTACCAACCCAACAAATATCCCCTTCTAATTACAGAATATATCTCTTTTGGATTTCTGTCCTTGAAAAAAAAAATACAAATGTAAAAACCAAAGAATCACTTGGCTAATTAATAAATACATCATGCATGATCAAAGGATGGATTGTAGTATCTTGATGGATATCCATTAATTGGATTATATTTTACGAATAACAAACATTAAGGGGGTTCTATAGGCCAATAATTAATACACTAATTAAATTAGTGTAGATTGTACTTAAATAAATACAAAAGAAAAGTTATAAATGTGATTGATTGATTAGTTAATTAATTAATTAATTAATATCTTCTTCATGTGTGCATGTGGGGTACCCAACAATTGTTAGAAAGAATAGTTGTGCATGAAAAGAGAATTAGACAGCTTGCATTTGCAATATATGCTTGCACATAGTGCAATAAACTTTTCAAAACCCTAACCCTAACCCTAACCGATGGATGATCTCATTAGCTTAACAGTAATCAAAAGCATCTTTTTCAACCATCACTACCTTTTTCTTATCCTATATATGGATGATATCTTTTTTTTTTGTTTTTATTTTTTTATTTTTTTAAATGTGACACACACACACACAGAGTAAAGCTACATTGCTTCTATAAGCATTTCAGCTCGAAACGCTTACATGTCAAATTTTAAAATTCTGTGTCCGAAACATCAATCTAAGTAGCTCAATAAATTCTTCATATCAAAATCTTGTAAAATACCAAAATTTACCATTTTTAGGATTTTTGAACTATTTTTAATGAATTTTGGAAGATAACCATTTTTTGTCATTCAAATATTAATAATTTTCTATTATTTTTATGGTCATCTTTCAAAATTCATTAAAAATAGTTCAAAAATCCTAAAAATGGTATACTGAAATTCTTCATATCAAAATCTTGTATAATACTAAAATTTTCTAACTATTTTTTTCAGATTTTTTTTTCAAAATAACCAATTATAATATATAAACTTTCATTATTTTATTATTATTTTGAAACCATCTTAAAAAATCTGAAAAAATAGTTAGAAAACTCCAAAAATGGAAAATTTCAGTATCCTTCAAGATTTTGATATGAAAAATTTGTTTAGCTACTTGAATTTGTCATTTGAAATCGTTTTGATAGTTTTTTGAATTAAGCTCACCAACGCTTTTGGTGAGCTTAAGCTCACGCTAGCTTTATTCTCTCTCCCTCTCTCTCTCTCTCTCTATATATATATATATATATTATACCTTTTCAATTATTTATTTTTCTTTGAAGTACTCCCATTACTATCGGAGCTTAAAATTACTCTATATAACTTTTGACTTAAATTTTTTTTTAAATTACCAATTGACCATGGTGAACAGCATACAAAATATCTTAATTCTATGCTCAAGTTTATTATCCAATGTTGTCCGTAATTGATAACCATACAGATTCGATTTCAGTACGTATTTCTTGTGCGGAGGGAAACTATTAATCAAGAATACTGATGTTCCTCATATATGTCATTATGTGAGTGATTATATTCATTAGCCACTTGATGAAATAATTTAATGACTACATAGATATGATTAAGTATTAATTATTATTACTAATGTCATTTCGAAAATTAAGAGTATGATGAATATGCAATGATGACACGAACTTATCTTAAATTCATTAAGGATATCATATAACAAGGAATTGACACAAGATAAATATTACTTGAGAATCATGATAGCGTATGATATATATCATCCGTGTCATCTGAGTACGTAGGTGTGGTGTACATTGCTAGCTACCGCTCACATCTTATAGGTTGAAATGATTTTGACACTATTGCTAAATGATATAAATATCGTAGGGTCACAAAAAGAATGAGCTAGACCAAGGAACAATGTTATGTGATGACAAATTTAATTTTATGTTTATTGGATAAACATCATTCTCTAAATTGGACTTAAGACAGAGCTGTTGCGGGTTGCTGCACGACATCTGTTACGGGGTGACGTGAGGCGCTATTGCGGTGCGCAACACAGTGCTGCGGGACGTAACAAGAGTGTTACGTGTTGTAACATGTTGGTTATGAGAGCAGTTGCAACTGAGACGGTCTCCAGACGTGGTTCCCAAATGCGGGAGCATGCACAACGTGGGGAACTGACCTATGCTCACCCACATTCTGGGTCGTGTGTAGGGAACCGACCCACGCTTACCAATATTCCAGGTGGGGTGGGACTGTCGAGCCCCTCTCCCAATGCCCTATAAAAGGGGGTGCGCATCCAAAGTTACAAACATCACAATTTCTCATGCCGAAACTCTGTCACTTCACCATCCGAGTCAGTTTTGAGTGTTGAGTGCTATCGTCTGAGAACTCCTAGCAAGGTCACCAGCCGTCGCCTAGCGAACTCTTTGGTAGACACCAATGAAGGACTTCTACGTTGGAGTCTGACGGCATTTTTATGGCAACAATTTCAACATTATTGCTCCAGTATCCAGTGAAATAAAAATACAAACTGTTTGTATAAGTGAATTTAGTTTGATCCTAACTGCGTGAGTAAACTCTTTGATGTATTAGAAAATTTTTGAAATTTTCGATCTCCACCTGCACCATAAAATCCCAAACAACCAACATTTTATATACTGATTCTTGTCAAATTTATTAATTGCCACAAGCTCCACCGGATTCCTCGACGAGCAAGATCGATCTCTTGGCAACTTTAGCGACAAGCCTATCATGCCGATCTCGAAGCCAGCCATCTAATGTTGGTTGAAATTTCCATCCTAATTCCATGAATGTGGAAACCAGTTGTTCTTAGAAAGCCAGCCCGACATTTCCTTCATCTTCCTAAAAAGAGACTCTCACCCAGCGGAATATGCTCAAGATAAGTAGTTCTTGAAAAGAGAGAGAAACTAAACGTTTGGATGAATATATATATATGCTCTGTTTCAAGTTTTTGATCAAGTCAAGTTAAAATTTTCAAAATGTTCATATCTTCTTTAAGAGCAAAGATAAGTCTAATTTTGAATAAGTTTCAAGATCATGTTAACAATATTTCGAAAACAATGAAGGTAATTTAATTTCCATAATAAACACTAATTTAAATTTGAGGAGTCATAACTACATCTATTATCTGCACCCCTTATTTGCATATCAGATGCATTTATATGTTTTTTGTAAAGTATTTATGCTTAATATTAGTAAAAGTGTTTATATCTTTTATGGATAAGACTACAAATTTTAAATTTAAACTAGTAAACATAGTTTCTTATTTCAATTTTTATATTATCATTTAGAGAAAATAATAATAAATACTTTATATACTATGTATAAATATTTTCAATAATAAATACAAATAATAATGGTTTTAAATATGAATACTTGTGGGTACATATAAAGTTTTATAGTATTCCTGAGCACAATTTGCTATTCCGGAAAACATCTCAAGAAACAACTAAACTAAATTAAGTGACTTCTCAAGAAAATGGGAAAAAAGATCCAATCATACGAGGAAATTTCCATTAAATATTTCCTTCTATTTGTCAAGAAATAGAATATACCTATGACATTTTGAATTTCTTCAGTGTATGCAAGAATTCTACTCTAAAGTAATTAGAGGAAAAACATAAATTTGGTACTCACAATTTTAACATGTGTTCCTTGAAATATTTTATTGTAGCTTCTTAGTAACTTCTTATATGATAGATTCTCACCGGGTAACCACCATTAAATATATCTATATATATATATATATATATAATGTGGAAATTTATGGCACCTTAAATTCCTTGCCTTCTTGACCACATTCATATAAATTAATAGAAAAGAATAATGTTCATCTCTTTATGGAGCACCATATAATTTTTTTTGATATAAATGGAGCACCATATATTAATTATAAGATCCTACATGAGGTACACTTTTAGTTACCTTGTGAAGTACGATATATATTTTAATTGAAGGTTTAAAATTAGAAAAATTTCTCTTTTTGGTCCGTGTGGCAGCGGAGCACTGAGAATTCTATATTTCCTGTGTATTGACAGGAGTCAGATTTGAAGGTAGAGGGAGGTAAAATTTTAAAATAAATTGAGATATATTTTTATAATTATTCTTAAAAATTAAGTATATTTATGTAATTATTTATATTAAAAGAATAATTTTAAAGACATATTTTACAAAATATTTTATAGATTGAGATATGTTTTTATAATTATACTAAAATTAAAATATATTTTTATAATTATTTTCATTAAAAATATAATTTTATGAGATATATTTTGCAAAAGAATTTTCAAGGGTTTCTGTAGAAATACAAAAATAATATTGTACTTCAACTCTCTGGATCTAAAGTGAACTATATATATATAAGAATTCTTTAAAGTAGCAAACATTTTTCACAATAAACGCAGTCAACAAGTTGCACAACTAAAGATAAATATGCAATGTATTAATGAAAAGTAAACGCAATCAAGAATAAGTATTTATGTACAAGATGCAATTATAAAAAAATATATATGGATGCACAAGATGATATTATATGCAATGTACTAGCAGCAACAAGTTGCACAAAGATAAATAGGAAACTTAAGTCTACAAATAGCACTGTATTTAATTTGTATTTTTTTTGGCTTTGAGATAATAAAATAATTTTCCCAACATTCAGGTAAAATTATATGTAAACTATATGTAGCAGGATGCCTACCAAAGAGAATTTTGTTTGGTATCTATGTATATATGGTCCTCATGAAATTAAGATGTACGTAATTTAGTTTATTTCTAAGAACTTTATGTTTTTTTTTCAATCTAAGACCTTTACCAGAAATCAATATAACTTTACATTTTGTCATATGCTTCAATATCATATGCTCATAGCTACTTTTTCTTTATCTTCTTAGTGAAATTTTCTATAAATTTAATTCAATGTTGATCCTTGTAACCCATTTCTTATTAAGAAAAGGCGATATCATTAGCATATATGTTTAATTATCTATAATCAACATTGTTTAATTTTTCACGTTAAGTAAGAATATATAACAGAAAAAGTACCAATTTTTAGACTAAAACCTTGAAGCTACTCTCTATTAATTTAGTAAAGGTAGTATTAAAATAATTAAAAGGGTAAGAAAACAAATTCAAAAGATCTAAACCTACTTAAAGTAGTTTGAATGGTCACAAGAATCTTATTAAGATTGTTATTACATTATAGTTGCTTACAACTGTGTATTCTGAGACTCCAATTTTTTATATATTATCTTTTAGTCTCTTACCAGATTCCTCGGAATCAAGATTTTCTATAGCACACACGTTATAATTGTTTCTATTTCGATATACCAAGACATAATGATATGTATACGTATTTTAAATTTTTTAGATAAGAAAAATGTTAGGGAGATATCATCATTGATATCGTAATTGAAACCGATTTTATTATTCATGTTTATGACTTTATTATACAATTTATTTTATACAATATTTCATTATTCAACTAAATATCACTCATTTGAATAATAACACATTTAAATTGAACAATAAATATATTATATAAAATAAATTACATAATAATTAATAAAGTCATTAGCATCAATAATAATTTCATTTAACATTAATAGCAAAATCATATATTGGTGAGAATATCAATGACAATATATCTACATATATATACATACATACATATATATATATATATATATATATATATATATATATATATATATATATATATATAGATATATCAACTCCCTTTAGATACATAAAAAGTAGGTGAAAAAACCAAAATAAAAAGCATGTACACACACAAAGTACTATTTAGTATTTACAATCTGAGCGAAAGACTCACTACACCATGTGGGTTCAGAAACCGTCACAGAGGATCAGATCCAATTCTGTGGAGTCCGAGAGAGAGAGCAGAGCCCCCCAGGAGGTATAAAACTGGAAGAAGAAGAAGAATATTAGGCTCTTTATTTATTTAAATTGTTTTTGAAGGGGGTGTCAAGGCATTGCTACCTAAACCACCCTTTTATTTAATCTCATATCAACTCATCAAATCTCCTCCGTTGATCCATTTGGAAATCGTACAGAATCTAAGCGCTTTTTGTTCCCTCCCCTATTAACCTCTCTAGGGAAAATGTCTCCAAGCCGCAAAAATATACATGCATGTCCCACCACCACAAAATTAAATTTCTCTGTGTGTGTTTGTGTGTGCGCTTTAGTTAATGGAGGTGTGCTTTTCAATTTGCAGTACAACTGTCTTATTTTTGAGATAATACATGCTCCTGTTCATGATAGTACGCTAGCTTTTTGACTAACAATGTTTAAATCCTTTTAATTTGATTGTTAATTGCGTACTATTTAATTAATTTTTTTTAAGAAACAGGCTTTTGCCTGTTCTTATGATTTTATTACTATAAAAGAAAAATTACAGAAAAATAAAGCCAAAAGAGAAGTTACAAGATGATCATATATATAAAACTAAACTAAAGTAGCCCAAACCCTCAAATTAAACTAATATTGTTACATATTAGTCATCCAGCTAGCTGCCTCTTTAGTGAAATTAATTTTTTGATTGAGTGCTATTTTATATGATTGAGGTTGATTAATACTTAATATATAGCAGTTTAATTAATTTATGGATATAATAGTTTTGGTCAAGGCCATAATTAGCTTTTTCCTGCCAGAATTTGACCCAATAATTAAACTTTCAATGCCTTGAATTTGACTGAACCATCTATGTATGATACTAGTATATAAACAAATGCGGATTAGTTTTTAATGATATCTAATTAATTATATATTAGCATGCACACTACCTATATGATGCATGATTGAATGAGAGCTAGCTAGTGTGCTACACGTTTAGATCCTTTTGAAACCAGCAAACTTAATTAGCACCTGATTTTTTTTGGACAATATAAACAATGGTTGTCTATTTTCTATACCAGTAAGGGATAAAAATGAATCTGGCTATATACTGGTTCGGTTTTCCTTGATATATGGTTTCAAGTTTTGAATTTTTATTAGAAGATTTTCATGCATTATATATAGAGGATTCTGTGGGTGGAGAGTCCAAAATAATTTGGTTTCCTTAAATTTATATTAGCTAATTAATTACTTGTACCAAAATACACTTAACTTAATTTAGGCTCTGAATAATATCGAAGATATCACGAATTCAAGTCTCTGTAAATATATATAAACATTAATATATGAAACTTAATTACAAGCCGTCTTCAATTTTGTGTTCTTAAAAGTAGTTTTAGTTTATAATCATATCAGTAATAGCAGCTCACATATCATGCATGAAGCTTAAATTAATCAATTCTTGTTAAAAATGTATACACATAAAACTAGAGATTAACTTCTGCATTAAACTTGTAATTAATTATATAACATGAAGAGAAAATAAAGATAGTTATATATATATGTAGCATCCTATCATATATATATAATTTGCGAATCCAGTCTCTATTGGTATACAACTATGAGCTTGAAATGAATATATAGCAAAGGAATTAATCAGTGGACTGGACCAATGATCCTATAATATATGTCTAGAACCAACCAACCAAACCAAACGAAACCCTACCCGACCCGTTATTGCCCCTATAAATTGAAGAGCACTATACTCCTTCTCATCTAAGAAACAACCTCACAAACTAAAGCACACACACCAACCAGAGAGTAGTTCTCTCTCTCTCTCTCTCTCTACACCTCTAGCTAGAGCAAAGCAAGACCTTATATGGGTGGTGGCCAATCATGCTTCTCCTTCAAAGAACAGAGCTATAGGGATGATGAGCCCGGCTACGAAGTGCCACGCTACACCTCCGGCCGGATTCGACCCAGTGACGAAGACAGGGGCCACTACGTCGGCGATCCTGATGTTGACTTCAAGGCGACTGAGCTCATCAAATTTTACAAGAAGCGGTTCATGGATCTTGAGACCCAGACTGTCTGAGTGTAGTTATATTATATATATTAAGATTGATTTGCTTAATATATATATATATATATGCTTATTATAACTAACTAGGTTGGTGCATTTATATATGATCCAAGTATGCTGTGTATTATAAGTAGTTAAGCTAATCAGGGTATTAATTAAGATGTAATTTTGTGTGTGCATGGTATTCTCTTGCTTGTTTGCTCCTTTGTTATTATTTCTTTTATCAACTAGCTAAACTCCCTTATGAGGGAACAAATGTTGTAGATGAGGAATAAGAAATGAGTACATATATATATATCTTTGTCTAAATGAGTACATGTATATATCTTTCTCTTTTGTTTTTTCTCTAAGTTTAATTTTTTTTTCTTCTAAATTGCATGCAAAAGTTACATCTTTCTATCTTCTTTTTGTAAATTACCTCTCATAGTAACCTTAAAAAAAAGTTACCTCTCATAGTGTTCTTTAGATTTGAGGTATAAACAATTCATTTCGTTTTGAGCCCAATATGTTGTTTGTTATTAATTATATGTGTGCTAGCTTTGTACGTCCCCACCCTCCTTTTTATTTTTCTATATATATTTCTTGCTTTAGTAAGTAGAGTCTTTATATGGAATCAAATATTTCAAGAGCTATAGAATGTTTCTTTCACAAACAATGGTTACTTTTTTCTCTTGTGCATTTAGTTGTTTTCATATACATATGATTGTGTAAAAATCAATCAACCTACAGGGAAAAGTTCAAATACAAGGACATGATTCTCTTTATCTTTTTTTGAGAAAAATATAAGTTAGGGCATCAGAAAATATCTTGCACTATTTGATTTATTATTTACTGAAAGCCCCAGTACATGATGAGAATAACTGGTTACTCTTTTTTTTTTTCATCAAATTAAATTTTTTTTAACAAAACTGGTTTTACTTTTTTTTTCCTGTTCTTTCTTTGATTTGATTAACTAACTTGGTTAATATACTGGATCAATATTTTCACATATATATCTCACCAAGAAGTGAAGAGTAATAACATAAAGTAAAGTGAGAATATTTTCTTAACACACAGACACACAGACACACACACACACACACACTGCTAATTAATTAACAACAATAGATCGGATGTCATTTTAAAAAATATTCAATTAATTATACTTCATCGTCACGCTATTAGAGCTATATATCCAATCATTCAGTAATTAATATATCCTGTTTAAGTGAAATTTGGCCTTGTTTTCATAAGTGATGACTTCTACTTCGATTTTATTTTTAATTTGCTGTGTATTTTTATGGCCAATCGGTACAGCATAATGGTAGAGGTGCTATATAGTTTTTTTTTTTTCTTTTTCGGAGGATTAGTTTTCATCAGTTGTAACAGAATTTATAATCATGCGCTTTTATTTGAACGTTCATAAATACATATACTATCATTTTCCTGTTGTGATATCGACATTTGATATCATATACGGTTGTTTTTAGTTCTAAATTATATTGTTTTTGTGCATTAATTCATTGATCATTCCTGCTGAAATATTGTCTGATACCACTCTTTTCAATACGGTATATATTAAGAACAGAAAGAAAACAAAGACAAAATGACTTCCTTTGTCTAGAACACTATATGAAAATGGAACGAAGATATATCCTGAAATAGATAAAAAAAAATATACATGGAGGGAGATTGAATATATATACATATATATGTTAAAACAAGCTTATTTGAAAATTTTGTTCAAATTTTGTCAAAATAAAAAGAAACATAAAATGAAGATACTTTTTTGTGGACTAAATATGGTGATAATTAATTCGAAAACTGATTAATTAATCAGTCCTATATATCATCAAGTGATTTTCAATAGTTCAATTCTATTGATTTTTTATTAACAAAATTAGTTTAAAATATTGTACGTGTACACAATTTTATAAAAATCTTATGTCTGATTCTATTCGATGAAATGCACACCTTGTACTTATTATAGGTTTACACACTTTTACATTCACTATCAGAAAAAAAGCTTTGATAACGGTTATAAAATACATTCAGCACCGGTTATAGAATCGGTGTCAATGAAAGGGTCGTTGAAAATTAGCAACGGTTGTTCGAATAATCGTTATTAAAAGTAGAACCTTTTGCACCAGTTATTAACAAATAACCGTTTCCAAAAGTGACATTTTGCACCAGTTATTATCAAATAACCGGTGTCAAAGGTTACTTTTGACACCGATTGTTATCAAATAACCATTGTCAAATGATAACTTTCGACACTGATTTCTACTAAACAACCAGTGCTAAAGTGATCCTTTGACAACGGCTACAATTCGAGGAATTCTCCCCCCAAATGTTAGGCACTCTATCACCAATCTGAGTTTCTTTTTCAACTTGATTTGCTTCAAAGTTATCAATCCCGAAACACTGGACGATTTACACGCGGACATCATTTTGACCTTCTGTGAACTCGAAATGTACTTTCCGCCCTCATTTTTTGATGTCATGGTACATTTAACAGTACACTTGGTCAGGAAAATAAAATTCTGTGGCCCCCCCATTCTTGCGGCACATGTATCCTTTCGAGAGAGCAATAGGTCAATTGAAAGGAACTGTCCGAAGCCGGTCTCGGCCTGAAGGAAGTATTGTTGAAGGGTATGTTGCCAAAGAGGTCATTGAATTTTATACAGATTATCTAACCGACGTTGAACCTATTGGCCTCCCCAAATCTCGGCATGAGGGTAGACTCCAAGGTGCCGGTACAATTGGGTACAAACTTGTCAAAGCAGATCATGAGTTGCGACAGAAAGCGCATCTCAAGATCCTACAACATCTCGCCGATGTGGCCCCGTACGTGATTGAGCACTTAGCCGAGCTGCGACAACAAAATCCCTTGAGAAGTGAATGATGGGTTATCAATGAGCACAATGTAACATTTATTAAATGGTTCTAAGATAGAGTCAATTCCCAGACATTTCAGACCGTCAGTGAAACACTGAAATGGATGGCATATGGTCCCAGAGCGACAATGCATACCTACTAAGAATACGATATAAATGAATTTACCTAGTACACAAGACAACATGACAATAAGAGTATTGTGCAAAATAGCGGAGTGACATTGATAGATTTATAGGTGATCAAAATACTTCAATTTCATATTATGGTTGGATTAAAGATATATGGGAACTAGATTACGTGAAATTTAGAATCCCCTTTTTTTTGTAAATGGATTGAGAACCGACGTGCCGAAAGTTATCATTTGACAACAGTTATTTGATAACAACCGGTGCCAAAAGTAATCTTTGGCACCGGTTATTTGATAATAACCGTTGCAAAATGTCATTTTTGGAAACGGTTATTTGTTAATAACCGGTGTTGAAGGTTTTACTTTTAATAACGGTTATTCAAACAACCGTTGCTAACTTTCAACGACACTTTCATTAGCACCAATTCCATAACTGGTGCTAAATGCATTTTATAACCGTTGTCAAAACCCTTTTTTCTGATAGTGTTATCTTATATTGTATTTTTGTTATTCAACCTAAATACCACAAGCACTAATTTACATAAGAACTCATTTAAATTGAATAATAAAAATATAACTCATTTAACTTGAATAATAAAATCAGTAACGTTAACGATATCGATGAAGGTATATATCTACAGCTAGCGTAGTCACAATTAATTAAAGCAATGCTTCCAAACTAAGGAAGCTCCACTCTGGATTTATCTGGAGTCCATATATAAATTAATCCAATAATGACAATAATGCTAGCTACATGATGACTTCATGCATCGATCTTCCATATATACTATTACATAGTTTTGCAATGAAGAACTCGTAAGGGTTAAGCTTTGGTCTCTTTACCATCTTTCTGTCTTTGTAGCTCTCAAAGTAATATATTCTACTCATCATTCATGGTTTGCCTTTTGCCAATTCCCCTTCCCCAATTATTTTCTGTACTCCCTCTTTCTTTTGTCTTTAACGTGCCCTAGCTAGCTAGTAAAAACTAACTTCAGATTGATTATTTTGGATAAGAGAAAGAAATATCTCGAAGGATTCAAATCTATTTCATGAAAATGACCTAGCATTGCAACTGGGTTAAAATGTCGCATGTCCGTTTCGGCCTTTCATCCAAATCAATGTTTTGATTTTGGGTGGTATTGAAAAGGAAGATAAATTCCAAGAATATCAGTTCAGATAAGATCACACATTGATTTTTTTTTTCATAATGAAATCAGTAAAAATATAAGAATCAATCTTTGGTTTAGTGATAAAATAATATTTTTTATATGAGAGATCACAAATTTGAAATTCGGATGAGGAATTTTTTATGAACATTTAAATTTTGATGATTTAAATTCCATCTTTATATATAAAAAAAAAGAAATAACAAGAAACAGAGCAATGGTCAGTTGCACCTGTATATATATAGTTTTCAAACAATCATGACCTTTAATTTAAGAGGGCTTTGTTTTGTTACTTAATTAGGTATATATCAGCAGAACTTTTCAAGGTTATATGACTAACTTGCAAAAAATGACTTCCTTATTAAGGTTTTCTATAATAACACAAAAACATTGTGTGATATATATGTTAGTTTCTCATGTATGTTATCATTACTAATTAATACTAGATTAATTGAAATCTACTGCCTGAAAATTAGGAAAATGCAGCACAAATCTAAAAATAAAGGTGAAATTCAAATTTCTTTGTTTTTTTTGTATATCCACTTTTTGAATGAATGATATTTTAAACTAAAAAAGTACAAAATTCCTATATATATGTGATTTACATTACTTCCTAATACACTTACATTAATTACAATATGTGATTTTCTTAGTAAACCTTAAAACATGTTTACATCATTGAATTTTTACAAGGTCTTCACAAAGTCGAAATATAGCACTGTTTTGTGTGTTTGAAGAAAAACTAATGTAGTTCACATTTAACCCAATATATAGAAGGTAGCAAATAATTGTGTTCTTGGGGCGCTATAGCCTCTCATAGCAGATATGATTGTTTCACAATATTTTGTAAGTTCTATCCGTATACTTGACAACATATAAATAGGAAATATAAGTTATATATATTGGCAATGTAATTGTTTGACAACCAATCCAACCAACTCAAAAGACTTTAATTAAGAAATTTCGATATGTTCTTTATGACTTAATTATTAGGTCGTATATTAAATAAGATTCAATTTAAAAGTCGATTAATCATCCATCAACGCTAGAAAATTAACAGTCGGGCAAGTCAGATCGGGTCGGACTAATTTGACTTCAAAGAATTATTGGGTTTCAGATTCAGTTAGATCTAATAGATGACTTTAGTCGTGTTTAAGTTTTAGATCGTTTTGGGTCGAGTCTCGATGGGTTTGGATTAGTATGATTTTAGAAGAAATTAGGTCGGGACGGGTTTGAGTCAGATCGGATCGGATAGGTCTTTAAAGTCAAGTCAGACTTTGCCACACTACTATGATATCCACCTTGATATCGACACTGATATCTGTATACCAACAACATGATAGACACATATCATTCATCATACTGACACTACAATGGCTATTATATCCGGCATTTATATCTTTGCATTTAATAATGTTATTTTGATATTTATGTCTTAAATTTTAAATGATTTATAATGTTGAATAAAAGAATATAGCTAAGGTAGTAAAATAAAAAAAAGTTTTGCAACTCTTCTTAAATTAAAAATAAATCGAAAACCGATTTTTAATTTAATAATTAAAATAATATTTTCATGTTAGACAGAGCAGGTTCTGGCACATTGAAAATTTGAATTAAAGAATCCTTTGAGCATATTTAAAATTTGAAAAATTTGATGCTATTTTTATCTCAAATTGAAAAGGACCCGATTAATTTATTGCTTTTCATTCTTTTGGATGGGACCACTTATTCGAGCTGATATTTGATTGAAAACAAACTTGAAGAGGTTCTAGCACATAAAAGCATCAATCGAACTTCAGAAAAACTGAGATTCTCCATTTTCTCCATTTGTGCCTAGTCCTTTTGTTTTCTTATAAATATTAACATAAGCTGACTGAAATTATCACAAAGAGTAATTCTAATATATATTTAATTTTTATAGTATGTATTAACTTTTACGATATATATTTTTAAAGAATATCGTTGAAATTTTAAAATTGTTCAATAGAAGACAATATCTTTTAAATTGATCAAAATTTAATATTATCTAAATAACTACAAATACATTTATAATTTTAGTTTTTTAATTTGAACATTATTTCTCAAAAATATGTACCGTGGGAGTTGAATGTATCATAAAATTAAATATACGCTAGAATTACTCTACCACAAATTAATGGAGTGATTGGGTTTGACTTATAAAGTTGTCGCTCATGGATCGGGTTGGATTGGGTCAAATTTCGGATCGTTTAGTTTTGGAATATATTCGGATTTCAAGTGGATCAGGTTATGGATCGGGTTGGGTTTGGATTAGTTTGACTTTTAAAAAAATTCAGGTTGAGTTGGTGGGTCGGAAGGATTATTCGAGTTAAGTTAGATTCTTTTACTGCTAAAATGATATTAGACGGGCGGATAAGGTTGGGGACATGACATATGGGATTGGGTCAGATTAGATCAAGTCAGTTTGACTTTAAAGTACCATCAAGTTACTAGTTTGATCAAATTGAGTGGATGACTTTAGTCATATTTGGATTTTGAGTCATCCCAGATCAAATTATGTGGGGTTTGTATTAGTGTGATTTTTCAAACAAAAAGATAAAGAAATAAGTTAGTACAAATTTGGATCGGATCAGTTTTTATCACCTCTGCTTGTATGTTAAACATTAACCCCATAGCACCTTTGCAAAATTGGACTAGTGTGATTGCTATTTTTGGCCCCTACAATAGAAAGCTAAATTGTGAAAGAGAAACATGATAGACACGTATATATATCCAGTATATATATCCCTCATTTATATATATCCCTCATTTATAACTTTTGCATGTAATGATTTTATTTTAATATTTATGTCTCAAATTTTAAATGATTTAGAATTTTAAGATAAAAAAATATAGCTAAGGTAGTACAATAAAAAAAAGTTTTTCAACTCTTCTTAAATTAAAAAGGAGTAAAAAAACCAACATTTAATTTAATGACTACGATAATACATGTATTTATGTGAGATGTTGTAAATTCTAAATAAATTAAAGAATTTTTTGTGCATATTTAAAATTTGAAAATTTGATTCTATTTTCATCTCAAATTGAAAAGGACCCGATTAATTTATTACTTTTCAATCTTTTGGGTTCGATGGGACCACTTAATAATAAGGGGATGATATTTAATTGAATACAAACTTGAAAAGATATTCTAGCACATAAAAGCATCAACCGAACTTCAGAAAAACTGAGGTTCTCCATTTGTGCCTAGTCTTTTTGTTTTCTTATAAATATTAACATAAGTTAATTGAAATCACTACAAAGAGTAATTTTAGTGTATATTTAATTTTTATAGTACATATCAATTTGAACGGTACATTTTAAAAAAAAATACCGTTAAAATTTTAAAATTATTTAATAGAAGATAAAATCTTTTTTAAATTGATCAAAATTTAATACATAATTTATATAAATAACTACACATATATCTATAATTTTATTTTTTTAATTTGAGCAATATTTCTCAAAAATATATACCGTAAGAATTGAATGTACCATAAAAATTGAATGTATTAGAATTACTCTACCACAAATTAATCGAGTGAAATCTTTAATATGGACACATGATCAATGGATTCGACGGATTTGAAAACTTTTGGGAATCTTCAAATTAAGATGGATTTAAATATATACCATGGATCCTGTTGAAGATAAATATTTTTATAGTTCCTTTCCTTTATTGACCCCATTAAAGAAGTTGAGTATTCTCAGATTCCATGCAAAAAATCTCGTAGCATATGGAAAAAATATAGCTTTCACCAAATATCATATCATATATATAGTACACAAACTATTAAAAATAAACCAACATTTATTTCATTCGTTCTGATCAGATTAAACAATTAAAAAAAAATATATGCATATAACAACACTGATGATATCATTGATCTTCTTTGAAATTGAATGCATGAAAGCATGAAAATAAAGTTGATATATATCCATATATGGTTCCATAAATTCAAAAGGGAATGAGCTAGTAAAAAATGAAGTAGAAATTAACAGAGACAATTTCTGGGCAATTTACGGAGGTGACTTTGGAGGCTTAATTAAGTATCTATATTAGTAGAGGCGATCTGATAAGCATGAGATGAATCCGAGAAAGGAGAAGGAATCCAAAGGTTAAAGGTAGGTGAAGGAACTAGCGTTGGTTGATACATCTCACTCGAGAGAAAAAGTTGCACCTCTTTGCCCCTTTGGCATATGCTTCACCTACCTAATGGAGATAGTTTCTAGGGATCATTAATTGATTTCCTTTTTCCTTTTTAATTTCCCTTTTTACCAGATTTTTGTGACCCTCAGGAGTATCTAATCCTCACAAACACAAATTGTAGTGCAGATCGATCACTTCTAAATTACAATTTGCTCTTTTTTTATCGATCGATCCCTTTTTATTATTCCCGTGCTGGTACCATATATATATAGCTTTCTCATCAATATACATGGTACGTTGGGGCCATATCCTCCTGCTTAGTGGCTAGCAGTACTGTGCCATAGGAAGCACGAGGGGTCCGTCCGGTACGGTGCCCTTTGGTTCGGCTGATCAGCTAGTTCTACATCCATTTTCAGTGATGGATATTTGTGTGTTGCGCATCGTCAATTAATTTCAGTCTCTTTATTGAAATATCTATCCAGTGATCGGCATGGCTGTAGTGCGCTAGCATCGGAACATAATCGTTTGCTTGTGCCCTATCTGATCAGTATTCAGTACCACTTGGGTCATCATGCTTTAAACATGATCAAATTAGGGTTATGAAATGAACTTTTGCATCCAATAATTAAGTGGTACCAACTACCAAAAGGATGATCAATTGCTAATTAGTTTAATTTGATCTGCATACTCGTTTGTCTAAATTTACTATATATATATATACATAGTATATATATATAGATACCTATCTTACATGTTTCTGTATAGTTCCTCTGTACATTACAGGTTTCATACTCTTTACAAATTAAATTTCAATAAGATACGTAATTTTCATACATATATGATATTGTTTTATCAGAAAGTTGGCGGTTTTATGGTAGTATATCTTAATATCTATATATTTCTTCTATAGTATAATGTAGCTTCAGTCTGTGGTTGCCACAGAAAAACAGGAATTGTAAAGAACGGTTGATGATACTAATACAAAGATAATTACTGTGTGAAGGGGATTGATTCAAGATAATAATAATAATATTATTATTTTTTTTTACTCTGATACTGCACGGAAGTAATTATTGCGAGATTAATTAGCATCTAGTGAAAAAAAAATGAGAGATGGATTCAAGTCCTGGATAAAGCAGCATCTTAATTACTGTATATATGATTAGACTTGACAAATTACGACAGATAGAAATATTTTTTTAACACCTCCCAATTGGACCAATCAATTAATTAAAGAATGATCTTAGTGTGTGATTTTATCTGTCAGGCATGAGGCATGGAATCCAATTTTCACAAGCTAGCTAGCCATATTTATTTTTTTATTTATTAATTGTGCGCCTTTCAAAATTCGTACATAGTATTAGTACCCCTTTTTATTAGCATTGACACGTGGATGGAGGAGAGCCGTTGCTATCTAAAATTGGTCAAGGGGTTGTCTACTCCTTTCTCTAAAAATGGTCTAAACTTTCTGTCCCAGGGAAATATTATTATTCTCATTTTGGATGGCATGCGTGCATTAAGGACTGAATTATTTGGTATTATTTATTTTGAGTAATTATGTTATGAATTAAGATTTTTTATGATTATTGTATTTACATGAATCACGATCGTTAATTATAGTGTAATATTTTCATCTATGATATAAATTTTGATTCAAAGCAGAATTAGCTTTGTTTTATCACTTAATCGGGTCGAAAATTGTTAGCTACAAAATTAGTCATGAAAATTGCAGTTAATTTGGATGACAGTTGCAAGTTCATAATCTATGTCAAGATAGGATTTATTAAATAAAAAAGAAGAAGTTTAGCCCTTTCCTAGAAAAAGAAATATATTTTTTTATCCGCACAAAGGAATTATTTTTGTTGAATACAAATATTTTTTGAGTAATTTAACTCATATAATATATCTAGATTAAGGTACATCTTTTTAATGTATTTTTTTAAGAATCTCAATTAAAAAGAAATTTTTAATTGGAAGCTAAATTCTAAAGTACACCGTGAAATATATATTGAGAGGGGTCAACTTTATTTTTGAAAATAAATTAAAAAAAAACTACTTTTTGACTAATCATTTAGGGAGTTGATATACAGATGCCATCATCAATGTCAATTTTGTTATTTAGATTAAATGAATTAGTATTCATATTAACAGCTTTATTGTATAACTTATTTTGTATAGTATTTTTATTATTCAACTTAAATAAGTTATTATTCAGAGAAGTTAAATAAGTTATTATTCATAAGAGGAAATTGCTAGAGAGCATGAATATCTCATCTTCTAGTTGTAATTGGCACTGTTCTTAATTTCTCTGAAGAGGAGAAGATGAGATACTATACTGGATGTGTCCATTTCTATTGTTTTGTTGATCCGTTTTGTTAGAAAAGAAACTAATATTATAATAATACTACTTTGATAACAATTCCATGCAATTCTCTAGATCATATCGGTCGTCAACTCTCATCAATGTTACCATTTGCTCATTTGCATCGATTGGCAAATTAGTCATTGACACGTTTGATGCTTTGTGAACCGCAGGTTTAGCACAGTGGTGATAGGTCTCGCCTCTTTATGAAGAGATACAAATTCAAGTTCCGTAAAAAATATTTGAAAAGAAATAAATGTCGGGATTAATTGGGAGCTTATATCAAAACAAAAAAAAAACAAAAAAAAAAACGTTAGATGCTTTGAGATGCCACCTCATCTTTGAGAGGTCAATTATGATGGAACTAGAAAGTTGCGAGTATGCACAGGAGCTAATTTTGGAAAATTTTGCATCATCTCCATTTCATTCAAGACATGTTTGTTAGTTGTGTGAAAATTATTATAGAGTTGAAAAAAAGGATCTTGCAAGACTGTTGTAGCTTTTATTTAAGTGTGTGCTTGAGTCCAAACAATATATATATATATATATATATATATATATATATATATATATATATATATTGTTGATGAACGGCTGATTTATTAAGCTTTCAAATATTTTAGGTGTATTGTTTCGAACCAGTTTTAGAACAAACAAGCGTGGAACAAAACATAAATACGTTTGAAGAACAAAAACAAAAAAAAAGATTAAAATAAGGTAAAATGTTAGCTGTAGACATATCAAAACCAAAAGAAAATGAAATATATAGTTAGACATTTAGACTTGAAGTTTGAGGAATAAAATTATAGAATATTGAAAATCCGAATGTTTGAACTTTAAATGTCACAAAATAAATAAGTAAAAAAACAAAATTGCACCAAAAACAATGGACTAATAATGTTTAATAGCATGTGTACTGGATTGCGTGCAAATATTGGTTTTCTATGATCCTATGATCCTATTCCTATCTTCTCAAGTTCATGAAAACCCTCTACCCCACAAATGACCCATTAAAGAAAAGCTGCTGATTTTCTGACAAGTGAACAGAAATCACGCATGCTTCTGTTCATTTCATTTCTTTTCTAGTTTGATCACTTTTTCCTCTCTAGAATTGATATCTCTTCGTGTCATTTCTTCTCTCCTCTTTTGAAAACATCAAAACAAATAGGTGAAGAAAACTTAACATAGGATAAAGTAAGTGTTACACTTTATTATCTCTGTAATGATCTCTGTTTATCTAGTAGACTTTATATATGTTGGTATTAACATAGTAGAAGAAACAGAGAAATAGGAAACAACTGTCTTGGTTAATTTCCTTTTCTTTTTTCCCCTCTCTTTTAGATTTGAGCAAGACATGGCAAAGTTCTTCAGATTTTTTCTTCATTGCTATGAAGAGAGGATGGTATTAAATTAATTACTTCCCATCAATGCTTTTCTTTTCTTTTGACAAGCTGTTGAATTTATCACGTATGCATGCTCTTTAGCATCATCAAAAAAACGACAGTATCCAGTTTAAGGTTTTTGAAATAGGAAAAATAGTGTGTGATACACTGATTGAAAGTAGAAATGTTATATCCATAATCTCCTCTTTTTTTCCCAAAAAAGGGGCAATGCCACCCATATCCACTGATTAACAAAAGTACCAATGTTACAAAACAAATACAACTAGTACCTACTTCAACCTACTGGCATAATTCAACTATTTGTTGAAGGTAGTTGTTTGAGGTACTTAACCCAAAAAAGTTGATGTTTAGGATTGAGCATGTTGCATATGCTGTAATCCTATGGTACCGGGTTATGGTACTGTCAGAATAGTTAAAAACTAATAGTAGGTTAAATAGGTAATTTTTTGTGCTTAGAGTACTGGGATGTAGTATTCAAAAACAGTTTTAGTTTCAATAAGATACTGGTGGGATCCCACTATTTTATATATATATATATATTTATATATGTCTCTGAGAAGTCTAAAGTGTGGATTGCACTCTAGTCAAATCTTAACACAATAGCGCTATAATGCAGAAAATCCCTGTCAAGTTTGCACAGCTACTGACAGATCAATCAGACACTGCTGCCAACACAGCCTCAATATCGAGCCCCTTAGGGAAAATGTGGCATGTGGAGCTCAGCCGGGACAGCATAAACACATACTTTACAAAGGGATGGCCTGAGTTTGTGGAAGCCCACCAGATAGAATTTGGTTACCTGATGGTGTTCTCTTATAAGGGGCAATCCAATTTCTCTGTTGAGATCTTTGACCACACAACTTGCCTCAAAGAGTACAACCACATATCATCTGGTAAAAGAAATGATCAGAGAGATTTACAGTTTCCGGAAGGTCGGCTTACCCATGATGTTTCTCCCAACGGTTAGTTGTAGGATTGCGTATCTGTGGGTTACAGTTCTGGTTAATTCTGGTCAGGAATTGGGAGGATCTTTTGTAGAAAAGAAAATAAATATAGGTGAAAAAACATTGACCCTCTCAGCCTGATGATCATAGATTTCATTTTTACCAATGGGCTAGCGGCTGATGCTTCTATGAATTAATCTGGACAATTTGAAGTCTTACCTGCTGTTTTCTGTTCAACAACAGAAACAAGTTATCCTGATAAACTGGACAATTTTTTTTATTAAGTACTAAAATAATAGGTATGACCTTCATCTGACGTACTTGTCACCTTCCAGTAGGTTAAGAAAATACTCAGCAGTTTGGTCTAAGCCTTCTCATCTCAGGTCGAGCCTCTTGAACTTGTTCTTTATGTGCTGTAAGAGTTTTGGTCTAAAATTCATGCTGCACTGGGGCTACAACATCATCTTATGGATGAAAAAATGGTTAAAAAGTCCCTTGTGGTTGTATTTTTTTTTCAATTAACATATTAATAGTACCTGCTCCAGGAAGCAACTCCAATACCAAATATGAAGATGGAAACTCTGAATACACCACAGAAGGAAATGAGACTGAAAGTTCCTGTAGTAATTCTGAAGATTTTGACTCTTACGATACTGGATCAACTGGTAAGAATATAGGAAGTTGTCAGATATTTCAATTTTATCAGTACGTACCAAATTGAATGATATTTTAATTTTGGTACTCATTTTTCTGTATTTTTTGGCATGTTTGTACCAGCAGTAGTATGGACTATTCGTTATAAGTTAAGTTTTGACTGGAGAAAATAGCACACAATCAAAAATTTCTTTTAGAAGAACCCAATACTTTGCATCATCTGATATTTCTCTTTGTTTATTTTTATATCATCACACAGTACCAGACACCACTAGAGTGAAAGATTTGAAGAATGGAAAGGGCAAGAAAGGTTTGTCAATTTATGAATCAATCTCATGCATTATTCATTGTAAAAAGTAAAAAACCTTAGAAGGGAAAAATTGTGATCATACTGGTATCCATTCAGCATGAACCCAAATTTTAACTGAACAATTGCAGATGTAATCGGTACACCTTATCAGCGTGAAGCAACTAAAATACATCTTGGCTTCACCCATCTTAATATTTATTCAAATTTGTTAATTAAGGTATACATTTATCATGCAGCAAAAAGACCTTCTAATGTGGATAAGAAAACCCAAAATTCGGATAATGAAATTAAGTTGCATAGTGGCAGAACAGTAAATGGAGGGGTCAACCAGAGAGGCAAAAGATCCAACAACAGTTCTGAACTTGAGAAGAATGTAAATTCCAATGCATTGTCAATACCGGGATATATATTCAAGACCATCAGTGAAGCATACAACTTAAACTACATGGTAGGCGTACTCTTTTTCTCCCTGCAATTCAGAGTAAAACAAACAAACAAAATACAATTATTGTTCCTCCTGGTATTTCTATTGTATATTTCTTATTACATTTTTTTTATTTTTGTCTTATTTTTGGTGGATGGAGCTAGGGGGTTTTAAGACAATTTTCTAATTTCCAATATTGACTCTTCTTTCTTTGCAGCCCCTGAAAAAGGCCTTCTGTGACAACTCAAAATATCAACTAAGACGCGGCATGGCCATGGTGAGGAATGAAAATCTAGAGGCATATCCTGTGAGATACAGAGTTTGTGGCACCTACAATTTTCTTGGGAAGGGATGGAGGAAGTTTTGTGATGCCAACAATGTTCGTATGGGCGACCGTTGCCTAATTAAAATTATTGGCGACAATGAATTCCTTGTCAGTGTCAAGCACCACTAGCTAGTTGTAGGCTTGTCGTTGTTTTCTATTTATTCTACGTACGTATGTTGTAACTGACTTGTAGTACATTGATCCAAATTCTTACATATTTGGTCATCCTTGTTTCAGTGTAGCCAGTGGTTTTTCTATATGATTCGTGTATCGTTTTATTGTAGATTTAATTTGGCATTAAAAATTGTATCAGTTGAGGTGTTCTATGCACATTGTATGCATGGCAGTGTCACACTGAGATCTTGTTAATGTTAGTTTGTGACAGCTGATCTCTCGAGTCACTAACTTATGATGGGAACATGTATGTAAAGAAATCAAATGAGGTTATGTAATTGTAACATGGAACTGCTAATGGCTGGTTTCAAATGATCAGTGTGGAATAAACTAGTGTTGATTTAACTATTATCATGTATCAAAATAATTGTGCATATAAATGGCCGGTAGTATGTGAAAAACCTGATGAATTTTGATACTAGTATGTGGGCATACATGATAAGAAAACACCAAAAAAAAAAATCAATGCTAACAAGTTTAGTATGAATGAAGGAAAAAGAGAAAAGAAGCAGATTATTTTGATGCTTGTGGTCTCTAGGTAAGTGGGGGCATTAAATTGATGTTGGGCTCAGGTTATTAAATTGCAATGTCTGTGACTGGTACCATGTTGAAATTGGTTCTGGTCTTTGGCATAATGGTATGTGAAAAAGAACGCTCTTGGGCCTTTGAGGTATTGGTATTGAAGCAATTGAACCACAATTATCTCCAACACAAGTAGGCTTCTAGGCCCAAGTAACATTTCGGTTCAACTAAATAAGTCCCAAACTGTCAAGGAACGCTCATGGCAGAGAGGCAGAGAGTAGAGAGGACTGAGTAGACATGTTACCCCTTCCCGAAATTTTTGTTCCATTCTCCTCTCTCTCTTTCTCTCACTCTCTCTTTCTTATCATCATCACTGATTCACTGATGTTACCATGTTTAGCCTGGATATTAAGCTGCCCCTCCCTTTTTGGTCATGCTTCCATCAAAATTCTGCATCCCAATGAGGCAATGACCTTGACAAGCTCCTACGGTATTTACTGACAACTCTTGTCTAACTCTTCAGTCTTTAATATTTATATCATTCATAATCAAGTCGGATGCACCTATTTCCTTCTCGATCTCTACATTCTGAGCTACCTCACATTCACAGTCACAGTCACAGTCACAGCATGAAGAGCCTCTTGCCATTCAATCCTGAACCGTTTGATTTAAATTTCTAAGAAACTGGCACTTTTAAAAATTCATAAGGAATGTTACAAATGCTACCTTTGAGAGTTACTGCATATATAGGAGTAGGAGGTGAAGAGTAACAGAGTAACAGTTCCAGATTTGCATATTTGTTTTTAATTTTCCTTTTTTTTTCCTAATAAAGACTAGTCAGTCTCTCATTTCATTTCCTGCAAAAGGAAAAAAAAAAGGGGCCTTGGAAATGACAACCACTGCTCCTGTTTCACCCCTTTTTTTGCAAATGGTACCTGTCAGTTTTGATTTGTCCTTACTTCTTGCTTGCTCTCCTATATATATTGGTACTGGTGATTGGTGAACGTTCATTGGCTAACTTATATATTCTTATATGCTCAATAGCTCCTCTTTTACTACCTGAAACACCAAAAGAAAATTTAGTTCTCCAGTAAGACTATCATGGTGAGAGCTGGGTGTTCTAACACCTCTTTTAGACCCCAATTTGTCACCGAGTTACAACCTGCTGATCATGACAAGCTGGTAATTTGTTATTTTTATCTTCTTTTTTGGGTGATATTAGAGCCTATGGCTAGCTGGTATATACCTAATTATCTAGTTTCAGTACAATCTACGCGATCATATTTTGAAAAAAATATATAATGATATATACTTCAACTGAACCAAATTTCTCCTTTCAGAAACTTCCGTCAGAATTCATGATGTATATGGAAGACGAAGACAAGAGTCGTCCGGTTGCAAGTGTCTTGAGCCCTCTTGGAAAACCTTGGATTATCAAGTTAAGCAAGGATCGCTCAGAGACCTTTTTCAAAGGAGGTTGGCCTGAGTTCTCCAAATTTCACAAATTAGAGGCGGGCTTCACACTGGTGTTTCGGTACGAAGGCAACATGGTTTTTACTGTCAAAGTGTTTGATTTGAGTGGATGCCTGAAGAATTACAATCAAGTTGCACTGGCTGTTCTCAGGAGAACAGGATTCAATGACTCGAGAGAGAAATCTCCAGCAAAATGTGCAAGTGTTACGGAAGGCAAGTAACAATATCTTTTTTTTTTTTTGTGAAGTGCCATGTTACAATTATTACACCTTTTGTGCCCTTTACTATTAAAATTTTGATTGTTGTATTGAACTGTAACTCAATGTTAATCCAAACAAGACAAGAATGAGATCTGACAGTACCCAGCCATTTTAAAGGTCGGGTACTATTAAGCTGATCTTACTTCTTGTGTAAAATAATATATTCAGAAAACAGAAAAGAAATCCAATGTAGAGAATACTGATATTCTGATCCAAATCCAAAACAACCTCTCAAAATATGTTAATTGAACTTATTTTCTCTTGAGCTGCAGTGCCATCATCTTCAGGCAAACAAAGGAAAAGAAAGCATGACCTGGTGATGGAGAAGGAGACTCCATGCCGTGAGCACTCCAATACCCAAGATGAGCTCAGAACAGCATCAAAATCCTATGTCAAGAAGAAAGTAACCAGGAATATCATTTCTACTTCTCATCTAACTCATGAAACAAGAATGAGCCATTACAACATATATAGCTTCTTGGTAATAAATTGTTTTGTTTCTTTCCTATTTCTAGTTTCAGTTTGCCATTCAAAATTCCCAAAATTTAGAATCCACTAGAAAAGCACTGGCTCCAAAATATAAAATAGTAATAATGATGGTAAAGGTTGGTGAAGTCCAACAAAATGAAATGAGAAAATAACAGGAAACTAAGATTCAGACAGTATAAAAAAGACTCGTTGTCAAATTAAAAGAATTGTTCTTGAAATGGTCTTAATTAATTGTACTATATTCAATGTTTCAAACTGAAAACACTAAATAAAATACTAGCTAGGTTTATTAATCATAGATCAGGTAGCTAGTTGCTACTGAAATATTGCCACATGATACTTTTTTTTTGGGCATTAAGTGGTCCTTTTTGGTGGTAATTTTATATTAAATAATTCAACTAAATGAAGTCAAATGTCTGTATCCTTCCTAATTAAACGTGTAATTCATCTTCGTTATTTCAGCCTCTTCCAAAAAAGTTTGGCTCGGTACCTCCATGTAATTTGGAAAAAGGAGAGGTTACGGTGAAGAATGAGAAACAAGAAACCTGGAAGATAAATTTTAACACTACTTCTATGTACAATAACCTTTGCAAAGGTTGGAAACATTTCTGTTGGAACAACGACATAGAAGCCGGTGATAAATGCATACTTAAGATCATAGCGCACAATGAAATACTTGTCTGTGTCTCTAAGGCAGCTAAAATTGGGGAGGCAATTCATGTCGAATCATATGTGTAACTTGTGATTCAGGTTGGATTAATGAAATTAATTTTCTTGTATTAACTATTAAGGCTACTACTGATCAGTTCAGTAATTAGATAGTAGGTTGCCGCTGCAGCTGATCTCAATGCCATATCCGCAAAATCTGGACATGGATATCAAGCGTGATGCCGTCAGTTGTCTCTTTTTACCGTTTGCTTGGGAAAAAGAAATCCAAATGTTAATTCAAGTGTTCTCTTTTCATTTTTTTAGTTTAACCAGTTTGTTGATGATGTATTATGAAACTGATATAGCTTATTGCGCTGTAGGCATGAACCTTAATTTGCTCTTGTTGCCAGCTCTGATTAGCTAGAGCAAGTACCTTTTTTTTGTTCAATTAATATGATCACTATAGGTGCCTTTGACTTGAGTGTTTATATTATTTTGCGATTTGCAAAATATAAAGGAATCTTATCATCTAAACCTTAAACCTTTTATTTATATTTTAAATAATAAATGTCACATTTCAAAACATATAATCATCAAAACTTATATATATATATATCATCTAAAATATTACCGTTTACATGCTCATCAAAACTTATTATATATTTTGTTTTTTCTTAATATAATGAGATGTATAAAATAGTGCATAAGAAGTTTATTGAAATACATTATAACACGCTTTATGCTTCTATTCATGCTTTTCATCAATAATTAATGGGGGGCACATGTTTAATCAATACTATGTGGAAAATATAAGTTGGAGTATATATGCGAGTTCTGGTAATATTACAATCACTAAAGAGGTCTGAATTAATTAAGAAACATGAATAGACTTATTCAATGGACTGTATATGCATTATTGCATAAATTTATGCATATTATTTCTTGTACATACATGAAGTCTAAATTGATTAAAACATAAAAGACTTGAATACTCAAATGCACAATAACTTGGAAAATAGATATTTCATCACTTTATTATTTCTGTTATCTGGTATTAGTGGCCCAAAATCTGCTGGATAAAATCCAATGTTTATCATTGTTCCTATTCATGCACTTGTACTTGGTAATTTCAGTCCCTTCCCAGAAAAGTTGGCCCAATAACTTCAAAAATTTTGGAAAACAGAAAGATTACATACAGTCAATAATGAGAAAGAAGATACAAGGTTTGACACTAATGGTGGCTACAATAACCTTAGTTTGCAGAGGATGGAGAGAATTATATGTGTTTGGATAACAACATAGAAACCGGTGCGAATGCATGCTATGCCCAGAATGAAAATACTCGTCCCCATCTGAAAGGAGGCTGAAACCGGGGAGCTGGCGTGCAATTAATGTCGAATTATCTGAGTAAACTGTGAATCAGATCAGATAGATGAGGTCGATCGTCTTGTAAAAGCTAGTAATCAGTGATCAGTAATTAGATAGCATGCAAGTCGGATCGATTTCAGCTTTCGATTCTGATCTTTGAGACCTTGATTATAAGCTGTAAAGATCTGATGATTTCCTTTATATCTTGCTAGGGAACAAATCTTTTAAATCAATTAGCATATCAAGCTTTGTTGTCATAATAATGTATAATGGCATGATGAAGCATTAATTTGCTCATGTTGCCAGAGCTGACTGAGAGTGATATAATAATTAGTACTTCAATTATTTTTTGTTAATTCATATCCATATGGGGTATATATAGGCGCCTCTGACTTGGAGTAATAACTATATTATTTCCTGATCTGCTAAATATCAACATATCATTTTTTTTAAGTTAAAGAAAAGGGTATTTTGTTTATTGGTTGTACAGCTTTTCCTTTTTGGCAATGGATGGCTGCCACAATTGTACTGCGTAGCAAAGAATATGCCATGAGGATCATTTAAAATCCCAACTACAAAGCTTCTTCCTCTGCAATTATCCATTAATTGTAGAAAAATCTATAGGGCTGATCACTGATTTGCTCTTTACTAAAGATTACATGTTACCTGTTTGATTTATACTGGTAAGACCTTTCTTAATATTATACATCTCAATGTTAAGCACTATAGATCAGAAGCGGTGGAGTTCTAATACCCATCGGACTAAATTTCTGTCCGACGAGGAAAGTAATCGTTCGAAATATAATATTTAATGATTCAACGGTTATTTTACCCATCAAACCAAAAAGTTGATCCAACGGGCATTGGAACTCCCCCATTTCCCTATAGATCAAATTTAGTATTGCAAAATTTACAATTGGATGAAGATAACAGTGGATATGAAGTCCCAACCAAACCTGAGTGTCTCCCCTCTTCCATCTATAAATCTTTAGTTTGAGCTACTCTGCCTTTCTCACAAATGCACTATTAATCTACTACCCAAGGAAAAGAGATAGAGATAGAGAGAGAGAGGGATGATGGAGAATATTTGGAGATCATCAGCTCCATATTTGTTATTAAGCATTGCAATCATCATGGGTGTAATTGCAATTGCACTCATAATGCTGATTTGCACACACACCAAGTCGACGAACGGAGACTCGCTTTCTTCGATCGAGATGGCCGTTCAAGTTCCAACTGATCATTTGCGTCCCCAAATTGTCGTTATTATGGCCGGAGATGACATGCCGTCTTTTGTCGCCAAGCCTGTTTCCGTTTTGTAGGATTAGCATATATGCAAGAGACAGCTGACTCTTTTTTTCTTTTTCCATTTTAAGTGTATCAGTTTCCAGGTTTTTTATCAGCAGGAATTTGACAGTAGGAGCAAAATGTGATACCAGTAACTCTTTTTCTTTTCTTTTCTTTTCTTTTCTTTCTCCAATTTTGATCTGGTGCATGCATGCATGCAGTAATCAGTTAGTTAGTTTACTGACAAAAGAGAAAATGGCCAATTCTATTTAGTTTCTTTCAATATTTGAACAAATTAATCAATTATTGTTGCGACATCATTAGAGCTGGATGAGAAATTAATTGTTTCTTGCAACTGTACGTAGCTAATTGGCTACGCACCAAGTGTTCGTTTGGGACACGTTTCTCTCTCAGAAAAGCAAAGATCACTGTTGCATGTGAGAACTTTTTACCAGTTTCAATCAAACAGGACCCTCTTTTATTAATTTTTCTGGTACTATGTATTTTAACAAAGGTGGTGGTGGTTGCTGACATCGGCGTTAGGATAAAAAAGTGGTAGATTGAATTATTTCATTGCCAATTTAACATCAACACAGTGCTGAGATTTCTATTTATAAATATGAAATTGAAATTGACAGAAGTTATTCATCATTCATATAATGATCTACCTTATATAAAGAGTCCGTACAAATAATGTGTATATAACTAATGATTTTTTTTTTCTAAAACTACGATATATATATGAATTAGCTTGTGAATGGTTCTAATTCGCAACTTTTTTATGTACGTCCAATAAATATGTCATTTTTCATCATTAAAAATTTGTTCAAATATAAGGGAAAAAAGTATAATGATAGAGGTCTAGATTAAATTTACTTGATCGATTATCAAAATATTGTTAAATATCAACTATTCAAAGTTCCAAGTCATTTGACGAAAAACTCCATAATTTAAATAAACACAAATTTGATAAACATGCTATTTAAATATTCAAAAAAATAAATATACAATTTATTTTCTTTTTTTTTCAGTTCGAGCACTATTTTTGAAAATATTGAAAAAAAATATGGTCCAAACTGCAAAAATTTTAGCTATATATGATTTGTTAAAATCTTGACGGTTGTAAAAAAAAAAAACTAAATTCGTCATCAATGGTGTTAAAATTAAAGATATTTTTATTGCCAATCTTGATGTGTAATTAATGGTGTGAAGTGTATACAAATCTTAATTAATTTATACATAATTCACTATTTCTTCTTTTTTTTTGTGTTAAGAGTGAATTTAGCAATTGTTAACGACACCTTCAATATAATTAAATAATTTTGGCATTTGTCAAGAATAAATTATCTTTTTTGGGATTTGACATTTCAATTGTGAGCTATGTTATACGTAAGTAATACATAAAAATAATGAAATTTGATGTCAATTTTACCATTCATGAAAAAGAATCAGAATAATTTATAATGAACTATATTTAATAATCTAATAAAATAATAAAAAAGAAACTCTAATGATATTGTATTCGTTATATAACTCATACGTGTACAACTGTTTTCATAATTTACAAATATTAAAAATTTCAAATTAATTATTTATAATCTAAAAATTAAATGAATCCAACCTACTATCATATCGAGAAAGATGCTATTTTTTTTTTAAATTTTATTCAAAGTGTTAATGAGTCGGATTGACATTATTTTATTAATTTTCTTAGAATTTTTGACCCAAACTCCACTCAAGTAGATTGTGGATTGATCCATCCAACATGTGTAATTTAATTAAGTATTTAATAAATTTTGGATTTATTTATACAACTTAATTTCAATTAATATATATTTAATCTTAATTAATATCTAAATAAATATTAATTAATAATACTAAATTTTATATTAAATTCAAGAAAACACTACTAAATGAGTCAAACCGACCCGATTCAAATCCGATACAATTCGTGATGGAGAAAAAATTCTAGACTCATACTCATTTCGGTTTGAATCAAATCGATTCGGATAATTCAATTCTAATGAAGTATAAATGTAAACGTGTTGTTATCAAATATCAAATATTAAACAAACAGTGACACATCTTACATAATTTAATTGGCAAAATTTCATATACATCCTTCTAAAACTTTAAAATTACATATTCCCCCTCCAAAATTCATAATATCATATTATACTATCCAATATCTTAAATTCTCCTAAAATATTTTAAGGGGGTTCTATTTAGCACAATTCTAAATAAAACGAAGTGGATTTTCCTCTAATCAAGTTAATAATCTGTGTGTAGCACCATGACAATATTTCAAGCTAATTCCTCTATGATTAATTTAATGATCTCTATATATTAGGTTTCCACTTTGTAGAGCTGCATCATGCTCTTCTTTCCATAAAGTATCCTATTTCTCATCATAGATGCCTCCATAATTTTAATATACAAAAAAGGTAGATATTCCACCAGTAGTACAATATCTGTATGTTACAGTAATTATATTACACCAAATATTTTTGGTTTCCAAAGAAAAGAAGGAATAATTTCGTTCATGCCCCGGCAAAATTATTAAACTCCCATTGTCCTAACTGATTTTATATAATTATTCATGTATCCATATATATATAATATAAGTGCGAAAGTTGTACTAGAAATCTCTCTCTTGTTGATAGCAGCGGTGGAATTTGACCAAAATTAATGAAAGAGTTAAAATATTATATTTTGTAAAAGAGTTATAGTCCTACGATCATCTTAAAATCATATCTCTAATTTTTTCTTGGAGAGTTGACTGCACTATAATTACAATAAAATATTTAAAAATTTTAATATATATAACTAGTTTTTAAAATTTTTGAGAGTTGCAGCTCCTCCCGATCTTCACTAAACTCTGCCCCTACTTATTGATTTGATTATAAAAAAATAAGTTTTTATTTTTATTTTGTAGTTTAACTTTTCAATCTATATTAAGACAATGCTCTCCGTATAAGAGATCACATGTTCGAAATCCAAATACCAAATTATTTATAAACATTTAAATTTGAGTAACTTAACCCTTATCTTTCTTTTTTTTTTAAAAAAAAATTTCCAATCTATATCCTGTGACCGTGTAACATTTGTATCTCGTTATTTTGACATAATCAAATACTAAATGCATCTGAATTGTTGTACACATATCTATACTATATTAAGACAAATTTTATTAAACATATCTTGAACACAAATTCATATTCACTCTCTATTGGACAAATTTGAGGCACATTGTAATTAGTTGAGATTTTTGTGGGGGGAAGAAGTAAAATCCTTTCTTTAAATTTTAATATTATCATCATGATTTGTTGGAAGCGGCGCTACGAATTGGTTTGACGATTCTACAGTTTAAAAAAAAAAAAAACCTTCTTTGTAATGATGATATAAATATCTTTTTACAAACTTTTGTTTAAACTTTCTTGTAAAAAAATTCAACGTGCCTCAGACGTATGTAGACACGATTTCTTTTCTCTTTTATCTTTTCTCTTTTCTATTATTATTCTTAGTGGGGGAAGTTTCCATGTCACCCTATAAAATGTCAAAATGTGCATGGTGAATATAGTCTTATAGGATAATATGCATTCAACCGTGACAAATTATGAGTTAAGTTAGCGTGTTTTTAAGAGTATCGGATTTTTTGATATTAATTAAAATCTGTTAAATTAATTTTAAATGGCAAATTCAAGTTGCTCAATAATTTTTCAAAATATTATAGGATATCAAAATTTTATATTTTTAGAGTTTTCTAACTTTTTTTTTCAGATTTTTGAAAATTGCCTATTTTCATATGTAAAAATCCATCATTTTATTATTAACTTGAATTTGAATGATATAGAAAAATTCAAGTTAAAAATTTTGTTGCACAAATAAGAATACAATTTACAAAACTTTTAATTCTAATAATATAAAATATAAATACTTTTATTATTAAATTAAATACTTTTTAAAAGAAATATAAATACCCGTGAAGTACATATAAAAAGTGTAATTAACACTCATCTTCCAAAAAACAATTAAAATGAACCCTTCAAACACTACTTGAAAAATAATCAAGTTCATGCATGTTTTATACAAGCACTTATGAAGAAAATATAACACAGGAAAATTTACAAGTTTTGAAATTTTTCAAGGGTTTGCAATGAAAGTCACTATATAAAAATAAAAAATGTAAGCTTGACAGCTAGACAAGTTAGACTAGTGATTGTGGTCGCGGCAAATAGACATTGTTAGGGAAGACTTTTAATCATGCTTCCCACTATCCAAAACACATATTATATTTATATGTAATATATATATTTATATGTATGTATACATACATATATATATATATAGAGAGAGAGAGAGGAAGAGAGAGAGAGAGAGAGAGAGAGAGAGCAATTGGAGCAACTTGTTCGGTCCTTGTTATCACAGTTTAGTTTGGAACCAATATAATGTGTACAAAAGAGCGTTTCTTTTAAATTGTAAAGGGGAGGAAAAATAGAATAATTAATAGAACTACATAATTCACATTCATTGTGTATAAAATTGTCAAAAATAAACCATTCTTGGCGTGGTTTTTCGTCGACGCATGATATGATAGTGCTATTATTACTGTTTAGTGTTCAAGGAAAACAAAAAAAACAAAAACAGAAAATACTGGATCAGATCTTGTTGGGCCTAGGCCTTTAATCCACTGACTTTGATAGTTTGATTTTGTGTATATATAATATATATACATAGATATATATGATGGAAACCAAAAGGGATAACAAACCAATGAGTACTCATTGGCTAGTTAAGTCACTGGATTCTTTTTAATATATATGTGTGTATGAAATTATCATAACTATATACTTATAAAGGGAATAAATTTTTGAGAATTCTCTTATTCATTTAACAACAAATTGCATCCTAATTAAATGCATAAACAGAGTTGTGTGGATTTATGACAAGTTGAAGCTAGCAAGCAATTGACATGTTAAATTATTATTTTTTTATTTTATGTTCGATATTTAATATTTATGTCTTGTGTTAAAAAAGAATCATTAACTTTTCTCCAAATAAAGTTTGCCAAAACCAAAATCAAAGTCAAAACCAAAAGCAAAACCAAAAGCAAGTAGATGTGATGGCGTGGCGAAAAGACACATTGCAATGGTAGCAATGTAACACAGTGCAAGCAACTATACATAGAAGAAAAGAATGCTTAATTACACATATTCCACAAGTCCTAGTGACACACCTTTAATTTACCAGAAACAAAGAAAGAATTTGGAGCAATGATGACATGCTCAATGGGGTCAGAGGCATTGGATAAGAACGATTTATGAGTGGCAATCCACTCACCTTGCAAAACACCAACACAACTGCTCCACATTTTAGCTTTCTTTTCCTTTCCAGAGTACACCAATCATGAAACAAAGTTCAAATATATATATATATGTGTGTGTGTGTTTGTGTGTAGGTTTGCTGTAGCCATTTAGCCAATTATTAGGTTAAGTATATGAGTTTATATCCTCTGTTATGTTGTATCGTGTAATGCAGTATGTTATTCATCCGATTGCGTTAAGATTTGTGCAAAATAAATCTCGAAAAAAGATTTTCTATAATATATATGTTCGTATGTTGTACAGTACAGTACTACTTAGTAAAAAACCAACATTCCAGATAAATATATGTCGTCAGGAATTTCTTCAAAAAAATATGTGTGTCGTCTAGTGAATTAAAGTTTGCATGAGTGCCTTCTAGAAATTAAGGGTTGTTATGTTATATTGCTTGGAAATTTATAGTAAAACAAAAAAGATTCAAAATCTATGTCCAACTTTGCACGGAATCAAAGTAGTTATTGGGCAATTAGTGTATGATATCACAGCATACGTCAAATAAAGATAAAAAAAAAAGAATTTTGTAGTAGATTTTGATGGCTCTTTGTTTGTAGAAACAAACATTTCTCATTTGTCTTATGTTTGTTTGTAAATTTTGAACTCCTACAAAGAAATGAGATCAGTTGGCAACTGAAATTCACTTTTTTCAAAAAGGATTTTTTTAAGATAATAATGACATTAAATCTATTAAATTTAGATATCGACAGATAATTTTAAACAATTTGTGGCACTATTTCAATTGCACAATACGTGTGCAATGTACAGTGCAGAATAATAGAGGATCCAAAATCCATAGAGCTTCTGTTCATTACCCCAAAACAATTGAAGGATTGATTCCAACCTGAGAGGGTGCAACCTGACTCATTTGATTCCACTTCCTTTTATTGAATTTAGGAACATAAAAGAAAGAGAAAAGAGAAGAGAGAGAGAGAGAGAGAATAATGGGGTTCCACTTCATTGCTTGGTACCCCTCACAATTTGATTCCTTGCCACTACATGGAGTGCTTGCACCTCTTTATGGATCATGCATCTTGATCATCTTCCATTAAAAATTTCTTTATTACTACTTGCAATCTCACTTATATTTTAATTTTTTTTGACATGAAAATAAATCAAGTCATTTAATTTTAAATATTTATAAATAATACTTCAACTGAATTTCGAACATGCAATCTGTCATATAAAACATATTACTTTAGTTCTTAAATCAAAGACTGATTCTCACATGTGTTTAATTTGAATTCCATATTTTAGAGCTTGTGTTATGCCATATATGTCCATGCCTTTAATATCCAAAGTAATCACCAATTCAAGTTGCTTTTTGTGTTTTTGTATTTGATCATAAATTTATTTTTTTGAGATAAAGATGAATTTTTAATGAACTTGAGCAAATTTAATGAATGGCTGTTGGAATTAATTATAAAGATTAGAATTATGAAAGATTATGATATAATTAAGAGAATGTTATTTATCTTTTGGTTAATGTGTAAAATAAATTAATTAATGTATGAATCATTACAAATTAATCATATATAACGTACATATGAAGTAAAAACTTCCTTAATAACACACTTTATAAAAAATAATATAACTTGCCACTACACCCAAACACTACATGACTTGAAAATAAGCGATTAATGACAATTAAATACTCCAATAAGTAAGGAACAATTTTATACATAGCTTATCATCCAATAATGAAAGACATCTAATTAAAAAATAGCATCAACAGACAAACAAATCTGTATTTAGATGATTGTCGACGGATTTACCAGACACCAGTCTATTTTAAAAAAAATTTAAAAATAAAGTTGTGGCCCTCTTTTTCTATGTTCCAATGCAATTTGAAGTTGCATGAATTGAAGCTATAATAAGAAATTTTTGATGGCAACAATCAACATGGAGATCAGTCAGTCAGTCAGTCAGTCTCCCACTATGCTCAAAATGTTCCTTTCTCCACCTCCGACCCCGATGTCGATCGCCGCAGTCGACTTCAGAGATCTCTTTCCGGATCCGTTTCTTATATACGTGCATCAGGGATGCCGGTTTTCTATTCAATTAATCCGTATTCAATTTGACTCATAATTAAATAAACCGTGAGTAAATGAGTCTGATAGATTTTTGAGTTAAGCTTACTAATAATTTTGGAGAGTTTAATCTCACGCTAGCTTTATTATATATATATATAGAGAGAGTTTTGTTGATGTGTTATTGTTAATATTTTGGACGAAATACTAACGATTTAAATTTTAAGTTTTCGTGTTCGAAAATTCGATTTAAGTAGCTTAATAAATTATTCATATCAAAATCTTGTAATTTTAAAAAAAAAATTTACTATTATTTTGAATTTTTTAAGGATGACTTTATTTGGCTCAAACATAAATAAAAATAAAAAATATTTGTTTGTCAATTAAGGTTATCTTTAAAAATTCGAAAAAATAGATAAAAAAAACTCTAAAAATGATAAATTTCGGTATTCTACAAAATTTTTGATATAAAAAATTTATTAAACTACTTAAATTGAAATTTAGAATATGAAAACTTAAAATTTGAATCGTTTGCATTTCGACCAAAATGCTAACAATAACATATTAGCAAAACTCTATATATATGTTCAAGATTTTTAATCCAACATGAATCGGTTATATATTGCATGATCAGTATGATTACTGGTTAATTAATCATGAACTTCTACTTCCTGTTTCTGCTCACAATTAATTATTTCAATTTGATTATCGTTTTGTTGTAAATTAATGATCAGTTCGATTATGATACTGTTTCTGCTCACAATTCCTATTTGATTATCTCATATTGCAATTAGTTATATATGTTGTAAGAAATTATCACGAGTCTGAACAATCTGACTCGACTTCTAACAAGTCGACGAGAATATATAGTTAGGCAAGTCTCAACTGATAGGATAAAGACATGATTTTGATTAATTAATTAGTACAAGTGTCGTTTTCTAACAAATTTGTGCCTTTGTGGAATCTGATTCCAACTGTCGTCTCTATATCTGCATGATTTAATGAAAAGAATCTGCACAAATCTATATCACAATGAAAGAGAAATGTATCTAACAAAATAAACAAATTTTAGTGCATATTCTTTCTCGTTTATGTGAGTTTTCATTGCAAAATCAGGAAGAGACCACTTGGTTTTATTTGTGAAATATAGCCAAAGTAAAAGATACAATATAAATTCAAATTTTACAGATTTTGCATTCACTTGTAGATGATTTGATTTTTTGATCAATCATATATATACAAGTTCAAACTTGTACCTGATTTATACTTGATATAAATTTATGAGAACATATATATATATATGAACAATATTGACGTTCATTAATTAACAACATTGTACAGTTTTTTTTTCTATTAATTATGAACTCAATATAAATTCGATTGTATACAAGATTCATATTTTGGCGCATAAAAAACCAAAAAAAAATATATATCCAAGACTATCTTTACCAAGCCCTCACCTGTAATTAACATACCTTACACATTATACGATTCGAACATAATCGCACTTGCACATAATTTGATTCTATATTCCCTCTATAAATCTCTCATTCTATCATTTTCTTAAAATTTCTTCAAACGGATCTTATAGGAATCCGACTATAAACCGAACCCGGATCCAATTACAGCACTTCTACATATAAGACTTCCTACTAGAGCTACTCCCCTTCACAACAACAAGCTCATCCATCAATTTAAACATTACACTAGAAAGAGAAAGACTCCACCTCAAAACCACAACTATATAAGTGCACAAAAACAAACACACACTCAAAGATATATAGAGAGATCTCGAGAGATGAGGTCGCGTCAGCTTTTGAGCTCCGGCACTGGGAGGTCGGGTACTTGGGCATTTCCGGTCCCCATTCTCTATGGATGTATTTTTCTTCTGCTAGCAGTGATATTAGCTTCACTTATCGTGCTCGCGATCTTGCACTGTCGGTCAGGAAGAAAAACGAACCCTCAGTCGGTAGATTTGACGGAGCAGTCGGGTATTCCTTCTGGTATCGAGGCACGCGTTGTTGTTATCATGGCCGGAGATGACAAGGCGACATACTTGGCAAAACCTATATGATCAGCTCCAAGTTTTTCCAATTTGTTGGTTTGAGCTGATATATGAATTTTTAACATGATTTGATTTTCTTTTCTTTTTTTTTTTTTTGAAATTTTCTCCTTTTCTTTTTTTCTATGTTCTTCTTGCAAATGAAGATTGCTGCTCTAGGAGATGAGATGTAAATATTAGTATTAATCATTTTTGGTTGAATCGCCTAGTGCCATTAAACCAATACTAATTAATTAAGAATGAAGGGGTATTTTTGAGCATCACCAAATTGTAATTCAGAAATTGTATGAACCACTATTAAATTTTTGCCTTAAAAAAATATATGATTCTAATACTCCCAACTTAAGACATGACTAATTTGTAATTCATATAGATAATATTTAAAAAATTATGAAAAATAAGGGCAATTTTCAAATGATTTTAGATAAGTTAGACCTATCATCTATCTATACATCAAAACAAGAAAACTCTCATCCAATCCTGTTTTAATATTTCAATCTTGATCCCAGAAATTGTTATGAACTGGAATAGTTTACCGATATAAGGTCAACTAGACTTCATTTCAATAATAAAAGTTTTCATTTATAAATTAAGCTTTTGGTTACAGATGTCTCCCAATTATAATTTAAAAATTGAAAAAAACTGCATCCATCAAAATTTAATGATAAAAATCCCTGAATTTCCAAAAATTATTGTCAACAGTATGATCCGGTTTGTTTTAGTACCAAGTACGGTACTGCAAGTACAGACCAACGAAACACTCGGCATGCTCTTAAATTGAAATTCGCATCCTCTATATCCTATGTATTGGACAAAAATCTCCTCTTATAAAACTTTTCACGTGAATTTCGATGATATCCACTACAATAATTGCGTTTAATTTTTATTCATTTCATCAACAAGAGTAGCTGCCCAATATAAACTCCTCAAATTGTTGGATTTATCCAGGAGGTTTCAGTGGAAGATATAGCATAATTTTAATTTTTAAAGCAAGACCCCCTTTGGTTCGTCACTTGAATCCGTACAACCTCATCTGCGGTGCCTCTTTGGTTCAGAGTAAATTACTGTATATATGACCGATATGTTAGCACGTACGAATAAATGTGTGTATGGACACATGTTTTATACATAACGTGTTATAATATATGATATGTTCATATATTTGCGTGAAATACCGTTGGAGGTGCGTGCACAAAATTCCGTATTATTTCAATGTCATGCACGGCACATGGAACAATACAATACATACAACACGAGTATAAGCGGAGAGCATGCACAAAGGACATACAGAGTAAGCATAAATAGAGCTCATACAGTTTTGAAATTTTAAATTTGAATTTGAGTCTTTCAGATTTTTTTTTCTGACTTTTAAATATTTTTTTCAAATTTTGTAAGTATTGACACGCCGTGTCCGAATACATCTAATATGCCTTATTAGCACATAATACATCCTTATATATATATATATATATTGAATGACTTACACTATTTAAACACATCATGCACAACATATATGAAACCATCAACACATGATTTATCATGCTAATAAGTATTCAAACACGTCTGTAACAACACATGACACACAATACACACAGCCATGTAACAATTCACTATCGGTTTCAATACAGACAGACACCTCGCGTTTATAATTAGAGCACAAGATAAGATGATAGGTTAGGCTCTCTATATTATATTATTACTAGTATGAGGGAATCAAATAACCACATTTGCAGGCTTGCAGCGCGGATCACACGCTGAGATTTCCGTCAAGATTCGTGCATATTGGTTGAATACTTGAATTCTAAGATAAATCCAGTAAATGCATTTTTCCCAAAGCACAAAAGAAAACACATTACCAAATAATAAGATTGACAAAACTTAAGTTATAAAGAGAGAAAAGTGCAAAAGAAATAATAAGATTGACAGAACTTCAAAAATAAAGGGAGAAAACTGCAAAAGAAGTAACATTCCTCATCAGACATGAACGAGCTGTGCAGTTGGGAAAACAATTCTAACACAGGCCACTAGGAAACGGTAGATATAACAGCTCAAACATTAGGCATAAGATCCAATGATACATCAAAAAAAGAACCACAAAAAGTGTAAATCCAACAATATGCTACATATACCAATCAACACAAAACCCAATGAAACAGAAAGAGATAAGAGTTACTGATCGTTACGAACACCAAGTATGCATTGTGCTAAATGTGTCAGATACGGTTGAGATTGTGAATTGTTGCTACTCAGTATGGGGACGAGACTTTGCAACTCTGCATTGAATTCCTTCTCATATTTCCTGAAACAACGAAAATACACAACATTTGTTCAAAGGGAAGATATCACATCTCACATACTGTAATTCTGATTTGTTTTGCAGGGGTATACATGACATCCACGGATTTTCTTTTATGTGAAACCTCAAATGTATGCCAATAAGCAGTTTATGTTTGAATGGCTGCAGAATAATAACTACCATGCATAACCCCAGAACTTACAGAAAAAGGAAAGCTGTTATGTAACCCCTCGCTCAAAATTGATACCCAAACTACCATCTTTCCTCACAGTATATGTACGCGATAAATGAGAAAAATAAAGGCTTAATTCGGGTCTGACGACTACAATCAAAGTTTGATCCAATTGAGCAATCAAATGAAGAATTTTAGCATTATTGTCCTCATTTGGAATGAGAAATGGACCACAGTTCAATTGGCTGACTGCTCAATTGACCAACCCTGATTGCAGTTGCCACTCCTAATGCAATTGCCCATTGTCTTATAAATATGGAAGTAAAGAGATAATATACATAATAGAATCAGAAATGGCAGTGTTTTCCAAGACAAGCTTTGGTTGCTGCTCCTTGAGTTGTGATTTTTTCATCCTTGCAGTTGTTGCCGACTTTGTATCCCTCTCCGGCTGCATGCTTATTGATGGTATCAGTAATTGAATTGAAGTTGCGTACCGGAGGCACAGTGACTTCAATTTCTCCACTTTCTGCAATAATATTACATCAGTATGTAATAATTGAGGGACATTCCAGATCATCCTTAATTGAATCAGGAAACTTTATTTTTTTAATGTAAATGTAACAAGATATACAACAAGGACAGATGAGCTATTGACTTAACTGATGAATCATGGAGTAGTAATTTAACTTTATTAAGCCTAATCAATAGAATTTTTTTTTAGCAAGGTTCTGAAGGATAATATGTGTATTAGAGTTTGGAATGTCACAATACAAGGGATCTCACAAATAAATCATAACAATAAACAGAAATGAACTAAGACCAACAGAGATAACTGAGGCATTTGGGATACACACAGCACACAGATCAGTATTTAATGAAACAAATATAATATGCACAAATAATGATATTATGTAACCATAAGACTTACCTTGAGGAGCTGGGGCAAAAGCAGCAAACACTCTTTGAGGCATTTATGAAGAAACAAGTCATGAAATTCAATAACCTGCACCAATTTGTTCTTTCATTTATTATCTAACTCTTTTAATTTTTTCTTGTTCACATTAAAACCCAAAACAAGCAAGGAACTGAAGTTCAGATAGTAGTTAATGCATACCCTGCATTCAGAATTAGAACTGTGGCCCTATTCCTAAAGAGAGCACACTTACGAAGTAACTTTCTTATTTAAGAGGAAACAGCTTATTCTCTATAATTTCACTTGGTATTAGCCCTTTTCCTGAGAACAAGCTTACTCACAAAATAACTTTCTTGTCCAATTGAAAACATTTTATTCTACTATGCAAAACAGGAGTAACCAATTAAAAGTCAACTTATTCCTAGAAGATTAAATTCTTCACCTAGGGAAAAAAACAAATTAAGAAGGAATATATCAGAAATGAGGCCCTTAAGTAAAAATTATCATGGATACCTCATCTATGCTCTTTGCAGTTAGGAGCCGGTCGTGCATCATGTGCCAGTTAGGTTCAATAACCTGAAAAGCACATTCAACTGAGGTATTATACAAAGAGAAATAAAACATAGTCAGAGATATGATATAGCCAGAAAAAAGAAATCATGTTACTACCTCAAAAGTAAGATAATGTAAAAGGCTATTGATAAACTTGAGCATGCTTCGGCAAAGAATCGATGACCTCAAGATTGGTGTTCCCAGAATTTTACATGCACGAAAACACTGAAAAAGAATGATCAAGACAATTTTCTTCCAAATTGAATCTGACAGGTGGAATTAAGGTTTTTCTGGGACAATTTCTAAATAGCATCCAGCTGCAAAACCAAGGTTGCATCATCAAAAAGATTACCAATGTTACTAGAAACATTTCTTTAGTATCAACTCAACTACATTGCTTCACAACACACTCATAAAAATATCAAAAAGAAAGACTATGAAAACCCAATTATAGTGTTTCGGTAAGATGGATGATCACATCAAACTTGTAAATATTTAACAGAACATACTCTTCCCATTACAATCAAGAATTATTGTTATTTGCAAACATATCAATCATGTTGGGCGTGACTAATTAGTACAATCACTGTCCGGCATCACTAAATACCAGAGATACATGGTGTATTATTTAACAAACTATGATTGATAAAATTACCTCATGATATTGCCAAGCAGTACAGAGCTGGCGGCTGACATGCTTGCAGTGAAACAAAAGCCGAAAAATCAATTGGTACTTGGTCAAAGCTTTCCTTGATATTACAAGTGAGAGAGGCCATTGCACCTGCATACACACACCGTTTAGTCTTTCTTCTCCCCTCATTAGAATAAAAACATACATATAAGATGAGGGTAAGGTATCTAAAAAGTACCTTATAGCTAAGGGAAAATGTTTCCAAGCCAGTAATGTTTAATGGTTCAGCTAGCTCCAAGTCTTCAGTAGCAGCACCATTTACATCAGAAGTAGGTTCTGGAAGGTCTTTCAGAGTTGCCAATGTCTTTACCAAAGAGCTCTTCTCCTGTAAATGGAAAAATAAACATTCAAGGGAAATACACAGCATTCAAGTATCATATTCATATTTATGAAGAACAAGTAATTATTTTCTGAATGTGCATACCACACAACACGTTAACTCTTCATGGCATGGGTCAGACGCAGCAGCAGTCATTCGCAGAGCAAGGTCTAGCAGAGACTATTATATAAATAAAGAAATAATTAATATAATAAAACAAATAACAATATTTACTATATTCAATATTGATTCAATTCTTTGAACAACTAAATAAGAGTCAAGAAATCGAATTTTTTTTTATAACTAGATAAGAGTATATTGTGATTGGAAGAAATTAACAATCTTGACAACATTTCTCAAATCAAGTAAAAGATGTTTCTAAACCAAAACAAAAGCTCATGTATATAGGCTATATAGATTAATCACCTATCAATTATGCCATTTGGATACAATCTTATAATCGAAGTAAAGTTGCTAAACACAGGACAATTAATTTTTCAAATCACTAGATATATGGTAAAAGAGGTTTGTATCATATTAGAACCTGAAGCTTTTCAGAGGATACTTCTTTAGGATTCTTGGAGAGTTCTTCTCGAGCAATATCCATAAAATGGACCAAGAAATCACCCTTCAAGAAAAATGATAAAATAAGAAAAAAAAAACAGCATGCAGAAAAAGAATCCGGTTTAAGTCGAAGCATTATAAGGGCAAGATCACATCAACGTAACAACCCCAGAAAGGAAGGAGGTCAAAGAGAAACATTAGAAGGTAGCAAGCAGACTTTGCATTTTGTTCAATTAAACTGTGCATTGTTTGATCATGGAACTTTTTATTTTTTCCGCCAAATGATTGTCAGTATCTCTAAGAGGTGCTGTCATAGAACAATATTGGGGTCTGACAAGCTTTAAAACCAACTATAAGACAGAAGTACATAGCAATGTTTTATTATTATGTATTTTTCAATATGCCTACTTTAAGTCCTATAGCTCATAAGGTTAACAAAATTTAGAAAAACCAACAGAATATAAAAAGAAATAAATAGTTAAGGGTCTTGATTGGAAAAGAAACTCAACGACCAAAACAAAAAGAAGATAAAAATTTTCTTGTTGGGTGTTGGGCAGATTGGACTCCGAAAAATTAATTCATATAGAGATGTGCACCTGATCGAGCAGTAAGTAGCGCTTCAAAGACTTTAACTTCCCGATGAGGTCGTACTAATCCCAATAAATACAAATAAACAATGAACAAATTGACATCAGTCCACCGAAACTTAAAAAAAAGGAAGTATCGAATAATAATACAGAAGTAAAAGTAAAAGACACCTTGTTTTTTATAAGAGTGAGGAGTTCACCGCTAGCAAAATCATAAGCAGCCTTGATTCTTTCTAGGTACTCGTGGTTTGGCCCAAAGCTTGTAAGTTTCGAACTCTCTGACAATGGCACCTAAAACTGACTTTTTTCAGTATCTTATTCAAAGTTTGTAGTTACATGCTATACCAGTCATGATTTGGCAATGATAGTTCATTCAATTTTCAAACATCACCCAACCATTGGCTCACAACAGGAAGGACACATTTTATCAAGTATTGACAATTTGTCCTCTTGAGTTCTAGAAACTTCTTCTTGTTAACTACCAATTGCAACCAAAGCAAGCCAAAGTGAAACTTATATTGGAGGCTCCAAGTTTATAATAAACTAATGCTGAGTTTACATGCTGGAGTTTGTATGAAAAGTTGGTCATTCTTGCTTCATATAACCTTGGTTTTAACTTTTAACACCTCGGTGCTATTTGGAAATAAGCCAAAAATATTCAGAGCTAAATCCAAAAGTGAGAACTGAGAGTGTTAAGTATTACTCACAAAGATGGAGATGGAAAAGTTCTAAATATAAGTGCTAGAATCCCAAAAGAGAATACCTGAACATGGTGGCCACATTCACGCATGACATTTAGGTACTTGCCAGTGGTAAGAATAGTATGAGAAACAGTCCTCAGAAAAGAAGGCACGCCATCTTTCAGCTTGTACCTGTGTTCCCAGTACTTGGCATCATAATCTTCTGTCAAGCTTTCCTGCCAAACAGAAAATTTAAAAATAATTTTAGTCTGTATTTATTTTATTTTGAAAAAATTAGTTTAAATGCCGAACAAAGGATCACCAACAGGACAACAATAATATTTTATACTAAGTATCATTTGTGCAGTAGTAATAACCCTTTTTTTATCTTGAGTAGATGGTTTGGACTTTATTAAATGATTTATTTTATCTTATCCTGATGTTCATAAACATCAATTAGCTCTCAGTTAGCCTCAGTTAAGAAATGAAACACGAAAGAGCATAATATATTGATGAAACAATACAAATTAAATTAGTTGTAATTAAGTAGCATTTGCTGCAAAAAGGGATAGGTGTCATTATGTTAATAAGGATCAATTATACATAACTGCTAGTATGGCTAGAGACCAGAATTTTATGCATAAGAAGTATTGACAGGATTGGCTCTTCTAAGGTTCAACATAGCCTTGGGCAAGAATCCAAAGTAATACATAAAAACAAATTCTTACTTATGAACCGACTGGTGAGTATCTGACAGATCAATCATTTACAAACACAAACCCCCTGGAGCGCAAACATAAAGAAGAATCAGAACAAAAAAGAAAGGGATGTTACCTTTCGCAATAACTTGTTTTCAGAAATGAAAAATTCACCGTAAGGGTCATCTATAACTCCTTCATAAACCCATCTGCAGAGAAGTGTTAAACAAGAAAGGAAATAAGAAATTAGTTTACATTACAAGCATGAGATCTTTTGAAGCAAGATGGGTGCAGAAAATGGGTTTACAGTATCACCTCTCCAAAATTGAGAAGTACGCAGCACTTGCACATTCTGTCATTCTTTCGAGCAAAGAACGAACAGCATTGTCACCAGCCATCGCCTTAACCTAGGATCCCATAACACCAAAAATATATTACGTACTATTCAATGATTCAAATATTGGTTCGATTTAACTCTGGCTAACTTGTTAAATTGAACAAATGGAAACTGCTGAGGCATAGCAGCAAGGTTATGCTCAGAATTAAATATGGGGATTAAGACCTGTTGCCAAAGTACATCATAAAAACTACTACAAGAGAAAAGAATGAAAAGACAGAGAGAGAGATAAGCTTACTTGCTATTCGAAAAAAAAAAGAGAGATAAGCTTACTTGGCTCTGGAGGAGATTTAGAGTAGCTGAACCAGAGACGTTGTCAGTTATGGCTTTCTCAACGAGAACTGCCAAAGCATTCATTGAACTCATCATCCTCTGTACCACAAAAATTACTAATTATAATTTGTATTATGTTGTCCATTCCAGTCCTTCCAATTGCAACACTAAAGCTTTACATTACAACAATTATTTTTTTCCTGGTTACCATTAAATAAAATTGAACAAACTACCATTTTTGTCATCATCCCATCACCATATCATTCTTATTTTAACAAAGTGCTTATACTTTTATCTTTTTATCTTTTGATGTAGGGAACTTAAGAACAATGAAAGCTGCAGTAAAATACAGCCTACAGACAGACAACACATGCATGCACGCACAGAGTACCTGACAAAAAAACCAAAGGCCTTGTGAAGACAACTTGCCAAGACGAAATTGGTGTTCCAGTTGAGCAACCATTGCCTGATAATCCTATAATTAAGAATAAAATTTCTAATTACTGCCTTGGAGGGTTACTTATTTTGAGCACGAAATGAACACTTACCAGAAGGAAAGCTCTAATAGCAGCTGCTAGAGCATGGTTGACTAAACCCTTCTTGAAGTATGACCTAGTCTCCACAAAATGGCTAACCAACACATAAGCCTCGCACAAAGGGAATATCCTACTAGTCAATTCCTGCACAAGAGATAATAGATAACTATAATAACCAACTGAACTTCTAATTTCCTTTTTTTGTCCCTTGGCTTATTTACTAGCAAATTCTGTAGCTCGCATAATTGAGACCAGATTGGCTTAAGAGATTAGGGGGGGAAAGCAAACAAAGATAGAACTTAGATTGAAGTTAACTTAGTGAAAACCTGATGCAATAATCTGGAAACTACACTATACCAGTTAGTGAAATGCTAGAGTAATTGCATCATTTGAGATAAGTTGTGGCTTATTCAGGACAGTTGAATGAATGGAACATAATAGACATGTGATTGCACATAATTTATGCAACCTGGTTAATTTAAAGATTAATTTGTACAGTTGAGAAAATAATCAGGTAAAACTATTGTTGCTGCACAATCAGGGCACCAACATGACTGGCTACAGTCAATGTTTTTTCTCTAGCAGCAAGCAATTGCTTAGTCAGTTTAAATCGAAGCTAAGTTGGGACAACTCAAGTAAAATGGAGGCTGATAGCACATACCTAATGCTAGGTTAAATTGGGCATAAGTTGCACAGAATTGAGAACTCACCTGTAAGGCAAGGTCCATGGATGTATCAATTTGAAAAACAACGTAGCCCTCCTTTCCTCTAATTCTCTTTATAGAAATGTATCTCCCCTCTATCCCTACTAATGCATAAAGCAAGTCTTCTATCAAGAAAGGCTCCTGTTTTGTTTTTAATTATTACAGAATTAGTAACTATTAGTAACTCATGCTCCACAGACAGTTTAACAACCAGTACTGATATTTCACCAACTAAAAAAGGAAGAGGTGTTCTACCATCAGTCTGAGCACTTATGCACTTTAATCTATTTTAATTTTCTTTTCCTTTGGTTCCTATGGTTGGAACATTATTTAGTCTGAGGGTTAATAGAGACTAAAGATTGGTCTCAATAGAGGTATAGTGGAAGTGCAATTCACGGGAGAAAATATTTTGGCTGAATATCAGCATAATTGAGCACCAGTTCGTAGTGGTTTATATTTCCATTTGTCTTCCATCTTTCATTTTCCTTGAGACATATTTGGTATTTGATTGCACAATCACCTTATACTTGGTTAAACTGAGGTTTACAACAGGCATAGTTCCATTTAAGGTTTAGTCACGCTGAATTCCGGCTTAATTGATCGTGATAGAGGACCACTAGGTTCTACGTACAATACTGTACAGGTGCTGAACATATCAGCATATTAGAGACTAGCACCTAAGCAGTCGAACTTGCAATATACACACAAAAAGAACTTACCTGAACTGAAACTGCAAATGATGCAATATCCTTCTCATTGCCTCGGCTGAAAAGCACACAGAAAGCAGATCGGCATAAGTTAAAACCCTCAAGTTTGACAATGCTCAAATTTGTAGAGTAGAAGTTGAACTAAAAATGTGACGGGATCTTTAAGCAATAATGTAAAGAAGAGGCACCTGGTCAAGTCGAGATAGAAGGGCTTAGATGCCTGTGCCATCTGAGATGGCGACTTAACTTCCTGCAATAATGAGGTTCTTTAAAAAAGGGGGGATATTTCAATACAATAAATACATCAGTTAGCACCCTCAGATAATCACATTGTTATCACTTAAGGTACAAATGATGAAGGAAGATTGATATACATTGAATTTATTTCTCATGCTTTTCCAGGGTTTACATAAAGCTTCCGAACAAATATTTTCTTTTACGGAGCGGTATCATACATCATAATTGTGAAATTTCCAGAGCAAGATGAGACCTGATGAAAACGGCCGGTGAGGAAGGGACGATCGAGATTCCATCTCGGAGTTGCGGGGACAGTATCGGCCATTGAATGGAGACCAGAAGATCCAAGGCGGGTTGAGGATGGAGGCGACGCTAGAAGAGGTGGAGCTGCTAGATCTGAGAGAAAGAGCGAGAAGCGAAAGCGTGGGGGTAGTAAGTAGGCGGAGGTCGGAAGGAAGGAAGGAAGTGGAGACTGAGGGGAGCGAGCGACGAATGAATCTGCAGGTTATGTTTATTCGGTGATTTTAAACTTTTCGTTTTCCAAAAACGAGCAAACCGCTCGAGATCGTTCAATTTTAGAGAATGAGGGAGCCGATACCAAAATGGACGCCGTGATGTCACCTGACTTTATTATTTAAATTAAATATATTATATAATTTATTTATTATGTTATATTTTTGTTATTTAATTTAAATAAATTATTATTTATATGAGTGATGGTTGAATTGAATAATAAAATACTATCAAAAATAAATTACATAATAAAATCGTTAATATGAATAATAATTTATTTAATCTGAATAATAAAATCAGAATAAATTATGATATCAATTTTAATATCTCTCTAATGTTTTACATTAAACAACGAGCTAGTAACGGTTACTTATCCCTAAAATTATTTTTTGGCAAGAGAGGACAACAAATTATCTTCGGCAAAATAGCACCATAGAAAAAGAAGAATTTAGGTTCAATTCTTTAAACTTTAATGTCGTTTTTAAATATCTATTTAATAATAATAATTGCAATAATCAACAATTATTAATGCTTAATTAGTTAAATACACTGCTATGACATGCGCACACGACTGCTTTCACTGCCCATGTTATACCATGTAACTCAACGACTAGCTAGTTCACTTTCACTTCCAAAACTATCCTTCATTGCAAATCAAATTCAAACTCCTCCAAATTGGCAATAATATCATCTCCTTCAAGAATTCTCACTCCAACGCTATCATCCTCGGCCGCTACCAGCTTGTGACCATAGCATGCAATAATCTCATATCAATTCTTGCTACCTTAGCCAAGGCTCTTAGTAAGATGTAATAGTCCGCATGCACTGCATAAACAAGCATTCTGTCTGTATTTACTCGTCTATAGGTAATATAACCTGCCACGTCGAAAATTTATAAAAGAACAGATTAGGAAGCATATAGTTTTACATTTTCAATCTCAAGCTGGTCATGATACGAACCATATCACACAAAGTTTGACAAAATCCAGTCTGACAGAATCTACTGGTAAGGGGGTTGGCATCACCAAATGAGTACAGTCACTGTAACATAAAAAAAACAGAAATACCTTAAATGGAAGAAAAAAAAATTTAGATCCAGCTCGTGTGCGTCTAGTAGCACCATATACAAAAACCAGACCAAAAGGGGACAAAAAACAAAGAACAAGGACACTTGACCTATACAGAATACAGTACCACTGGCTTTATCCGGTATTGCACCAACATTACATGGTGATTTGCCTTGACAGTATTAAGATGTAACAAGGTAAATGCTAAGTTCCGGCAGTCAGATATTGGTTGTGATATTTGTGATAAAACTGTACAAGTTCAATCACATCAATATCAATTTTATATTATTAGTATTTAGTATTTACCTTTTGACTTCCTTTTGGAAAAAGGGGCAAGGTAATGGAACCAGTACTGTTCCATTTCAAACCTCAGCCTCTCTCTTCTTTTAATGAAGAATCTACATCACATTTGTGCCAAGAACTTTTTTTCTCATAATTGTCAGGGTTTACGCATGTGCTTGACACGAAGGATTCGCTGACGGTGATATCATCACTATATCTCCTCTCATCTATATATTTGTGGTGGAAGTTCAAAATTTCTGGTTTGATATCTGAATCATCCTGAATTTAGAGAAATTCAACAGTGTGGAAATTAGCAATCTAGGAATTCTAATCAAGAACATGCATCAATGGTTAGCGATTTGAGAAGAGCAACAATAAGCCTAAATGCAAATAAGTTTCAGAAAAATAAAAATTAACTGCTTTGTGTTTATTCAATACCAATAACCTAAAATAAAAGAAATTAAATAAAAAGACCCAAACTGACTTGGATATATGCATTCAGTCATAAGACCCAATTCTCTGCAGGAGTGGATTTGACTCAATTTAATTATATCTTTCTCACAAGTCTCTGACTGGTAGAGTAGTCGGCAGAAGTAGGCTTCAGGCTGCAAAGTAACTAGTCGTATACAGTGTGTGCCTTCCAAAGAGCTAAGTACTTACTTACCTACCTATTTTATTGGCTTTTCTCCTTTTTCGAAGATGTTGGTCTACTGAACAAATCACATTCCTAGTTCCGAATAAACCTCCTACCCTATTTTAATTTGCTCAACTTTGAGGGGCATGACAATTTACAGTTTATAGCATTAAAAATTTAAATTTCAGATTCTTAAATATAAAAATAAAAAGAGTTTGTAATATTTTATGGCATCAAAAATTTGTAATATTAAAAATGTCCTAATCAATGTTATGTATTTTAGACAGAAGTAATTTCCTTGGTTTTGACTTTTGACTTTTCAAGGAACTAAACAGTCGGAAATTCATATATTATTTTATGCTTGTAAATACTTGTGAAATTCTTTTTTTAAGATAAAAATGACGGTCAAAGTCAATTAAATTTTAAATATTCATAAAAGAATCTTTCATTAAAATTTCAAACCTATGACTTTTCATACGGAGAGTATTGTATTCTCTAACACTTGTGAAGTTGTGATGCAGTATTAGAGAACTTATTTGTTGATTAAGTACTGAGAAAAATAAAAAGGAGCACTAGCTAGTCATCTTTCCATTTGTACTTAACATATTCAGCCATTCTTAATTCTTACACATTCTTTTCCCATTTTTGAATCGCTTTGCATGAGTTTTTTTCATGTAAATGTTACTACAAATTATTATTTTTCCTTGCAGCTTTAGATGGATGTGCCCATCTGAAACTAATTTCATAATTATGGGATGATTGTTATATAATATATCATATTAATTAATTATTGTAAAACAGCTTAGATCGAATATATGTACTCATCCATCAGGAAGTGTAAATTTCAACTCTATTAATTTAAATGTCCGGAGTTCTTGCAATATATCTTGCAATTTCCAAGAAGTAACGATTATTACTGTTCAAATTAAAAAACAAAAATTACAAACGTATTTTTAATTATTTAGATAAAATATGTATCAAATTTGAGTCAATTTAAAAAAGATTTTGTCTTCCGTCTAACAATTTCAAAATTTTAATTGTAGAATTTTAATAACTTTGTGATGAATAATCAATTAAATTTTAAATTGACTCAAAATTGATACATAAACTGTCTAAGTAATTAGAAACATATCTATATTTTTAGCTTTCTAATTTGAATAATATATCTCAGAAATATGTATTGTAAAAATTAGATGTACAATAAATGTATAGATGAATTTCCAAGAATTCCTCTTGAGATATGGAAGGAGAAAAAGGAAAAACAAAAAAAAGAGCTAGAAAGTGAAGAAAACTTTGCAATTGGCAATTGACAACCGGGAAGCCATTTCAAATATTTGATATTTGACCAACTAAAGAATATTCTTTACATGATCCAAATATTTATCCAAGGGCTAATACGATAAATACATTTTTTACATTTAACAACACGTCCTTGATGTTATCAAAACTTGATACCAAGCACAATTTACAGAAACTATTGCCTTGTCATAAGAAGAAGAAAAAATGAAAAATAAATCAAAGAATTGTTAGCAACATGGACTATCATCTGTCTTTTAATTTAGAGCAAACTGGAACTGTTCCCTTGCAACGGGCGTTGCGTTGCAGATCCCGCTAATGGGTCTCTGAAAGGATTGCCCGACCCCACTTGGGGAGTTGTGTTGTAATGCTGATAGCCTTGTGGTACAATCGTCAACTGTTGTTGCTGCTGTCGGTAAGGTTGGTGCTGATTGTAATATTGCTGTTGCTGATAATACTGTTGCTGATAGTACTGCTGTTGTTGCTGAGCCAGCATAGACATTTGCACATTGGAAGGTGGTGCGATGCCGCTTGACATGGCAAATGGATCTTGGGTCTCGAAGGGGTTAGCAGATTGGCTGCCCGCATATGTCCCGCTTGCTATTTGTTGTCGTCTTGCTTCATCTTCATACAGACTGTCAAGCAACAGTTTGTCAAATCCTCCACCCTGTAAAAGAAATTGAGAATTGAGTCTATGAGAAAACTAAAGATATGTCATTTTAGAATGAAGAGTAGTAAATATATTTCATCTGAAAGAAGGTGATCATAGATGCACAATCAGAATTGATTAAGAAAAGGGTACATTATTCGCAAAAATTCCCATATATTCCTGAAATAGACTACAAGCATATAGTCTGTATGTAGGTAATAGTGGTTCTAATTTTTCTTGAAGTGATTCAGATTTTTACTACTATGGAATATGTAACCCCTAGAATTAGTTTCATGAATGATATAACAAAGGGACTGAATGACAAATTGCTAATATGATACCAGTGAAAGTAAATAAAATAAACATAAAATAAAACCAGTACCAATTTGGTTTCTACAGGGCGACTAGTATTAGTGCTTGGTGCAGTTACTAAGGCCAACTCCCATCCAGAAGCACTCGCATCGAACAACTCACGACTTGTTGAAGCGTTTGCTGCATCCTCTATGTGATATAAAAGGGAAGAAAGAAAAATAATGTAATGTTTTTCATGAAATTAAGATTATGTGTTCTTATTTTGTTGACTAGAACTTTCTTCAATTTTTTCTCTTTTTCAGTATGAAGATTATAAAATGATAGTTGTTAACTATCTTCTGACTATTACTTTATGTTGAAGTCTATATCTTTGTAACTACTGAGAAGTTGATGACAATTTTATAATGGTCCAGAATCCAGATGATACAAAGTATTAGTAAAAATACAAGTTCTTCGTGAAGAGAGAAAATTTCTGAATTTGTAAGAACTAATTTGAAAAATGCTATATCAACATATAAAGAGAATAAGATGTTAAACCTGGTGAGATAATAGCTAGAGCTAAAGCATTGCTTTGTTCAAGCTCGGTCGCAACAGGATTTATCTCTTGATCCAAACCCTCCATTTCAAAAGGAGAAAAAGAAAAGATAAATGTTATGCTTCTATAGTTATAAAATCACTGAAATTACTACAAGAAAGAAGCATGGAGCTTCTGGTATGAAAGATATAAATTGAAGTTCCATCTGAAGTAATAAATTCAACATCCGAGCTCCCACAACACCAAATCCATCTCCATCAATGGTAAATAGGTCAGACCATAAAATTTAGTGAACTATACATATATAGAGCTTTTTAACATCTGATTCAATAATTCAAGATATGGTGCTTCTTTGAAAGCAATAATTATCCAAAAAGTAATACCAATAAATCGCCAGTGGTAGTTGGTTCAGGCTCAGGTTCAGGCTCTGGTTCTGGCTCAGGTTCAGGCTCAGCTTCTATTTGTGGTTCTTCAGGCACCTCTTCTTTCTCCTCCTGCACAGGTTGCTCTCCTTCTTGCGGAGCAGCTTCTCCCTCTTGATTGTATGTTAGTAGATTTGTTTCTGGATATTCCTTTTTTGTGCAAAAAAGAATCATGTAACTTTAGATTAGAGAACTCATAGCATGATAAAAGTATGAGCCAGTTGAAGATTTTACTTAGCCAAACAAGCATCATAAAAAATGGTAATGCTAAACTAAAGGTCCTCTTTGGAAAATGGATCTATGCATAATACTTGTTTAATTTAGTATTTATAGAACTTATTAGCAGAGTAGAGTATCTTACAAGTTGCTTGGTGGAACCATCTCTCGGTGCTTCTCTAATATACTCCTCCATGGTGGCAAGGAAAGATGGAGGGGGCTATACAAAAAAGTTAACAAAAAATTCAAAACTTAACATAAAATTTTGGCACATAAAGTTTCGTTTTTTTTTTTTTGCATAACTTAAGGATTCAAAACCGTTGAACTATGACTAAATTTACGGCAGCTTCTTATTTGCATCCATGACTATTTGTGGTATAGGAATCTTAGATTATGATACATTTTATTGTTTACGTGCATCCTCGATAATGAGTTCTGCATAGCTACTCATAAAAGGAAATGAAATTGATTGTTTTCAAAATGAAGGGATCATTATTTGTATAGTTCCCCTGTAGTTACTTTCTTTGCTTTTATGACTCTTTGTTGGTAAACTTCAACTAGTCTTAACCTTTAGAATGGTATATGTTAATAAATCCAAAAAATCTCAGAAAAATTGATGGAACCTGTCGGAGTGTTGGAAACTGAAAAGTCCTTGCCAACTCAAGGTGCTTGCAGAACTCGTAAAAGTCTGAAAGATTTTCTGCCTATGAAAAATAAAAAATGTCAGATGAATATAAGAAGTGAAATACAAACTCTTTAGAGACCAAAAAAAGGAGAGAGATTACCTGTTGACCAGCTCTTTTATAGACGTCAAGAGCTTTGATAGCATCAAATTTGGGCATCTCAAAGAACTACACAAAAAATATATACACATATATAATTGACAAATAAAATTTAGGGGGACGAAATCGAAAATTACCATGGAGGATTAGAGCCAGGAGCAAACTTACCATATCAACAAGATTGATAATCCCATCATTGACAGCACAGTATATTTTGAAGCTCTCCTTTAAAACCTAAAATATAGAAAGGCAAATTATACAGGAAATTTAGGTTGTACCAGTAAATATTCCTTATTTCACAAAATTCTCCAGTAGATGACTTAGTAAGAACATAAAGCATACCAGTGCTAGTGCATATTGTACAAGGAAATTTGTACAAGCTCCTCCTTCAGGCTATAATTATTAAAACAGATAGTAAGTAAGTAAAAGAACAATAAGGATTTCTTTGATTTGATTTAAAGCTGATAAGTTTTAAAGTTTTTAGATGTCACTATGTAAGAGAGATTATAGCATTCACAATTTGCATATCAAACAGAATTAATATAGCTCAGATGCTCAACACTTATTTCACCCTACCTTCAGGTTGAGCCATAAATCAACTCAATTTATCTTCAACCTGTGCAGCAATGTCACAGTATTTGAACTCGAGTTTTAAAAATTGATGGTATATGTGGTTATTTTCCTTAGAACAGAGAGCCCACAGGATCAAATTTCAAAAAAAAAAAAAGAAATTTCTAGAGTTAGCCTTTACATGCATATATTCAAGTAGGCTAGATGAGTTTCAAGGTGGCTTTGTGACACCACTAAACAAAATATAAATAGCTAAAGTGAATGCTCAATGATGCAATTAAGTCTCAACAATAAAATTCAATGCTCCATGTCTTGATCATCATCTAAAGAGAATACTTTAATTTCTTTTTTTCTTGTAGATGTTTCTAGGCAGATGACTGATGTATCGGTCTCTTTGTCATTAACTAAAAAAGTGGTTTTGATATCAACATAGAAGAAACTTAACATCTTGATGAAAATTAGCTTCATTCTACCTGGCAACCAATAAGCCGAAATAGCAGTTGTTGCAATGCTGGTAGCTGTTCCAAGAGATCAACTGATGGTAGAGTCCTTGTTCTACTATGCCCCTGTGTCAGTCAAAGTTCCATTTGAAATGTAAAATGAAATTCTCTCTCATGGCATCATTGTTTTATTTTTTATTTAATATGCATGACTCATGGTGTTGACGTACCAATTATTCTAAGATTGAAGTTATTTGGTATTTCAACAAAACTTCTAAGAAATGGCTATATTACCCCCAAGAGATAACATTTCCTCCTCTGCCTCACAATCATAGTTACTAGCACCAAACATTAGAACTAATTTGCTATTGTTTCAAGCGTAAATAGGTATTATACCAAAGAAAATCAGAAGGTTCAATGGCCATTGTTGAACAAAAAACATAGTATTCAACTTAGGTGCACCTAAGTTCAAAGCATATGAGAAGGAAATAAATTAGTTGCTTGTTTTCGGTAACTAATAACAGTGCACATATATACCTTTGTACTATTACTCTGTGGAGATCTGATGAGACGCTCGGCCTCTATATCATACTTTAAAACCCGATAACATTCAAGCCTTTCCTCTATGAACAATGCATAGCATCTGACCCATGCCGAGCAATCCCAAGCTACATAATATAAGTTTTATTGAAAGTTAGTTTACCTAGCTCTCCCACCAAAAAAACATGCAATGGAGTCATGATACTGACTTCATTATTTTTTATTTTGCTTGCTTCGTTCTTCAATGACTTTGATGGCAAATTTGCGGCTCCAAGATTGAGTGTGGATAATTCTTATGTGAAAAACCACAGCATAGTCAGCAAATATCCTCTGGCCTATAACTTTGATAAGGTCCTGGACCCATACAAAAATTACCTTATCAGCTGATAACTCAAAACTCTAAAAGTGATTGGACCACAAGAGCTACTTGCTGTCAAAATTTTGTGCCACGTATTGCACTTGACTAAGGCCTGGTTGCTTGCACATATGCCCACACACACATACAAACAAACAGAAAGGAGAGAAAACTAACCAAGAGCACTGGAATCATCCTTAAAATTGGCTATTTGCAGAATGTTTCCTCGACTAGAATAGCTCACCAATTCGTCCTTGAATGAAGGATCACCTTCTCTCAGCAATCTGTGAAAAACTATCAGTGTTTTCAAAGCAACCTGTGTTTTAATTTTTTTCAAATGTCAGTCCTACGAGTAAGTGAAAATCGAGAATAGATAACACAAATTACTATATGTGAACAATAATACGTGAATGCGCCAAACTAGTAAAGCCACCAGACTCCCCCAAACTTCCCATTTGTGACAAATTAATAACACCCCAGTTCTCAAACTTCCAATTCTATGACAGTCACCCTTTATCTAATTTTACCATTACTTTTGACTAACATCATTAACTAATTGATGGGAAATTACTAAAATACCTTATCTTCTGATATTTGTTATTGTTATAAACTTGTGCTATCAGTTGAGATATATTCTAGTGTCATGAAATAAAAAATAGTTATTGAACCAATTTTCTCTAACTTTTCTTATTATAGAAAATTATATGTCAGTTTTCTGATTTTTTTTAAAGTTCTTAACAAAATACATACATAATTACTATGTAAAAATTAAAAGATATAACATGAAATTAAGAAATCGAGAAAAGTAAAAAAAAAAAATGTATATATCATTGCTTGTATTGATCATCAAAATTTGGAATTTTTTTTTTTTTTTGGGGGGGGGGGGGGGGGGGGTTGCGAGTCATTGTCACAATTGGGTACTCTGAACCCATTTTGCTTAACAAATTATCTTGAATTATTAGAAAATTGTGTAATACCGTCCAATTGCGTGTCTTTGATAACCTTCTGGCAAGAGCATATATACAGTATGCAATATCAGCACGAGGACGACTCGCTGCAGTGGCAAGAAATATTTCTATGACATTATGTAAACACTTGTCAGAAATAGTAAATTAGCAAAAAAAAAATACAATAATAAAAATGGTACTTAAAACATGTCAACTCTGAGCTACAAAACCGAAAGAATTTCATCTCATCACATGAATTTCTGAGTCGGAAACTCTGACGGAACTTCTTTTAGAGAACATAGTATTATTTGTCTGCATTGATCAAAGTACTTACTCCTGACATGCCGCTCCTTTGGTGGGCACTCGACATGGTTTGTTGCCTTGACAATGGCGACATCCAAATCCTTCCATCAAGACATGAAGACAATAAGAAAATTTTAGTGCAAATATCAGACATAATTTTTGGAAGATATATATAGGAATCCTTCTTGACAAGCATAATTAGAATTTGAGCAAACAGAGAGAGAAGGATAGAAGATGGAGATGGAAGAGTACCTTAAATTCGCTATTGACCTTAGCGAGGCCGACCATGGTGGAGTCTTTGATTGCTCCATAGGCCTTACGCCATGTCTGAAGCGTCCCCATCAATGGCTGCCTGAGGTGCGCTCGTCCCTCCTCACCAAACCTAACCCGGCCCCAATCCTCTCTCAGTGATTTTGTTTTACGATATCCTCTTTTCCGGGTCCTGTTTGAGAGAGAAAGGGCGAGAGAGAGAGAGAGAGAGAGTCCGATGCATGCGGAGGTGAATGGTAATCTACAATCCAGGAGCTATCACACAGTTGGTTTAGGAAGTGCCATGTCTATTTTTGGCTGGTCAATTGGCAATTGATCATAGCGAGAATTCGAGGCGTCAGCACTCAGCAGGATTAGTTTTTTTGTTTCTTCAAATTGTTGGGAAGATTTGAATACAGTTTTGGCGGCTAAAGCGCGTATCAGCAATTCAGCAACGACGAAACTGAGAAAGGAATGATGATCCGAGTCTTCTGTGAATTCACAGGACTTGATATCCAGTGCTGGGATTCACATCCACTGTCGTACTTTTTTTTATGACACAAATTAATGTGTCATATATTTTGGATTTTGTGGGTGTATGACATGCGAGATTCATTAAAATATAAATAAAAAAATATCCTCTATTATTAAATTTAGATCGTTTAAATAAAATCGGATCGTTTAGAACTAATGGTAGCAAAAGTGTCATTGAAAATAATGACAGCAGATGCTCACCCCGTAGTGTTGTTGAAAGAAATGTTTGTTTGCGGTGACGGGTGACGGTCGACTGAAGGTTGATTCGTTATGTTTGATTCAATAATTTGGAGTTTTTATTATTAAGAGTTTATTTTGTGGATCAAATTTTTTAACGATTATTTTATATGAACGAATTGTTGAAATGGGCCTGATTTTATTGTCTATAATATAAATTCTGATTTTATTGTCTATAATATAAATTCTGATTTATATTAAAATTAGTTTAATATTTATATAAATATTTGTAATGAATTCAAAAATAAAATATTTATCTAATTTACTATAATATATGTGTGATAACATAGTTTATAAGAAAATAAAAATAAAGATTAGAACATTAAGCATCATAGTTTATAATTTAAACCAAAAGTTTCCTGATTATATAACTAAGTTGTCGTTTAATTGAAAAATGATCAAATATAAATCTTGACGGATGATTTGATGCTCAAAATACTTACATTATCATTTATAAGTTATAACTCAAACTATGTATTTTATGTTTATGCAGATTATATAATGAATATATAAATGGACAAATTATTGACTAATTGGTTTTGATGGTGAATTAGTAATTCAAAACTATAAAATGTGCTTCATATATAGTATACGTGATGATTTGACTGTCAAATTTAATTATTCAGCTTTTGAACGTCCGTTAAAATCCTTTTTTAACTACCAAATTAAAAAAAAAAATCACTTCCATTGATCTTTTAATACAGTTCAAGGTTTTTTTTTTCTTTTTTTTGAAAAAAATGACAGTCCAAATCATATAATTTATTTTTCCAAATTAATTACAAATTAATGTAATCATCATAAAAAGAAAGGAAAATGTGGTAATAGAAAGTAACATTTTGTTCATAATATTATTGTTATTTTATTAATCTATATTGTATTTATTATTATATAATCCTGACAGCACCAGAGCTACTAGGGGCTTTTTTTGTTGTAAATGTGCTCTTACAATTTGATTTAATTTTTATTATGTTCATTATGTTTATTGGTAAATTTATGATCTCGATAATTACTAATAAGAACTGACACCGATAATAAATTGAATAACACTTCGGTAGCAAAAAAATATTAAATTTGAAATGCTTGCAACAGATCAGAAGATAATATATTAATGTATTTGAGAATATAGAAATAGGATCTCATAAATTTCTATTTATTTTCCTTGTTGGTTAGTGATTATTTGGTGAGATAAGCAAGATAGCAATTAAGAAATGAATTAAATTTTAAAATACTTTAATATGCCCATTTAATTTCCATCTATCTTTTGCTGATCATATGTTTCAAATTTATCAAGCATTATGGTGGGACCCTCTTTGCAAATATGCCTATTTATCAACAAGGATCTTAAGTGTTTTACTATATCTGATTTACATTGCCATATAGGCTTAATAAAAGAAAACAATGCTTATAATCTCAATCTTCAAAATTTAAGCCTGAGTATAGAACTAGGCTTGATTATGCTTAGATTATCTCCTGTTTCAAAGCTTCTTAGTTATATCATATCATCATTTTTTTTTCTCTTTTTGTTTAAAAATATATTTATTGTGTCTAAGGTATTAAATTTTTTTTAAATGATATAGTTTTTTTTGTTTTTCTATATGAAAATATTTATGTAACTAATTGTATTAATTATTACTAAATGTACAAACTATTTTTTCAAAATATCTTTGTTTGTTTTTCAATTTATCGTATATAAATTTGTGATTAAAAATTATTTTATTTTAAATAATTTTTTTAATATATTTTTTTTGGGACGAAGCCCAAAAAAAAAAATCTTAGTGAAAAGAAAGGCTAGAAGGAAATGAGGAGGAGGTGAATATTGTTACATCTCATATTGAGAGAAATAATTGTTGAAGAAATAAATAAAGGGATTATCTTCTCTCTATTTCCTTCTATTTACCTTTCATTTATCTCTTTGAAATTGAAATTTAAAAACAAAATAAAACTAGACAGGTTGTCGTAACATCTGTACAATATGGTTAATTTTCGAACTAAGCAATAGTATTATGGAAAGATATCATGACCAAGTTACCAGGGAGATGGAAAATTTTGCAAAGGCTGGTAAATGTAAAAAAAAAATTCAATATGTAACATTTTTTCAAAGGGAATAAGTAATAGCTGTACCAAGTATCAGGCAAATGAGATGTCATAAATAAAATGCATAAAATAAGAGAGATATTTTATCACACATAATTATACATCACAAGGTATTTAATAATAGGCATGATGCCATATACATAAACAAAAAGGTGACCATGTCTTAGTTATTTATTTTCTCTTTGCTCACTTCTTTATAACTTTCTCTATCCTTCAACTCTCATTTTCTCTTAGATTTTTCATTCTCCAAACTTTCTGATAATTAGATCACGTCCAAAAGTGAAAAATAGCATATGAAAAAAAAAACCAAGAGATTAAGAGAGATGGCTAACATCTAACCTTATATAATATTGAATTTCAGCTTAGTTATTTTACCAAAAGTCACAAATATTGCACTTAAAAGAGAATGCATGAGAGAAACAAAAAGAAATTAAAACTTCTATCAATTTCCTATCAAGTAATTAATTAATGTCACATTTAATATAGAATATACTTATTCAATCTAACCTTTGCTACCAAACAATCTAACTTCAATAAAAAAAATCCATGTTCTCTTAAGGATAGCATGAAGTCCTTATCCGCCTGCACAATGATAAATAACTCATTGGTTTATCAGCAGCTCACTTATTGTACCAAAATCACAAGAAAATACTGGTAAAAAAGACTGGGACCATCAGCAAGTAGTGAATACAAAATATTTTCAATTTTTAGGACAACAATTAACATTTAGAGCCCAATATTTCACTGAGATGGGGCTATTACATATGCTAATTGAGCAACTGAGCCAACAGAATTGCATGCGGATACCAAAGACTATTCTAACAATTGATGATCTAATTTAAAAAGAATGAACAAACAAAAAAGTAACATACTTTCAAAAAAAGAATCGATCTAAACAGCCGATCATAAGTCTCCAACTACGTAATTGACAATCTTCACATACAACTGATCAAAGCTTATTGTCAAAAAAACATAATAGATAAATGAGACATCACGAAGATAGATCATCAATCTTCACATTTAAAACAAACAAATAATTTACCTTGGCGCTCCACTTAATATCTTCATTCACAAAGCATATCAGAAAGTATGCAAGTTTGAAAAGCATGGTATTTCATAATATGCTTCTCCAAACTTTCTGATAATTAGACCATGGTCAATAAACAAATAATTTACACTGCATCTAGCAAATTAGAAAGTTTGCATCCATGTTCTCTGATCTATGTTGAAAAGAAACAAAAGGCAAGCATTAGTAAAAAGAAATGCCTGAATCAGAAGAAGCACCATGCAGACATTTCAAAAAAAGAAATATTGCATAAATACAGTTAATTAAATGTAGTCTTCAAGTTTGATTCTTCTTTAATTAAAATTGCTACAACAATATTTGCACCACATTTATGACCATAACAGGGGCTATATAACCTAAATAGAAATTTTCAAAATTCGGTGGGTCACTATTGATTGGACAAGTTTTATTTACTTCTACAGACACCTGATCCAACAAAGCACATTTCATGCATAGCCTACCTTACAATTTGAGGCAATATACAGTGTTGATGCATATAAACTTGACTAACAGCTCAAAGCCAAATCCTAATTGAATAAAACATACATGAACTAAAGAAGCTTAAGCTGAAAATTAAAGAAAATTTAGGGGGTTTCATGAGAAATACATATCCTATGCTTAGGCCATAATTTGGTCATCAAGTAAAATCTTACTGACTGATACATTTAATTAATCAAACAAATAGTTTAGAAAACATTTCTCTAAGATCTAACGAACTATCATGCAAAAAATTCCCTCAAATAGCATACAGTGTACTGAAACGAACTATTGACTCCAAATTCTTGCTTTGGAGTCTCAAAACATTGTGCATGATCAGTGATATAAATAGAAATTGTTTCATGCTTACTTGAAGAGTATAACAATTGAGCAAGAAGAATAGGTTCCCTTCCTTCAATAGTTCAGTTAATGAAGTGTTAAGAGAATAGCAATTAAAAGGTTGCACCAATTCAATCAGTACTCGGTGCTACAATTAAGGCGCACCACCAAATCAATGCATTAATAAACTACCATATAACTTTCGAATTGTCAATCTTGAAAAAAGAAAAATCTAAATAGGCAAAACAGACAGGGATTGCTAGCAAATTTACACAAATCAAACGTTTTCTTTTTTACTGATTTTTTTTATCAGAAAGTTCAAATCAGAGAAAGAAAGGAGGGATTTTGCACAGGAAATCATAAAACGTACCAGAAATTGACAGAAAAGAGCAGCTACGAGTTATCTTTCTTTACATGCGTAGCAGAGGGAGAAGTGGCAGAGAGCATAACACTATTTCTCTAATCCCTATCTCTCTCTCTTTCCCTCTCCTTCTCCTTCGTTGATTTGATCCCTGACTCTCTCTTCTCTTTGTAGTATGTTGCTCTCACCGCGATGCGACCCCTCACACTCTTTCTCCCTTCCGTGGCACCTCCGAGGCTCTCGACATGCATCATCGCTACCCAGCCACCTATCAGCGCGCCATTCCTTAAAGGCTGCACCTCTCCTCCCACGATTGCTTAACTGAGAAAGAAAGAATGAAAGAAGGAGATGAGAAGAGAAAGAAAGAAGTAAGGGAAAGAGGAGGACGTGTGGAAAGAAAAGTAGAAATAAATAGAAGGCAAAACTTATGACAAAATTTAATAGGAAGACCACAATTTAGCATAGCCCTGTTTCTGCTGATGACACAGTATGGTGTCTCATTTAATAGTATGGACCAAGAGCAACCGCTCTCAAGGACCAAAAAAATAATATAAGCCATCTTTTTGAGCGCACTTGTGCCAAGACAGAAAGAGAGGCAATAAACCCACGTTGACCCCCCCAGGCAACCAAACTCAGAAAAGAAATGTAAAGGACGGAGAAGACCGGGTGCAGTCAAAATATTAAGTATAGGAGGATGTCAGCTGATTGCATCAGCACAGTGATTGAGAGCCACACGATGGAGATCCAACAGACCTGATTCGATTGAAAATACTGTTCATCAAGTACCGTTTACCTAAAAAAAAATACAAAGTTTTTAGGTTCTTACAAAAAGGATTAGTTAAGCTACTGAAATATTCTTTATAAAATTTAAGTAGTTCTTGTCAGAAGAACATATGGTTTTAGATATGAAAGAAAATCATAATATCTGCTTTATGAATATATATTATTGTTTGAATAAAAAAATATGTGCTAATTATAGTTTAAAAAATTTGGTCTCATACATAGTTATTTTTTAAAATTAAAAATCATGCAATGTTCGCCTTTTAAAGATAAATTTTTTAATTATTTTGTAATGGACAAATTTGAATGAAATTTCATGAATGATCAAAATCATTACCTAAAGAAAATTTTCCGTTTCTTATAAAAAAATTCATCATGCTACCAAAAAGTGTTGTTTAAAAAATTTAGATTGTTCTTATCCAGATCTTCTAAAACATATAATATAGTCGAGCTCAAAAAAAAAAAAAGTAGTTCCAATTAGTAATCACGTTCTATTTATGATTTTTGATAAATTTGAAACACCAATATTCCTAAGAAATAACATTTTTTGGAGAATATGCATCTAGTTTCTTTAGCAATTTCAAAAATAAATATATCATTTAATATTTATCATCTATTACATCCTAAAAATTATACCTATTTAATAAAGATACTTTCATATTTTTTGTGTTGAACATGTTATGATGAAAGTAGGTAGATCACTGGGGTTACCTAAATATTGGAAAATGAATTTTGTAATTTCATGAAAATTTAGGGACCTTCTTAAAAGTTGCTCTTTGCAAAGAGAGGTATTATTAGTCTAATTCTGTCAATTTCCACCTCTTCTTCCTCAGCGACGAGTCGAAAACAAATCGCAGAAGCTAGGGTTTCTAATCTCTCCTCCACCTCGTCGAATCGAGATCCTCTCCAATGGCGTTGCGCGCGTTTTACAACGAGATCAGGGCGATGAAGGTACGCGAACTGCCGGATTACATCAAGCCCCGCCTCTCATGGGACAACGTCAAGAAGAGCGCCGACAAGGCTGTCGATCGCTACATCGAGAAGTACATCGACACCGGCTCGGCTGAACCTATCTTCCATGTTTGCTTCGGCGGCATGGTTTTCTCATACCTTATCAACCTCCCGCATGAGCGCCGCCATCTCGCGCACCTCGAGGAGAGCGGTGGCCACCATTGATCCATCCAAGGTTAGATCCAAACCCTAATTGAACATCTTTAGTTCTTTCCTGTAATTATCTTTTGTTGAGTGGATCTGCTGATTTGTGATTTGCGTTGTAAATGTGTTCAAACTTTATTTTTGCTAGTTAGGTCTAGATTTAGGTTTTGTTTTGATACATCCCCCCCCCCCCCCACACACACACACACACAATTAGAGTGGAGACGTGAATGTCGACTGTGTGCATTAATGTGTCTTCGAGTTGAACTTTGAAAAATATGTCTGTATACTTCAGAAAGAGGCCTTTTAGTGCCAGCACGAATTAGGAGCAATTGACAACTGGTTTTGCTTATCTCTAATACAAGGAACTTAGGGGTAGGTTTTGGTTGTTGCAGTTGTTTCTTTGCTTGCAGCTCCTTATGGCATATTATAATCCCAGCATAAGATTATTTTCTAATGATTAGTATGATGATATTGTAGATATCACAATTTTGTTATATGTTCTTTCAAGTGTGATGAGGTAGACTTGTGCCAAATTGGTTATTAATTTAACTATTGTGGGGTATTTTTTTTCTCTTACTTTTAGTTGGACTTTTTAAATCTCAACCACAAGCTTTTGTAGTTACTTATTCATTGATGCTATTATTATGTCATAATTCTCTCTCTGTGCTTGCATAAGTTGGTCGGGATCCTAGTTACCAGTTCTTCATATTTGGCAAAAGAAGAGAATTCTGGTGCCATAACTTTGCATTAATGCTCCAAATTCTGAATGATGAGACTCAACTGATGATCTTGTATTCTTTGAGAGCGATGCATCCATGCATAATTTTGCAAACTGTTTTGTTCATTTTGCGTCAGGAGTCTCAAGTGATCAATTTAACTGTGGCAGTTAAATTTTAGTACGCTCATCTTATGGCATCTTTTACATAAGAAATAAGATCAATGTCTCAGATTCATAATTTTATATTGTGATATGTTAATACGAAATGAGGTAGTGGCAAGTTCTGGATCCAAAACCCTCCATGATTCATAGCCTAGGTCTTTTTTTCCACCCTATATCTTCAATACTTGTGCTTCTAGTATTCACCTTCTGATATACAGAAATGTCAACTGATATTTTGTGATGCAGAGGTGCATATATGTACCAGTAACACCAAATGCAGAGTAAAGACTGGCAGCAAATTTTATAAAACACTCATCTACATCTGGCCAAAGTTTAAATTTAATCCAACTTTGACTCAGTTAATTGTATTCCATCAGCTCTTATTTTTCACAATTATTACTCAATTGGCCTACAGTAGTGCAATAGGCCAGTTAAGCCTCAATTCAATCTGATTCCAAGTCAATTATTATTCATATCTGGTCCTTAATTTTTTGTTACAAAGAAAAAGAAAATTCAAAAAGAGCTAAATGGATGTTGCAGCAGGCCATATGATTCTCTTATGTACTATTTCTGTTAATGTTGCTAGATTGGTGTTTGTTTTTACATTGAAAAAGGAAATTCATATAGAGTTTTTTATATATACTGCATTTCATTTTCTTAGCATGCTGCATTTTCTTGTTAACATTTTCTTTCTGTAATTTTTTAAAAGAAGTTCAACATCTTGCTGATTTGAATAATTCCTATTGCAGGTCTGGGGATCTTTCATATTTCATCCAGGACGGATATTAAATGCTTCCATTTCTTAAAAAAGTTTCTGTTGCTATTTTCTCAACTGAGAGCTAATAATGGAACAACCCTTTTGTTTCTTCTGAGTTTTTCTTTGTTCAAATCTGGCAATACTCTTTAGTTCAACTTTTGGCAATACATATGCGTGAGTACAAATAAGTACCTATATTCTCATTTTGTTATATTTCTCATATTTCATTTCTGATTTTATTTGCTTGTTTGCAGTAAAGGTACTACTACTGCATTTTGATTTTCCGAATTGTGATTAACTTGTCAAATTCTAAGTTTTGCAGTAATCTTATTTGTGCATACAGATTTTGAACCAGTGGTCGCTGGTTTTGTTAAGAACGCAGATCTAATTCTATGATTGAGAGATAGGTGCCATTAGATTTTCAAGCCGAAAAGAAGTATGTTAAATGTGAACGTTTATACAAGTGAACTAATGGCATGAGAAATTCAACCGAGCCTCAGTTACGCAAGAAAAAAATAAGTTCTGCTTTTGAACAGAACAACTAAAATCTATGAAGCTTCCAAGGCCATAGAGTTGCTATTTGGTAAATGAAAATATAAAGATAAAACAAATTGCACATGCGTAGGGGTGTCATTTCAATTTCAATTATGTGTATAAAAAGATTGTAAGAATTAAACTTTATTTCGATTGTCGTCAAAAGAGAAAGAGTTAAATTATTAAAATTTGAATCTTTCAGTTCTTTAAAATGAAGGTGAAATAACGTAATTTTCTGTGTACACATAGTATGTAATATGCATAATATATTTAAGAAGCGTGATAATTGTACTCTTTAACTACACCCCTTATTTGTACCATAAATGTGTTTCTATTTTTTTCAAAAAGTATTTATATCTAATGATAAAAATATTTATATCTTATATTATTAAGATTAAAATTTATATAAGTTGTATTTTTACTTGAGCAATAAAGCTTTTAACTTAAATTTTTTTATAATTATTTAGGAAAGAAAATTGATAAATATTTTCTATCTAACTATAAATATTTAGAAATTCAGTTATAAATAAATTATTATTTGGTATAAATATATTTTTTATGTGCGGATAAGGAATGTAAAATGTGAAATGTAAAAATAATTTCTTTGAGACATGATAATTTTCACCATTTAACTACACTCGTTATTTGCACCCTAAATATGTTTATTTTTTTTCAAAAAGAATTTATATCTAATGATAAAAATATTTATACCTAAATTATTAAGATTAAAATATATATAAATTGTATTTTTACTTGAGCAATAAAATTTTTAACTTGAATTTTTTATAATCATTTAGAAAAGAAAATTGATAAATACTTTGTACACTAATTATAAATATTTACAAATTCAAATATAAATAAATTATTTATTTAATATAAATATACTTTTGGTGTAATAATTGCACCTCATAACTACACCCTTTATTTGTACTATAAATGTATTTATATTTTTTTTCAAAAAATATATGTATTTAATGACAAAAGTGCTTATATCATATATTATTAAAATTACAAGTTATACAAAATATATTTTTATTTGTACAATAAAATTTTTAACTTAAATTTTTTTCATAATCATTTAGAAAAGAAAAATTAATAAACATATTCTATACTAACTATAAATACTTATAAATTCAGATATAAATAAATTCTCTATCTAATATAAATAATTTTTATATGCAAACAAGAGGTGCAAGATGTAAAGTACAACAATAATTTCTTTATATTTAATTAATTGATTTTGTTACTTTTAGTCTAAAAATAATTATTTGAGATTTAATGTCTTCAACGCTGATTCAACATTCTTCTTTTTAACTTATTATAAAATACATAATGAAAGCATGAAGTAAGAGCTATTTAAACCCTCATCCTACATTCCTACTGGTAAATATATGCTGAGATTGTCGAGTTGAGAAAGTCTGGTGAGCTCATTTATTTGATCTCCCACAAGCAGTACATACACATCTAAAATGAAGACCTATTCATATTTTTGGTATAAGCATGACAAAATTGATACAATATTCAGGTTAAGATAAAAAGTACTATAGTTGTTTCACTCTATAATTAGCAAGTCCGTTTAAGACTTCAGTCTTTAACATTTCTCAACAAATTTAGACAATTCGGTACAGTACTAGGATTTTAAGATAATTGTCTCTGCTTTTTGTTTACTGTGCTCTTTCTCGCGAACCCTCCTAAGTCAGCAAACAAAGAGAAACAGAAACCTCAAGTATAATGCACCGACAAAATTTCAGATACAAAAAGGAAGGGGGGGGGGGGGGAGCAGCTAGGCGACTGTATAATGCACAATTGCACACAGTACTATTGAATAGGCTTTCGACTGGTCTCTTTGTGAGCTAAACGATGCCTCAGCTGCAATAATTTTACAATAATTTTGAATTAGAAATAATTATCAACAGGAGTTTGCCCAACTATATTGTATATATTTGAATAAATGAACATCAATATAATAGAAGGATATCGCTAGTTCATGCTAGGTACATACCTAGTTGGGTTGGTCAGGTTTTACATAGGTCGTCAATCCAATTCACTGTTGTTGGATTATAACATTTTCAATCTACGACTAATATAGGCAGATTTGGTGGTTTCAGTAAAGAAAATTCCTTACATAAAACACAAATAGCAATAAGTTATATTTGAAAAGAATCCAAAAAAAATAAAATAATCTAACTTACAACAAAATCAAGCAAATTCTAATTTAAACAATAAAAAAAATAAGATACCGTATTTTTTCTATAATAATATATTCAATATCCAAAATCTTTTTGTCGGATTAATCAAAACCTAAATCTATATCTAACAAATCAAATTCTAAATCTGTGATTTCTCAGATCGAGTCAGCTTGGTCAAATCAATCGAGTTAATTGGGTTACGCGTATAACCCTAGTTCATGCAATTGCAAACACAAAAAATTGTGAGATAAGTGACACGTACCAAATTTACGTACTTCAAATGCTTCATGACTTCACTTGTCTCCAATTCCTGTAATATTGGAGATGATCAAGTTATTCAAAAAACCAGTATCATTTTTGCCAAATTACAGAACAATATATAATAGTCTGAACAAGCTATTTGTACCCCAAGCCTAATATTGAAACTATAAGGCATATGAAATACAAGTACAGTAGGTGAAAGACACTCCACAATTCCACCACCCCCCCCCCCCCACACACACACAAAAATAAATAAATAAATAAAAATCCACCCCAATAGTCTATTCCAACTGGATCGAATAGATAGGGACTAAAGTGCAAAAAGCAACTTGACTGCAAACTTCTGTACAAATTTCATCTTTCTATTTTACCATAATTCCGTTCAGTTTCAATCCTGTTTAGTAATTATTCCAATTAATTCCACTATTTTCTTCTATTCTTCTCACAAACAGTGCGTATCTAAGAACACGTGTAACAAATATTTAAAAAAAAAAAAAGCAAATATGCAATAGGAAACATACCTGAGGAACTGCACAATCAGCATAGAATGGATTCCACAAAAGAGAACATGAGCAGTCCCAATTATCCGTTTGAATCTCAAAGAGGGGAGCCCTAAGGCATCATACAAGAGGCAGAGTTAAATAATTTCATTTTTCCAGATTCTTATTATATTATGAATTTTTTTTTTTAGTTTACCACCATAGTTCTCTCCCATGTTTAAAACTTTGTATCCACCACAAATGTTTCATGCACATCTATGTGGTTGTTTGTATGATTATGTGTATGTAATATTTTGTGTGCACCCACATATTTACAATATATGAATGTGCATATCTGGGCACACAAGCATGTCTGCGAGAGGGAAAGAGATATTGTAGTCTACCGTCGCCATTTTCTGCAAACAGTTCCCTTGGTCTCCTCTCTACACTGTATCCAATTGCAGTAGCTGGAAGTTTTGTTCCTCTCCTGTACCTAAAGTATAAAAGAAATATTACATAGGAAAGAATAAACCACAATAATCTTCAAAACACAACAGCAAGGTAAAAGATAAATCACACATCATCGAAGTTATAGCCATGTCTCACATTCAAATTGCCAAGTTCCCCAGGTCTAATTTCCTTGAGTTCCTCATAATAACTATCATCGCTGCATAGGAAAAAGAACAAAAAGAATATCAAGATCAAGACAGGTATAAAGCATTGTATAGAAAGGTTCAATTTCCTTGCAAGTTGTTCTACTGCATTACTGAAATTGTACAGCTACACCGGAAACAAAGTTGGAGATCTCACATTTTTGAGATTTTATTTACTGAAGTAATAGATTTTTTTCATATTGTAATTTTGTGAAGATGTCTGTGTACTATGTACAAGGTGGAAAAATGCACCTATCTGAAAAATCATACCACAAATTTAAAATGCCAAACAAATGTAGGTATCATAGACCTTCAGACTGGAGCTCTCCTGGAGGGAAATGTGAGTCAGATATCTCTGTTCTGACATGATTTGACATTTTTCAAAAAATTGTAACTTGTAACCACAAAAATTCGGATTCAGGTGGCAATATCCATATCTAGGGAACATTGATATGAAGACAAAGATCACTAGATGAATACATATAGTGATGTGATTAAAGCTCTAACAAACATTGTAAGATATAATGAGCGCAAGTTCAGGTTCGTCAGTGTAAAAAAGAGAATAGGCAATGAGATCACAAGATCCATAAGGAGGGAATTGACTCAATTACTCTTTATATTTTGAACAAAAATAAATGACTATCAAGTTAAAGTAGTACTATTTAACAGGCAGAAAGGCATTTATCCATAAACTTAACAAAGCTTGAATATACACGACCCAATCTCGAGTCTCAACAGTTAAGCAAGTCCAGCCTAGCCATAATTTAGCTCATTAACATATCAAGATCACCAATTTGTTCACAAATATCATTATAAGAAAGAAGTATTATCACAACTAGTGGCACCAAAAAGTTTTGTTCCATTAAAACACTCCTAATAAAAAATGCATTTTACATACGATAAATAATAGGAGTAATTCCGTGCCCCAAATTTTCTAAGTTGTGAGAATCAACCACCCATAATTTCTAATTTTACAATAACCTTTCTAAACTTTCAGTTTGTGACAATTACAAATTGTTAAGTTCAATTAACACTATTAACTTTGATTGATAAATGATGAGAATACTCTTACAATTAAACATTCATTCAAGTTATCTCCTTAATTTTGAAACACTACATTGTCTCGATTTGAAAGCACAAAAATATTCATTTAAATTTTTTTCTTTAGTTTACATCAAAATACAATAAATTATGTTGAAGTATTATAAATTAGGAAGCAACTAATAGTACCCCAAATCAAATTACCCTAACTATAAATCCATATGTACTAACTTTTTATTTTTGACAAAAAAATATATTCATGCGTTCTCAAATATTTGTATTATATACTCAATTGTTTATATAAATAACTTAGGTATTTATATATTTAACTCAAGTGTTTATATATTTTAAGTAGTTATTTATATTTTCTTTTATACTCAGATTTACACAAATGAATCAAGTGCTTATATCTCACACTCATGTGTTTATATATGAGATTCAAGTGTTTATATAAATCACCAAGAAAAAAAATAATAAAAGAGATAAGAGAAAAAAAGATTCTCGAAATCAAAAATACATAGGACAAAAAATCAAGGGCAATGACAAGAGAAAGAAGAGAGAAAAAAAATCTTGAAAAAACAAAAACATGTAAAAGGAAAGAGAAAGAGTCTCGCGAAACAAAAACACATAGAGGGCAAATCATATGGGCTCCTCAGGTATTTATATAAGTGAATCAAGTAAATATATTAGGCTCGGATGTTTATATAAATGAATAGCGAAATTAATTTGGAAATAGAAACTTTCAAGAAAGAAAAAATGACAAAAGACACGTGGTCCGACTGAAGTTAAAAACACGTGGGGGACAAATTGGAGGATGGAGCCCAGGAGAGATATATTTTCTCTATAAATTAAAGGGAAATTCATATTTTGGTCCCTAAATTTAAAAAAACAAATTGATCCGTAAACTTTCATTTGTGCCAAATTAGTCCTTAAACTTTTTAGAAAAAACAAACTAGCCCTTCAACTTTTTCAGAAAAACCAAGTTGATCCTTACATTTTAAATTATACCAAATATATCTTTAACCTTTGAAAAGAATGAAAGACATCAAATTTCAAAAAAAAATCAAATTGTTCCCTGAACTTTCATTTGCATCTAAAAATATTAGTTCTTACGTGATATGTCCAAATCTTTAACTTAATTCTATTTTGTAATGAGAATTAAAAAAAGTACAAACAAGACTGTAATATAAGACGGATTGGATTGACATTATTTCAATATTTTTTAAATAGGTCAAACTTATGAAATAAAAAAATTTGGACTAGTATCTGATCCATTTTTTAACAGGTCATATCAGATTAAGTTGAGTCAGGTCGGATAACATCAACCCGTCAAATCGAGCCAACAGTTAACATCACTAGGTGTAGATGAAAATTCATGAACCAATTTGTTTTTTTTTTGAGGAAGTTCAAGAACTAAAACCTAAATTTTTTCATTCTTTTTCAGAAGTCCAACGACTAACTTGATTTTCTTTAAGTTCAAAGATCAATTTTGTGTAAATGAAAGTTTAAGGATCAAAAACACAAATTCTTCCTAAATTAAATAATACTATCTATTGAAGAATAAAATTTATTGTATAAAATGTAAAATAAAAGCTAATCAATTATATGTATATTTGTATATTAATTTCTATAAAGTTTATCCAAAAATATAGTATCCATTTTGCTATTTTTTTTCCTTCAATTCTAAGGAACGAAAAATTGTTAATAATAATATATGTTTGATCTTGTTCTGGTCGGCTAGTTTGGTCATTCATCGATGTCAAGTTAAAAAGTGTAAGGTGAACTTAATGGTTAGGGATGTTGATTATCACACATTGAAAATTTGGGAAAGGCAAAGATGATTATCAAATTATAAGTTCAAGGGACTAAGCTGCAAAATGAAAGTTTAAGGGGGTTTGGTGACATTATTCCCAAATAAAAATAGTAGATTATTCACAATTGTTCATGGCTTGATGCTAAAATGTCTTAAACACAATTATAGTTATTTGTTTGTAGTATTTGTGCCAAAGCAAATGCGATTAGTAATTATGTTCATTCAACATCCACATGTATTTAAATTAGCACAAACTATACACATTAATTCAATCTTCATATAATATCTATATTTGAGTCTATCAATTTTTGTATCTTGAGATGCACAGTGATACAAAAGGATTTTGATGCAACAAGTTTTGGATGCCACAAGCTTCTAAAACATCTTTTATCAATTGTGGTTCCAAATTCAAAAAAAATAAAAAAAACTATTTATCTTGTTGTCCTCCCTGAAAAATGTATGCATGTAAAATTTCACAATGTTTTGAGTTTGTTTTTACTGATCAAGAGGCTAAAAGATAAACATACTAAAAAATATCTATCATATTTAAATTGGCTCTTTCATTTTTTGTACTAGAATAAAATGAACTCAAACAAGCATAATAATGTTATATATTATGCAATATAGTGTTTATTATCTTGATTCTTGAGTGAAATTACATTGCAATCCATTGCAATGTGTTACTTGAAGAAAGATTCGAGTTCTATGATATGATCTACTGGAATTAAAAGGTATAACATCTTATACTATTAGTAGCGAGACCTAGTTTAGAATTAAAATTTTGAAATTGTAATGTTTTAATTATAAAAGGATCCAAGTTTAAAAGGATGTTTTTCAAATTGATCAATTATGAGCCATATACTCTAACTAGAATTGGCCAATGGGAATCGAAAGGTCTAAGTTATTATATTAGTTATAGTAACCACGTCTAAAAATGAACAACATATAGTCTTTAAATTCAAAGTTAACCTCCTCCATGTATGGTAGCTAGTAATCCTAATCACACCCATTGATGGATTTAAGTGGTGAAAATGGGGTCCCTCATTTTTTTCATGTTATACATGTAAATATGATTTCTTTTAATATTATACATGTATTTTGTAAGTAAATTCATATTTGAACTCCATATTTTATACAAATTGTTTTATTACGACCTCCATAATTGTAATTTTATGTTTTTAATATGATTATTGTACTGGTATTAATATGAGTTAGATTAAGGTACTTTGCAAAGTAAAGAAGGGTGTTTACTTTGGACTCGCATCTCAAAAACCAAAATTCAAACCATCGATCCAAATCATCCAACTTAATCTGTATATTGAAATCTTGTGGAATATAATTGAGTTTTCTTACTATTTTTCCGATGTTATAAAGATGACCCAATTTGAAGAACATGATATTATTTTATTATTATTCTAGGACCATCTTTCAAAAATACAAAAAAATAATTAGAAAATCCCAAAAATAATTAAATTTGATATTTCCCAATACTTCAATATATTGATTGAGTCGAGCAACTCGGATCGATTTCTCGAATTTTGGTATTCGAGATATAAGTCCAAAGTAAAGACCCCTCTTTACTTTACAAAGCACCTTAATCTAATTCGTATTAATATTTTATATAGTACTTGACCCCCTCATTAAAAAAAAATTTAACACTACCCTTGATCACACCTCTATATTTATAAAGCCAAACATGCCACAACCATTCTCGTTGGCTTTGTAAGAATATCAAAATGTAATATCATAATGATAGAAATACATACTCATGAATTGGACCAAACCACTCTTGAACTTCAGCTTGGAAAGCTTCACCAATTCGGATACTTGAAGTATACTTTGAAAAGTTGTCTCTTCTATGTTGTTCACTTCTTTTTATCCACTTTCCGCTTCTCAAACTTACTTTTTGTCGTGCTTCTTTTCGCTTGTTCCTCGAACAAGGATGGCAATACCATTCCTCAGGGTATACTTTCCTTGAGAGCATGCCACTACACTTCAAATGAAATGGTCCCTCACAATTGTCACAAATCAACATCTTTGTAGAGTGTCCAATGGCAGCACAACTCTTGCACTTTACAGGTCGCAACTCATCCTGAGAATTATTAATCCTTCTATTTGTTTCTTCTTTTATATTTAGTAAAAGTCCATGAGTTCTTAGTACATAGATGCATATATCCCTTACATCAGAGCAATTTGCAAATGACTTGCCATTCATATTTGATGATGAACACTCCGAGTTATCTTCTAAAGATAACTGGCCATCAGAACTTATGCCAGAATTGTTGCTATAAGTTCTTTCTTTTTGTTCTCTTCTATTCTCATCTACAGGAGCAAAAAGATCATCATCATTCAGCTTCCTTCGTTTACAGATATGGTTACTTTTTCTTGTTGAGATGGGAGACATAATTCCTTAAAAACAAAAAAAATAAAAGAAAACTATCAATAGTTGATTTCTACGAGAAAGAACCAATAATAGTAGCTAATAATCTCAAATTTAAAGGGCATAACAGAAGAACAAAACCAAATTAATGGAAACTTATGAATCTGAAATCTTGTACGATAAATGGCAATATTTATTTATATTTATTCTAATGAAACAAAGTGGCATTCTTATAGTTTGATCTTTCTTTCTCCCATCTTCCGAAAAGAAGTCTTGTGAAGGCTTATGCTATTTTTTTTCCTTATTCCTGAAGTCTTTCTGGAAAGGTACAAGGCTAGCATCTTCTGTTTCTCACTGATTATATAAGGGCATCTCAAAGAAAATCTTGTAGAATGAGTATATTGCTTCAGATTTTTGAAAGAGAATTTTACAAAACTTCCAATTTATTTAATATTCAAAAATTATCCCAAGAATGAAGTAATATCAACAAGGACTCCATAAAGGTTTATAAAAAATGAAAAGGATAACCTAAAGCTAGCAACTCTAGATCTAGTCTTAGAACAAGGCTCAATGTAACATTGCAGCCATTAGGCAACTGAAGTGGGATTAAATTTAATCCGTACTAAAGAGTTCATGTTTGGTTCCTTAATTCATAAGGGGCGAATGTGCCTCAAAGCCCAGGCAAGAATTAAGATTTTGGACAAAAGGAGGCAGCTTTAATCCATGTTAACAAGCCAGTGTTTAAGAGGATTAAACGTCTAAGGAAGTTAAATAAGGCTAAATGAGGTGTTGGAATGGAATCATTACCAAGACTTAAAGAAAAATATGCAAGCTAAACTTAAAGAAATACATGACTTCAATCCGCAACATGCAAGCTAGAATTGGATCAAATTGTTGAGCAAGAAATAACAATTGCATGTCAGATTCTTTTGTTCCAAATTATGTAATAATCATTTAGATTCCAAATGTAGAAAAAAATCATCTCTTCGTCTGTCGAACCTTAAAAGAAAAATATAGCTCCCTTGCAATTGATCCTCATTTCATTCTAAAGACATGGATAGCTTGGCTAAGTACTTCCATAAACATTTCAGCCAAAACGTTTATGTGACAAATTTCAAAATTCCATATACGTAATGTCCATCGAAGAAGCTCAATAAAATCTTTATACTAAAAATTTGTGGAATGCCAACTTCTACTATTTTTCAAAAAATTTTACTACTTTTAATGATTTTTTGAAAGATTTTGCAAGATTAATATCAGTGTATGGAAGGCTTTCTCATTCTGAGTAAATGCTGATTTTGGTTGGCCAACAGATGTGTGTCCACAAAGTATCCCATCATTGAATACAGCTGGATACATGGGTCTTTTTTTTCCATTTAATAAGCAACCTCAGGAGATATAACATGAATTGCATTTTGTTCAATGGCTTGGTTATCAAAGAGAAGAGAATATCGCCAAGTTGCAAATCATCCTACTTCTAGGGAAAAAACAAGAAGAATTCTTGGTTTTATCTATTTATATCTATCTTCCAAGTAAAGCAACAAACTCCCACAAAACAATTTGTCTCCATTAGTTTATAATTTACTCTTGTTACCATCCTCACCCCCTTTTCTACTATGCTCTCGACTAAAATCCAACAAAAAGAAAATTATTGTGCAAAAATGAAATGCAATTTGTAAAATTCATGATCAATTAAGCATCGATAATAACTAAAACAAAGAGCTATTTATTTAATTTTTTGGATAATATACCTAGATTCTCAAATTCAGAAATTATTGCTGATAAATTTGCAATAACTAAGGAAAACAATTTAACCACAGTAAAGAAGAAAACCAATCTAACCAAAAGTTGTATTAGAAGAAAGAGTATAATAGTCAAGTAACAACTATACCCTCCCTCTATAATTGATGTACAGAAGCAAATATGCATCCATCCCAATTAAATGGAAATAGTCAAGTTAAACTAGAAAATCGATTTAAACTTTGGACAAGAAATGGAGCAAAAAGCTCACACACAAAAGTTAGACTTGTGAATAACAAAATGGAGAAGAACAGTTACCAAAGAAGCGTCCGACGCCTGGTCGGTTGAGATCGAGAGAAAGAGAGGTACACGGTGGAGGAACCAAACCCTAGCGCTGCGCTTGCACAGTTGCAGTGCCAGAGAGAAATGCTCAAAAGACGGAAAGTGTCCCCTCCCCCGGAAGAGCAAAGGCGCGATTTAAATAAGTTGCCGAACAAATGGGTCTTTTTATTACGGGCCTGAGTTCCTGTAATGGATCTGCATCCTCAAAATCCCAAAAAAGAAAATGATGTAACGGCAGGCTTCAAACTAGGTGTCAAACTTTCCTGAATTGGTTCGAATTAGATCGTTATTATTTTATTATTATTTTTTATTCGATTTGATTTAATTTAAGTTAAAAAGTTTAATCTGTATTCAATTCATTTGAATCACAAATCAATTTAATCTTATCCGAATAAATTAATTAAGTATTTAATAATTTTTTTTAATATTTTTTATGTAATTTAATTTTAATTAGTATATAATTAATCTTAATTAGTATATAAATAATATTTAAATAGTGTAAAATTAAACCTAAAAAACATAATTTTTCGGGTCAACCCGACCTGAGACATATCAAAAAATTTTAATATATACCCAACCCATTTTTTCTCGGATCATTTCGGGTCGGGTTAATTCATTGGGTCAGGTCAAAAAATTGACACCCTGACTTCAATTCGTGATAAGGAAAAAGGATAAATTTTTTCGTAAGTCACTAAACTTTACCTCAATTCCATTTTTTATCACTCAATTTTAATTTATCCGTTTTTAGTCACTAAATTTTGATATTTGTTCAAATTTGGTCACTCCGTTAGTTTTTTCATCCAAACTTAATGAAAAACTTATATGATTATATATATTTTGTATGTTATTAAATTATCAAGAAAGATTGTTGAATTATTATTGTCATATGGTTCATAGAATATTTTTATATATTGAGCATGTAAATTATTAAGCTAATTTACATTATCTAACAATATTTTTTATTTTAAAACAAAAAAATCATCCATTTTTTTGTATATGGGCGAGCATATTAGTTTTTTATTTCAAATTTTGTTTAGAAATATTATTCTATAATTGAAAATTTAGTACTTTCCTCTCAAAAGTATCCCAACTTATAGAATTTAATTATCAAAAAAGAACAATATGTCTTTTATTATTTAAATAATTAGAAAAATAGAGTAATAATGTACATTCTAAATTTACATTGCTGCTTCTAAAAAAACACATATTTTAAAATATGATAAGTTTTAAATTTTTGTAAAAGAAAATAGAGAAAATTAATTTATATTTTATATTCTCATATTTTAAAAGTTTACATGGTCTACATGTTTTAAATAGAGGTTCCATAAACTTTTCATTAAGTTTGAATGAAAAAACTAACGAAGTAATCAAATTTAAACAAATATTAAAGTTTAGTGACTAAAAATGGACAAATGAAAGTTGAGTGATAAAAAATGAATATGAGGTATAGTTTAGTGACTTTCGAAAAAAAATTACCCTAAGGAAAAATATATCTTGCTCCAAGGTCAATGAACTCAATGGTCCCCATAATCACTGACAAAAAGGACCCCTTATGAGTTTGATTGTGTGGGGCCGGTGTGCATTGAAAATGAGGGAAGTGGAGGTGCAAGACCGGGAGCATTGTATCAGCACTTCTGTGATAAATTGATCCCCTAAGTTCTTTTCTTCCTTTTTTGTTTGATAAACGATATCCAAATTATATAATTGGTGATAATAATTTTTATTTTTTAAGTATGAAATGACTGAAATATTTTTGATAATTTAGTGTTGTTTAACTAATATTATAACTATAATATTTCATAATTTTAAATATCAATTTTAAATTAATAACAACTTCTTATTGTTGTGTACATGTGTATGGCTCAAAGAACAATTTCAAATCAAAATATGCAAGATCTACACATCTAATCATCATTTGTGCTGTGATGAGCTTCTAGGGATGCATCTTTTCTTCCTTGTTCCAACGGATTCACCCCTCAATTACACCAATTTTTTACTAGATCTCCACTCAAGCTTTGCTAGAAGTTTTTGTGAGACTAAATCAATCTAATTGAAACTCTCTCAAGTAAGTTGGTGAAACAAAAACTCAAACACATGAGCAAATCAAATTTCTCAAAGAAATTCACGAGGAAAACCAAAAGGGGGGTATTATTTCATTAAGCGATCTAGAAATTTCATCACTCATAGAAATTAAATATGAGAGACGTTGGTATTATTGATAAAGTTGGTTTCATTGAGATTCAAACTGATTTATTTTGTTCCAAAATCACGTATTTTTATGATGAAAATTCTGTTACGAGAGTTGGAGATCTATGAAGAAAAATGTGTATTAGTCTTAAAAGTTAAATGGATATGTTTAAGTAATAATTGGGCTTGAAACTGCTTGGGCTAAATTTCTTTTCTCTTTTCATGCTAGATTTGACTTATCGTGTTGCTGTGGCCTTAATTATTTTCAAACATTTCATAATGGCATATTTTATAATGGAGATTTAAACTAAGTGTTCATATAAATCTTTTAATAAAAATCTACAAAAAGATCTCTTTTTATGTGAACCATAAATTAAAACCACACAACCATCAATATGTAATTAGTATAAGACATCCAACTCATGGAGGTAGGGGTGAAACGGATTGAATACAGATCGAATAATGTTCAAATCGTATCTGTATCTGTTTTTAATTTCATATACAGATATTGTCGGATCGAATATAGATTGAATATTAAATGGATAGAAATATGAATCGAATATTAACTGAATATGAATACGAAAATATTACGACTATTAAAATAAATCTTACACATGAAACACATTCAATGCATAAAATGATGCAAATTTTTTTCATAGCGAGTTTTTTTGTCACAAAATATATATTCTGCTAATGTATTGATTGTTGTCATTGAATGTATACGAAAGATATTATATTAATTTTCCTTAAGCTTTTTGAAAAAAACATATATTAATTAAAAAAAATAAAGTATACATAGACTTGGAGGAAGCTTTTCGAAGTAAATAGATCGGTCTTATATGAATTTTTGGAGGAAGCTTTTTTAGTTATAACATATTTTTGATTGTGTTATATGAATTTTACTTGGCGGTTCAAACTAAAACCCAATAGAAAGTAATAAGTAAATAGATTGGTCATAAAGAAAACGGATATCTGAAGGACTGAATTTTGAGGATACAAATAATTATTCATATCTGTAGCCGTATCTGTCTTTCAAACTTAAAATTTTATTTGTATTCGTATCAATCTAACTTATATCCGTAAAATATTTGTATCCACAAAATTCAAATACAAACGGATAATATTTGATCCGTTTTCATCCATGGAGGAGAGCTTGACTACATGTCCCTGATGCAAATAATAAAAGAAAATGATGCAACTTATTTTATTGTGTCGTGTTGTATTATTATTCAAATCAATCATATCTATGGCTGAAAATAAGATAGTGACTAAAGCAAATTAGACAGGTTGAAAGTTAGAAAAGAAAAAGGTCGTATTAACATTTATTTTCAAAGAGTCTCATAAATCATAATGCTTTTTGATTAACTATGGTAACATTAGACTTAATAACCCCCCCCCCCCCCCCACCTTCCTGATGAAGTTTTGATTTAGGCATCTCTTTCACCTCTCCCCTTTATTTTACATTTTTTTTTCTGGATATAAAGTATTGAAACTTCATTATATCAAATATTTTTAGACTAACAAAAAGGAATCAAACATAGAGAATGAAAGATGAGAAATAGGTTCATAGGTGTTGCTACTTGCTAGTGAGGAGACACATAAAATTTTTTTTTTCCTTCAAAAATGTTATCTTTATTAAATACTAGAGTGTATAATTTCTGACCAATAGAAACAATAACAAACAACAACAACAATAACAAACGAAAATGATATCGTTCATTTTTTTCGGTGCGTAGTTGAGAAGTAAACTTTAATTTAAATATTTTTAAGATAATTTTCATAAAAAAAAATGAAGATGAAAAGTGAAAAGCAAAATATCGAGTTAGCCGAATCAAATCAATTATTATTCAAAATCAAACTTATCATTTTTTTTTGAGATAAAGATGAGAATCAAACTCACTTAATTTTATATTTTGATAAAAAAAATTCTCAACTCAGATTTCAAACCTGTAATTTTTCACACACAAAATCAAACTTATCTTTCTTAAACTATATTTATTATTATTACTATTATTATTTTTTGGAGAAGGGGAACATGATAATATCGAACTTATCAACTTGGATATAAAACACAATATTATTGAACTTATCAAGTAGGATAGGCTTATCAACTTGTATAGTGTCATGGCCCCTTCAAAAACACTCTCCTCCTTTTTTTTTTCTGGTCCATATCCCTCTTTTTATTTATATATCTCCCCCCCCCCCCCCCCCCCCCAACAATTTCATAATACATAATTTTCTCATCTCAGTTTTAAAGATCAAATTAATTTGAAACTAGTTGGCTCCATCACATTCCTCTTTGCATTACTTAACTGTCAAGCAAATTCCTTCTGACCAAAGACCACAATAGTATATGTAAGATAAAAAGAGATTATTATTGAAATTACAGGTACCAAGAAGATGTACACATCCAAAGTACCCAATTGAATGATCGAATTTAAAGAAGTAAAAGTTACTTCAATTTTAAATCTTGTAATGTAATTTTGATACTATTTTATAGTTTCTTAATTAGAAGAGTTTATTCTTATTCCATATGCTTGTAGTTTTTTTTTTTTCGTTTAATAGAATTGCCTACAAATATTGGTGAAATATATTATCATTTTTAACGTAATTATTTTTTTTTCCTATTATGAGATAAAGATGGAATGTTAAAAATCTGCCAACTTTATATATGCATAAGGAATCAATTTCTCAACCAAATACCGAATTTGCAGCTCATTGAAAAAACTAATTCTCAACACATAAATTCATGTTCAACATAATTAATTTTAAATATTACTTTTCATAAAAAAGACAGAAAAAATTAAAATTTCTCTCAAGCTAGGATTAAAAAAAATCTGAATATTTCCTTCATTCAAAAAAAGAAATTTGTTACGCCATTAATTTCAGACAAGGTCAAAATTCAAAAATAATTTCTGGACGCTAAATACCAGGTCCAAATGCATTTCCTTGTCGTCTTCTCCCCCCTTTTGGGGAGTCTAGGCGTCATTTTCTTTCCAATTCTACCTCAAAACTTTCAACGATGCTAATTTTAGTTTAATCAGTGGAAAAGTAATCAATAATGACTGGAGAAATTGCTTGATTCTTAATCTATGGTGTAATTTCAATATGACAAAACTCTATTACAAATTACTAAAAAAGAAGAGGAAAAGGAAAAGGAAATGAACATATAATAAAAATGCAAGATCTCTAGATTTTCTACCAATCTACTTCTATGGCAAACAGGGGTAAACTCGACCAGGGGCAAATGAGCAAATAGTAAATTAAAATGGGCTCCGATGCAAATAGCCCATTAATCAGACTCAGCCCATCCCTCCTCCTCACGTGCCACCCGCTTCCTCGCACGTGCCATCCTCCAAACCCCCTCCACCTCCGCCTCGCGCGCGCTTCTCCCGTGCTTCGTCTTCACCCGACTGCCACGTGGCGGCGGCTCTTCTCTCCTCCTCTTCTTCGACTCTGCCGTGGACACGCAAGAGCTCGCATCGGAATGCGACGAGGAGCAAGGCTGCGCCGGGCCTGAACTGCACGCGCGACACGGGCGCCTTAGAGGGTCGGATACGGGTCCGGAGATCAATAGCAAGGATCCGCAAGTGACGCAACGGCTCCATCGCACGTGACGCGCCACTAGGAAGTTGGCGCCGTGTACGGACGCGTCGCAGCTGGAGCAGAGAAAGGCCGAATCTGCGGCGCAGTACACCGACGCGGTTGCGTTGCACAGCTCACAGCTCTTGCGTTTCATTTCCGATCGCTCTCCACCTGCATGTAAGTCGACTTGCACTTTTCGATCGATAGCTGCAACCGATCTCGCGTGCTTGCTATATATCGCGATTCTGAGTCAATTCGAGGTCTTCCAAACCGGAATCCAGGTGAGATGAGCACAGGAGAATTCGCTGAATTGCACGTAGCTTGATCGATGCCTTCGGAGGAAAGATGGAGAACAACAATAATTGAAGAGAAGAGAAATCGGTCGTTACATATGATCGAGAGGAGGAGAGGAGGAGAGGGAAGTAGCTTGGAAAGAGATGGGGGTGAATGTGGCGAGAGATTTATAAAGTCGATTGATGAATGATGAATGGATGGTTTAAACTCTATGCGCTGATATTTTGATTTTTGTGGGATATATTATATTGTAGTTTAAACTTGAGGCTGAGATTATGTGACGTCTAAGTTGGCTTTGGACAACATAATTAAAACAAACATAACAAAAGAAAATCAATGATTTCAATGTCCTCTCTTTTTTTCTTTTTTTTTTCTAATCCTACTAAATTTCATGTATAATCAATTTGTTGGTTGTTTTGAATTTATAATCTTTTGATATCTAACATTTTCATCAATTCACATGTAGATCACGTGATGTAGATGAAGTACTTTTGAATTTTGTGTGTAAATTAAACCTTACTCTTATGTTATGGGGTATAGAAATAATCAAGCATTGACTCATCATATAGAGATAAGAATGCATGCTAATACTTTATGTTTTGGTATCAATTATCATTGTGTTATTTGTTTTTTTAGTATTTTTTTTTTAATTTAAAATGTGAGGAATACTACCCACCATCTCTTAAAAAAAATCCAATCGGAATAAATATACTGTTAGTTGATGTTCAACTGTTCATGGTCCTTTTAATTAAAAAATAATAATACATGGTGAGCAATTAATAAATTAAACAAGTGCTAGTTGATATTAAAAAGAGGGGAGTTTCCTTAGCCATTGAATAATATATACAAAAAATGAGAGTTGATATACATATATCATAATCGATACCATAATTGATACCGATTTTATTATTCATATTAAATAAATTATTATTTATATTAACGATTTTATTATGCAACTTATTTGTACAGTATTTTATTATTAGTGAATTATTATTTATATCAGTAATATTTTATAAACTTATCGTTAAAAATAAATTACATAATAAAATCATTAATATAAATAATAATTTATTTAATATAAATAATAAAATCTATATAATTACTATACCAATAATGATAACTTCTAAATATTTTTAAAAAAAATAAACAAAGAAAAGAAAACAAAAAAGTTTTGGTTATAAAATTGAGGTGGTCGTAGAAGGATGCATGTCCACAAAACCTCGTCTCACTCGAACTGCCACCTCCTTTTTTTCTGAATTTTATTCTCTTTTTTTCTATCCCTATTTTGTCCGTTTCTTTGCCAATTTTTCAATTGAAAGTAATTTTTAATTCTTTCTTACTTATTTGGAGTTAGGATCTGTGGTTGTGAGCGAATCTTGACTTATTGATTGAAAGTAATAAAGAGAAGGATTTATATATTTTTTTTATATGTTGTGTCAATGCAATAATTTGGTGTCTTTATTATATTTTTATATCATGTGAGATTGAGCAATGTAAATAATAAAGTAAATCAAATCATTTTCATTAAGTATCTCGCAAAAAAAAAACATTTGGTTGAATAAGTACAAATAAATATATGAAAGTATATTCATTCCATTTATTAAAAAAATTGCACATGTTAATGTATCATTTATAATTTGGGACGTTAAATACTTATCAATTCAATATTTTTTTTGCTGAATTAATAAGTTGTTTTAAAAATACTTGTAATTATAAATATTTTTTCTTTGTTAGTTTTAAAGATTGGGTACTTTTCTTCTGTCAACAGATTAAAATTGCAATGAAAAAACATTTTACATCTAATGTCAAAAAAATTACTATTTTAATGTCACAAATATATTTAAATTTTTCTCACAATAATAAAAATGAAGACACTCTAACCTCAAAATATCCATTCTACAGCTGTCAGAAAACGAGTACAAACTAATGGAGCACAATAAAGAAAATAAATTCTGAATTGATTTTGCAATTAAAAAAAAATAGGATATGAAAAGTCTACTTTTTATTTTCCTAAATTATTTCTTGTCCACAATTGAGAGCAGCTGAATAAAATACTTCTCACCAACAATCCTTTTTTTTTTTTTTTGGAGATGAATAGAAAAAAAAATTTTGTTTGTTAAACAATTAAAATATTTTCACTGTTGAAGTCACATCAGTCTAATACAGGTGGCGCATCTATCTATTCTCTATTCTCTGGACATAAAATTTCCAACAAAAATGACAAAAATGCCCTGCCATAGGCCGATAGACGGCCAATTTTGAAACGATACGAGGAGGGGTATAATTGTCATTTTCGCGCAGGTACGTACAGTGCTGAGATGCATTGAATGGAGCAGCTTAAATCAAAACGGTGTCCCGTTAGAAGAGCGGAGGCCACAGATTGCTGCCACGTGTACGGCTGGAAAAGGTTGCTTCGCGAGAGGAAGAATGGGGACACGTGGATCGCTGTCAGCGCGCCACGAGGGTAATTATGCGATTTGAATTTGATTAAAACGGAGGTTTAATTCTAGAAGCATGAGTTTAGAATCTAATAAAAAAGGGTGGATGAGAATTGCACCACATTGCAATCGTGCCATCCTGTCCTTTTGAGTCTGATTTGGAATTTCATGAAGGTTCACTGAAAACAGCGAATAGCAAGAGTTTAAATGTCTCAAATTCTTTCGTTTCTTTGGGAAAAATAAAGGAAACAACATACTCAAGATGTATAATATATATATGTATTTTTTTATTTTTGGAAAGAAAGAGTTTGATAAGCCTAATTAGGATAATTAGTTGCTTTTAACTAAATAAAAATGTAAATATGATATATCATTTTTATGTTAGGAGATCTCTTAACAATTAATATTTTGACAACCTTAATAATTATTTTTCAAATAATTTCAAAATAAATCTTAAAAATAGAAAAAAATTTATAGACATATTCTTGCAGTTATAGATTGATTGTGACTCAAATTTCATTCAATTTAGCCATTATTTGATGCTCCATCAAAAATACCGAGAATAAGAATTCACATCTTTTTATTAAGACCCTGAATTTCAAAAGATATCGAGAATAAGAATTCACATCTGTTATTATAATTTTCTATAACAGCTTGTTATCATTTAATCAACGATAGATGAGATTTACAAATCAATTATTATAAAAAAACTTCTTCTATAAATTAAAATTTGAACCGTTATAATTTTATAATAAAAAGGCGTCATAATCTGACAATAGCAACATATACAAACTCCAGAGAATAATACTTACTAGACTAACAAACAAAAAACTTTAAAGCAACCGAGGTGATTGTGACGCATGCCATAAACACTCACAGAGTCTCCTATCACAAATTCACAATACATGAAACATTTACAAATCTAAACATTTTTAACCACAGAGAAAATGTGAAAATATCCAATTAATTAAGCATGGCAGAAAATCATAGCACACAACTCCAACCTTTGCCGCTGTTTCTTGAAGACTTTTATTTTGATTCAAAGTCATGCTGGAAAATTATCAAATTAATTAAGTGGCCACGTGCCAAAGTGTGGCAAGTTGGAATGTGCAACGGAGATTTCAATTGAGGCCAAAACTCAACCGGAAGATTACACGGTCACATTTTATTCCAATATTTTTTTCGATGAAAAACTAGTTCTTGGTCCAAAACAGACGCCAAAATTGTATATGAGCATGTTTCAAAATTATATGGGCATGTTTAAATTGATGCACAGTAACTATTGGCTGCTCTGATTTTTGTTGGTTTCATTCTCTGTTTCTCAGCCTCATCTAACCACATTATGAGGGGGAAAAAACTAAAGAAAAATTCTCTTAATAAGATTGAATTTTACATGTTTTTTCAATTAAATTTGTATTTAGCCAGTTACAATATTTTCAAATATCATCGAAATGCACAAATAAGATCCTAAATATGTTTATTTCAAGTTTATGGATATTTTTGAGTCGATATTTGACAATTATGAATTATGTTTCACTCCAAATTACATTAAAATGCTGTCAAAATGCATTTGAGAATTTTTATTCCAATTTTAAATCAATTTGGCCTCATTTCTGCTTCAAATATGATCCAAATGCACAAATAAGATGTCAAATATGTTTATTTAATGTTTATGGGTGTTTTTGAGTCGATAAATGACAGTTATGACTTATGTTTCACCCCAAATTGCATTAAAATGCATCCAAAATGCATTTGAGATTGTTTATTCGAATTTTAAATCAATTTGGCCTCATTTCTGCTACAATCATCATCAAAATGTACAAATAAGATGCCAAATATGTTTATTTAATGTTTATGGGTGTTTTTTAGTCGATATCTGACAGTTATAACTTATATTTCACCCTAAATTACATTAAAACACTTCAAAAATGCATTTGAGCTTGTTTATGAACATTTTAAATCAATTTGTCCTTATTTCTGCTTCAAATATCATCCAAATCCACAAATAAGATGCCAAATATGTTTATTTAATGTTTATGGGTGTTTTTGAGTCGATAAATTACAGTTATGACTTATGCTTCACCCCAAATTGCATTAAAATACATCCAAAATGCATTTGAGCATGTTTATGCACATTTTAAATCAACTTGGCCTCATTTCTTCTTCAAATACCATCGAAATGCACAAATAAGATCCCAAATATATTTATTTCGTGTTTATGGGTGCTTTTCAGTCGATATTTGACAGTTATGACTTATGTTTCACCCCAAATTACATTAAAATGCATCCATAATGCATTTGAGCATGTTTCTGCAGATTTTAAATCAATTTGGCCTCATTTCTTCTTCAAATACCATCGAAATGCACAAATAAGATCCCAAATATGTTTATTTCGTGTTTATGGGTGCTTTTCAGTCGATATTTGACAGTTATGACTTATGTTTCACCCCAAATTGCATTAAAATGCTTCCAAAATTAATCTGAGCATGTTTATACACATTTTAAATCAATTTTGCCTCATTTCTTCTTCAAATATCATCGAAATACACAAATAAGATGTCAAATATGTTTATTTAATGTTTATGGGTGTTTTTTGAGTATATATTTGACAGTTATGACTTGTCTTTCACCGAAATTGCATTAAAATACATCCAAAATGCATTTTAGTATGTTAATGCACATTTTAAATCAATTTGGCATCATTTCTGCTTCAAATATCATCGAAATGCACAAATAAGATCCCATATATGTTTATTTCATGTTTATGGGTTTTTTTTGAGCCGATATTGATCAGTTATAACTTAGGTTTCATCCCAAATTGCATTAAAATGGATCCAATATGCATTTGAGCATTTTTATGCACATTTTAAATCAATTTGTCCGAATTTATGCATCAAATAACATCAAAATGCACAAATAAGATGCCAAATATGTTTATTTAATGTTTATGGGTGTTTTTGAGTCGATATCTGACAGTTATGACTTCTATTTCACCCCAAATTGCATTAAAACGCTTCCAAAATGCATTTGAGCTTGTTTATGAACATTTTAAATCAATTTGGCCTAATTTCTGCTTCAAATATCATCCAAATGAACAAATAAGATGCCAAATATATTTATTTAATGTTTATTGGTGTTTTTGAGTCTATATTTAACAGTTACGACCTATGTTTCACCCAAATTGCATTAAAATGCTTTCAAAATTCATTTGAGCTTGTTTATGCACATTTTAAATCAATTTGACCTCATTTCTGCTTCAAATATACTCCAAATGCGCAAATAAGATGCCAAACATGTTTATTTAATGTTTATGGGTATTTTTATCTCGATATTTGACAGTTATGACGAATGTTTTTGTCCCAAATTACATTAAAACGCTTGTAAAATGCATCCGAGTTTGTTTATGCAAATTTTAAATCAATTATGCTTCATTTCTTCTTCAAATATCATCGAAATGCACAAATAAGATGTCAAATATGTTTATTTATTGTTTATGGGTGTTTTTGAGTTTATATTTGACAGTTATGACTTATGTTTCACCACAAATTGTATTAAAATGCATCCAAAATGCATTTGAGCATGTTTAAGCACATTTTAAATCAATTTGGCCTAATTTGTTCTTCAAATATCATCGAAATGCAGAAATAAGATCCCAAATATGTTTATTTCATGTTTATGGGTGTTTTTGAGTCTATATTTGACAGTTATGATTCATGTTTCACCCCAAATTGCATTAAAATGCTTCCAAATTTCATTTGAGCTTGTTTTTGCAAATTTTAAATCAATTTGACCTTATTTCTTATTCAGATATCATCGAAATGCACAAATAAGATCCTAAATATGTTTATTTCATGTTTATGGGTGTTTTTGAGTCTATATTTGACAGTTATGAATTATGTTTCACTCCAAATTACATTAAAATGCTGTCAAAATGCATTTGAGCATTTTTATTCAAATTTTAAATCAATTTGGCCTCATTTCTGCTTCAAATATGATCCAAATGCACAAATAAGATGTCAAATATGTTTATTTAATGTTTATGGGTGTTTTTGTATCAATATCTGACAGTTATGACATATATTTCACCCCAAATTGCATTAAAACGATTCCAAAATGCATTTGAGCTTGTTTACGAACATTTTAAATGAAAATTGGCCTCATTTCAGCTTCAAATACCAACGAAATGAAGAAATAAGAAGCCAAATATATTTATTTAATTTTTATGGGTGTTTTTGAGTCGATTTTTGACAGTTATGACTTATATTTCAACCAAATTGCATTAAAATGCTTCCAAATGCATTTGAGCATTTTTATGCAAATTTTAAATCAATTTGGCCTCATTTCCTCTTCAAATATCATCTAAATGCACAAATAATATGCCAAATATTTTTTTTATTTTTGTGGGTGTTTTTGAGTCTATATGTGACATTTATGAATTATATTTCACCCCAAATTGCATTAAAACGCTTCCAAAATGCATTTGAGCTTGTTTACGAACATTTTAAATAAATTTGTCTCATTTCTGCTTCAAATATTATCCAAATGCACAAAAAAGACTGCAAATATGTTTAGTTAATGTTTACGGGTGTTTTTATGTCGATAGTTGACAATTATGACTTGTGTTTCACCGAAATTGCATTAAATACATCCAAAATGCATTTTAGTATGTTAATGCACATTTTAAATCAATTTGACATCATTTCTGCTTCAAATATCATCGAAATGCACAAATAAGATGTCAAATATGTTTATTTAATGTTTATGGGTGTTTTTTAGTATATATTTGACAGTTATGACTTATGTTTCACCACAAATTATATTAAAATGCATCCAAAATGCATTTGAGCATGTTTAAGCACATTTTAAATCAATTTGGCCTCATTTGTTCTTCAAATATCATCGAAATGCAGAAATAAGATGCCAAATATGTTTATTTAATGTTTATGAGTGTTTTTGAGTCTATATTTGGCAGTTATGAATTATGTTTCACTCCAAATTACATTAAAATGCTGTCAAAATGCATTTGAGCATTTTTATTCGAATTTTAAATCAATTTGGCCTCATTTCTGCTTCAAATATGATCCAAATGCACAAATAAGATGTCAAATATGTTTATTTAATGTTTATGGGTGTTTTTGAGTCGATATATGACAGTTATGACTTATGTTTCACCCCAAATTGCATTAAAATGCATCCAAAATGCATTTGAGCTTGTTTATGAAAATTTTAAATCAATTTGGCCTCATTTCTGCTTCAATTATCATCAAAATGCACAAATAAGATGCCAAATATGTTTATTTAATGTTTATGGGTGTTTTTTAGTCGATATCTGACAGTTATAACTTATATTTCACCCCAAATTGCATTAAAACACTTCCAAAATGCATTTGAGCTTGTTTACGAACATTTTAAATCAATTTGGCCTCATTTCTGCTTCAAATATCATCCAAATGCACAAATAAGATGCCAAATATGTTTATTTAATGTTTATGGGTGTTTTTGAGTCGATAAATGACAGTTATGACTTATGTTTCACCCCAAATTGCATTAAAATGCATCCAAAATGCATTTGAGCATGTTTATGCACATTTTAAATCAATTTGGCCTCATTTCTGCTTCAAATATCATCCAAATGTAAAAATAAGATGCCAAATATGTTTATTTAATTTTTATGGGTGTTTTTGAGTCGATATCTGACAGTTATGACTTCTATTTCACCCCAAATTGCATTAAAACGCTTCCGAAATGCATTTGAGCATGTTTATGCACATTTTAAATCAATTTGGCCTCATTTCTTTTTCAAATATCATCGAAATGCACAAATAAGATGTCAAATATGTTTATTTAATGTTTATGAGTGTTTTTGAGTCTATATTTGACAGTTATGAATTATGTTTCACTCCAAATTACATTAAAATGCTGTCAAAATGCATTTGAGCATTTTTATTCGAATTTTAAATCAATTTGGCCTCATTTCTGCTTCAAATATGATCCAAATGCACAAATAAGATGTCAAATATGTTTATTTAATGTTTATGGGTGTTTTTGAGTCGATATATGACAGTTATGACTTATGTTTCACGCCAAATTGCATTAAAATGCATCCAAAATGCATTTGAGCTTGTTTATGAAAATTTTAAATCAATTTGGCATCATTTCTGCTTCAATTATCATCAAAATGCACAAATAAGATGCCAAATATGTTTATTTAATGTTTATGGGTGTTTTTTAGGCGATATCTGACAGTTATAACTTATATTTCACCCCAAATTGCATTAAAACACTTCCAAAATGCATTTGAGCTTGTTTACGAACATTTTAAATCAATTTGGCCTCATTTCTGCTTCAAATATCATCCAAATGCACAAATAAGATGCCAAATATGTTTATTTAATGTTTATGGGTGTTTTTGAGTCGATAAATGACAGTTATGACTTATGTTTCACCCCAAATTGCATTAAAATGCATCCAAAATGCATTTGAGCATGTTTATGCACATTTTAAATCAATTTGGCCTCATTTCTGCTTCAAATATCATCCAAATGTAAAAATAAGATGCCAAATATGTTTATTTAATTTTTATGGGTGTTTTTGAGTCGATATCTGACAGTGATGACTTCTATTTCACCCCAAATTGCATTAAAACGCTTCCGAAATGCATTTGAGCATGTTTATGCACATTTTAAATCAATTTGGCCTCATTTCTTTTTCAAATATCATCGAAATGCACAAATAAGATGTCAAATATGTTTATTTAATGTTTATGGGTGTTTTTGTGTCGATATCAGACAGTTATGATTTATATTTCACCCCAAATTGCATTAAAACGCTTACAAAATGCATTTGATCTTGTTTACGAACATTTTAAATCAATTTGGCCTCATTTCTACTTCAGATATCATCGAAATAATCAAATAAGATGCCAAATAGGTTTATTTAATGTTTATGGGTGTTTTTATGTCGATAGTTGACAATTATGACTTGTGTTTCACCGAAATTGCATTAAAATACATCCAAAATGCATTTGAGTATGTTAATGCACATTTTAAATCAATTTGGCATCATTTGTGCTTCAAATATCATCGAAATGCACAAATAAGATGTCAAATATGTTTATTTAATGTTTATGGGTGCTTTTCAGTCGATATTTGACAGTTATGACTTATGTTTCACCCTCAAATTGCATTAAAATGCTTCCAAAATTCATTTGAGCATGTTTATGCATATTTTAAATCAATTTGGTCTAATTTCTGATTCAAATGTCATCGAAATGCACAAATAAGATGTCCAATATGTTTATTTAATGTTTATGGGTGCTTTTCAGTCGATATTTGACAGTCATAACTTATGTTTCACCCTCAAATTGCATTAAAATGCTTCCAAAATTCATTTGAGCATGTTTATACACATTTTAAATCAATTTCGCCTCATTTCTTCTTCAAATATGATCGAAATACACAAATACGATGTCAAATATGTTTATTTAATGTTTATGGGTGTTTTTTGAGTATATATTTGACAGTTATGACTTATATTTCAGCATAAATTGTATAAAAATGCATCCAAAATGCATTTGAGCATATTTAAGCACATTTTAAATCAATTTGGCCTCATTTCTTCTTCAAATATCATCGAAATGCACAAATAAGATCCCAAATATGTTTATTTCATGTTTATGGGTTTTTTTGAGTTGATATTTATCAGTGATAACTTAAGTTTCACCCCAAATTGCATTAAAATGGATCCAATATGCATTTGAGCATTTTTATGCACATTTTAAATCAATTTGTCCTAACTTATGCATCAAATAACATCGAAATGCACAAATAAGATGCCAAATATGTTTATATGTTCATGCGTGTTTTTGAGTCTACATTTGACAGTTATGACTTATGTTTCACTCCAAATTACATTAAAATGCATCCGAAATGCATTTGAGCATGTTTCTGCACATTTTAAATCAACATAGCCTAATTTCTGCTTCAAATATCATCGAAATGCACAAATAAGATGTCAAATATGTTTATTTAATGTTTATGGGTGTTTTGGAGTCTATATTTCACAGTTATGACCTATGTTTCACTCCAAATTACATTAAAATGCATCTAAAATACATTTGAACATGTTTATGCACATTTTAAATCAATTTGACCTCATTTCATCTTCAAATATCATCGAAATGCACAAATAAGATGCCATATATGTTTATTTAATGTTTATGGGTGCTTTTCAATTGATATTTGACAGTTATGACTTATGTTTCACCCGAAATTCCATTAAAATGCTTCCAAAATTCATTTGAGCATGTTTATGCACATTTTAAATCAATTTAGCCTCATTTCTGCTTCAGCTATCATCGAAATACACAAATAAGATGCCAAATATGTTTATTTAATGTTTATGGGTGTTCTTGACTCGATATCTGACAATTGTGACGTATGTTTCACCCTAAATTGCATTAAAATGCATCCAAATGCATTTAAGCATGTTTATGCACATTTTAAATCAATTTGGCCTCATTTCTTCTTCAAATATCATCGAAATGAACAAATAAGATATCAAATATGTTTATTTAATGTTTATGAGTGTTTTTGAGTATATATTTGACAGTTATGACTTATGTTTCACCCCAAATTGCATTAAAATGCATCCAAAATGCATTTGAGCTTGTTTATTCGAATTTTAAATCAATTTGGCCTCATTTCTGCTTTAAATATGATCCAAATGCACAAATAAGATGTCAAATATGTTTATTTAATGTTTATGGGTGTTTTTGAGTCGATATTTGACAGTTATTATTTATAATTCTCCCCAAATTGCATTAAAATGCATCCAAAATGCATTTGAGCAAGTTTCTGCACATTTTAAATAAATTTGGCCTCATTTCTGCTTCAAATATCATCGAAATGCACAAATAAGATGCCAAATATGTTTATTTAAAGTTTATGGGTTCTTTTCAGTCGATATTTGATAGTTATGACTTATATTTCACCCAAATTGCATTAAAATGCATCCAAAATGCATTTGATCATGTTTATGCACATTTTAAATCGATTTGGCTTCATTTCTTTTTCAAATACCATCGAAATGCACAAATAAGATGCCAAATATGTGTATTTAATGTTTATGGGTGTTTTTGAGTATATATTTGACAGTTATGACTTATGTTTCAACTCAAATTGCATTAAAATGCTTCCAAATTTCATTTGAGCTTGTTTTTGCAAATTTTATATCAATTTGACCTTATTTTTTATTCAGATATCATCGAAATGCACAAATAAGATCCTAAATATGTTTATTTCATGTTTATGGGTGTTTTTGAGTCTATATGTGACATTTATGAATTATATTTCACCCCAAATTGCATTAAAACGCTTCCAAAATGCATTTGAGCTTGTTTACGAACATTTTAAATAAATTTGTCTCATTTCTGCTTAAAATATTATCCAAATGCACAAAAAAGATTGCAAATATGTTTAGTTAATGTTTATGGGTGTTTTTATGTCGATAGTTGACAATTATGACTTGTGTTTCACCGAAATTGCATTAAAATACATCCAAAATGCATTTGAGTATGTTAATGCACATTTTAAATCAATTTGGCATCATTTCTGCTTCAAATATCATCGAAATGCACAAATAAGATGTCAAATATGTTTATTTAATGTTTATGAGTGTTTTTTGTGTATATATTTGACAGTTATGACTTATGTTTCACCACAAATTGTATTAAAATGCATCCAAAATGCATTTGAGCATGTTTAAGCACATTTTAAATCAATTTGGCCTCATTTCTGCTTCAAATATCATCCAAATGCACAAATAAGATGCCAAATATGTTTAATTAATGCTTATGGGTGTTTTTGAGTCGATATATGACAGTTATGACTTCTATTTCACCCCAAATTGCATTAAAACGCTTCCAAAATGCATTTGAGCTTGTTTAGGAACATTTTAAATCAATTTGGCCTCATTTCTGCTTCAAATATCATCGAAATGCACAAATAAGATGGCACATATTTTTATTTAATGTTTATGGATGCTTTTGACTCGATATTTGACAGTTTTGACTTATGTTTTTATCCCAAATTACATTAAAACGCTTGTAAAATGCATCCGAGTTTGTTTATGCAAATTTTAAATCAATTATGCTTCATTTCTTTTTCAAATATCATCGAAATGCACAAATAAGATGTCAAATATGTTTATTTATTGTTTATGGGTGTTTTTGAGTTTATATTTGACAGTTATGACTTATGTTTCACCACAAATTGTATTAAAATGCATCCAAAATGCATTTGAGCATGTTTAAGCACATTTTAAATCAATTTGGCCTAATTTGTTCTTCAAATATCATCGAAATGCAGAAATAAGATCCCAAATATGTTTATTTCATGTTTATGGGTGTTTTTGAGTCTATATTTGACAGTTATGATTCATGTTTCACCCCAAATTGCATTAAAATGCTTCCAAATTTCATTTGAGCTTGTTTTTGCAAATTTTAAATCAATTTGACCTTATTTCTTATTCAGATATCATCGAAATGCACAAATAAGATCCTAAATATGTTTATTTCATGTTTATGGGTGTTTTTGAGTCTATATTTGACAGTTATGAATTATGTTTCACTCCAAATTACATTAAAATGCTGTCAAAATGCATTTGAGCATTTTTATTCAAATTTTAAATCAATTTGACCTCATTTCTGCTTCAAATATGATCCAAATGCACAAATAAGATGTCAAATATGTTTATTTAATGTTTATGGGTGTTTTTGTATCGATATCTGACAGTTATGTCCTATATTTTACCCCAAATTGCATTAAAACGATTCCAAAATGCATTTGAGCTTGTTTACGAACATTTTAAATGAAAATTGGCCTCATTTCTGCTTCAAATACCATCGAAATGCAGAAATAAGAAGCCAAATATATTTATTTAATTTTTATGGGTGTTTTTGAGTCGATTTTTGACAATTATGACTTATATTTCAACCAAATTGCATTAAAATGCTTCCAAATGCATTTGAGCTTGTTTACGAACATTTTAAATAAATTTGTCTCATTTCTGCTTCAAATATTATCCAAATGCACAAAAAAGATTGCAAATATGTTTAGTTAATGTTTATGGGTGTTTTTATGTCGATAGTTGACAATTATGACTTGTGTTTCACCGAAATTGCATTAAATACATCCAAAATGCATTTTAGTATGTTAATGCACATTTTAAATCAATTTGGCATCATTTCTGCTTCAAATATCATCGAAATGCACAAATAAGATGTCAAATATGTTTATTTAATGTTTATGAGTGTTTTTTGTGTATATATTTGACAGTTATGACTTATGTTTCACCCCAAATTGCATTAAAATGCTGTCAAAATGCATTTGAGCATTTTTATTCGAATTTTAAATCAATTTGGCCTCATTTCTGCTTCAAATATCATCGAAATGCACAAATAAGATGCCAAATATGTTTATTTAATGTTTATGGGTGCTTTTCAGTCGATATTTGACAGTTATTATTTATAATTCTCCCCAAATTGCATTAAAATGCATCCAAAATGAATTTGAGCATGTTTATGCACATTTTAAATCGATTTGGCCTCATTTCTTTTTCAAATACCATCGAAATGCACAAATAAGATGCCAAATATGTGTATTTAATGTTTATGGGTGTTTTTGAGTATATATTTGACAGTTATGACTTACGTTTCAACTCAAATTGCATTAAAATGCATCCAAAATGCATTTGAGCATATTTATGAACATTTTAAATAAATTTGGCCACATTTCTGCTTCAAATGTCATCGAAATGCACAAATAAGATGCCAAATATGTTTATTTAATGTTTATGGGTGCTTTTCAGTCGATATTTGACAGTTATGACTTATAATTCACCCCAAATTGCATTAAAATGCATCCAAAATGCATTTGAGCATGTTTATGCACATTTTTAATCGATTTGGCCTCATTTATTTTTCAAATACCATCGAAATGCACAAGTAAGATGCCAAATATGTGTATTTAATGTTTATGGGTGTTTTTGAGTATAAATTTGACAGTTATGACTTATGTTTCAACTCAAATTGCATTAAAATGCATCCATAATGCATTTGAGCATATTTATGCACATTTTAAATCAATTTGGCCCTATTTTTGCTTCAAATGTAATCGAAATGCACAAATAAGATGCCCAATATGATTATTTAATGTTTATGGGTGCTTTTCAGTCGATATTTGGCAGTTATGACTTATATTTCAACCCAAATTGCCTTAAAATGCATCCAAAATGCATTTGAGCATGTTTCTGCACATTTTAAATCAATTTGGCTTCATTTCTGTTTCAAATATCATCGAAATGCACAAATAAGATTTCAAATATGTTTATTTAAAGTTTATGGGTGCTTTTCAGTCGATATTTGACAGTTATGGCTTATATTTCATCCCAAATTGCATTAAAATGCATCCAAATTGCATTTGAACATGTTTATGCAAATTTTAAATCGATTTGGCCTCATTTCTTTTTCAAATACCATCGAAATGCACAAATAAGATGCCAAATATGTGTATTTAATGTTTATTGGTGTTTTTGAGTATATATTTGACAGTTATGACTTATATTTCACCCCAAATTGCATTAAAATGCGTCCAAAATGCATTTGAGCATGTTTATGCACATTTTAAATCAATTTGGCCTCATTTCTGCTTCAAATATCATCGAAATGCACAAAAAAGATGCCAACTATGTTTATTTAATGTTTATGGTGCTTTTCAGTCGATAAATGACAGTTATGACTTATATTTCATCCCAAATTGCATTAAAATGCATCCAAAATGAATTTTAGCATGTTTATACACATTTTAAATCGATTTGGCCTCATTTCTTTTTCAAATACCATCGAAATGCACAAATAAGATGCCAAATATGTGTATTTAATGTTTATTGGTGTTTTTCAGTCGATATTTGACAGTTATGTCTTATATTTCACCCCAAATTGCATTAAAATGCATCCAAAATGCATTTGAGCATGTTTATGCACATTTTAAATCGATTTGGCCTCATTTCCTTTTCAAATACAATCGAAATGCACAAATAAGATGCCAAATATGTGTATTTAATGTTTATGGGTGTTTTTGAGTGTATATTTGACAGTTATGACTTATGTTTCAACTTAAATTGCATTAAAATGCATCCAAAATGCATTTGAGCATATTTATGCATATTTTAAATCAATTTGGCCTCATTTCTGCTTCAAATGTCATCGAAATGCACAAATAAGATGCCCAATATGTTTATTTAATGTTTATGGGTGCTTTTCAGTCGATATTTGATAGTTATGACTTATATTTAACCCCAAATTGCATTAAAATGCATCCAAAATGTATTTGAGCATGTTTATGCACATTTTAAATCAATTTGGCCACATTTCTGCTTCAAATATCATCGAAATGCAATAATAAGATGCCAAATATGTTAATTTAATGTTTATAGGTGCTTTTCAGTCGATATTTGACAGTTATGACTTATAATTCACCCCAAATTGCATTAAAATGCATCCAAAATGAATTTGAGCATGTTTATGCACATTTTAAATCGATTTGGCCTCATTTCTTTTTCAAATACCATCGAAATGCACAAATAAGATACCAAATATGTGTATTTAATGTTTATGCGTGTTTTTGAGTCTACATTTGACAGTTATGAGTTATGTTTTACTCCAAATTACATTAAAATGCATCCGAAATGCATTTGAGCATGTTTCTGCACATTTTAAATCAACTTGGCCTCATTTCTGCTTCAAATTGTTTGCTGTCTAAAAGTTGCCAGAAAAAAAAATACACAAATTAAATTGCATGAAATTAATGATATAATTTCATGTGATTTTTATACCAAAGATTTGAAATTATGAAATTATGTTCAATTTCATAAAATTATTTCTTGAAATTAAAGAAACAATTTCATGAAATAGCCATGTCAAATATTAAATCATGAAATTATGTCCAATCTCATGATTTATTAAATCCCAAAATTATTTCTTGAAATTAAAAAAAAAAAAATAATTTCATGAAATAATCATACCAAACCCCCTTCAAAAAATATATACACATGTGTGCAAAAAAAATATATGCACAAAACCCTAATTATATGAAATCAAGAAACAATTTCATATAATTAAACATGCCAAATCCAAAAATCATGAATTTCATTCATGAAAAATGCCCCAAATATCATCCCTTGGAATTAAAAAATGATTCTTTGGGATAATCATGCCAAAATATTAATTGTATAAGATTAATATGCCTAATCATATACAATTAATGATTTAAGTGAAATTAATGCCTAATTTCACACCCAAAAATACCAAAAATATTACCCAAAATAACAGAATCATGGAATATATTTTCTGTGATTTTTCAGTAATTTTTCATGGATTTTTGCATGAAGAATAAAATAAAATGGAAAAAGGAATAAAGAAAATACCAAAAATCAGAACTGGAGATAGTTCTGGGTGCAATTTGGGGGATGTGCAACACTCTGGGTGCAATCTGGGGAGCTCAAACACGACTTCTGCCCTTGGGACCCGCCTGTCATACACACAAAGTGTTAAAGGCGCTTTGCGTGGACCCAGTACACATGCACCATACCACTGACAACACGTTTTGGTGCACAAGGACCAAGCCCACAGCCCAACCCTCAGTTTTTCGCTGGGGCTGTGTCTCATTAAACCTGACGACTGGGCCCCTCTCCTTCAGTCTCACTGCCAAGGGGGCCCAGCGCCCAGAATTATTTTGGCCAGCGAAAAGAAAAGAAGGGAAAGAGAGGTGAGCGCGGTGCAAGCGCTCCCTCCCTCTGACAAGCCCGAAACCAAAGCACGGTTCACGTGCACCCAACCCAAGCGAGAGAAACCTTTTGAATTTCTCTCTCTCTCCCTCCTTTCTTCCTCCTCGAGCTCCAGAGCTCAGTGGAGCTTCGAAAATGGAGTCTAGGTGTACAACGCGAGTTGGCTTAAACCATTTTAGAGACTTAATCTACACCTTAAGGGGAATTCAATGCCACAAACAGCATTGAAAATAGTAAAGTAAATAAGGAGAAAATCGAAGGAGAAAGTACCTCGACCTTGAAGGTGACAGGGCAATTGGGAGCTCGAAAGGCCAAGCCAACACCTGGGGGAGCTCCGAGATGCTTCCACGACGCTGCCTGAAGTGTCAATTTGGAGTGAAAAGCACTCAATTGACAGGTGCACCACTTGGCACTCAAGTCTGATCTGGGGGTGGTCAATTGGCACAACTCAGCACTCAAGCAGCCAAATTGACACGTTGGGCACACTCAGTGACACCTTGGTGACATGTCAAGCGCCAGCAAGGCCAAGGAATATTCGGGATATGCTCACACCCGAAAGGCATGACACACTGACCCAAGGAAGAAGACAAAGCCAACGGCTCCTTCTCTCTCCCCAGGCCTGTGTCAGGGACACATGTAGGCACCTCAATGGAGAGCTCTGAGCGCCAGTTAGCTGGAGGAATCTTCCAAGGACAAGCCTCAGGCCAGCACAGGCCTGGCTGGCTCAATCCTGGCCACCTGATCAAACCAAGGGCTGGGATGATGCCAGCTCAGCCCTGAGGCTTAAACCATGCCCCCTGGGCTATAAATAGACCCCCAGTGAAGAAGAAAAGGGAGAGAGCAACATAGCCAAAACTCTGCCAAAATCTCAACTCCACCAAATTCCACAAAAAAAAAAAGCTAGCTGAGGAGAAACCAAGTCTTGAATAGCTAGGTAAGAGCCATAGGAGTCAAGCCTTGAGCTTGGCTCAGTCTCAATTGAGCTCAAGGAGCCAGTCTCACCTTGCTGGGTGAGATGGCTAGCCCCATGGCTGGGGAGGTGCACATGTGCCTCCCTCCTTCCAGAGCTCAATTGGTGGCTGAGCTTGAGTCTCAGGAGCTCACATGGTGAGTTCACCATGGATTTTGGCAGCATACTCCAACCAATTGGCACATGCCAATCTGGTTTCATGGGGATGGGCACATGCTCATCCCCTCTCTCTCTCAAGCCCTGTGCACATGTGCAGTGGCTGTGTAAAGCTCAATAATGGCTTTATACAAGCTGTTATGCTGTCAAAATTCCATGGAAAAACAAAATCCCATGTTTTATATGAATATTGTATTTCAATTTGTTATAATATATGATATTTTGGTGCAAATTGGTTTTATTTTCCTCTTAGTTCTTTCCTTCATGTTCTCTGATGTGCTTAATAGCTCAAGTTCATAATTGAGCAATGGAAAAGCAATAAACATCAATACTGGTTTGAGTCCAGTGAACTCCTGTTTCTGGCCAGCTGAGAGATCAATCCATATCTCTCAGCCTGGTTGTTAATTTCTTATGAAATTTCACAGTCATGTAGATTAGGTTTATACCAACTTACCATATAAATTTTATAATTTTTGGAATTTTCTGTGAATTGTTATGAATTTTACAATCTCATCTGTCAAAAACTCCAAAAAGGTCAACTTTGGGTCAAACTGAGAAGTTCATTCTTCTTTTGATTCAATAATCCAAAATTTCTTGATCAATTCACCTTTATGACACCTCATGTGATGTTTTAAAGGATTTAGAATAATTAAACCAGGCTTTAATCCATAGGTTAAGCCAAATTTGGTTTTAATAAAGCTGAAAGGGCATTTCTGTCCAGTCTGCTAAAAATACAATAATCATACTTTCTTTTCACTCAATTAACTTAAAATTTCATGGGCATCTAGAACAAGTCTTAATGCACTCACTCATCAAATTTTACCATTTTTGGGATTTTCTGTGATTTTCTGTGAATTTTTGAAATTGGGTCTGTCAAAATTGAAATTGAGTTGGCTCTGGACCATTACCAGAAAAGTGCAAAAAATGAAATTAACTCGTGTTCAAGTGAAATTCATGTGTGAAATTGATATAAAACCTTTCTAAAACATGTAATTGACCCAAATGAACATAATCAAACATGCAATTTGAGAAGAATGTGATGAAATCAAAAGGAAACCAAATTGAAAATAAAACCAGAAATGACCCAATGTGCATAAAGGACAATGCACATCTAAATTGATGAAATTGATCATCCAAACATGTTCAAACATACTAAACGACACTGTTTGGAAGGTTAATTGAAAGAAAATTGCAAAGGAAAGCTATGAAATACCATTTGGTACCAAAGCCCCGAAACCAGTTTGGTACCAAATGGCCAAAGTTGCAAAATTGATGGATTAAACTCAAATTAAGCCTCAAAATCTTGATAAACATGTTCTGACGATGCTATATGATAAAGGAATCGAGTCAATTTGTCAAAAATCAGCTCAAATCCCTCAAAATCTCATCTCAGCCAACTTCCCAACCGAAACCAGGTGGTTACCCCCATTTCCGGCGATCCAGGCCGTCGCCGCCGCCGAGACCACCGCCGATGGACTCCCCACGCTCCGGCGATGCCAGCCATGCCTCCTGATCGGAGATCCGACGCCGGCAGGGCCTCGATCAGTGTCGGGGAGGATGAGCACGAATATTGATGCATCTCAAAGTGCGAATCTTGATGAAATTCAAACAGCCCAGAGAAGGCTTGATGCGCGCCAGAGATCCAACGGCCCAGTTTAAAAGATGCTTTAAAAAACTGAACTTAAGTTCAGATCTTGATGCATGGGCCCAAATCTGACGGCCCATATTAATCTGTTTTGAAAATAAACTTTGAACACCAAATAAAAATGATTTCTCAAGCCCATAAATTATGAAAAATATATCAAAAATCATGATTTCATTTATGAATATTTTTAAGACTATAAAATGTCAATTTTGATTTTATTTTATTTTCTTTTTTATATTATAAATAAAAGAAAATTCAAGATATATGATATATGTATAAAATAAATTCAAAATACCAAATAGGATATTTAAAAATAAGTGAAAATTATGATAAAACAAATCAGCAATTTTCAAAATAATCAAATTATGTTATATTTTGATAAAACAAATCAAAATATTCAAAATAATTAAATTACATTATATTTTGACAAAATAAATTGGAATATTCAAGATAATCAAAATTATGTTATATTTTGATAAAACAAATCAAAATATTCAAAGATGATTGAATCATGTTATGAAACAAATAAAAATGTTCAAAATAATCAAACTTTGTTATATTTTGATAAAACAAATCAAAATATTTAAATATGCAAATATACCCAAATATTTAACCAAATATGTCAAAAATACAAATATGTCCAAATATTTGACCAAACATGTCAAAACATGCAAATATACCCAAACATTTGACCAAATATGTCAAAAATACAATTATGTCCAAATATTTGACCAAACATGTCAAATATGCAAATATACCCAAATATTTGACCAAATATGTCAAAAATACAAATATGTCCCAATCTTTGACCAAACATGTCAAATATGCAAATATACCCAAATATTTGACCAAATATGTCAAAAATACAAATATGTCCAAATATTTGACCAAATATGTCAAACATGCAAATAAACCCAAACACTTGAGCAAACATGTCAAATATGCAAATATGACCAAACTTTTGACCAAACATGTTAAATATGCAAATAAACCCAAACATTTGACCAAACATGTCAAATATACAAATACACCCAAATTTCTGGCCAAACATGCCAAATATACAAATATGTCCAAACTCTTGATAAAATAGGTCAAATATGCAAATATGTCCAAATCTCTGGCCAAATATGCCAAATATGCAGATAAGTCCAAAACTTGGTGAAAACATACCAACATACCAAATCATATCAAATCATGTTTCGAGAACATTAAATTGGCAGTGCGCTTCAGGTTTAATGTACCTCATTTTGGAAATCGATAAAGAATTATATGTTCCCGATCCTCCAATTTTCCCAGGTTTCGAATTGGCATAGCGCTTCAGATTCGGGACTTGGAAGGTCAATAGACTGTTTAGGATTATACGTCCTTGTCTTTGACATGAACCTTTTTAGAGATCAAACATCTCTGGTTCTTTGAGTATCGAGTTGGCAGTGCGCTTCACATTCGAACTCCGTGAGATCAATAGGATTATACATCCTCGATCTCTGATTTATGAGAAATTATACGTTTCTCTGACTTTAAATCATACGTCTTTAGTCTTATTATCCAAAGTTATACCTTTGGGTTATTTTAAATATGCATTATAATAAATTGGAAGGAAGAAATAAAGCCACAAATCTGATCCATATATTTTGATTAGTTTAGCCCATTAATCAGAGGTTCCCGAGGCGAGAGCCGGGGTAATTAACGGCGGGGGCTTGCGCCCGTCGGAAAATAAAAGTTCCCACAATCACCTAAATAATAAGTCCTTGAGCGCACAAACACGCACAGGGATGTACCTGCACCTTCTTCCCCCGTGAGCGAGGACGTCGATGCCTCGCGCGTGGGCCGCGAAAAAGGGCCGCACAGGTTCTGGCACGCCCAGTGGGACTTATCTTTCTCCTCTCATCTCTTGGGCTAAACTAATTAAATATATGGATCAAATAAAAATATATATCATAAATTTTTAATGAAATATGGCTAATTGATTTGTGGAGTTTATGCTTTTCAGGAAATGATGTCTGGAGCAAATTCTCCGTTTGCAATTGCTGTCCCCGTCTCCCTCAACGAGGCGGGCCATATGGTGTTCTCATTTGGGGACTTTCCCCAAATGATCGTTCTTCCTCCTACTCCACCGTCACCGACCCCGACAATGGTCGAAGATGATAGTGAAGAGGTCTCCTTCAGGATCACCCAGAAGGGGATCGACAACAAAATCATGGCGCTTCCTCCCAAACCTCAGCGCCCCAGGAGACACCGTTCTGAGAAGAAAGTCTCCCCGACCCTCTCCACACCGGTGGCCCCAAAGGTCACCAAGAAACGGGCTCTCCAAGCCTACCAGGATGAGCTGGTGGCTGAGCCAAATCTCCCTGTCTCCAATCCCTTCACATCCCTAAGGATTGTGAAAAGGAACTCTCCAACCGCTCGTATCCGGAGCGTTTGGGAGGTTCCACAACCAAAACCTCTCCAAAACCAAAACTTCTCGACCGAGTCGGGAAAACCCTCAGGTCTTAAACAGGTCAACCTAGGTAAGTCTTTGTACGAGACTCACCAAGCTATTAAGGCGCGTAAACAACAGCGTCGAAACAAGCCTCAAGCTTCTGTCTCGCAAAACCAAGGGAGACAGGTCCATTTCCCCCGGGAATCGGGGAACCGCCCATATGAACGGGCACCAGGGACCAAACAAACATGGATCCCAAAATCTCGTTTGACCCAAACAAGTCAGACACCATCCACCTATATAAAGGTGGCTAAGCCCAAAACACGGGCTACGGTCAAAACCACCGCTCTCTCGAAAAATATCGAGAGTGAAAACGTGTTTAATAGGCTGGGGTCAAAGATAAAACCCCAAGCCTCGAGCACGACTGTGTTTGACAGGCTAGGGCCAAAATTAAACCCTAAGCCATTAAAGTCAAGCAAAGGACTGGTTATCACTGTTCCTGATCAGGCCCGAAAGAAAAGGCGGGTCTCTCGTCTGGCACCCTATGCTGATGACGAAGAAGAACACTTCACAGTCTATACTGTGGGGGCGTATGACGAAAGCTCCTCTGACGATCAAGAAGAACGTCACGCCACATATATGGCTGACGATGAAGAAGTGGGCCCATCCCATGACCCACCACCTGGTCGAGATGTCGAGAATGCTCATGCGGCCAGGACCAGAGCCAGGACCAAAAGAGGGCAAAAAGGGGGCCCTCCAACTGACGACGAATCAGCCCACAATGAGGCAGAAATGGAAGACACCGGTGGCTCCGCGAATGACTTCGTCGCCCAACTAAAACGACAGTTGTCTATACGAGAACGAGAAATGGAGGAGTATAGACAGAAAAATGAGCAAGAAATGGGAGAGCTCAGAAAGCAAAATCAAGAGGCTTTAAGCCTGATCAAGTCCTTAAGTGACTTCCTGACCAAAAAGGGGATCACAAATGAAAGAGTGGAAGATGAAGGACCCTCCAAACATACGGGACCTCAACCATCGCAACATCCAAGCTTCAGAGACCCCGACGGTCACAAAGAAGACCTCCCATGTGGAGGAGAGAGCTCTCGAGTTAATATTGCTCGGGGCTCCAACACTCGTATATATACCAACGAGAATCAAGGATTGACTAAGAAGGAGATCCAAGAGATAATTAGTCAACAACTTCAAATAGCGGGCGCAGGATTTACCGTCTCACCCTTGAAACGAACGGGGAGGCCGTACCCAGCCGATTACGACGCTATACCTTACCCAAAGGGGTATATAGTCCCGAAGTTTAAATCCTTCTCGGGAGAGGGTGTAAAAGACACAAACCCAGATCAACACTTGGCCCATTTCATGGCCTCGTGTGGGAATACAGGGAGCAATGATGCCTTGTTGCTGCGTCAATTCCCGCAAAGTCTAACGGGTCCTGCCTTTGAATGGTACTACTCATTAGAAAATGGGAGTATTAAAACGTGGGATGATATGACCGATGCATTCAGGGCAAAGTTCGCGGTCATGACTGACAAAATCAGCATTGCGGACTTGGCCAATACCAGGCCCCAGAAGAATGAAAAAGTTCTGGAGTACATTAGTCGCTGGCGAAACCTCAGCATCAGGTGTGATCGCCCAATAACCCAAAGGGAGGCGGTCGAACTAATACTCAGGAACGTTGACAACTGGATGACACCATTCTTAGGGATAGCCAAGATTACGACATATCAGGATTTGATAAACTGTGTGTCTAGGCTTGAAAATGCACCTCCAAATTCATGGCCCAACTACTCGGGTCAGAGATTCCAAAGAGGAGGGAAAGCCGAGGCCAAGGTAGCCAGTACAAGCAAGTCCGGCGGCAAAAACGCGGCCGCTAATGTCAACACTGTAAACAATGGTGGCTCGTCAAATAAAAATGACGGCGGCAGCAGTGCAAAACCCGTATATGGAAGCGGGCAGCCTCTTAAAAGTCTGGAGGAATTGAAGGGCAAGCCTTATTCATTCAAAAGGGATAAAGTCGCGCGACTCTTCAAAGATGCCTTGAAGGACGGGCTCCAATTACCTAAATGCAAACGGCCCGCCGACTTGGAGAAATCCAGTGACCCGAACTACTGTCCATATCACAGAGTGCTTGGGCACCCCATAGAAGATTGTTGGGTGTTCAAAGACTGGATAGAAAGGAGGTACAAGAATGGCGAGATAACTCTGGCTGATAGTATCCTCCAAACGCCAGCCCCGCATGAGCAGGTGAACGCGGTCTCTCATATAGAGATCAATATTGAGGATTCTTCGACCGAACCTTGGAGTATCCACCTGTCCCGGAAAGCAAAGAAACTCCTCAAATCCATTCAGAAAGAACCAGGTATTTTGTGGAAGAATGATGTAACTCCCACTATCCCTGAACCACCAAGAAAATCGGTGGCCTTCTACAAGAAAGCGAACAAAAATGGCAGCCGCAAACGGGACAAGAAGCCAGTAAAGCCAAAGGAGTATCCGGAAAAGTCAGAACTCCAGAAGTACATTGATGCGCTCGAAGAATACGAACAAGGTCAACCGATACCGGCCATGCTTCGAGACTTCATTCCTAAACGAATTCTCAACAAATTAATGGGTATAGTCGATGAAGACGAAACCACAGATGAAGGAGATGAGTTCTGGGATGAAGAATGCTGTGTCATCACCCACGTAGAAACTCATGAGGTGAGTGAGTCAGAAGACTCTGATACTCTCCCTTGTCGGGAGGAGCTTTATCTCAACGAGCTTCTCGGGCAAGTTCACCATTTTATGAATGGTAGCAAAAAGACAACCAGCATAGACTCAAAGTCGACAATTCGGAAATTCAAACCCGAAGGCATAAAAGGGCTAGTGGAAGACATGCCCTGTCGAATGAGAAAAGAATGCGAGAAGGGACCTGAAATGAATGCGTTCCTTAGAGTTGGATTTACCCGAGACGAGGGAAACTCATCTTCGGGGCGCCCGAAAGAGGACATGGTGATCATAGTTTCTCATGGGCATCAATCCAGAAATGAGGCGTTTCGGCCGGGTCAAGCCCGAAGGAAACCTCCCAATGTCTTTTTAGTAAACATAGATGACAAAGAGATGTTGGAAAGCATAGCATGGCAAGATTGCGGCCACGAAGAAAGGCTGACGATTGAAACCACAAGTGAGGAAAGAGGTGGCGAGTCTCAGGCCGTTTCTACTCAAGCCAGGAATTTCTCCGTTGTAAACCTAAGGAGAGGGTCAATAAACCCTGAATCAAGGGAAGAGGGTAGGCCCGTCGACGGCCGAAAACGCTCTTTTAAAATAGAGAACAGGGAGGAAGGGCAATCAAATCCTCACAAATACACCCGTTCCGCGCCTAACCAAAAAGAATGGTGCCATGCAATACATCATAATAGCGATTCTGAAGAAGACGCACACTTTCCCGGGAGTCTATTTTATCCCGAAGAAGGTAATGAGGCCACTACCTCTGAAAAGGAAAAGACAGAATGTCAGGTCGTTCTGCGTTCGGGCACCTACATCCCTGAACGTCAACCTCCAAAGGAGTCTGACCGAAATGTCGCGAAGACCAAAAGTACAAGCAAAGAACCAGAAAATGGCCTACCCACCTGTGAAAAGTCAAAACTCACGGTAGGAGATTACAATGTGCTGGCGCATCTCCGTAAGATCCCAGCCTTGCTTAGTGTCTTTGATGCATTGATGATGTCGAAGGATATGCGCGACATATTAATATACGCGCTCCAAAATCCTGAGCAATTCCAGGCCTACTTTGCTGAAAAGCAATCACATGAGACGGCATACGTCAACAGCCGTTCAACGGGTATCCATTTCACTGATGAAGACCTTTTGACTGGCACCGCCGATCACAACCGGCCGTTGTATGTAACTGGCGACTGTGAGGGGCAAAGATTGAATCGCATTTTGGTCGATTCGGGGTCATCGATAAACATTATGCCCTTGAGGATCCTGAAAACCCTAATGTTGGATACCAAACCATTGTCAAATGAGAAAGTGACCATTCATGGGTTCAATCAACATTCGCAGAAAGCCATGGGTGCGGTGACCCTAACACTCCAATTCGGGGGCCTGATAACCTCGACCAAATTTTATGTCATTGACGCCGATACGTCATACAAGGCCTTACTCGGTCGCCCTTGGCTGCATGAAAACCGGGTGGTACCATCAACTCTTCACCAATGCATGAAATACATGAAAGACGGAAGGCAAAAAAGGATAAATGGGGACATTAAGCCGTTCGGGGTCCATGAAATTGGCCTTAGCGACGCCCGTTATTTCTTAACGCAGGAGGAGAAGGATCAGCATAAAGCGCTGATGGAGTCTCTAAGCTCCGTCTTACAAGGAAATGGCTTGGAAATGCAAACAAGCCAAACCAAATCCACGCCCAATCTGGTGTCATCTCATGATAAAAAGGCACCAACTTTGAGTAATAAACCCATTTATGGGTTGTCCTCTGATGAAGAGGAAGACAAGAAGGAACGAGTGTATGGTGTCACTCCCTTATTTGGCGCCTCTTCTGATGAAGAAGATGAGAAGATCTCGACGCGCCGGGTTATCCCGCTATACGGGGCCTCAACAGACGATGAGTCAGAAGAGGAAGCTCCTATAGATGGAGAGGTGTATGAATCGGAAAGTGGATCAGAAGAAGAAATCCTATTTCACGTAAAACCGACATACAACTTCGAAACTGACGAGAGCCATGAATCGTCTTTAAGGGTTGAAAAGGTACCCGAAAGACATTACAAGGACCTTTCTCCCAAAGAAGTGAACCAAATCCAGAAGTTGCGGACGTTTGTTGTTCCTTCTAAGGTCGAACGCTTGCCAGGGAAGACGGTCACTCATAGACCAATCAGATTCTACAAAATCGATGCAATCAATCCTGGTGACAACGCCCTGATCCACGAGTGGAGTGGCTTATTGTCAGAAGACTCCGATGACGGGGAAGTCAATATCGAGGCGTCCCGATATTTCGGGAAGAATCAGGGCCAACTGATGGAAAAGGCCCGGTGTCCTCAAACCATATCAAAATCCAAGATGTATTACTTTGAAAGACTATGGAATGGCTCAACTAATACGGTCAGGGGCCTTGATGACAAGATCAAATACACCCGCGGTTTGGGATACAACTCTGAGTCAGAAGAAGACGGGGATCCCGACGAACGGTGTCGAAGTTTCTTCAAGAACCGCAGAGTTACCTGTTATATGGTATCTGAGGAGCCAGAAGAAGAAGACTTCATCCTGGTGGCTAAAAACGCACCAAAGGAGTTGGAGGACGGCGCGCCAAACACCATTGACGAGTTGGTGGAAGTTAACCTCGGGACAGATGAAGACCCCAGGCCAACCTTCATAAGCGCATCCCTTCCCCAAGAGAAGCGGGAACCTTTGAGGGCCTTGCTCCAAGAATATGTTGATTGTTTCGCATGGAGCTATGAAGAAATGCCAGGACTGGATCCCAAAGTTGCAGTCCACAAACTCAAAATTGACCCAAGTATAAAGCCGGTCAAACAAGCACCGCGACGAATGAGAATAGAACTTGAAGAAAAGGTCGTGGTCGAAACCAAGAAGCTTATTGATGCAGGCTTTGTGCGGGAAGAAGAAACTCCCGATTGGGTGGCTAGCATCGTTCCCGTAAAGAAGAAGAACGGGCAAATACGCATATGCGTCGACTTTCGGGACCTGAATAAAGCTTGTCCCAAAGATGACTTTCCTTTACCGGTGACGGAAATCATCATCGACCATACCTCGTCCTATGAGGTATTCTCTTTTATGGATGGGTACGCGGGGTATAACCAAATCAAAATGGATGAAGAAGACCAGAAGCATACGGCCTTCCGCACTCCGATGGGTATTTATTGTTACAAGGTTATGCCTTTTGGCCTCAAAAATGCCGGGGCCACATACCAGCGAGCCATGACGAAAATATTCGATGACCTAATTCATAAGATTGTCGAATGCTACGTGGACGATTTGGTCGTAAAGGCGACGTCCTATGACGAGCATCTCACAAATCTCAAGGTCGTGTTTGACCGTCTGAGGCAACATGCGCTGAAGCTAAACCCGTTAAAGTGCGCCTTTATGGTTTCGTCGGGGAAATTTCTTGGGTTTGTTATTCGACACCGGGGAATAGAAATAGACCCGGGTAAAATCAAGGCAATACAAGAATTGCCGCCACCCAGGAACCTTAAGGAGCTTCGCTCGCTTCAAGGCCGCTTGGCATACATTAGGCGATTCATAGCCAATCTATCGGGTAGGATACAACCTTTCACCCGATTGACCAAGAAGGATGTCCCGTTTAAATGGGACGAAGCCTGCCAACAAGCCCTAAATGACATCAAGGGCTATCTCCTCAAACCACCAGTGCTGGCAGCTCCAATACCAGGAAAAGAGCTGATATTGTACACGACGGCCTTGGATGGATCTCTCGGGGCCTTATTAGCGCAATAAAATGAACAAGGGAAAGAAAACGCCCTCTATTACTTGAGCCGCATGCTGGTAGGGGCGGAATACGCCTATACACCGATTGAAAAGCATTGCCTGGCATTGGTGTTCGCCGTGAAGAAGTTGCGACACTACATGATAGCCCACAAGGTCATCCTCATCTCAAAGATTGACCCCTTAAAATATCTCATGACGAGACCCATGCTTACAGGCAGGTTGGCAAGATGGGCCATAATCCTGACCGAGTTTGATATAACTTTCGCGTCACAAAAGGCCATAAAGGGGCAAGCGATGGCTGATTTCCTAGCGGCCCATCCAATACCCGACGACTCTCCTTTGGCATGCGAATTTCCAGATGAAGAAGTCTTTCATATCAAAGATGAAACCCCAAGTTGGGAAATGTACTTTGATGGGGCATCATCAATACGGCCCACCGCGGGCCCAAACATCCCGCAAATACGGGCCGGGATAGGCTTAGTCTTCGTAACACCGGAAGGAGGAATCATGCGTCATGCCTTAGCATTGACCGAGCCTTGTACAAATAATGAGGCTGAATATGAAGCGCTCATAGCCGGGTTAGAGCTTGCGCTGAATATGGGGATTAGAAAACTCCATGTGTTTGGTGACTCCCAATTGATAATAAATCAAATCACCGGAGCATACAAGGTACTAAAACCAGAGTTGGTGAAGTATCACGCTAGGGTTTTGGAATTAATAGATGAAATTCCCGAAATCCTATTCAAGAAAATCTCGAGAGCCACAAACGGCAAAGCTGATGCACTCGCTCGGGTGGCTAAAGAATTAGGCGAACCTGACGACGGAAATGTGCAAATTGTTGTCAAAAATCGACGACCCCTGTCCTCATGCTTCACGGGGACCAAAGATAAAATCCAGGTGGCTATGGCCGAAGAAATGGAAAGTGACCTGGAAGATGTCATGGTGACTCAGCCGAATGACGATTGGCGCCAACCTTTCGTTGAATACTTCAAATACGGGGTTCTCCCGAATTAGAAATCAGCGCGAGAGCAACTCAAGAAGAGAGCGCTTCGCTACGCCTACGTCAATGACACCTTATACAGGCGATCATACGACCAAATGTGGCTTCGTTGTGTGTCAAACTCAGAAGTCCACCAAATCATGAAGGAAGTTCATTCGGGTTTATGCGGAGCACATCAGCCGGGACCCAAAATGCGACTTAAGATAAAGCGCATGGGCTATTATTGGCCCACCATGGCACGCGATTGTATCGAGCATGCCAAGAAGTGTCACATGTGCCAAATACATGGCACATTCATACATCAACACCCAAATCCGCTTCACCCGACTGTATCATCCTGGCCGTTTGATGCATGGGGTACCGATGTAGTCGGGCCCATTGACCCACCTTCCTCCAAGGGTCATAAGTTTATCTTGGCTGCGACCGATTACTTCACCAAGTGGGCCGAGGCAGTCCCGCTTAGGGAAGTGAAGGCAATCGATGTCGTGAATTTCTTCAAAACCCATATCCTATACCGATTTGGGACCCCGAGGAGAATCATTTCTGATAACGGGGCCGCGTTCAAAAGTGCCAAAGTATACGCACTTGCGGAAAAATTCAAGATTGATTGGAAATATTCTTCCATATACAATCCCAGAGCAAATGGTTTAGCAGAGGCCTTCAATAAGACCTTGATAAAAATCATGAAAAAGACGTTAAAAGGAAATCAGCGCGACTGGCATGAAAGGCTACAAGAAGCGCTTTGGGCATATCGAACCACATGTCGAACCCCCACTCAAGCGACACCATATTCCCTGGTGTTTGGTGTCGAAGCTGTCCTGCCGCTTGAGGTGGAACTCCCGTCCTTAAGGGTGGCGCTCCAGAACGAAATGTCGTTAGATGAGCAGAAGCACCTCAGGCTCGATGAACTCGACGCTATGGATGAAAGGCGAATCATAGCCCAACAAAACTTGGAAATATACCAAGCGAAGATGGCACGGGCCTACGACAAAATGGCCCGCTCGAGAACTTTTCGTCAAGGGGAATTAGTACTCGTTCTCCGAAGGCCCATAATTGGCCGGCATGTCGGCCCAAAGTTTTCACCCAATTGGGAAGGCCCATATGTGGTTGAGAAGGTGTTTGACGGAGGGGCATACCAACTCATAGATCATAAAGGCGAAAGACCATTACCTCCTCTAAACGGGCGGTATCTTAAGAAATACCATGCATAATACACCAAGAAGAAAGGTGGCTAAACCCATACACCAAGAAGAAAGGTGGCTAAACCCATACACCAAGAAGAAAGGTGGCCAAACTCAAACACCAAGAAGAAAGGTGGCTAAACTCATACGCCCAAAAGAAAGGTGGCTTAAAGTCCCGGGGTAAAAGGTATTTATCCATGTCCCGCCGGGTGCAAATCGGCCTTGTTGCCTTGAGCCGTTAATCAAGGGACGTGGATGGTGTCCACTGAAGAAATACCTCAAACAAAGCCGTCCCATCGGGCATAAATCGGCCTTGTCGCCTTGAGCCGTTAATCAAGGGACGTGGATGGTGTCCACTGAAGAAATACCATAAACCAAAATGTCCCCTCCGGGCATAAATCGGCCTTGTTGCCTTGAGCCGTTAATCAAGGAACACATGTGGTGGCTAACACAAAAGCTACCAAAACCTCTGACAGGCCAAAAAGAAAGGTTTTGTCCACATCGCCGGATGAAGTCGGCGCCCGAACTTTGGAGCCACTAAAGCGGGGAAATGGTTTTGGTATTTGTGCCTCCAATACAATTACCACTGTGTTTGCCCATTTGATACAGAATAAATATGAAAATGAGCAGCGTTACGATTTGTCGCTTTAAACAAATCATTGCTGAATAAAACATTGCCTTATTAATTAATAGTAAGGCAGAGTATTGAAGGCATAAATAAAAAGCCCTATAATGAATGAAACCTTCTTATCCTTATGATAAGCTTGGATAATTTATCAGGGCGAAATCCCCCTCCAAATACATAAATAAGTATGCGTGGAGAATGAGTGAAATGTGAGGATTCCACACTTAATAATGAGTGGAGAGAATAGAAAGGATCCACATTAAAAAATGGTTTTGCCAATTTGTACCATAAACAATTGACACTGGTATGTTCATCTGACCAGTCATAAAGAGATGAACAGGCTTTTTATCTTGTGCCTAACAAAATAACAAAATACCAAAATGCCGATAATAATATAAATCGTCCCAAAACATATACTCAATCCATGCATTATACAAAATACAATAACCAAACCTAAGCTCCTCAAAAATAAATAACTAAAACCATGTCCAAAACAAACAAAATGCCAAAAATACAAACAAATGCCACCCTAAAGGCTAGGATAGCGACTACGCAGCTGGGCCAAGAACCCGTCGATCCGGGTAAACAAAGAACAGGCGGCGGTAAAGTGACGCTCCTCGTCAGCCACTAGGTCGTCTACGCTAGCTCGGGCGGCCTCATAATCATATGAGTAGTCACGAAGAGTAGAGAAGGCGGTGTCTACCAAACCCTCCATGCCCTTGATCTCACTCTTGAGTGACTGGGTCTGATCAGCTAGGTGGCTAGAAGCCCTGTAATCAGCCCCAGAAGCTAGCATACCTGCACTGAAAGCCAGGTGACATGTAAGCTGATCCTGGAGACCCCTGAGGCGGTGACGAAGTGAGAATAACTCCGACTCGGCACGAGACACCGATGTCGCGAGAGTCGAGAGAGTCTTTCGTCTCTCCCCGAAAGCCCAGGCCAAACGCTCGCGGGTTATACAAGACAAATGCTCTTGACAGGGGACGATCAAGTCGTCAATCACCCCCTGGAAATCAGGAAAGTTCCCGGAAACAGGGACCAAATCCAAAACGCGAAGGTCCAATGAACGGTGGGCTCGAGTAGAGTTGCTAAGGGAACATAGCTTCTCCAACAGATGCCGCATCTCCGATACAGAAGGACCTACAAACCAAATCAATGTCATCACATGCAATATAAACATGAAATCCAAAGTGAGGGATATAAGAGCACGTACCATCGGGAGAAATGTCACCCGAGAGTCTCTCCTCCTCAAGGTCCACCTCGAAGTCCTCTTCGGGAACGACGTTGAATCTTGCATCGAGCTCAACCTCTGGCTCTGCCTCAATCTCTTCGTCAGGCTCCTCTTCAATATTGTCGTCGTACCCGACATCAGACCTATCGCCGAACTCTGTGCCGGTCGCCTCGGCAATGACAAAATCTTCAGGGTCTGAATTAAAAACAGGAATAAGATCCCCGAAGAGAGAAATGAAGAGAGTAAGGTATTGTGAGATGGTGAAATGACAATGGAATTATACCTGAGTCACTAATCATGATAGGCTCCTGAAGGACAGCCAAATCTTCCGCTTCCCTCAACGGAGAAACTCTCGCAAGTGAAGCAAATTCTCCGCCGAGAGCTGGTGCTAATGGACTCCCAGCGTCCCCTTTTGTTTCAAAGAAAAGTGAAATAAGCAAGGGAAACTATGTGAAGGACATTTAGTAGAATATTCTGAAAGAAAAATCATACCTACGACTGCCTCGTCCCCCAAGACGGTGGGTAAGTTTTCCTTGGCCTCCGTTGTAGAAGGGTCGGCGCTCTCAAAGCCTAGAAACAAATCAAGGAGAATATAAGGGAAGAACGATCATTTCCCTGAATGCAAAGGACCTTGCAAATATAAGTACCTGGCAAACCCGCTCGAAAAATAAAGAGCTCCTCCAAGACGGAGTCAGGTGCCTCTCTGTCGGTCGACCCTCCTGCAATTTTTCCGACATCAGTATATCATAAAGAAGTCACATAAGAAACTTCAAGGATACAAATACAGTAAACAAAAGAGGCCATAAATAATATCACCTGTCTGAGAAGCGGTAGGAGAATCTAATGGCACCGTGCTGTCGAAGCCCTGAAAATCAAGTAAGGCGCGAGAAGAGGAAGAGGAAGGCGATCTCCGCCGCTTCTTTTCATTTTTCTTTTTGTCCGGCAGTGGACAAGTCACACGTGCCATATCGGCAGGGAGTATCGCCTGATATGCAGAGATAGTGTGAGTATACCACCTATGATACATGGCGGTAAAAATCACCTCTGAGCGTGAAGCCCGAGGCATGGTAAACTGGGAACCCGTACCCACGCGAAGTATGGAAGACCAACATCTACTCAAACCTTCCAGGTCTGCAGAAAGCGACTCGGGACGGGAAAGCAACTCGGGAATGCCCTGGTCATATCCAAACTGGTGGGCACAACGGTGAGGAGAGTATGGCTCCAAGATAATATGCTCACCGATACGTAGAGGTAAAAAGCCACACCGAATGCTAATGAGGTGCTCAGTGGCTGCCGAATCCTCTAAAATCCCCTGAACCAACCTAGACCGTGGAATGTCCACAACAAGTCTATCTGAACCTCTGGGCATCCTACGCGAAAAAGCGCGTACCTCAGATCTCTGGAGTGCCCCTCGCGAACGGAAGAAACGATAGCGAGCATCTTTTGGAGAAAGGGATGATGCCGAAGCACAAGCTATGTCGGACAAATAGGGTAGTATAACCCGTATCTCCTGAGAAAGGACAGGAGTATAAAGACCCATCCAGTGTGCATGAAGCCAACCACTGATGAAATGAAAGGGGATGACCTCCCCACTGAAAGAAGGATCGCGAGAGGAAACTAACCCGCGAAGAGATCGATAAATGTTGGCCAACGCCGGGATAGCCAGGGAAACCCTATGTCCCCGAGCCAAGATGTTAGCCACAACAAATGAAGAAGGCCTGATCCTGCCAACTGGAGAACTGGGCAAGACGAAATAGCACAGCCACCATGATAGAAAGGCAGTCAATAATGTTTCCTCGTCCACAATCCTGGTAGTAATGGACCCCAAGCCTGGTTTGGACCCCCTATGCACGATACCAGTCGATAATCCTACTCCCAAAGGATCGCAAGGATCAGCAAAAGAGGTACGAGGATGTGTCGGGGCATCGGCAAAGTAAGAAACCCACTGGCCCAAGGAGACACCCTCTCGGTCCCCTAAAATCTCATGATAAATCTTATATACCTGACGAAGAGACGCCGGGTACATCGGAGTCCCGTCTGGCCTCAGGCTGAGGAGATCCACTCCACTGAGGCAATGCTCATCATACGGAAGGCCATAGATCGGCAACCCTGATAACTGGGAGAGGTCCCATAGGCTCAAAGTCATCTCACGATCCTCTGTGAATAAGGTGTTCGTGACATAGCTCCAGCGCTCGGCAAATGCCCGAAACAAGGATATGTCCTGGGTGTATCCAAAAAGCGAGAGGTACACCGCCTCATAAATCCCCGCTTGCTTGAGCATGCTTTCCTCTGTAAGCAAGGTGAACTGGACCCACTCCACTTGCCGGGGGCGCCTTTCTAAAGTCCCGCGGAGCACACGCTTGTCGTCCCAAGGACACGCCCGATATGATGTCATCTCCGTGCCCAGAAGGTGCAAAGGAGGCGGGCTAGTCGTCCCGACACTTGGGCTCAACACCCTCACTGTACACGGAGTATACTCTCTCATGACGAGGTTGTTCCCTATCATGTTGTATGTGCCAGTGTGATCAGGGCCTTGGGGTGTCCAATCTGCTGGGTCTTTCATGAGAGGTAGAAAATGACCCGGCGGATATAAAGGCATAGGACCCTGAAAGGAAGCCATAATATCCTGCGAAAAACACAAAATAAAAGATGATAAGCCTATGAAGTAATATAAATCTTTGCAAAAGGAAAAGAGGAAAATCCGGCAGCATCTCCCCTGTACCGGGGGCAATCCTGATTTTCAAGGGAGCAACGAGGCATGTGCCCAGTGCTTTAATAAGAGAAAGGACATGTGCCCAATCTCATTTTTTTTCAAAAAGCAAAATAACCAGCCAATAAAACGAGAGACAGGGAGGCACATGTGCACCAATCCCTAACTTGAAGAACAGGGACACACCCTTGTTTCCTCAAGGCTCTTAAAAAAAAAAAAAAAAAAAAAAAAAAGAAAGGAAAGACATTGGCACCAGAACAGGCCTCTCGGCCAGCAAAGCCTCATGACCAGTTCTGGTGGGTGGCTCTTTGTTTGCTGTTTAAAAGTTGCCAGAAAAATACACAAATTAAATTGCATGAAATTAATGATATAATTTCATGTGATTTTTATACCAAAGATTTGAAATTATGAAATTATGTTCAATTTCATAAAATTATTTCTTGAAATTAAAGAAACAATTTCATGAAATAGCCATGTCAAATATTAAATCATGAAATTATGTCCAATCTCATGATTTATTAAATCCCAAAATTATTTCTTGAAATTAAAAAAATAATTTCATGAAATAATCATACCAAACCCCCTTCAAAAAATATATACACATGTGTGCAAAAAAAAAATATATGCACAAAACCCTAATTATATGAAATCAAGAAACAATTTCATATAATTAAACATGCCAAATCCAAAAATCATGAATTTCATTCATGAAAAATGCCCCAAATATTATCCCTTGGAATTAAAAAATGATTCTTTGGGATAATCATGCCAAAATATTAATTGTATAAGATTAATATGCCTAATCATATACAATTAATGATTTAAGTGAAATTAATGCCTAATTTCACACCCAAAAATACCAAAAATATTACCCAAAATAACAGAATCATGGAATATATTTTCTGTGATTTTTCAGTAATTTTTCATGGATTTTTGCATGAAGAATAAAATAAAATGGAAAAAGGAATAAAGAAAATACCAAAAATCAGAACTGGAGATAGTTCTGGGTGCAATTTGGGGGATGTGCAACACTCTGGGTGCAATCTGGGGAGCTCAAACACGACTTCTGCCCTTGGGACCCGCCTGTCATACACACAAAGTGTTAAAGGCGCTTTGCGTGGACCCAGTACACATGCACCATACCACTGACAACACGTTTTGGTGCACAAGGACCAAGCCCACAGCCCAACCCTCAGTTTTTCGCTGGGGCTGTGTCTCATTAAACCTGACGACTGGGCCCCTCTCCTTCAGTCTCACTGCCAAGGGGGCCCAGCGCCCAGAATTATTTTGGCCAGCGAAAAGAAAAGAAGGGAAAGAGAGGTGAGCGCGGTGCAAGCGCTCCCTCCCTCTGACAAGCCCGAAACCAAAGCACGGTTCACGTGCACCCAACCCAAGCGAGAGAAACCTTTTGAATTTCTCTCTCTCTCCCTCCTTTCTTCCTCCTCGAGCTCCAGAGCTCAGTGGAGCTTCGAAAATGGAGTCTAGGTGTACAACGCGAGTTGGCTTAAACCATTTTAGAGACTTAATCTACACCTTAAGGGGAATTCAATGCCACAAACAGCATTGAAAATAGTAAAGTAAATAAGGAGAAAATCGAAGGAGAAAGTACCTCGACCTTGAAGGTGACAGGGCAATTGGGAGCTCGAAAGGCCAAGCCAACACCTGGGGGAGCTCCGAGATGCTTCCACGACGCTGCCTGAAGTGTCAATTTGGAGTGAAAAGCACTCAATTGACAGGTGCACCACTTGGCACTCAAGTCTGATCTGGGGGTGGTCAATTGGCACAACTCAGCACTCAAGCAGCCAAATTGACACGTTGGGCACACTCAGTGACACCTTGGTGACATGTCAAGCGCCAGCAAGGCCAAGGAATATTCGGGATATGCTCACACCCGAAAGGCATGACACACTGACCCAAGGAAGAAGACAAAGCCAACGGCTCCTTCTCTCTCCCCAGGCCTGTGTCAGGGACACATGTAGGCACCTCAATGGAGAGCTCTGAGCGCCAGTTAGCTGGAGGAATCTTCCAAGAACAAGCCTCAGGCCAGCACAGGCCTGGCTGGCTCAATCCTGGCCACCTGATCAAACCAAGGGCTGGGATGATGCCAGCTCAGCCCTGAGGCTTAAACCATGCCCCCTGGGCTATAAATAGACCCCCAGTGAAGAAGAAAAGGGAGAGAGCAACATAGCCAAAACTCTGCCAAAATCTCAACTCCACCAAATTCCACAAAAAAAAAAAGCTAGCTGAGGAGAAACCAAGTCTTGAATATCTAGGTAAGAGCCATAGGAGTCAAGCCTTGAGCTTGGCTCAGTCTCAATTGAGCTCAAGGAGCCAGTCTCACCTTGCTGGGTGAGATGGCTAGCCCCATGGCTGGGGAGGTGCACATGTGCCTCCCTCCTTCCAGAGCTCAATTGGTGGCTGAGCTTGAGTCTCAGGAGCTCACATGGTGAGTTCACCATGGATTTTGGCAGCATACTCCAACCAATTGGCACATGCCAATCTGGTTTCATGGGGATGGGCACATGCTCATCCCCTCTCTCTCTCAAGCCCTGTGCACATGTGCAGTGGCTGTGTAAAGCTCAATAATGGCTTTATACAAGCTGTTATGCTGTCAAAATTCCATGGAAAAACAAAATCCCATGTTTTATATGAATATTGTATTTCAATTTGTTATAATATATGATATTTTGGTGCAAATTGGTTTTATTTTCCTCTTAGTTCTTTCCTTCATGTTCTCTGATGTGCTTAATAGCTCAAGTTCATAATTGAGCAATGGAAAAGCAATAAACATCAATACTGGTTTGAGTCCAGTGAACTCCTGTTTCTGGCCAGCTGAGAGATCAATCCATATCTCTCAGCCTGGTTGTTAATTTCTTATGAAATTTCACAGTCATGTAGATTAGGTTTATACCAACTTACCATATAAATTTTATAATTTTTGGAATTTTCTGTGAATTGTTATGAATTTTACAATCTCATCTGTCAAAAACTCCAAAAAGGTCAACTTTGGGTCAAACTGAGAAGTTCATTCTTCTTTTGATTCAATAATCCAAAATTTCTTGATCAATTCACCTTTATGACACCTCATGTGATGTTTTAAAGGATTTAGAATAATTAAACCAGGCTTTAATCCATAGGTTAAGCCAAATTTGGTTTTAATAAAGCTGAAAGGGCATTTCTGTCCAGTCTGCTAAAAATACAATAATCATACTTTCTTTTCACTCAATTAACTTAAAATTTCATGGGCATCTAGAACAAGTCTTAATGCACTCACTCATCAAATTTTACCATTTTTGGGATTTTCTGTGATTTTCTGTGAATTTTTGAAATTGGGTCTGTCAAAATTGAAATTGAGTTGGCTCTGGACCATTACCAGAAAAGTGCAAAAAATGAAATTAACTCGTGTTCAAGTGAAATTCATGTGTGAAATTGATATAAAACCTTTCTAAAACATGTAATTGACCCAAATGAACATAATCAAACATGCAATTTGAGAAGAATGTGATGAAATCAAAAGGAAACCAAATTGAAAATAAAACCAGAAATGACCCAATGTGCATAAAGGACAATGCACATCTAAATTGATGAAATTGATCATCCAAACATGTTCAAACATACTAAACGACACTGTTTGGAAGGTTAATTGAAAGAAAATTGCAAAGGAAAGCTATGAAATACCATTTGGTACCAAAGCCCCGAAACCAGTTTGGTACCAAATGGCCAAAGTTGCAAAATTGATGGATTAAACTCAAATTAAGCCTCAAAATCTTGATAAACATGTTCTGACGATGCTATATGATAAAGGAATCGAGTCAATTTGTCAAAAATCAGCTCAAATCCCTCAAAATCTCATCTCAGCCAACTTCCCAACCGAAACCAGGTGGTTACCCCCATTTCCGGCGATCCAGGCCGTCGCCGCCGCCGAGACCACCGCCGATGGACTCCCCACGCTCCGGCGATGCCAGCCATGCCTCCTGATCGGAGATCCGACGCCGGCAGGGCCTCGATCAGTGTCGGGGAGGATGAGCACGAATATTGATGCATCTCAAAGTGCGAATCTTGATGAAATTCAAACAGCCCAGAGAAGGCTTGATGCGCGCCAGAGATCCAACGGCCCAGTTTAAAAGATGCTTTAAAAAACTGAACTTAAGTTCAGATCTTGATGCATGGGCCCAAATCTGACGGCCCATATTAATCTGTTTTGAAAATAAACTTTGAACACCAAATAAAAATGATTTCTCAAGCCCATAAATTATGAAAAATATATCAAAAATCATGATTTCATTTATGAATATTTTTAAGACTATAAAATGTCAATTTTGATTTTATTTTATTTTCTTTTTTATATTATAAATAAAAGAAAATTCAAGATATATGATATATGTATAAAATAAATTCAAAATACCAAATAGGATATTTAAAAATAAGTGAAAATTATGATAAAACAAATCAGCAATTTTCAAAATAATCAAATTATGTTATATTTTGATAAAACAAATCAAAATATTCAAAATAATTAAATTACATTATATTTTGACAAAATAAATTGGAATATTCAAGATAATCAAAATTATGTTATATTTTGATAAAACAAATCAAAATATTCAAAGATGATTGAATCATGTTATGAAACAAATAAAAATGTTCAAAATAATCAAACTTTGTTATATTTTGATAAAACAAATCAAAATATTTAAATATGCAAATATACCCAAATATTTAACCAAATATGTCAAAAATACAAATATGTCCAAATATTTGACCAAACATGTCAAAACATGCAAATATACCCAAACATTTGACCAAATATGTCAAAAATACAATTATGTCCAAATATTTGACCAAACATGTCAAATATGCAAATATACCCAAATATTTGACCAAATATGTCAAAAATACAAATATGTCCCAATCTTTGACCAAACATGTCAAATATGCAAATATACCCAAATATTTGACCAAATATGTCAAAAATACAAATATGTCCAAATATTTGACCAAATATGTCAAACATGCAAATAAACCCAAACACTTGAGCAAACATGTCAAATATGCAAATATGACCAAACTTTTGACCAAACATGTTAAATATGCAAATAAACCCAAACATTTGACCAAACATGTCAAATATACAAATACACCCAAATTTCTGGCCAAACATGCCAAATATACAAATATGTCCAAACTCTTGATAAAATAGGTCAAATATGCAAATATGTCCAAATCTCTGGCCAAATATGCCAAATATGCAGATAAGTCCAAAACTTGGTGAAAACATACCAACATACCAAATCATATCAAATCATGTTTCGAGAACATTAAATTGGCAGTGCGCTTCAGGTTTAATGTACCTCATTTTGGAAATCGATAAAGAATTATATGTTCCCGATCCTCCAATTTTCCCAGGTTTCGAATTGGCATAGCGCTTCAGATTCGGGACTTGGAAGGTCAATAGACTGTTTAGGATTATACGTCCTTGTCTTTGACATGAACCTTTTTAGAGATCAAACATCTCTGGTTCTTTGAGTATCGAGTTGGCAGTGCGCTTCACATTCGAACTCCGTGAGCTCAATAGGATTATACATCCTCGATCTCTGATTTATGAGAAATTATACGTTTCTCTGACTTTAAATCATACGTCTTTAGTCTTATTATCCAAAGTTATACCTTTGGGTTATTTTAAATATGCATTATAATAAATTGGAAGGAAGAAATAAAGCCACAAATCTGATCCATATATTTTGATTAGTTTAGCCCATTAATCAGAGGTTCCCGAGGCGAGAGCCGGGGTAATTAACGGCGGGGGCTTGCGCCCGTCGGAAAATAAAAGTTCCCACAATCACCTAAATAATAAGTCCTTGAGCGCACAAACACGCACAGGGATGTACCTGCACCTTCTTCCCCCGTGAGCGAGGACGCCGATGCCTCGCGCGTGGGCCGTGAAAAAGGGCCGCACAGGTTCTGGCACGCCCAGTGGGACATATCTTTCTCCTCTCATCTCTTGGGCTAAACTAATTAAATATATGGATCAAATAAAAATATATATCATAAATTTTTAATGAAATATGGCTAATTGATTTGTGGAGTTTATGCTTTTCAGGAAATGATGTCTGGAGCAAATTCTCCGTTTGCAATTGCTGTCCCCGTCTCCCTCAACGAGGCGGGCCATATGGTGTTCTCATTTGGGGACTTTCCCCAAATGATCGTTCTTCCTCCTACTCCACCGTCACCGACCCCGACAATGGTCGAAGATGATAGTGAAGAGGTCTCCTTCAGGATCACCCAGAAGGGGATCGACAACAAAATCATGGCGCTTCCTCCCAAACCTCAGCGCCCCAGGAGACACCGTTCTGAGAAGAAAGTCTCCCCGACCCTTCTGGGTGATCCTGAAGATGAGAAGATGAGAAGATGAGAAGATCTCGACGCGCCGGGTTATCCCGCTATACGGGGCCTCAACAGACGATGAGTCAGAAGAGGAAGCTTCTATAGATGGAGAGGTGTATGAATCGGAAAGTGGATCAGAAGAAGAAATCCTATTTCACGTCAAACCGACATACAGCTTCGAAACTGACGAGAGCCATGAATCGTCTTTAAGGGTTGAAAAGGTACCCGAAAGACATTACAAGGACCTTTCTCCCAAAGAAGTGAACCAAATCCAGAAGTTGCGGACGTTTGTTGTTCCTTCTAAGGTCGAACGCTTGCCAGGGAAGACGGTCACTCATAGACCAATCAGATTCTACAAAATCGATGCAATCAATCCTGGTGATAACGCCCTGATCCACGAGTGGAGTGGCTTATTGTCAGAAGACTCCGATGACGGGGAAGTCAATATCGAGGCGTCCCGGTATTTCGGGAAGAATCAGGGCCAACTGATGGAAAAGGCCCGGTGTCCTCAAACCATATCAAAATCCAAGATGTATTACTTTGAAAGACTATGGAATGGCTCAACTAATACGGTCAGGGGCCTTGATGACAAGATCAAATACACCCGCGGTTTGGGATACAACTCTGAGTCAGAAGAAGACGGGGATCCCGACGAACGGTGTCGAAGTTTCTTCAAGAACCGCAGAGTTACCTGTTATATGGTATCTGAGGAGCCAGAAGAAGAAGACTTCATCCTGGTGGCTAAAAACGCACCAAAGGAGTTGGAGGACGGCGCGCCAAACACCATTGACGAGTTGGTGGAAGTTAACCTCGGGACAGATGAAGACCCCAGGCCAACCTTCATAAGCGCATCCCTTCCCCAAGAGAAGCGGGAACCTTTGAGGGCCTTGCTCCAAGAATATGTTGATTGTTTCGCATGGAGCTATGAAGAAATGCCAGGACTGGATCCCAAAGTTGCAGTCCACAAACTCAAAATTGACCCAAGTATAAAGCCGGTCAAACAAGCACCGCGACGAATGAGAATAGAACTTGAAGAAAAGGTCGTGGTCGAAACCAAGAAGCTTATTGATGCAGGCTTTGTGCGGGAAGAAGAAACTCCCGATTGGGTGGCTAGCATCGTTCCCGTAAAGAAGAAGAACGGGCAAATACGCATATGCGTCGACTTTCGGGACCTGAATAAAGCTTGTCCCAAAGATGACTTTCCTTTACCGGTGACGGAAATCATCATCGACCATACCTCGTCCTATGAGGTATTCTCTTTTATGGATGGGTACGCGGGGTATAACCAAATCAAAATGGATGAAGAAGACCAGAAGCATACGGCCTTCCGCACTCCGATGGGTATTTATTGTTACAAGGTTATGCCTTTTGGCCTCAAAAATGCCGGGGCCACATACCAGCGAGCCATGACGAAAATATTCGACGACCTAATTCATAAGATTGTCGAATGCTACGTGGACGATTTGGTCGTAAAGGCGACGTCCTATGACGAGCATCTCACAAATCTCAAGGTCGTGTTTGACCGTCTGAGGCAACATGCGCTGAAGCTAAACCCGTTAAAGTGCGCCTTTATGGTTTCGTCGGGGAAATTTCTTGGGTTTGTTATTCGACACCGGGGAATAGAAATAGACCCGGGTAAAATCAAGGCAATACAAGAATTGCCGCCACCCAGGAACCTTAAGGAGCTTCGCTCGCTTCAAGGCCGCTTGGCATACATTAGGCGATTCATAGCCAATCTATCGGGTAGGATACAACCTTTCACCCGATTGACCAAGAAGGATGTCCCGTTTAAATGGGACGAAGCCTGCCAACAAGCCCTAAATGACATCAAGGGCTATCTCCTCAAACCACCAGTGCTGGCAGCTCCAATACCAGGAAAAGAGCTGATATTGTACACGACGGCCTTGGATGGATCTCTCGGGGCCTTATTAGCGCAATAAAATGAACAAGGGAAAGAAAACGCCCTCTATTACTTGAGCCGCATGCTGGTAGGGGCGGAATACGCCTATACACCGATTGAAAAGCATTGCCTGGCATTGGTGTTCGCCGTGAAGAAGTTGCGACACTACATGATAGCCCACAAGGTCATCCTCATCTCAAAGATTGACCCCTTAAAATATCTCATGACGAGACCCATGCTTACAGGCAGGTTGGCAAGATGGGCCATAATCCTGACCGAGTTTGATATAACTTTCGCGCCACAAAAGGCCATAAAGGGGCAAGCGATGGCTGATTTCCTAGCGGCCCATCCAATACCCGACGACTCTCCTTTGGCATGCGAATTTCCAGATGAAGAAGTCTTTCATATCAAAGATGAAACCCCAAGTTGGGAAATGTACTTTGATGGGGCATCATCAATACGGCCCACCGCGGGCCCAAACATCCCGCAAATACGGGCCGGGATAGGCTTAGTCTTCGTAACACCGGAAGGAGGAATCATGCGTCATGCCTTAGCATTGACCGAGCCTTGTACAAATAATGAGGCTGAATATGAAGCGCTCATAGCCGGGTTAGAGCTTGCGCTGAATATGGGGATTAGAAAACTCCATGTGTTTGGTGACTCCCAATTGATAATAAATCAAATCACCGGAGCATACAAGGTACTAAAACCAGAGTTGGTGAAGTATCACGCTAGGGTTTTGGAATTAATAGATGAAATTCCCGAAATCCTATTCAAGAAAATCTCGAGAGCCACATACGGCAAAGCTGATGCACTCGCTCGGGTGGCTAAAGAATTAGGCGAACCTGACGACGGAAATGTGCAAATTGTTGTCAAAAATCGACGACCCCTGTCCTCATGCTTCACGGGGACCAAAGATAAAATCCAGGTGGCTATGGCCGAAGAAATGGAAAGTGACCTGGAAGATGTCATGGTGACTCAGCCGAATGACGATTGGCGCCAACCTTTCGTTGAATACTTCAAATACGGGGTTCTCCCGAATTAGAAATCAGCGCGAGAGCAACTCAAGAAGAGAGCGCTTCGCTACGCCTACGTCAATGACACCTTATACAGGCGATCATACGACCAAATGTGGCTTCGCTGTGTGTCAAACTCAGAAGTCCACCAAATCATGAAGGAAGTTCATTCGGGTTTATGCGGAGCACATCAGCCGGGACCCAAAATGCGACTTAAGATAAAGCGCATGGGCTATTATTGGCCCACCATGGCACGCGATTGTATCGAGCATGCCAAGAAGTGTCACATGTGCCAAATACATGGCACATTCATACATCAACACCCAAATCCGCTTCACCCGACTGTATCATCCTGGCCGTTTGATGCATGGGGTACCGATGTAGTCGGGCCCATTGACCCACCTTCCTCCAAGGGTCATAAGTTTATCTTGGCTGCGACCGATTACTTCACCAAGTGGGCCGAGGCAGTCCCGCTTAGGGAAGTGAAGGCAATCGATGTCGTGAATTTCTTCAAAACCCATATCCTATACCGATTTGGGACCCCGAGGAGAATCATTTCTGATAACGGGGCCGCGTTCAAAAGTGCCAAAGTATACGCACTTGCGGAAAAATTCAAGATTGATTGGAAATATTCTTCCATATACAATCCCAGAGCAAATGGTTTAGCAGAGGCCTTCAATAAGACCTTGATAAAAATCATGAAAAGGACGTTAAAAGGAAATCAGCGCGACTGGCATGAAAGGCTACAAGAAGCGCTTTGGGCATATCGAACCACATGTCGAACCCCCACTCAAGCGACACCATATTCCCTGGTGTTTGGTGTCGAAGCTGTCCTGCCGCTTGAGGTGGAACTCCCGTCCTTAAGGGTGGCGCTCCAGAACGAAATGTCGTTAGATGAGCAGAAGCACCTCAGGCTCGATGAACTCGACGCTATGGATGAAAGGCGAATCATAGCCCAACAAAACTTGGAAATATACCAAGCGAAGATGGCACGGGCCTACGACAAAATGGCCCGCTCGAGAACTTTTCGTCAAGGGGAATTAGTACTCGTTCTCCGAAGGCCCATAATTGGCCGGCATGTCGGCCCAAAGTTTTCACCTAATTGGGAAGGCCCATATGTGGTTGAGAAGGTGTTTGACGGAGGGGCATACCAACTCATAGATCATAAAGGCGAAAGACCATTACCTCCTCTAAACGGGCGGTATCTTAAGAAATACCATGCATAATACACCAAGAAGAAAGGTGGCTAAACCCATACACCAAGAAGAAAGGTGGCTAAACCCATACACCAAGAAGAAAGGTGGCCAAACTCAAACACCAAGAAGAAAGGTGGCTAAACTCATACGCCCAAAAGAAAGGTGGCTTAAAGTCCCGGGGTAAAAGGTATTTATCCATGTCCCGCCGGGTGCAAATCGGCCTTGTCGCCTTGAGCCGTTAATCAAGGGGCGTGGATGGTGTCCACTGAAGAAATACCACAAACAAAGTTGTCCCATCGGGCATAAATCGGCCTTGTCGCCTTGAGCCGTTAATCAAGGGACGTGGATGGTGTCCACTGAAGAAATACCATAAACCAAAATGTCCCCTCCGGGCATAAATCGGCCTTGTTGCCTTGAGCCGTTAATCAAGGAACACATGTGGTGGCTAACACAAAAGCTACCAAAACCTCTGACAGGCCAAAAAGAAAGGTTTTGTCCACATCGCCGGATGAAGTCGGCGCCCGAACTTTGGAGCCACTAAAGCGGGGAAATGGTTTTGGTATTTGTGCCTCCAATACAATTACCACTGTGTTTGCCCATTTGATACAGAATAAATATGAAAATGAGCAGCGTTACGATTTGTCGCTTTAAACAAATCATTGCTGAATAAAACATTGCCTTATTAATTAATAGTAAGGCAGAATATTGAAGGCATAAATAAAAAGCCCTATAATGAATGAAACCTTCTTATCCTTATGATAAGCTCGGATAATTTATCAGGGCGAAATCCCCCTCCAAATACATAAATAAGTATGCGTGGAGAATGAGTGAAATGTGAGGATTCCACACTTAATAATGAGTGGAGAGAATAGAAAGGATCCACATTAAAAAATGGTTTTGCCAATTTGTACCATAAACAATTGACACTGGTATGTTCATCTGACCAGTCATAAAGAGATGAACAGGCTTTTTATCTTGTGCCTAACAAAATAACAAAATACCAAAATGCCGATAATAATATAAATCTTCCCAAAACATATACTCAATCCATGCATTATACAAAATACAATAACAAACCTAAGCTCCTCAAAAATAAATAACTAAAACCATGTCCAAAACAAACGAAACAAAAAAAAAATATATATATAATAAATGCAAACAAACCCACCCAAATAAATGAATAAATAAGAGCGGAGCGATGCAAGGTTCCACCAAATAAATAAATAAATGAGAGAGAATGTAAGGTTCCTTCAAATAAAATGACTTTGGTGTTTGTGTCTTTAATACAATTACCACTGGGTTCGTCCATTTGATACAGAATAAATATAAAAATGGACAAGTGTTTGCAATTTGTCCCTTTAAAACAAATTGCTGCCTAACAAAAGGATTATTTCATTTTTTTATGATGAGATAGACCTTTGAAGGCAATTCCACTAAATAAAATTGAGTGGAGAATGAGCGAAAGTGAGGATTCCACACCAAACCTATAAAATGAGCGGAAAGAATGCGAGAATCCACTTCAAAATGGTTTTGCCAATTTGTACCATAAACAATTGACACTGGTTCGTTCATCCGACCAGTCATAAAGGGATGAACATGCTTTATATTTTTGTGCTTAACAAAATAGATTGTAGTATTTTGCACGGACCAACTGCGAAACCTCGACAAATCATGCTACAATCAAAACCCAGCCAAACATGCTAAAACCAAGCCAAACATGCTAAAACCAAAACAAACCTTGGGCTTTGAAAGCTGATGAAATTCATGTAAGCCCCAACCATTTAAACCAAATCCCAAATCATGCTTAAACCTGGGCTTTGAAAGTTGATAAAATTCATGTAAGCCCCGACACTTTATATCAAACCAAAACCAAACCTACATATGCCAAACATACTGAAGCAAAACCAAATTTGTGGAAGCCAAAAACGCCGAAGCAACCAAACATGCAGACGCCAAACATGCCGAAGCAACCAAACCTGTGAAAGCCAAAAATGCTGAAACAGAACCAAACCTGCGAAAACCAAGATTGCCGAAGCAACCAAACCTTGCGAAGGCCAAATATGTTAAAACAAAACCAAATATCAAAGAAAAACATTGGCACCAGAACAGGCCTCTCGGCCAGCAAAGCCTCATGACCAGTTCTGGTGGGTGGCTCTTTGTTTGCTGTCTAAAAGTTGCCAGAAAAAAAAATACACAAATTAAATTGCATGAAATTAATGATATAATTTCATGTGATTTTTATACCAAAGATTTGAAATTATGAAATTATGTTCAATTTCATAAAATTATTTCTTGAAATTAAAGAAACAATTTCATGAAATAGCCATGTCAAATATTAAATCATGAAATTATGTCCAATCTCATGATTTATTAAATCCCAAAATTATTTCTTGAAATTAAAAAAAAAAATAATAATTTCATGAAATAATCATACCAAACCCCCTTCAAAAAATATATACACATGTGTGCAAAAAAAATATATGCACAAAACCCTAATTATATGAAATCAAGAAACAATTTCATATAATTAAACATGCCAAATCCAAAAATCATGAATTTCATTCATGAAAAATGCCCCAAATATCATCCCTTGGAATTAAAAAATGATTCTTTGGGATAATCATGCCAAAATATTAATTGTATAAGATTAATATGCCTAATCATATACAATTAATGATTTAAGTGAAATTAATGCCTAATTTCACACCCAAAAATACCAAAAATATTACCCAAAATAACAGAATCATGGAATATATTTTCTGTGATTTTTCAGTAATTTTTCATGGATTTTTGCATGAAGAATAAAATAAAATGGAAAAAGGAATAAAGAAAATACCAAAAATCAGAACTGGAGATAGTTCTGGGTGCAATTTGGGGGATGTGCAACACTCTGGGTGCAATCTGGGGAGCTCAAACACGACTTCTGCCCTTGGGACCCGCCTGTCATACACACAAAGTGTTAAAGGCGCTTTGCGTGGACCCAGTACACATGCACCATACCACTGACAACACGTTTTGGTGCACAAGGACCAAGCCCACAGCCCAACCCTCAGTTTTTCGCTGGGGCTGTGTCTCATTAAACCTGACGACTGGGCCCCTCTCCTTCAGTCTCACTGCCAAGGGGGCCCAGCGCCCAGAATTATTTTGGCCAGCGAAAAGAAAAGAAGGGAAAGAGAGGTGAGCGCGGTGCAAGCGCTCCCTCCCTCTGACAAGCCCGAAACCAAAGCACGGTTCACGTGCACCCAACCCAAGCGAGAGAAACCTTTTGAATTTCTCTCTCTCTCCCTCCTTTCTTCCTCCTCGAGCTCCAGAGCTCAGTGGAGCTTCGAAAATGGAGTCTAGGTGTACAATGCGAGTTGGCTTAAACCATTCTAGGGACTTAATCTACATCCTAAGGGGAGTTCAATGCCACAAACAGCATTGAAAATAGTAAAGTAAACAAAGAGAAAATCGAAGGAGAAAGTACCTCGACCTTGAAGGTGACAGAGCAATTGGGAGCTCTAGAAGCCAAGCCAACACCTAGAGAAGCTTCAAGACACCTCCACGACGCTGCCTGAAGTGCCAATTTGGGGTGAAAAGCACTCAATTGGCAGGTGCACCACTTGGCACCTCGGTCTGATTTGGATATGGTCAGTTGGCACAACTCAGCACTCAAGCAGCCAAATTGACACGTTGGGCACACTCAGTGGCACCTTGGTGACATGTCAAGCGCCAGCAAGGCCAAGGAATATTCGGGATATGCTCACACCCGAAAGGCATGACACACTGACCCAAGGAAGAAGACAAAGCCAACGGCTCCTTCTCTCTCCCCAGGCCTGTGTCAGGGACACATGTAGGCACCTCAATGGAGAGCTCTGAGCGCCAGTTAGCTGGAGGAATCTTCCAAGGACAAGCCTCAGGCCAGCACAGGCCTGGCTGGCTCAATCCTGGCCACTTGATCAAACCAAGGGCTGGGATGATGCCAGCTCAGCCCTGAGGCTTAAACCATGCCCTCTGGGCTATAAATAGACCCCCAGTGAAGAAGAAAAAAAAGGAGAGAGAGCAACATAGCCAAAACTCTGCCAAAATCTCAACTCCACCAAATTCCACAAAAAAAAAGCTAGCTGAGGAGAAACCAAGTCTTGAATAGCTAGGTAAGAGCCATAGGAGTCAAGCCTTGAGCTTGGCTCAGTCTCAATTGAGCTCAAGGAGCCAGTCTCACCTTGCTGGGTGAGATGGCTAGCCCCATGGCTGGGGAGGTGCACATGTGCCTCCCTCCTTCCAGAGCTCAATTGGTGGCTGAGCTTGAGTCTCAGGAGCTCACATGGTGAGTTCACCATGGATTTTGGCAGCATACTCCAGCCAATTGGCACATGCCAATCTGGTTTCATGGGGATGGGCACATGCTCATCCCCTCTCTCTCTCAAGCCCTGTGCACATGTGCAGTGGCTGTGTAAAGCTCAATAATGGCTTTATACAAGCTGTTATGCTGTCAAAATTCCATGGAAAAACAAAATCCCATGTTTTATATGAATATTGTATTTCAATTTGTTATAATATATGATATTTTGGTGCAAATTGGTTTTATTTTCCTTTTAGTTCTTTCCTTCATGTTCTCTGATGTGCTTAATAGCTCAAGTTCATAATTGAGCAATGGAAAAGCAATAAACATCAATACTGGTTTGAGTCCAGTGAACTCCTGTTTCTGGCCAGCTGAGAGATCAATCCATATCTCTCAGCCTGGTTGTTAATTTCTTATGAAATTTCACAGTCATGTAGATTAGGTTTATACCAACTTACCATATAAATTTTATAATTTTTGGAATTTTCTGTGAATTGTTATGAATTTTACAATCTCATCTGTCAAAAACTCCAAAAAGGTCAACTTTGGGTCAAACTGAGAAGTTCATTCTTCTTTTGATTCAATAATCCAAAATTTCTTGATCAATTCACCTTTATGACACCTCATGTGATGTTTTAAAGGATTTAGAATAATTAAACCAGGCTTTAATCCATAGGTTAAGCCAAATTTGGTTTTAATAAAGCTGAAAGGGCATTTCTGTCCAGTCTGCTAAAAATACAATAATCATACTTTCTTTTCACTCAATTAACTTAAAATTTCATGGGCATCTAGAACAAGTCTTAATGCACTCACTCATCAAATTTCACCATTTTTGGGATTTTCTGTGATTTTCTGTGAATTTTTGAAATTGGGTCTGTCAAAATTGAAATTGAGTTGGCTCTGGACCATTACCAGAAAAGTGCAAAAATGAAATTAACTCGTGTTCAAATGAAATTCATGTGTGAAATTGATATAAAACCTTTCTAAAACATGTAATTGACCCAAATGAACATAATCAAACATGCAATTTGAGAAGAATGTGATGAAATCAAAAGGAAACCAAATTGAAAATAAAACCAGAAATGACCCAATGTGCATAAAGGACAATGCACATCTAAATTGATGAAATTGATCATCCAAACATGTTCAAACATACTAAACGACACTGTTTGGAAGGTTAATTGAAAGAAAATTGCAAAGGAAAGCTATGAAATACCATTTGGTACCAAAGCCCCGAAACCAGTTTGGTACCAAATGGCCAAAGTTGCAAAATTGATGGATTAAACTCAAATTAAGCCTCAAAATCTTGATAAACATGTTCTGACGATGCTATATGATAAAGGAATCGAGTCAATTTGTCAAAAATCAGCTCAGATCCCTCAAAATCTCATCTCAGCCAACTTCCCAACCGAAACCAGGTGGTTACCCCCATTTCCGGCGATCCAGGCCGCCGCCGCCGCCGAGACCACCGCCGATGGACTCCCCACGCTCCGGCGATGCCAGCCATGCCTCATGATCGGAGATCCGACGCCGGCAGGGCCTCGATCAGTGTCGGGGAGGATGAGCACGAATATTGATGCATCTCAAAGTGCGAATCTTGATGAAATTCAAACAGCCCAGAGAAGGCTTGATGCGCGCCAGAGATCCAACGGCCCAGTTTAAAAGATGCTTTAAAAACTGAACTTAAGTTCAGATCTTGATGCATGGGCCCAAATCTGACGGCCCATATTAATCTGTTTTGAAAATAAACTTTGAACACCAAATAAAAATGATTTCTCAAGCCCATAAATTATGAAAAATATATCAAAAATCATGATTTCATTTATGAATATTTTTAAGACTATAAAATGTCAATTTTGATTTTATTTTCTTTTTTTTATATATTATAAATAAAAGAAAGTTCAAGATATATGATATATGTATAAAATAAATTCAAAATACCAAATAGGATATTTAAAAATAAGTGAAAATTATGATAAAACAAATCAGCAATTTTCAAAATAATCAAATTATGTTATATTTTGATAAAACAAATCAAAATATTCAAAATAATTAAATTACATTATATTTTGACAAAATAAATTGGAATCTTCAAGATAATCAAAATTATGTTATATTTTGATAAAACAAATCAAAATATTCAAAGATGATTGAATCATGTTATGAAACAAATAAAAATGTTCAAAATAATCAAACTTTGTTATATTTTGATAAAACAAATCAAAATATTTAAATATGCAAATATACCCAAATATTTGACCAAATATGTCAAAAATACAATTATGTCCAAATATTTGACCAAACATGTCAAATATGCAAATATACCCAAATATTTGACCAAATATGTCAAAAATACAAATATGTCCCAATCTTTGACCAAACATGTCAAATATGCAAATACACCCAAATGTTTGACCAAATATGTCAAAAATACAAATATGTCCAAATATTTGACCAAATATGTCAAACATGCAAATAAACCCAAACACTTGAGCAAACATGTCAAATATGCAAATATGACCAAACTTTTGACCAAACATGTTAAATATGCAAATAAACCCAAACATTTGACCAAACATGTCAAATATACAAATACACCCAAATTTCTGGCCAAACATGCCAAATATACAAATATGTCCAAACTCTTGATAAAATAGGTCAAATATGCAAATATGTCCAAATCTCTGGCCAAACATGCCAAATATGCAGATAAGTCCAAAACTTGGTGAAAACATACCAACATACCAAATCATATCAAATCGTGTTTCGAGAACATTAAATTGGCAGTGCGCTTCAGGTTTAATGTACCTCATTTTGGAAATCGATAAAGAATTATATGTTCCCGATCCTCCAATTTTCCCAGGTTTCGAATTGGCATAGCGCTTCAGATTCGGGACTTGGAAGGTCAATAGACTGTTTAGGATTATACGTCCTTGTCTTTGACATGAACCTTTTTAGAGATCAAACATCTCTGGTTCTTTGAGTATCGAGTTGGCAGTGCGCTTCACATTCGAACTCCGTGAGATCAATAGGATTATACATCCTCGATCTCTGATTTATGAGAAATTATACGTTTCTCTGACTTTAGATCATACGTCTTTAGTCTTATTATCCAAAGTTATACCTTTGGGTTATTTTAAGTATGCATTATAATAAATTGGAAGGAAGAAATAAAGCCACAAATCTGATCCATATATTTTGATTAGTTTAGCCCATTAATCAGAGGTTCCCGAGGCGAGAGCCGGGGTAATTAACGGCGGGGGCTTGCGCCCGTCGGAAAATAAAAGTTCCCACAATCACCTAAATAATAAGTCCTTGAGCGCACAAACACGCGCAGGGATGTACCTGCACCTTCTTCCCCCGTGAGCGAGGACGCCGATGCCTCGCGCGTGGGCCGCGAAAAAGGGCCGCACACAAATATCATCGAAATGCACAAATAAGATGTCAAATATGTTTATTCAATGTTTATGGGTGTTTTTGAGTCTATATTTCACAGTTATGACCTATGTTTCACTCCAAATTGCATTAAAATGCTTCCAAAATTCATTTGAGCATGTTTATACACATTTTAAATCAATTTCGTCTCATTTCTTCTTCAAATATAATCGGAATACACAAATAAGATGTCAAATATGTTTATTTAATGTTTATGGGTGTTTTTTGAGTATATATTTGACAGTTATGACTTATATTTCACCATAAATTGTATAAAAATGAATCCAAAATGCATTTGAGCATGTTTAAGCACATTTTAAATCAATTTGGCCTCATTTCTTCTTCAAATATCATCGAAATGCACAAATAAGATCCCAAATATGTTTATTTCATGTTTATGGGTTTTTTTGAGTCGATATTTATTAGTTATAACTTAAGTTTCACCCCAAATTGCATTAAAATGGATCCAATATGCATTTGAGCATTTTTATGCAAATTTTAAATCAATTTGTCCTAATTTATGCATCAAATAAAATCGAAATGCACAAATAAGATGCCAAATATGTTTATATGTTCATGCGTGTTTTTGAGTCTACATTTGACAGTTATGAGTTATGTTTTACTCCAAATTACATTAAAATGCATCCGAAATGCATTTGAGCATGTTTCTGCACATTTTAAATCAACTTGGCCTCATTTCTGCTTCAAATATCATCGAAATGCACAAATAAGATGTCAAATATGTTTATTCAATGTTTATGGGTGTTTTTGAGTCTATATTTCACAGTTATGACCTATGTTTCACTCCAAATTACATTAAAATGTTTCTAAAATACATTGAACATGTTTATGCACATTTTAAATCAATTTGACCTCATTTCATCTTCAAATATCATCGAAATGCACAAATAAGATGCCAAGTATGTTTATTTAATGTTTATGAGTGTTTTTGAGTCGATAATTGACAGTTATGACCTATATTTCACCCCAAATTGCATTAAAACACTTCCGAAATGCATTTGAGCATGTTTATGCACATTTTAAATCAATTTAGCTTTATTTCTGCTTCAGCTATCATCGAAATGCGCAAATAAGATGCCAAACATGTTTATTTAATGTTTATGGGTGTTTTTGACTCGATATCTGACAATTATGACGTATGTTTCACCCTAAATTGCATTAAAACACATCCAAAATGCATTGGAGCATGTTTATGCACATTTTAAATCAATTTGGCCTAATTTCTGCTTCAAATTTCATCGAAATGTACAAATAAGATGTCAAATATGTTTATTTAATGTTTATGGGTGTTTTTGTGTCGATTTCAGACAGTTATGATTTATATTTCACCCTAAATTGCTTTAAAACGCTTACAAAATGCATTTGATCTTGTTTACGAATATTTTAAATCAATTTGGCCTCATTTCTATATCAGATATTATCGAAATGCATAAATAAGATGCCAAATATATTTATTTAATGTTTGTGGGTGTTTTTGATTCTATATTTCAAAGTTATGAGTTATGTTTCAACCCAAATTGCATTAAAATGCTTCCAAAATGCATTTGTGAATGTCTATGCATATTTTAAATCAATTTGGCACCATTTCTTCTTCAAATATCTTCGAAATGATCAAATAAGATGTCAAATTTGTTTATTTAATGTTTATGAGTGTTTTTGAGTCTATATTTGACAGTTACGACTTATGTTTCACCCCAAATTGCATTAAAATGCATCCAAAATGCATTTGAGCATGTTTCTGCACATTTTAAATAAATTTGGCCTCATTTCTTCTTCAAATATCATCGAAATGCACAAATAAGATGCGAAATATGTTTAGTTAATGTTTATGGATGTTTTTATGTTGATATTTGATAGTTATGACTTATGTTTCACCCAAATTGTATTAAAATACATCCAATATGTATTTGAGTATGTTTATATCCATTTTAAATAAATTTGGCCTCATTTCTTCTTCAAATATCATCGAAATGCACAAATAAGATGTCAAATATGTTTATTTAATGTTTATGGGTGTTTTTTTAGTATATATTTGACAGTTATGACTTATGTTTCTGTTAGATTTGTGTTCTAAAAGTTATTATTTGTTGATTATCTTTTTTATATGTTATATATATGATTTGAAAGTGATTATATTTTGTTCCATGAGTTTTATATTTATATTTAGAAGTGTTCAAGAAAATGGACTTGGTCTTGAACTGCAGGACTCTAAGTAAATAAATATACAACACTAAAATGTTCACAAGTCTTGCATATTAGCAGGAACACTAATATGACATATAAGACTGTCGTGTTGATTAAAAGTACGTTGTAGTTCTGCAAACGTTGATAAAAGATTATCATTTAATAACACGAATATATGAAATGCTTCATATATTGAACAGACCTAATAGATGAAACATTATATGGATTGTGTTAGTGTCATTAATGTTTTCATCGTGTCTCTGATTTCAAGATTGAGACATATATTGTTTTCACATGAGGAACGTACAACGTAATTATTATTAAAAGCTACTTGCAAAAAATGGTGTTAAAAATAATAGTTCTTTATATGTAACTTGTGCGGAAAAATAATATATGTCAATAGCATCATTGCCACTCATTAATAATGAGAAATTATATTTTAGGCCCCTTGATAAAGTAGAATTATAAATGGATCCAATATAACTGAAGTGCAGTTATAATTTTATAATTTGCTTAATAGAGATTAAGAAATGATTATAATACAAAGATGACACAGTCTTACTTTGTATGTTAATCAGAATATCATAAGGCAAGAATTGGACACAAGTAATGACAAATGTTACATTACTGTAAGGATCGCGTTTCGTAAAAGGATTACTAAACGTCTATGTTATTTGGGTAGCTGTAATGTATAGCTAGAATACCGCTTACAGTTTATGAAATTAAATATTTAATTTCATTGCCAACATAATATAGATCCTCAATATAGGTCACACCAACTGAACGGGAAACAAGAAATAAATACTATGTCACATGATGTAGCTGACTAGCAGAGAAATAAATATATATATTGTAATGTGCATATTATGAGAATAATATTCGTTGTACATATCGTAATATGTGGATATTATGAAATATAAATTTATTTCAAGCCCAAGCCCAAGCCCAAAACATATTTTAGCAAATTGAGAAGAGAATAAGCCCAAACAAATATTGATTATGACAATTAAATTCGGATTACAATATGGACAAATTTTAAGACAACTTTGAATGAGAATTTGAAGGGGCAAACATCAATCAATCTGGGCATATGATATATGAATTCTGTAACCCTTCGAATTTAGAATCCAACGGTGAAAGTTTCAAGTCGTTTGGAATTCTCTACAGAAAGTTATGATAGTTGTAGTAACAAAAGATCAGAAGTTGATGTGCTGTTTCAAATTCTGTTCATGGTTTAATACGAATTTAAAGAGTCTAATTATTTTTCTTAATGGCTGAAAATAATAGAAAAGATATATACATCAGACTTTTCTCTCTCTCTCAAGTAAGTCTAGAGTTTTTCCTCCAAAAACATTTTGCTAAATTATATATCGATTGATTATACAATCGATTAATTGATGGGTGAAAAAGCTAGACGCGGAAGAGAGTTCGCTAGCACGAATTCGACACCGTTCTTGTTTCGGATTCAAGGTGAATCTCAGAGGAATTAAGCTACCTTAAAGATCATAGGTATGATATAAAATTCCCTCTTGTAAGAATATGTATATGATTACGACATGGATAAATTAGCAATAATAGAACGATCTTAGATGTTATCGGATTAAAATTTTTTTATTTTATCCGATTCGCATCATTAAATCCTTCAATTGGTATCAGAGCCAGGTTTTCTATTATGCTAATTAGACTATTTTATTATGTAATTTTTTATTACATAAGTGCTTAATTAATTGTTCTTTTGTATTGCGGTTCTGAAAAATTGCGGTATTGAATTTTTAATCAATTTGTAAAATTGTCATAGGCTCACTTGCTAATTATTTTTGTTTATTCTAAAATGCCTTGTGTGATGTAAATTTTTTGTGATGTGCATGTTTGATTGTAAGCAAGTTTAATAAGCGGTTATTAATTAGACACAAAAGGCAATTTATGTATAGGATGCCTTTTATTTATTTATTTACATCATATGCATTTGTGAGAATGAGAGGGGTTCCTAATACTTGCACTTAGCAAATTTTGAAAGGATTTATAAATAAAGTTTGGGATTGCATATTTATTTTATGTAAATTTTCATCCGATGGTGCAAGAAGACATAGCGATGGATGAAGAAAAGGCGCAGAGGCATACAAACTCGCAAATGTTTGTGATTGTGTTATGTTTTGTGCTTTATGAATTTATGTGAATGATATGTTAGGATAGGTATGGGTGTATGAATACATGACCTATCAAACTATAGTCACATTTGAATGTCCAATGAAAAATTAAGTATTTTTCCTTCTCATTTTATCCACTTTAAGCTAAGGATTAAAAATATGCATGAGTGTAATTTTTAATCTTTAGAAATTGTGGAATATGTTAGGATATATTATCAAGCCATTGATAAATGGATTAGATGTGAGGCATTTGGTACATTTATTTTATGGAGATAGTATGACTAATCATATTGACCAAATAAGATGAGTTTGCTTAAAGGGAAGTCAAGATCTAGGCTTGAAGTCTCGGGAAAATCGTTTAGTAAAAGAAATATTTCTTAATAAACAACAAGAGTCATAAAGTTTAGAAATTAAATTGCAAAAGATTACAAAAGAATTTCTAAAGGTTATGATTAGTAAAAGATTACTTACCTTAAATTTATAAATCGGATAAGGTCGATTTATTTATGATAGGATCTTAAATATACTACATAAATGACACTTTAAAAATGTAGTATGAGTTTTATTTAAAACAAGTTTTACATAAATATTAACATGAAATCCTTTAATTTCAATTTTAATTAGAATGACAAACAACATACTTATCCGTTCCATCCTCGAAAAATGCCCGTTGGAGTGTGATGGTTCCAATTATCTCGATTGGGAACTCAAACTCCAACTAATCATCAGGTCGGAGGATCTTACAGATGTGCTGGTGGAAGATGCACCAGTACTAGGTACAGAACCCACTGATGAAGAGAAGGCTGTGTCTGAAAAGTACCGCAAGGACGAACCGAACGTTCAAGGTCTCATGTTGGCGAGTATGGCAACTGAACTTACTCGTAAATTCATAAACAATTCTCCAAAAGAGATAATCGAACGTCTCTCCAAAATGTTCCTGGAGAATGCTCGTAAAGAGCGTTCAAAGATCACCCTAGCATTCACTAGGTGCAACATGGCGGAAGGGTCTTCCGTCAACCAGCACATGTTAAAAATGCTGGGTTACCTCGAGAAATTGGAGAAGCTCAATGCTCCAATGCATGCTGACTCGGCTGAGGATATAATCCTTGGTTCATTGCCTCCATCTTATAGAGATGTAGTCATGCATCTTCACTTGCGTGAAAAAACAATGACCTTGGATGAGATCCATCAGACATTGAAGCAGGCAGAGGCTGATATGAACAGGCACAAGGGAGAGAAGAATGTCCTTGCAATCTCCCAAAACAGCAAAAAAATCCACAAAGGAAAGGGCAAAAAGAAGATACCCAAAATGAACAAAGGAAAAGGAGGAGCTCAAGCGAGCACCTCCAAAGGCAAAAAGAAAAATTCGCCAACTCCGCAAACAGAGTGCTTTTATTACTACGAGTTAGGACATTTCAAGGCGAATTGTCCTAAATACAAGGCTGATTTGGACAGTGGCAAAATAGAACGCAAGCGCCCCAAGGTTCAGAAAGGTATCTATGTTATTGAAGTTAATTTAACCACATCTATTCATGATTGGGTAATTGATACTGGATCATGTGCTCATATTTGTGCAAATATGCAGGCACTAATGGATAGAAGACATCTCAAGAAAGAAGAAGTCACTTTGAAGGTGGGCAATGGTGTTAGCATCTCAGTAATGGCCATTGCATCTCAGCATCTCAGCAATGACTTATGTTTCACCCCAAATTGCATTAAAACGCTTGCAAAATGCATCTGAGTTTGTTTATGCAAATTTTAAATCAATTTGGCCTCATTTGTGCTTCAAATATTTTCGAAATGCACAAATAAGATGCCAAATATGTTTATTTAATGTTTATGAATGATTTTGAGTCGATATCTGATAGTTATGACTTATATTTCACCTAAAATTACATTAAAACGCTTCCAAAATGTATTTGAGCTTGTTTATGAACATTTTAAATTAATTTGGCCTCATTTGTGCTTCAAATATCATCGAAATGCACAAATAAGATGCCAAATATGTTTATTTAGTGTTTATGATTGTTTTTGAGTCTATATTTGACAGTTACGACTTATGTTTAACCCCAAATTGCATTCAAAATGCATTTGAGCTTGTTTATGAACATTTTAAATCAATTTGGCATCATTTTTCTTCAAATACCATCGAAATGCACAAATAAGATGCCAAATTTGTTTATTTAACTGTTTATGGGTGTTTTTGAGTCGATATTTGATAGTTATGACTTATGTTTCACCCCAAATTGCATTAAAATGCATCCAAAATGCATTTGTGCATGTTTCTGCACATTTTAAATAAATTTGGCCTCATTTCTGCTTCAAATATCATCGAAATGCACAAATAAGATGCCAAATATGTTTATTTAATGTTTATGGGTTCTTTTCAGTCGATATTTGATAGTTATGACTTATATTTCACCCAAATTGCATTAAAATGCATCCAAAATGCATTTGATCATGTTTATGCACATTTTAAATCGATTTGGCTTCATTTCTTTTTCAAATACCATCGAAATGCACAAATAAGATGCCAAATATGTGTATTTAATGTTTATGGGTGTTTTTGAGTCGATATTTGACAGTTATGACTTATGTTTTATATATCAAATTGTATTAAAATGTTTCCAAAATGCATTTGAGCATTTTTATGCAAATTTTAAATCAATTTGACATCATTTGTGCTTCAAATATCATCGAAATGCATAAATAAGATGCCAAATATGTTTATTTAATGTTTATGAGTGTTTTTGAGTCGATATAAACATGAAATAAACATATTTGGGATCTTATTTATGCATTTCGATGATATTTGAAGCATAAATGAAGGCAAATTGATTTAAAATGTACGTAAACATTCTCAAATGAATTTTGGATGCATCTTAATGCAATTTGAGGTGAAACATAAGTCATAACTGTCAAATAGATACTCAAAAACACCCATAAACATTAAATAAATATATTTGATATCTTATTTGTGCATTTCGATGTTATTTAATGTAAAAATGAGACTAAATTGATTTAAAATGTGCACAGACATGCTCATTTTGGAAGCATTTCAATGCAATTTGAAGTGAAATATAAGTCATAACCCTACATGATATATTCTTATGCATCATAATTCATATTCTTATGGATCATAATTCACAAAAAAACCCCACATGATATATTCTTATGCACCATAATTCATATTCTTATGCATCATAATACATGATATATTCCTAATCCCAGGCACTGCAGCGTGATATGCCCGCGCGTGCCAGCAAGACTAATTGTTGCTTCATTCACTCTGTCGTCTCTCGAGTCTCGATCAGCGCTTCTCTGCTGCAGGACAGGACAGCAAGCTACAATATATGTGCTTGGACAAATATAGCTAGGAAGTTTCCCTCGTTGTTCGATTAGAACTCCAATACCGGCACTTCCGTCTGGTTACCATGAACCATCAATAGAGCAGGATCTGGTTACCGGAGCTCTCCTCGATTATTATTTGGGTCAGCCAGAATATAATCTGCACCTAACTATGCAAGTCCCTATTGCTCTTTCATTAGACAGACAAAATGGAGGTCCCAACAAATGGAGGACCCAACAAGACCCCAAAATCTCCGTGCCACCTTTCGTTGGTACTTTGGTACCAATCATTCTAAATGAATAGGAGGAAAAAAGCTTATAGTGAACTCAAACAGCAGCCAAACTCACACCTTTGTCTGTTAATGATTAATGATGTTACAAAATCACATAAAATGTATACAACTATTTTACATGATAAAACATAAATATTAACGCTTACATAGTTCTTGCTATCATATAATAAAATAGGCAGTTGAATGAGCAAAATGCAAATAAACTATATGCTGGTGAAAATAAGAATGGATACCGATGTAAGTGCCAAAACTAATCAAATGATATTATGGAGCTCTTGTTATAAAATGCACTTTTGCAGACCACACTAAAAATAAGAGCGAAACCCGGTAACATGCAGCCAAACAAAAAGAACAGATGAACAGGTAAGATTCAAGAATAAAAGAAATAATTAAAATACAACTTCAATTGCGCAATGCTACAACAATTCAGTACAACTCACAGGCATCATACACCTCCCGTTATTGGCTCAGTTCTGACATTGACAGTTTTGGTGCTGCTTGAGGCCAAACCCTATCGCACTAATCTAACCATCCTGTTTTTGAAACATCTAAAAGATGGAATGTACCCCTTCTCTACTAGAAATAAAATCAGAGTCTCTTCAAGCTCTTCTTTCTAGCATCAATCTTCTTCTTATCAGCCAGTGCTTTAGCAGTTCCAGCCTCTTTCTTTGGAAATGGAGCTGAGGGACCAGTGACAACGGGGATATTTTGGTCATTTGAGTTTGTTGCCGTTCCTTTTGACGAGGCTGTTAAAGGGGTGGGGCCTGGTGGCAACTTTTTGCCACCGAGTGCATTATTAGTAGTACTTGAGGGGTCCACATTAAGGGCGGTGGTGGATTCAGATATTGCCCCTGACTTTGGTTTCGGCTTCGGTTTTGCATGTATTCCCGTGTATAATCTGAATGAAATTCGGATTCAGATGTAAATTTTAAACTAAAGTAAAGAATAAGACACTAAAAACAAACTCTTCATTCTTCAGGCAGCAAAATGAATCGATGATAAACAGGATATTAAAGATGATAATGGGAATATACTATCACGACGGGGCGTAGGTACTATATTATAGGGTTTAAGCATGAAATTTGAATGACATGATCTTAAGAATTCAATAAAAAAAGTTAAAACAAATGTAAAAATAAAAGTGCATATTGGTAAATTAGTGGAGGTTAACTGGGCTCATAATCTGCAATCAATTTTTGTGCCATTGAGCAATCAAAGGGCAGAACATATACATCTTTCCTCATTTCATAAATATAATTGGTCAGCTGTGCAATTAATTAATCTGGTTTGCGCAAAACATTATTGCGAGACCATTTATTTGGAGGTCATCAGTTCACAAGGTTAAATTTAATTCCCATAATTAATAATTGAGGGGCCAAAAACAGCTGTTCCTATTAATTAATAATCTGAGTTATGCAGTTAATATTGTGAGGTAAATGCTTTCTACATCAACTTTCCTTAACACTAAGCAAAACTGGAAAGTTATTATTGGTTTATTGCTAGACAACAACAGAGATGAAGTGAAATGACATCATAAATAATTTAGACAAGTGTCTGGAACCTGGGGGTGGAAAAATGAGTTAAATACTGTACCTGGCATGTCGAGCATATTCATCATAATTTTCTAGCAGCATCTTGCCGGCTTGTTCATTGAGTGCTGATTCAGGAAAAGGTTCTATCAACAAACATCTCACCACCTATACAGAAAATAGCATAAAATAAAATTATTTTATAATCTTGCTGTTTCTGTAACTTTACTCATTTTTTGGAGGAGAGCCAGAATGTTTTGCTGAGTCTCAGTGCCAGTATTTTGTAAAATATATACTTTTTACTATTATAGTGCCCAACTTATTTCAATATAGAAACATCTGCTTCACACATTTAAAGAAAGAGAAGTGAAAATTGGACAAAGCAGTGATCTACCTGTAGAAAGATAACTTACAAATTTTACATACATGTATGAACATATGCTTGCTTTTGTGTTTGTGTGTTTGAGAGAGAGAGAGAGAGAGAGAGAGAGAGAGAGATCTTCATTCTTGACTTACAATCAAAACATGGCGCAATCCAAGACTTGGGTTCCAGTCCTTTTTAAGAGTGTTCACACAGATCTCTCCATTTGTTGCTATATTTGGATGGAAGATTTTTGTCAGGAAGTAACCTACAACATTCAGAGAAAGATAAGAATTTAAATAGGAGAAGGTGAAAATTATACTGTACATTGTTAGTACCATAAAGAATAAATTGAAACATGAAAAACAGAGAGAAGAATTTGGCACCTTTAGGAGGAGATTGAGGGAAGTCGTGAGACAACAACAGCTTCATGCGAAAAACCCCATTCTCATAAGGAGTTCCAGCTGGATCATTGACATAATAGTTTAGAATAAAAGATACATGAACATTATATAGTTTCCACTGAAGAGAAATCCTAGCATGAAGAATTAATTTATTTTATTTTCCTTTCCACCAAAGCATCATTTAAATGATGACTATTTATAAAAGAGGATCGATAAACATTTTATGGCTTTGGTGAAAATAACAGCAAGAAGGGTTAATCTACTTTCCTTACACAATAACCCCTAAAAAGCATTGGAATTAACAAGTTTGGAGTTTGGACTTGTCCAAAGAGAGTAATTTCATGTTTTAACTAGGGTATAACTGTGTAAAAAATTATTTACACAAAAAAACAATAGGACATACATGGGCCTTCAATATCGGCAAAAATGGTGGAGAAGTCATCATCATTGACACTGACTTTTATACCCTCAGGAGGGGACTCATCGAGGTTCTTCAGCTCTTTTGCAAGTTGCTTTATCACATTTGGTGGCAGATTCTCATTTGTAGCCTTCATTTACAGCAGGTTTTGTAATTAACATAATGTTATATTTGTTATGCAAACTATGGACTACAGTTCCAGCATACTAAAATTGTGTACAGTGTTAATTCTTTTTTTCCCAACATATTGTGCCTTTTCATGAATTTTCTGGTATAGTTGCATTTATAAGGACATGATTAATATGCTTTGGAATAAAGTTTACTGTAGTTGAAGCTAAAAAATTTTATTGCACACTAAAGGTGAACTTAAGGAATACCATGGTTTGCTCAAACAATTAATTAAAGCAGGCCTCAATGTATGCCAGTTAACCCTGATAACATCCCTGTTATATATTACACACTGGGTGTTTCAGTAGATACCAACCTATATCTCAATCTTTGTAAATATAAACTGGATGGAGTAGAATGTATAGTTACCATTATAAGTTATAAATTATCCAATGAACCAGATTTGTCTTGACAAAATAATTACTTCACTGCCAAGGAAACAATGCAATTTCGAACTTCAGTTGTACACCTGCATAATAAACTTTTTGATCAGTTATTATTAAAATGATGAAGAAAGAAGAAGTGACCTCAAGGTTCACAACTTCTTTTTTTGAAATACTTAGAAAGGAAAATGTTATGGAGATACCATTATTAATACCGTCGTCGATACATGCTTTATTATACACATTAAATGAGTTATTATGTATGTTAATGGTTTTATTATGTATAATATTTCTACTATTTAACTTAAATACCATCAATATGCATAACAATTCATTTAAGTTTCATAATGACAATACTGTATAAAATGAGTTTGCCTAATAAAATCATTAACATGCATAATAATTCATTTAAATTATATAATGACAATACTATATAAAATGAGTTGCATATAAAGTCATTAATATGCATAATAACTCATTTAATGTGTATAATTAAGCCCGTATACGATGGTATCAAACAACCGTATTTGTGTATCAGCTCCCTACTTCAAAACCCTCAAAACACACTTTTATCTTTATTGCATGATCTCAGAAAATGAAGATCAGATATTTCTCTTCATAAATTTTCTATGCTTTAAAAAACTTCAAATTTTTTTATAGTACTACTCTTTACACTTATACCTCAACTTGTACATTTTTAGAGTTCAAAGCCCTTCTTCACAAATAGAATTTAGATGAAACAAGAGATAACATAGCCTCAATTTTGAAGATTTCATAGTAACTTAGGGCAAATTCAAATAACTAAGCACCTTTACTTTTTTTTCATGCTAAAAAAAATACAAAGAACAAATCTTTTCTACCACAATAACCTACAATTTTACAATTTTGGTGCTACGTTTTAGTCATGGGGCCAGGAAATTGACTATCAAAATTCTTAAGTGGGGAAGGGAAAGAGACAGAATTGAACCAGTCCCTAATTTTACTGCCCTGAGAAAAATCAAATTAAACTCCTTATAATTTAAGATTACACAGTTAGAAGCTTAAACCCCCAATTTATGTAAGCAATTATTGGCAAAAGATTTCGGATCAGAAAAATATTCAAGAATAAATCCAAACTTAAAGAACACTCGAAAAAACCCTAATTCGAATCGCGTGAGAAAAGAGCAATTGGCGAACAATCCGCACAATAAAACCGATCAATCAACACAAAAATCGTCCAACAACCATACAACTAGCTCCCCTCAGCTTTCAATCGCATCGGGGCACAGTAACTAAACAATCTAGAACAACCTACGATTCCTAAACAAGTGAGACGAGAAAACCCTAAGTTAGAATCAGAGATAGAAAAGGGAAGAAGAGAACCACTCACTTAATGGAGAAAATTTAGGGAAGATCTCTCTACTTTTTCGATCGATCAGAGAAAGAAAGAGAGAGAAAGAGACCCGCAGATCCAATTATTGGAAGCGAGATTAGAGACTAGAGAGAGGAGATGACGTGGCCCCCTTCTCAGGCGGCTTGTCTTGTATTTGTAGATGCCGATGTGAGAGATCGAGACCAAGTTGCCTGTGCAACATGTCATAAGGGATCAGATAAGTAGACCCCACAATCCATACAAAGAAGTTCGATGTAAATCTAAATGGGACACGATGTCAGAGACAGGACACACTGTGGTACGTAACTCGGGTGCCACAATTGAGTTTCGAACGGTCCTGATCGCATCTTTCGTGATCTACTCGAAAAAATTGCGTGAACGTGGCCCGTATCTATGATTTATGGACCAAAACATATGACTTGCGTTTCAAAATTTCGGGAATCGGGCTCGCTTAATTTGTTGGGAGTAATTTGAAGCCGTTATACTCCAGGTGCAGTCAACAATTTGTTCTACACAAACCAGTCGTTAGCACATAAATAAACTTAAGATTTATTACTATAATGGAAGTATAGAACTACAGTGTTGTCTAGCTGGAGTCATATTTATTGTATGTTGGACGTGTATTTTTTGTAAAATTAAAGATAATTATTGAGATCTTATTTTGAAATATAGAGGTGAACTCAACTAAATTGTCAAAATATCCATGCTCTTGTTTTGTCAAAAAAAACCAAAAAGAAAAGAAAAGAAAAAAGTTTGCTCACTCATTAACAGGTCACACATTTTGCCTACAGTGTCGATTTTGTAATTTTAATAGCTCACACATTTGAGCCCGTGTTTTATTCAGTGGGACCCACAATATGAAATATCGGAGCCCGTTCATACTTCATAGAAATGGTCAATGAGACAATGACCATAATACCCTTAAATCGGAATCCACCATTCAACCACCCGAGGGGCGCAAGAGTAAATAAAGTATAACAAAAAGGTAGACCCCACGTGGCCGGAGCCGTCATGACCGTTGCGCCGAATTGTCGGCAATTGGCAATTAGCCGTTAGGTGAGGCGAGGCGAGTGCCAGCTGTTTCTCCATTTGAATTTATAGTCCCACTGTTGATGTTTCCACTAGGCTACAACAATGTTCTTTCACCTTTTTTTTTTAAGAAAAGAAAGAAAAAAACAGAAAATAAAAATATCTTAATTCCATTTACAAATAATTTATTAGTTATGACGTTTATAATTATAATTTCATAAATATGAATTGTTTAGGAAGGTTCTTTTTCTGAAATATAACGTCAACATTTATAATTCATTATAAGTGATATATACATATTCATCCTTATAATTATAAAATTTTATTTTATTTACTAACTAAAAATTATCACATTAGCGAACTAGTAATTATAAGAATAAAATATTTCTAAAATTAATATTATAAAAAATTAATAAATTAATAATTTGATAAAAAAAAATTTTATTTTACAATTATAGGAATAGAGATTCTCTGCAATGGCAGCTTATGTCTGACGTGCACCCATTTCTCTAGTGATATTTTTCCTCTTCATGTTAAAAAAAAAAAGAAATGTATATTAATATGAGCAGACCAAACTTTTAATTTATGCCAATTAATCTCGTCATTTTTTTAAAGACAACCAGGATCCAACTAGAAAGATTCACAAGCTATAGCAAGGGACTAGTTTGCATGTCTTTAACACCTGTTTTTAATTCATTTTTTAAAGAAAAAATATTGTATGATAAGAATTATGAAAGTTGGAGGCAAGGACTAAGAAGTAACAAAAAGGATTTTGAGACAAGTCTGCTCCATTACTGTTTATCTATCTGTATATAAAATAATTAAATTTTATTAGTTAATAATAATGTATTTTTAGTTAATAAATATATAGTTGGCGTTAACAAATAAAATGATGAATATATGGATGGACAATAAAGGGGTGGACGTTAAATATTTTCGTAACAAAAATACAAAATCCTATTGAGTTTTTCGAGCTTAATTCGAAATGGCGTGACATGTAATTATATTATTAAACTTAAAATATATAGTAAAATAAAAAATATTAGATATAAATATAATATTATATTATTTACTTAAGGGTCCATTGATAACTAATATTTTGATAATTTAAGTATTATTTGATGGAATATTAAGTAATCTTAAATAAAAATAGAAATATATATATATATATATATATATATATATATATATATATATATATATAGAGAGAGAGTTTGGCTAATATGCTTTCATAAGCATTTCGGTTCGAAACGCTTACGGATCAAATTTCGAAATTCCGTGTCCGAAATGTCGATTTAAGTAGCTCAATAAATTATTCATATCAAAATCTTGTAAAATACCCAAATTTACCATTTTTAGGATTTTGAAACTATTTTTAATCATTTTTTAAACATGACCCTAAAAATAATAGAAAAATATTAATATTTGAATGTCAAAAAATGATCATTTTTAAAAAATCATTAAAAATAGTTTCAAAACCCTAAAAATGATAAATTTTGACATTCTACAAGATTTGACATGACGAATTTATTGAGATACTTAAATCGATATTTCGGACACGAAATTTTGAAATTTAACCCATAAGCGTTTCGAGTCGAAATACTTATGGAAGCATATTAACCAAACTCTGTGTGTGTGTGTGTTTTTTATCCTAAACTATCGTTTTTGATTCAACTGAGCCAATGAATAATTTTAGATCAATCAAACTACTGTTACCAAGTTAGTATCAATGTTAGAGTGTTAGTCTTTATTAATCTCATCTCCTCCAGGCTCCCTCTTTGATCTCCAAATCCTTAATTTCTTTTCTTCTCCACTGACCACTGGCAATGGTAATCAGACTCCAAGACTCTCTCCTTTATTAATCTCACCTCCTCTCTCCAACTTTGTCCCGCCATGATCTCCTCCCCTTTCTTCTCGAGTTCTGCATTGGCCGACTGTCGCCTCCTCATAGTCACCTTCACTACTGTCTCCTCAAAAGCAAATCAAGGCACAAAATAGTTAGTTTCACTTAATTGTGAGATAATGGATAGTGACCCAGATGTTGCGCGCATTTGAGTCTGACAAGAAACAGTTTCAAGAATTCAGAAAAGAAAGCAAAATCAAATAGACTGGCTATCTCCAAAATTAAAACTAGCTGAAAGTTAGTGGTCAAATTTGGTGAAATTCAGAAGAAAATTATTGGAGGAGCATAAACAAGTTAAATTTGTTGCCCAAAGAATTTACGAAGCAGGTGCAGATAAGTTTTGCTGTAAAAGCAAGTTATACATAGAGTTGTTTCATTTATTCTATCCAGCTAGAGGTAAAATTTGGGATTTTTTTTCAGTATGGCTTTACATTTGTAGTAATCTTACACAAAGAAATAAGATATGTTTCATTTATTTGTACCTAGGACTGGTACCGGTATCAGTACATTCTGGAGTGATGTATATAATAAAGCTTGTAGAAATATATTAAGCATCTATAAGTCCTCATTTGATGCTTGTGTATATGCTCTCAACAATAAATACTACATACTTTTCCAGTTTTATTTCCTCAGAAGCTGATAAGAGTTTGAGCTTGGACCCTTGATTACTTGAGTTATCAATGAATCCATCTATGACCATTGTATTGGTAAAAGCAAAAAAAAAAAAAATACTATTTTGCTGTCAACAGCTTGCAAAAAATGATAATTCAGTCATATGAATTTCAAATCATTATCTAACTTAATTACCTAGTTTATCTTATAGTATAGTACAATTTCAATTCAAACAATTACTCTTATTTTTCTTTTTTCCTTTTTTACTTGTCTAGGTACAATGAAACCAAAACAAGACAAAAGAAAAACGAGAAACAAGAAATTACAAGTAGTTTGCCCATTTACAACATTAAAGACCATCCCAATTAATTGAGTCATTTTTCTTTTCTGACACTCCTACAACACCTCCTCCTGAAGCTCTTAAAACAGGAGAATACCACTTGATCTCTATCCATCCCCCTTTTTTCTGGTACGCTGTAACATCAATTTTAGTTTGAGAAGCCAAACTTAAATTGCCATCAACTGAAAACAAAAATACAAATAGGTTATCAGTCACAAAAATTTAAAAACCATATCTGATTGTCAGTATCTTAGAAATGTCACAAGTAATCAAAATAATATTTTCCAATCAAAAAATATCTAGTGTGATGTATCTCTTTTAGAAATGTCTCCACAGCTACCAGAAGAGAAATCTTTATTCACTGGCATTCAACTCAGCTGAACACTTGTGAAAGAGAAACCTTTTCACTCAAAAGCTATTAAGTAGATTTTTTGTGGATTCAAGTAAACTTGAGGTGTTTTTGTCACAGCTGAGCTTACACAATTCAAGGCATTGCTTTTATAGAACATTTTAGGAATAATTCAGAAACAGATACTTACATTTGCAAAATTTATACAGTTTAAAAGACAAAATTGTTAATTGTCTGTGAAGATTACAATCAAAGGGGAGTGAAGATGTTGGGTTGAGTTGGGACTGGAAGAAGGGATGAAGAACTGTCTGTGAAGATGAAAAGAGAGGATGAGAGAAAGGAGGAGTGGATAACAATAGAGAATTTATGTTGATACTAATGTGGATTAACTTAAGGGGTTGATTGAACTTAGTTTTAATTAAATAGTCAATAGACTGATTGAGTAAAAAAATTATAGAGCTTGATTAATTGAATCAAACACATTATTCTTCTCCTACTGTTCTTGTGAACTAACTCGAATAACGTTATTCTTATATTATTTCTTGACTATCCCAACACACTCAAATAAATACTAAAGTTAGCAAGATTTATACTAATTTAATTTTCTATGTACATAATTACTTGGACCCTTGTTATCAATATATTAGATAAATTTTGGGCGAGTGATGCAAAGAACTCATTTGTATTCTCAAAAATTATAAGGGAATTCGCTTTCAAATCATTCATAGAACAAACCAAATTTGAAAATAGAAAAATAAATTGTGTGACTGAGAAGTCATAGGTTGAAATTAATGTAGTGTACCTTGGAAGTGATTGGTGGAATCTGACTCTCATTTCATGGTACAAAAAATTTAAAAAAATTAAAAAAAGCTGAACTTGGCATGATTGAAGAAAGTAGCAATTGGCATGAGATAAAAAGTTTTCTTTTGTGTGATTTGATAAAGATTGGATCAGCACCAATTTATGCTTGTAGTGGATTGACGGTTAAAGATATATAGTGAGGTATTTATCTTGCCAAATCTCACCAAACTAATTTTAGAAATAATGATAAAAAAATGTATCTTTCTTGTACATAGAAATGTTTGGCACTGAAGTATTTAAGCATGAGTCAACTCAAGAATGTTGCAAAATAAGCAACACAACTTTTTTTTAGTAGGAAATATGAATGAAGGCACATTTGATCATTGAATTAATTGACCTAATCATATCTACAACTATAAACAAGAAAGTTCCAAAGTTCAAACAAGTGCTGCAAATAATTTATGACAGGAGTGGTAGACAAAGTCAATTCCTGTCTGCACAAAACCTATTTTTGTGTGAATCATCATAACTAATGAGAATTGTGTTGCAAAGAGCCACAAAGCAAGTCATAGTGTTAAGAGTTGTGCCTTTTTCAGTTAAAATTTAAAATTCTAACACAAAATATGGGGGGGTTAAGTTAGCTATATTTAATAAAAAAAAATTCAAATTATAAGTAAAAAATCAATACTTAAATTATCAATTTTTGAAAAAAAAATGGGGTTAATTGATCACCATTATTTGTATTTAGATCTTTCCCTGAATACAACAAAAGTCAATATGATCATACAAATTTCTGAAAGCACAATATGCAGAAATTCATTCATTTGATAATATGCCCCATCATAGTAATAAAATTCACGAATTATTCATTTTCAGCATCTTCCAAAATGAGTAAATAAATTCAATATATTTCCAAAATGTGCATTATGCAAAGGTCAAAGGTGGATGGAAGTGAACTAAATAGGATCAATTAACCCTCATTTTTTGTTAAAAAAAATTATTATTTATTCTTTTAGTTTTTAAGAAAAAAAAGTAGATAAGCTCACAATTGACCCCATAATACCACAGAAATTTTACACTATTGACCCCCTCGTAAAAATTAATAAAGTTAAGCTAAGATTGTGATTTGTAATATAAAGACTTGTAATATTGACCATCACTGAAAAAGTTTTTCTCCACCTCTGGACCATCATATATAGATGAACTGTTTCTGAATTAAATCTGTATCATTGTCAAATTATGAAAATTTGCAAAAAAAAAAAAAGAAACTTTATTAATTTTATGGGGACTGATCAGAAATCTGCAAATTTATTTTGCAAAATATCATAACTTAGTTTTGCAAAAAAGTAGGTTCATCAAAAATAGAAAAGTTTAAAGAACAAAATTACAGCTTAATTGCTTGAATAGTGCTTGAAATAGACAGCACCCCCTCTGATAGTATGGTAGGTGTAGCAATTAAATTAGAAATTTAATCACATTGTCTTCTTTGGGTTTGAAATTCAATCACTTTCATGTGTTTCCCCATGAGCAGGATCTCTATATGCTTTTGTACAATTGGTCCATCTCAAGGCATCCTACCAGCTTAACAAATTTTCCATTCATGCATTAATTATTATTGGTTAACTAAATCAATGTATACAACAGTGTACCAAACAATTAAATATGAGGAGGGGTTTTTGAGTGTCTTCTACTAGCCATGCTATATAAACTGACATGTTATTGGAAACAATACAGAACAATGGCACATATGTTGTGATTGAATTTAAACATCACAATTTGATTTAAATGGCTCAGATTTAACTATATAGAATATTTTTTTATTTATATTTTAATGAGTCTCATATATCATAAATCCAAAAAATTATGATACAATTGTGCCATAGAAAAAAGTATGACAGCGGATGTGAATTCCTCTAAGTTATAATAACAAATGCAGGACAAATGTTTATTAATTGCTGTTGGTATAGGCCAATATATTTGTTGCCATTTCTTTGATCATTGATAATAAATGATTTAAGTTTCTTCCATTATAAACGCTCTGTTATTGAAAATTTTCAAGGACCCTCAATTAAAGTACAGATAGCAAAAACAGATATATTGCTCTGTATATTATGACTACATGTCTCTCTCCAGTTGAAAGCCAACTGGAGAAAATCAAACCAATTAAAGCACCAACCAATGTTTGGTTTTAGACTCCAAACTTGGAAAAGCCTTGCATTGTATGATGCTAAGAATCAACCAAGCACTCACTTCATTCCTCTTCAAAAGCACATTTTGGTTTCCAGTTTTCATCCCCTAAAAACCTCTTCTAGCTACATACTACTACAACAACACATTCTGCTTCCAGAATTGTTATAAAAATGATGAAGGTCGGTGCGGCATGTTTGATTTGCAACGAGAACAAGAGAGTCCTCGGCACGGAGAAGGCACCAGGTAGCTGCCCGTACTGTAACGGGGAGGTGACGGCGACAATCATGGAGTGCACACGCAAATTCTGCTGTCTAACGCTCAGTGTGACAACCAAAAGGAAGTACACTTGTTCATCTTGCTCCAAAAGACTCGTCACTTACTCGGAGTAGCTTTACTATTGCAATTTTTTTTTCTTGATTTTGTAGATTGTTTTGGATTAAAAAAATATATTGCAATTATGTGCAATTTGGAATTCAATGGTTTCTCCTTCTTTGTACCTTTTTTTTTTTGGAGGTGGCTTTTAGATGCTTGGTTGAATTCACAATCAATGAGGATAATATACATGAGTAATGGCGATTTCTATCAATTTGGCTTGCTTAATTAGCAAAGTTATGGAAGAAAAAGAATAAATAGATTAAAGATGTTTATTTATGTTTGTGAGAATGTACATGTCAAAATGTGTTTCTCTGCACCCACACCTCTGGTCAAATTTTATAACTCTGCATTGTTACTAACATGTACTCATTTCTACAAGAAACATGAAACCAATTTGCTGGTACTTCAAATTTCCTAATGAAAAGTATGTGGTAGAGAAACTAAAATAAATAATGACCGATGTCTTATATACAAAAAAATTAAAACAGATATAGAACTCTGCATTCCCCAAATTTATCAACTAGAGGAAACCAGTTTAGGACTTCAAACAAAAAATTAAAGCAAATAAGATTCGAAATTTGGCTCACGGCTATTATCTACAAACCATGTACTCATTTCCGTAAAAAATGCACTATTTTGGTTTAGTTTTATTACGCCTTTTAGCTATTTTTGAAGACGAAATTTTATTTTAAAATTTCATGCCACTACTATGAAATGTATTCTGGCATTCTTCAAGTAGAACATAGTAAGACAACTTTTTAGAAAAAATTTGACAATAATTGCAAAGTATGTATTCAAAGTGACCATTGTACAACAAAAAAATGCCCAGAAGGCCTAATTTAGGTTCCAAACTGCCATCTTTTTGTTTGGGGAAAGAAGATGGAATCCTACTCAGAATCAGCTGTTCTGTGATGCATTATGAGAGATGGAGGTGGTTTTTATTGGGAACCAGGCTTTCTTATGGCAAGTTGGTATCCTTTTTTTTTAATTTTAATGTAACTTAGATAATAATATCACTTCACACTTTCCAGGATTTGAAATTAGGTCACTTATTCGGATGTCCTTGTGCTGATGACTTGAGGTTAAAAGGATTCCTCATCTTTTCTGATGTGATTAAAAAGATGTCCTAGGATTGTAAACTTTAGTCACCAAAATTCAGAGATTTGTATAATATATACTTGTAAGATAATTGGATCTAAGATCACGTTTCTACCGTATGTTAAACACAAAAATCGGGTGAATTCAAATAAAAGAGCCTACACAATAGAAAAGAGGGAAGTTCAGAACTCAGACCAGCGTATAAAAAATAGGTCGAAATGCATTTTAAAAAAATGCTGAAAACCTGAGTTATCATGGTGCTGTTATGATATTATCACATCAATGGCCAATATTTCAAGTCTGATCTTTCATCGTTATGTTTTGAACTCTCCAATAAATAAAACTATTTAACATATCACATACCCTATGTACTGATAGATTAAACAACTACAAGAAGAACCATTTAAGAAGCAAAAAAAGGCAATCATCTAAGCAGCCAAGAAAAATATAGGGAACACACAACCAAACCTACTGATATATTTAAGAAATAAGACTATCGTGTCTTAATTGAGAACTACCATACGGATATTAGTTTAGAAAAGTGCAAGTATTAATAAATGAAAAACTCATATTTGATGACAGTTAATTAAAACTAAATAGGCAGACACAACAGCTTGTACCCTCTCAACCACAACTAGCAAAGCATGACAAACAAACATTTGTTTTCAAAACTCAGCATTACAAAATTCTAAACAAAAATGTTCAGCTAAAGAAAAGATAATGCAAAATATTAACTTAAAAAGGGCCTAGTTCATCCTCCTGATGAGCTCATTGATATAGTTTTCACGGTTTCCAGCATCACCACCTTCAACATAGTGGTTTCTCTTCTTCTTGAGACCACCAAGTGGGGCCTTCAGCTTGAATGGCCAGAGGAAGTTGTTGGCCTCCTTGAAGTGGGGCCCAACAGTCAGAATCTCATGCACCAAATCCTCAATGCAAACAATGCCATGAGAGCCCAAAGCCTACACAAATTATGCTCAAGTTTAATTCATTCCATAATAGTTCAACTTCAGCTAGCCTGGTTAAATGGGATAGATATCCTAATTAAACTGGAGTATATAATGATCATACATCATAAAAAGTACATAACAATCTCAACTCCCCTCAAGAAGCTCATAATTATACATCTGGACAAACAAACAGTTATGCTCAAGTGCAGAAATGCTAACAAACCAATCTTCTAAACTATAGTGGTACCTGCTCATATGTAATTCAATCTTCTAAGCTAGAATGTCATTTCAGGTGCCAGAAAGTAATTCACATGTAATAGAGGTCATATGTTAACAGCAGTTAGCTATAGAGATACCTGCTCAATGATAGAGTTGTCAGAAAGTGGGGTCCTCTCCTTGTTGAGCTTGCCAAATCCCCTCTTGTAGATCAGCTCCCTAACACTCTTCAGATTGGGATACCTGAGAACAACCAAAAATAGATCTTCTTAATGAGATTCCTTCAATAATATAAGTTTAAGCAACGTGTTCATGGTCTTTGAAATTACCCATAGGTCACATAGGGCTCCACACGTCTCAACATGTTCATGGTGGCCTTGTTGACCTTCAGGAAAACACCATTGAAGATCTGCAACAACATCAAATTGTAAACGATTGATCATGCTATTCTAATTAGTGAATCAGGTTTGTGGATGTATCACTTTTGAAAGTATTTTATAATAGTTCAAAGTGATACTGACCTTTGGCCACAATAATAACTAAAACCTAACTACTTTTATACCATTTATTCAAATTCAAGCACAAAAAAAAAGAACCTTTCACCATCATGCAATAAGAGCCCCGATAGCAGCAATGATCAATTAAATATTAGGCACCAAAAGTAATTGCTTTGAAAATTGTGTGATACCTGTCTGAGACGGAGCAGCTGCAAGATCTTCCTGGTCTTGGGGTGCATGGCATTGATACTACATAAGAAATGATATGACAACTATAATTAGTTACAATTAATATAAGTTTGATAATGAAACAGGAACTACCAGAAAATTTCAAAATGCAATACCCTCTGATACGAATAATAAAGATCAGTTTGGCTTCAGGGTTAACATAGAAGCCACCCTTCAACCTTGCCTCCCTCTTGAGCTGGACCAGCTCCTTCTCCTATTGAGAAATAAGAAATAAATTGCACATTATTGACCATACTGCAAAGTGCAGACACAAACAAAAAAAAAATTGATATGTAACTTGATTTTAGAACCAACAAAAAGTTTCTCAATTGCTCTCACAAAATAAGCAAGAGCTAGATTCACTTACCCACTCAGGACCACAGCAATTTTATTTTAGCCCCTAGAAGCTACTCAATCCAGATGTAACATGAATTGCATTAAGAACATCCTCGTGAATTTATTCACTAATACATGACATACTTACAAAGGGGTAAAATCAAACAACCTAACCTCTAACCTGTGTAATAACCCTACATTTTGAGCTCAAAACACAATTCCTAGTCCATACCTGTAAGCCACCTAACTTGTTGGAAAAGACTGATAGTATTCTAATATATGAGATGTAATCATAAGAAAAGAAATCTATACTAATACCAACTATCATAAAACAGAATCTATACCTGAGCTTCGTATTCCTCAGCGTACTGGCGAGCTTTCTGGACGATCAACTTCTTCTTTTCGCGCCCCTCCTGGCGCTTCTTCTCCAACGCTTCCTTCTTCTCCAGAGCCCATTGCTCCTCTCTCTTTTGTTTCTTCAACACCGACTCGGGCACCACCTTCTGCTCCGCCGCCGCTGACATCTCTGTATCAAATTCACACAAGATTCAATCTCCCGATCCGATCGATCTAATCTAACAAAATGCAAGAGAGAGAAAAAGGATCTACGCTGAGCTTAGGGTTTGTAAGTACCTGAGATTGAGGTGGCGTTGTAGAGATTACGAGGAGAAAGAGAAAATGAGCGGAGGCGCCGTAGTGGCTTATTTTGATATATAAGGGAGGTCAAGGTTGGGTTTTTGTCAAAACCCTAAATGTAATTGAATCAGGACCGTCGGATTAGATCATCTTTGCCCTGTCAGCTACGATGCAGTCATCTGTGTGCCGAATCGATGTCGTAATTTCGAAGAGATTGTAGATATAGAATTAGAGCGTGATGGTTGCGGGTCCCGCATGTCACTCATAAGTTATACGCAACTCACTTGAGAATCCGATACAGGAAATTACTGATCTTGAACGAAATGGTGGCTGTTGGCCCAATAAGACTTATTACTGATTAGCTAGTTATTGACCCAATTAGAGAACTAATTAATCCTTCTTTTTTTTCTTTTTCTTTTCTTGTTTTCAAAGAAAGAAAAACCCTAGGAAAGCCATGTTAGTCTTAATAGGTCCAATGTGAGAATTAGGCCCAGATGTAATGCTATTTCGGCCTGATATGTTCTCTTGCAAATAATTAATTTGTGTGTATTATAAAATGTTGTTATCTTACTAAAACATGCTTTGTGAAAGTTTGTATATGTTTTTATTCTTTTTTTCCTAAAAATGTGGACCTATAATTAGAAAATATATTCCTTTATACTTAAACAAAAACAATTTGTTTTTTTTTTTTTGGTATCATACTCCTTTGAATCGTATCTTATTACTACAAAATAAATTTTAATGATTACTACAAGGTTGAATTGCTAATTAAAAATTATTTTGTGTATGAGCTTTGATGGTACATCTAAATTTTTTTATTGTGCTCCAATTGAAAATCAATATTTCAAAAAGCCTCTATAATACGAATTCATATTCTCTATTACACTACACCATACAATATAGCATGATGTTTGTTCGATCGTATTAAGACTCGTATAAAAAATCTCAAAAAAAAACTCTATAATCTACTAATTTGTATGTTGTACAGCGGAATGCTATGCGGCAGAAAATTAAGACCCATGTAATATTTATTCTTGACATTTTAAGTAACACTTAATACCCCACTTAATACCCCATACGTACAAATTCGGAAAAATGGAAAAGTTATTCCAAACTTTCGTTATGTACAAGAATAAAATTATTCTAAGTGTAAACAGTAAAGTTATGCTCATTCCAACAAAACGACCTCCTACTTGTTCAGAACTTCAGATAATTTGAAGTTAAACTTGGGTAATAATTGTTGGAAATATAATAACAGAAAACTCAAAATTCTACTAGAATAAAATATTTTCTTATTTAATTTTAATTAATTAGCATCAAGTGGTTGGTTAATGATCATTTCTTCTTCGGCAATTACTGGCTCAATTTTTTCTGGATACCATGATGTGTATGCAAAGTGCTTAATTTAATTCCATTCATGATTCTTTGATAATTTCAGGTACTCTCCTTCTTTTGACTAGCCGTTTAATTATTTGACCGTGTTTATTGCTTTGCGGTTTCTTCTTTTATCTCTCTTCCACCAGTTTTGATCTTAGCTTTTAATTATAATTATGTTATGAATTTATTTGATCACTAGCCGTTGCTTGTTTTTCCTTAGTGTTATATATTTATATGTGATAAATTCCATCAAAGAGGAAACCGAAGAGATACCACATATATAAGAAAGAATTGCATTTCTACAGATGAATCGATTTTTCAATTATCCGAAGTATATTCCCCACATATTTGTTACTTAATTCTTCAATTATATTCCTAAATATTATTTCAATACATACCGCTGTATATTGTGGAGCTATCATCAGTTGTTTTTATGGTCATACTGTAAGAAGCGACATTTTCCGGATTACCTTGGTGACAATTCAATGTTTTGCATGTAAAAGACGGAATACACTTCAGGATAGTGACAATATCACGATTCGGATAGTATAATTCTAATTGTTTATTTTAATGTATTCTAATTTATTTCATTTTATTTTGTAGCTATCCAAATTTACAAGAATTATGATATTTTAAACAAAACTTTATACTCCACATTTGTGCAAAGTTAGAAAAAAGAAATGAGAAATTATTTCCAAACTTTCGTTATTAATATGTAAAATTATTTCAAGTATATGGTGTGTGGCCCTTTTTCGCGGCTCCCGCACAAGGCATCAGCGTCCTCGTTCATGAAGGAAGAAGGTGCAGGTATACCCCTATGCGTCGTTTGTGCGCTCAAGGGTTTATTATTTAAAATAATTGTGGGAGTTTTTATTTTCCAACGGGCGCAAGCCCCCGCCGTTAATTACCCCGGCTTTTGCCTCGGGAACCTCTGATTAAAGGGCTAGAGAAAGTAAATATACAGGTTGATTTTATTATTCTCCCTTCATACAAGAAATGACATGTGTGTATATGTGAAAATTTATTTATTTTAAAGTGAGAAAAAGGATATTATTTGTGTGTTTTTTATTTATTTATTTATAATTATGTATGTTTGTTTATTTTGTGTTTATTATTTGTGTTTATTATTATTTATACATGTTATTATATTATTTTTTGTTATTTATTTGATCATTCTATTATATTTAGAAGATTTGGGCGACTAGAATGTATGATTCTTCATTGATCGTTTATTGGACTAAAAATATATAATCTGAAGTCAGAGAAATGTATAATTTCTCATAAATTAAAGATTAAGGATGTATGAAGCGGCCAATTCAATACTCAAAGAACCGAATATATTTAATCTCTATAGAGGTTCGCGTCAATGACAAACACATATTATCCTAAACAGTCTATTGACCTTTCAAATTTTGAATATGAAGCGCTATGCCAATTCGATACTCAAAGAACCGGATATGTTTAATCTCTATAGAGGTTCGCGTCAATGACAAACACATATTATCCTAAACAGTCTATTGACCTTTCAAATTCTGAATATGAAGCGCTACGCCAATTCGAAACTTGAGAACTGAAAAATTAGGAACATATAATTCTTTATTAGTTTTCAAAATAAGAAACATTAAATCTAAAGCGCATTGCCAGTTTAATGTTCTCAAAACATGATTTTGTATGATTTGATATACTGATATGTTTTACCAAGATCTAGACATGATTTTTGTCAATGTTTGATTTTTCAAGGGCATTTTGGAAATTTATGGTTAGTATTTAACCATCCTGAGGCATTTAGGGACATTTTGGTCACTTTAGACAACATTTAACCTCCTCAGGGCATTTTGGGGTATTTTAGTCATTTTGATCGTCATTTGACCATCTAGAGGCATTCAGGGGTATTTTAGTCATTTTGATCATTTTTTATCATCCTGAGGCATTCAGGGGTATTTTGATCATCATTTGATCATCCTGAGGTATTTAACAGTATTTTGGTAATTTTACCAGAACATGAATATATTTGGTCAAGATATTTACATATTTGGATATGATGACATGTTTGATCAAAGTTTTAGACTTATTTGCATATTTAACATATTTGGTCAAAAATTTAGATATATTTGCATATTTGACATGTTTGATCAAAGTTTGAGCATACTTGCATATTTGATATGTGTGGTAAGGGTTTTGAGTATACTTGTATATTTTGCATGTTTGGCCAAGGTTTTGGACTTATTTGCATTTTTAACATATTTGATCAAGGTTTGAACATATTTGGCATTATTAACATATTTGGTCAAAATATTTACATGTTTGGACATATTTTAAACATGTTGATATACTTGAAACCATTTTAATTTGACAAATTATCCATTTATCAAATAGATGTCAATTTCATTTTGTAATTGTTTTTTATTTACAAAATAACATGTGTGAAATATGATTTTGAATTTTATTTAAAATCAAATCAAATAAAAATTGATGTTTTATTGTCTCTAAAATATCTATAAATGAAATCATAATTTTTGGGCTTTAAAAAAATTATTTAATGTTTTAAGTTTATTTTCAAAACAGATTAATGTAGGCTATTTGTGTTAGGCCTCTTCGTCAAGATTATCACTTTAGTTCAGTTTTTAAAGCGAGATTCAAACTGGACCGTCGGATTGAAGGCGCCATCAAGCCTCGATTAGCTTGTTTTAAATTTCATCAATATTCGTACATCAACTATTTGTACTTTCTTCTCCAAAACTTGATCTGGGCCTTCTCGACATTGGATCAATGATCGGAGATCACCTCCGACATCGCCTTGGCGAGAAAAGTCTTAATTTCCAAGTGTCGGGGGCTGGGGCTCCGCTGATAGCCAGGAATTACGACACCATTATCCGCTAGAGTTGAGATAGCGACGGAATCGATTTTTGGTTGCTTTTGAACTTATTTCATCAAATTGGTTGAATTTTTTTGAGGTTTAGCATCGTTTGGATATATTTAACATGTTTATGAAGTTTAATTTGATTTAAATCATCGAATTTTGTGACTTTCACCAAACGGTACCAAATAAGTTCAAAGGGATTTGGTACCAATGCTTGATTTTGTATATTTTGATTTGTTTTGTTTTACAAATATTTTTTATAAAGCATGTTTGAGCATATGTAAGCATGTTTGAACAATCAATTTCAATGATTTGGGTGTGCATTATCCTTTATACAAACTAACACTCAGTATCAGTTTCTGATTTTCAATTTACTGTTCAAATTCTGATTTAAAACTTTTTGAAGCTTTGTGAATGTGTTGCATATGTAAGCATGTTTAAATATTATTTTCATATTTCTATACTTTATTTCAATTGTATTTATTAATTGAACATTGTGTTGACTGACAGTCAACTCAAAAATGAGTTTGAGTTGTTTTAACTTTGAAAATTCATATAAAATAAAAAAATACAGAAAATTCTCAAACTTTGATCAAAAGATGTGTTTTCGAATACTTTATGTATATTCAATCTCTACCAAGTAACTTATATACAAAAGGACAGAGAAATGAACTGAAAACAATACGATATCAGTGTTGTCTTAGTTCAGAAGAGCTGAGGCTGAAGAAAATTTATCTAAAAATAGAAATCAAGCTCCAAAAATAACAAGAATGGACACAAACATGTCTCTATATACATGACATGATTTCAATTTTTATTTAACATATTTTATTCAAAAATATCAAAAGATCAGATTTGATCAGACTAGATCTATTGACTAAAAGTTGACCATTTGAATATTTTTTAGATGCTGAGATTCAAAAGTTCATAGAAATTCACAGAAAATTTTAAAAATGGTAAATTTTTGTGATTAGATACATAGATCAATTGGAGCAATTTAAGACATTTTTTTGAATTTCTATTGAACTGAACAGAAATACCTCCATCAATTTGTGCCATATGTGTTCAAAATCCTATGTGATTAGAGCCTGGTTTATATGTTTAGAACCCAGAAAATCATCTCATTTGATGCACAAGGAAGAGAAACAAAAGAGAATGAGGATTTATTGGTTAGATCAAGGGTTTCAGATCAGTTTGACTGAGATTTGACTGTTTTAAACTCTATTGAGCTGTCAGTCTTTGAAAAATTATATAAATTCACAAAAAATTCTAAAAATGAAAAAAAATTGAACTATGAATTCATACAATGCTTATTAAATCTTAAGATTAAAAGATGATCAGATCTCTAATCTGATCCACGAAATACATGTGAACTTGCATGTAATTGTGCTTCTCGTTTACTCAAATATGCATTTGAGTATCAAAACACATATATTTACATAATGAACAACCAAAAAAGAAAGAAAATGGCAAAAGAATCAATTTTTTTAAGGAAATATCAATTTTATTGCATGAACATGAACTTTACATCAATTTGCATAGAAATTTAGAAAAATTGGGCAACATTACCCTTTGATAGTGCCTTGCTGGTCTTTCTTTATTTGAGAGACATGGAGAAGGAGAGAATATCCACCTTATCCTTTTAAAGAAACACATGAGAAGAAGGGGAGTATATCCACCTTATCCTTTTAAAGAAACACATGATAAGAAGGGGAGTATATACACCATGTTAACACGGCCAGTACTACCAGCAAGGCTCGTCCAAGGTTGGCCATGACTAAGGCTATAACCTATTTGAAGAAGAAAAACAATTTGAACCACATGTCGGGTTGAGTGAGAGAGAGAGTTGAGCGGAATTTTAAGGGTTCATTCAATATCACCCTTTTGTTTTGTGCCTATGACAAGTGGGTCCAAATGCCGAATTGGCTTAGTATCTCCAATTTGTACCCGAAGGCTGGTTGATTCCCTAATTTATAGACAGAGAAGTCTCCAACTAGTATTTTTTGGTATTTTCTTTATTTGTTTCTCCTTTTTCATTTATTTTTCATGCAAATATTCATAAAAATTCTCAATATTTTTAATGTTTTGGGTTGTGAAATTAAGCATTAATTTCATTTAATTCATTAATTGTACAAGATTAGGTATATTAATCTTATGCAATTAATATTTGGCATGATTATTTCAAGGAATTGTTTCTTGATTCCAAGAACTAATATTTGGGTATTTTCATGATTTGGAGTTTGACACGATTAATTATATGAAATTATTTCTTGATTTCATATAATCAGGTTCTATGCATATTTATTTTTTTTCACACATTTTGAAGAGGTTTTGGTATTATCAATTTATGAAATTGTATCTTAATTTCAGAAAATTGAGAATTGTGCATGTTTATTTGCATATTTGTAAGGTTTTGGCATGTTTATTCAAGGAATTAGGTCTTACAGTAATTTCATCAGTTTTCAAGACTCCGGTCTAGCTGTTTAGGCATAGTTTCGGGTTTAATTTCAAGGGTTGGGACTTACAAAAATTTCATCAGCTTTTAAGGCTGAGGTCTAGCTGTTTAAGCATAGTTTCATATTTCAATGGGTTTTTGCACAACATGTTTATACATTTTCAACCAATTTGACATCATTTGTGACTGACATAACTTCAAAATTCACATATATACTGCTTGATATGTTTATTTATTGTTTATATGTGTTTTTGAAGCTAAATTTATAAGTTATGACCTATATTTAAGCTCAAAATGCATGAAAATACATTTAAAACGCCTCGGAACATGTTTATATACGTTTTCAATTAATGTGGCATCATTTATGATTGAAATACCATAAAATTTCCTATATAAACTGCAGGATATGTTTATTTATTTTTATATGTGTTTTTAAATCAAAATTGTTTTATTATGACCTTTATTTCATCTCAAATTGCACTAAAATGCATTTAATGCTTTTGAATATGTTTATGCACATTTTCAATTAATATGACCTCATTTCGGTTTGAAATTTCAGATATTAACTGCTGGATATGTTTATTAATTGTTTATATGTTTTTTTGGAGCTCGATCGCTTCGTTATGACTTATATTCCACCTCAAATTGCACTAAAATGCATCAAAAATGCTTTTGAACATGTTCATACACGTTTTCAATCAATCTCACCTCATTTATGAGTGAAATAACATCAAATTTCACATACACACTACTGGATATGTTTATTTATTGTTTATATGTGTTTTTGAAGCTAAATAGATTCGTTATGATCTAAATTTCACCTCAAATTATATTAAAATGCATTTCAAACACTTTCAAACTTGTTTATACACGTTTTCAATCAATTTGACATCATTTATGATTGAAATAGCATCAAATTTCACATATAAACAGCTGGACATGTTTATTAGTTATATGATTTTTTAGGTAAATTGATTAGTTATGATGACATGAAAATACATTTAAAACGCTTTCGAACATGTTTATATGCTTTCTCAATCAGTTTGGCAACATTGAAGTGTGGAACAACATCAAATTTCACTTGAAAATGCATTTAAAACACCTCAAATAAACTGCTAGATAAGGTTATTTATTGTTTATAGGTGTTTCTGGAGATAAATTGATTAGCTATTAACTACATTTCACCTCAAATTGCATTAAAATACATTCAAAAAGTTTTTGAACATGTTTATACACGTTTTCAATCAATTTGGCCACATTCATGATTGAAATTATATCGAATTTCACATATAAACTGTTGGATATGTTTATTTATTGTTTATATGTGTTTTTAGAGCAAAATTATTTTGTTATGACCTATATTTCACCTCAAATCGCACAAAAATGCATTTTGAAACACTTTTGAACATGTTTATACATGTTTTGAATCAATTTGGTCTCTTTTCTATTTTTCATACATAAGCTGCTGAATATTTATATTTATTATTTATATGTGTTTTTGAGGCCAAATAGATTAGTTATGACGTAAATTTTAGTTCAAATTGCATTAAAATGCAATTAAAACACATTTCAACATATTTATACGCGTTTTCAATCAATTTGGCCTCATTTATGATTGAAATAACATCCAATTTCACATATAAACCGCTGGATATGTTCGTTTATTTTTTATATGTAATACTTGAGATAAATTGTTTCATTATGACCTATATGTTACCTCAAATTGCATTAAAATACATTTAAAACGCTTTTAAACATGTTTATACTATTTTTCAATCAATTTGGCCTCATTTCTGATGAAAATATCATCAATATTAAAACACAAGCTGCTGGATATGATTATTTATTGTTTATATGTGTTTTTGGAGCTAAATTTATTGGTTCACCTCAAATTACATGAAAATGCATTTAAAACGTTTTTCAACATGTTTATACACGTTTTCAATCAATTTGGGCTCATTTATGATTGAAATAAAATCAAATTTCACATATAAGCTGTTGGATATGTTTATTTATTGCTTATATATATTTTGGGAGCTAAATAGATTTGTTATTTCACCTCAATTGCTTTAAAATGCAATTAAAAAAAACACTTTTGAACATGTTTTCAATCAATTTGGCCTCATTTTCGGTATGAAGTAGCACCAAATTTCATATATAAACTGCTGGATATGTTTATTTATTATTTATTTGTGTTTTTGGAGCAAAATTGATTAGTTATGACCTGTATTTCATCTCAAATTTAGTGAAAATACATTTAAAACACTTTTGATCATGTTTATACCCGTTTTCAATCAATCTGGTCTTATTTTTTAGTGAAAGAACATCAACCTCCACATGTGAACTGCTGAGATGTTTATTTATTGTTTATATGTGTTCTTGGAGCTAAATTGATTCGTTATGGTCTATATTTCACCTCAAATTACATTAAAATGAATTTCAACTACTTTTCAACATGTTTATACTCATTTTCAATCAATTTGGCTCGATAAGTTTATTGATTGTTTATATGTGTTTTTTGAGCAAAATTGATTGCTTATGACCAATATTTGAACTCAACTTGTAGGAAAATTTATTTAAAATGCATTCGAACATATTTATACATGTTATCAATCAATTTGGCCTTTTATGACTGAAATAACATCAAATTTCACATATAAGCTGCTGGATATATTTATTATTTATTTATATATATTTTTGGATCTGAATTTATTAATTACGACCTGTATTTCACCTTAAATAATATTAAAATGTATTTAAAACGCTTCTGAACATGTTTATACACATTTTCAATAAATTTAGCCTCATTTCTTTTTGAAATGTCAGTACTTTCACACGTAAGCTGCTGGAAATATTTATTTATTGTTTATATATTTTTAGAGTTAAATTGAACGGTTATGACCAATAATCACCTCAAATTTTCACTAAATTGGATTGAAAAACTCTTTTGAATATGTTTATACACATTTTCAATGAATTTGCCCTGATTTCTTGTTGAAATATCATGAAATTTCACACATAAAGTTGCTGGATATTCTTATTTATCGTTTTTATATGGTTTTGGAGCTAAATTATTTCATTATGACCTATATTTCACCTCATCAAATGGCATGAAAATACATTTAAAATATTTTTTAACATGTTTATATACGTTTTCAATCTATTTGGCTTCTTTTATGATTGAAATAACATCAAATTCTACATATAAACTGCTGGGTATATTTATTTTATTACTTATATGTGTTTTTAGAGCTAAATTGATTAGTTATGACCTATATTTCATCTCAAATTGTATTAAAATATTTTTGAATATCTTTATATACGTTTTCAATAATTCTGGACTCATTTCTGCTTGAAATATCATCAAAATTCAAGCTAAATTAATTCGTTATTAACTATCAAATTTACAATTAATAGGCCAGTAATGTGAAAAGAATTCATGGTTTTTGTTCCCCTTCTGCATCGGACCATCATATTGAAAAGTAAAATAATATGCTACAAATACGATGATAAATGATCTAAGGGGTAAAGAATAAATAGAGACAATTAGAGACGCCAGGAATGTACAAAAAAACCTTCTAAGTGAGTTCAAGGACAGAATTTCAAGTATTTTGTTGGCAAATAGTACATTAGTTGATAAACATTCTCCCACGTTCTTCCAGCTAATGCAAATGAAATGGTGCAGTGTTGTTCCTTTGGGCCCACCACAAAAACGAATTTCAAAACATTTTTTCCTTTTTGCTTTCTTTAATACCACTATAATCTGTGATCCTGCAATAATAAAGCAGTGTACAGGTAGATGCTGTTTGTTTGTTTGTTTTTTTTTTTTTTTGTTTTGTAACAATTTTCTTATGTGATTTTTTGGTTGAAATTTTTTTATGTAAAGTAGCCATACAATCACAACAAATTTAGTTATTTTATATGTGACTGTATAGCTGAAAATTTTTATATATTTTTTATGTTGCATTCCATGAGATAGCTAGTATATTTTAAATTAATTTTTTTATATGTATTCTTATTTGCAAGATGAAGTCTGAAAAATCGTAGTAAAGCACGACATTCTACATAGAATAATTTTGAGGGAGAATTTAGGGTCGTAAATTGGATATATAGTTGTGTTTTGTACAAATAGTTGAACACAAAATATATATATTTAGTAATAAAAGTGCGATAAGATAGTAAATTCAAAGTAAAGTTAGCGTGTTCTTAGGAGTACAGAGCCTTTCGATACTTCTAATTAAAAAATCTATCAAATCGATTTTAAATAAAAAATTCAAGTTGTTCAATAAATTTTTTATATCAAAATTTTCTATTTTAGGGTTTTCTAACTATTTGTTTCATATTTTTGCAGATAGTCTATTTTTATATGCAAAAATTCATTATTTTTTTTATTATTATCATTAAAATCATCTTAAAAAAATCCAAAATAAATAGTTAGAAAATCCTAAAAATAGAAAATTTCGATAGCCTACAAGATTTTAATATAAAATTTTATTGAGGAATTTGGATTTTTCGATTGAAATTGATTTGATAGATTTTTGAGTTAAGAGTACTGAAAGACTTTGTACTCTTAGGAGTATGTTAATTGTACTTGTAGATTCATATAAAATCATATAGAATTGCTTAACATAAAAATTTATTTTAGAAAAACTAAACATACATGATTTTTTTATTTTGTCAATATAATTTCATATGAAGACACATGATTAATGTTTCTTGAGTCGGACTATATATACAATTGTAAATGTCCATAAAATACTTCTTAATTGTACATTTTTAGAAACAAAAATATTATTATTGTCTACATACAAACTTCACATAAACAAAAGAAATTTCCGACGGTTTAGGTATTGATAAAAATAAAATAAAATACAAAATTTAGAAGAATATTACATTTTTTTTTTTTTTGCTGGAAGATTTCATAACGCGTTTTAAATTGATGGCCTCCTAAGAGCCTGATAATGGAAGCACGTTGCCAGATGTATTAGTGGTCATATAGTTATTGAGAATTTGAGAATATATTATACTATCAAGTTTGTCAAACTTTTAAATTATAAATAAACCGGTAGATTTTAATATAATTTTGTCACTGCCTACATCTCGGATAAGGATACATCAGCAATCATAGAATGTATCCCCCCCCCCCCCCCCCCCCCCCCCCACCCCCCCCCCCCAAAAAAAAAAAAAAAATTACTATTTTTTTGTTGTAGGTAAATTTGAGATAGCAAGAATACTATAATAAGAAATGTATATCTCAGGTTAGAAATTTATACTTTGAAATGCCATAATTATAAACATATTTTACTGTGATAAGATCCAATATATTAATTTATTTTAGCTGCTATTAGGGGGAAAAAAAGAGGAAACAATTTAGGTTCTTTATCTCACAATTCGGATCTGACTGACAAAGAAATAAGAGGAGGAATTCAATGTCGATGATCATTGATGATCAATAATTATAAAATTAAATTTCAAATAATTATTTGTTAAATTCTTAAATAACAAAATTAATTAATTGAACATTTTGTATATATCATATTATATAGGTACACACAAAATTACTCTATTTCAATTTTATTTTGATATGTATTAAGTACTAACAAAAATCGACGGATCAAATTTTATGATTTAAATCACTCTCTTGATGATTATCTAAATAAAATTAAAATTCAATATTTTTTTATATACATATTATTAAAATAAATTAAAATATATCTAACAATTTATATATATTAATTTAAATATAAATATTAAAAATAGATAATCATAGATTAGAATAAAGGAAGTTGGACTGAACAAATCCGTACGCAAGGAATGAACTTTTTGAGGGAATAAGCAAAAACTTTGACAGCAAACAAATCTCCAACGAACTCCGATTTTTTGAACAAAAAAAAAAAAAAGGGAAAAAGGGAAAAAGGAAAAAGGAATGAAGGAAAAGAATTTCCCGCGTTGATACTCGAGCCACCCACAACGAACTACGAAGCTTCGTGGCACCTTCAGTTCTTTTATTACCGGATCTACTGTGAATTCATCTGTGTGTAGGTTCATGTAGCTTAGTGTATTTATGATTCCAATGTGAGTCGCGACATGGTATGCTATATATCCGTGATATACTCGTTCTGAACAAACTATTTCAGTTTTTTGCCTTTCAAAAAAGCAGAAGGAAGTGAGGAATATATGGCCTATGGTTTGGGCAATGTAAAGAAGAAATTATTCCAATTATTTTAAAGTAAAATATGGCAATTTGGCGCGTATAGAATTTTTTTTATGTACAATTGTAGATGATATTTTAGCATACATCAAGAATAATAAATTTGATATTTGTAAGGTTAAAAAGAAAGTAATTTTTGAGAATATAATCAAATTGAATATATTTTATATAAAAAATATGTCAGATTTTTTGCTCTCTGAATATGAATAAAGTTAGCGTACTTCTAAGATCACTGAATTTTTCTGTACTCTTAACTTAAAATTCGTTAAATCGGTTTTAAATGACAAATTCAAATTACTCAATAAATTCTTCGTATCAAAATTTTATAGTTATAAGATATCAAAATTTTCTAACTATTTTATTTATTATTCTTGTACGAACTATTTCTTTCTATATTGTAACGAAGTAAACCGACAAAAATATATTTTTTCTTTGATAAAAAAAGAAATTTTACAAAGTTTCTCAAATTTGAATCTCAAATTTGAATTATAGTAATAAAATATAACTACTCATGACATAATTTCTATAAACAGAATTTATTAAAAAATAGAAAAGAAAAAGAAAAGTAGTACCTTACCAACTTATCACGCCTGCCGCATTCTCTCTCTACACACACACAAAAAAAAAAGGTTGGTATCTCTGCTCGTTTAGCCTTTTCATTTGCCTTCTTTTACATTCTTCCAATTCCAATCTCCATTCTACATTCTACATTACTACATCTAACTTAATCCAACGGCGCAGATTTCGCGAAAGCGGGTGTCATCTCTCCTGCGTCACTGCGTCAACTGGAATGGAGGAATCATCATCGCCGCTACGAGGGAAGCGGCAGCCAAAGGACGACGACGATGGAACCGGAGGCCAAGACGCCGCCGGAGATGATGGTGATACCTTTTCTATACCTCCGAAAGGGGCCTCCATTGAAAGTCTTCGCCGATGGAGGGTAAGTCTGTTATTTCGCTGTTAGATGTTGTTAATGTACCATCATCAGTGCTTTCGGAAGTTCTTCTGGAGGAACTTGAAGGATTCTTTTGCATATGTAGTACAAGGCGCTTGCGTTTTGGTACTTTCTCGGAGAAGTTTGGTTTGAATTACTCAAATGCTGGTCCATTGTGTTTCTATTGACTGTTTAAGAGCACATTTTTTTGTCATGTTTGTTATGAAAGAAAGACGGACGCATTTACGTTTCTACATTTGATAAATTGCAGCTTTAACGATAGTTTGATTATGTTTGGAAAGCTGTGCTAGTTTTTTAAGGCAGGAAAATGCATACTAATTTTGTGTCATTCAAATGAGGGGCTCCATTGAAAGCTGTGCTAGTTTCTACTAGTTTTTTGGGGGCTCCATTGAAAATGCATACTAATTTTTTAGGGCAGGAAAATGCATACTAACTATAGTTTGATTATTCAAATGAGGTCATTCTTACTTTCAATTTGGAAAAAAAAATGCAACGTCTCTTGGTTGCATATTAAGTGATTTGTTTTTTTTTGAGTAATTTTGCAAATTTTAGCTGTGAAAATTATCTAATTTTGTGTTGTATACAATCTAGAGGAATTTGGGACTCGGAAGGTGGGGTTGCCTATGATTAATGATACCGAACCAAAACATTTTTAATGAGATTGAATGTTTTGTTAGTTTTAGAAATTGCATAAACATTCTCTCATTTTTTCTTAATTAATAGAGCCCCCAGTATCACCTACTATTGATTTCTTACAATGCATTGTTTTTTTCTTTACTTATTTTCTTTTTGAGCACATAAAATTCTACAATCTGAGTCTTGATTGCTGATTGTGTATTTTTAGCTCACTATTACTGTGCTAATGCAATTTTATTAAACATTCTTTTAGCAAGCAGTGCTAGTCCTTAATCCCTCAAGGAGGTTTAGATATACACTGGACTTGGAACAGGAGGAAGAAAAAGAGAAAATTAGGAGGAAATTCCGTGCGCATGCTCAAGTTATACGTGTATGTGAATTTAAAAATATGTAATTATTTTTCATTTTGTGTGCCACTTTTACAATGTGTTATTATATGGAAAAGACTGGAGATATTCTTCATGAAATTTGTATGTTCATTTCCAGGCTGCATTACTTTTTAAAGAAGCTGGGGAAAGACGTATTCCCGAAACAGAATTTCCTGGTACTACCTTTAACTCATGAAAAAGCAAAAAATCGACCAAAGCAGTAATTCCATTCCCATGCAAAGTTGCAAAATATCATGTATAATTCCTCCAATACAAGAGACAGTATGTGCATATTTCATATTCCTAGAGGACATGAAAAGTATCCTGGCATCATGCATATCCATCTTTCCCACTTACTTGGACACAAGTCAATGAATCTTTTTCTCATTACTTGCCTACATATGAAGTAAAGAAGATAATAGGGCAATTTGGGTACTTTTGAAGTAAATAAGAGTACAATGGCATTAGTAATAAGGGCGTATATAACATTTTTGGTTTTTGGATTTAAGCATACATCATTATGTTTTGTAGGGATGTCCATGGAAGCACCTAAATAAAAGTGTCTGATGAAAATTTCAAAATAATATTAGTTTGTTACCAACTGAATTTCAAAATTTCTTAGATACCAAAATCAATAATCAACAAAAGGTTGATTTCAATAATAATTGGTGAAGTTCAAAAATGTACTATTTTAATTTGTTATTCTTATAATGGTTCTCTATTCTATGAAGCTACTCTGCCAGGCGGTTATGGAATTGGGGATAAACAGCTAACATCCATGACAAGGGATCATAACTATTCTGCTTTGCAAGACTATGGAGGGGCAAGTACAATTTCAACTTTTTTTTTTTTTTGGGGAGGGGGGAGGGGTATTTTTACAATTTAACCCTACAGAACCTCAAAAATATCACATCTAGTTGTACATAGAGATAATATAGCATTTTGTAAGTCTTATGTACCTCTCCAAAGCATTAGAAATGTCTTTTTACCCTTGATCCTAATATTTTCCCAAATGAAACTGGACTATTGTATCAATATTTCTTGAATGAGGAGGTCTGGGACTTCTTTTTGGAAGAATGATAGGGTGTTATGTATAATATATGATGCCTCTAGGTGTATAGAGTGTTTTTATGAACTTTTCTACATCTGGAGTCCTTGACTTAAAGCGTCCAACTATTTGTTTTAGGTGAAAGGCGTTGCTAATTTGCTAAAAACAAACCTAGACAGGGGCATCACTGGAGATGGTATTGACTTGGTTAGTAGGCGTAATGCTTTTGGGTCAAATACATATCCTCGCAAGAAAGGAAAGAGCTTTTGGGTATGTTACTTTCTTCCTTTTTATCAACTTTTAGTTTCTGTGAATTGTTGGTTAATGTGTATCAACCATGTTCATGTCTATTCCATTTGTTTGATGACTGTTGTTGGAGTTTTCAATTCAATCAACAATATCTATTTCTCCTACCCTACTCTATTTATTGCTGTCATATGGTGTTCAATTGGAGCAAATGGGCCATTTTCATCCTTTGTCATCTCCAAACTGTATGTTTGACCAAATCTTGTCGCAGCTCTTGACTAATTCATGCAAGATAAGAAAAATCGTCTTGTCGGTTGAAAGACCTACCAAATCTTGTTGGGCATGCATTTTTTGGTTAGCTCTGTAAATAAAATGCAGTGATGCTTCTCCCTTCTGACTGCTTGTTTGATCGACTCTCGTTGGAGTGGCAAATAAAATGGTGCATGCAGTTGTTGAGCATATGCCTGATGCATCAACTTCTGTACATATACAAGAAAGCACCTAAAATATATAACACCTATCGTTGCTACATCTTTAACAAACTTCTATGTGTGTGTGTTTAAAAGGTTTTTCTGTGGGAGGCTAGTCAAGATTTAACGCTAATCATACTTATGGTGGCTGCCGCTCTCTCTCTCGGTCTCGGTATAAAGACTGAGGTAAATATTTTTTAATATATAAAGATTGCCCAAGTTTATGCCCTTCGCTGCATTTTCTATGGGGTGAACTTATTCATTTTTTCATGTCTGTAAAGTATACATGTTTATTTCATGTAAGGGCATCAAAGAGGGATGGTATGATGGTGGAAGCATTGCCTTTGCAGTTTTTCTTGTCATTATTGTGACTGGTATGACACTTTTATTGTATTTAGTTATCTACTTAGCAAGAATATGCATCCACCAAGCACTGTGCAGGGACTTATTGATGCTAAGTTAACTCAATTCTATTCCAGACTTTGTGATACGCAGGTTTGTTTCATTTATTGGTTACTAACTATTATTCTTCATTGCATTATCATAGCTATAAGTGATTACAAACAATCCCTGCAGTTCAGGCACCTTAATGAGGAGAAGCAAAACATCCACATTGAGGTTTTGTTTTTAGCTAACAAATTATTATTTATTGTTAAAAAATGTCAGCAATATTTTCTTGGAGAAAATAATAACATAATTAATAAAATAATTTAAAGGTAACATACGGTTAAAGCTTCCTATTGTGCTTTTGGTATTTACTTCGCATGAAGCCATTTAACTTGTGTTTTATTTCTTCATATATTAGGTTATCAGAAATGGTAAAAGAATTAGCATATCAATATTTGATCTAGTGGTGGGTGATGTGGTCCCTCTCAAAATTGGTGATCAGGTAAAACTGAAGAAAACATTTCTACCACTTGGAAATATTAATAAATATTAATCTTGGTTTCTGGCACAGCTTACTGAAGTTGTTTGTGTTAGGTCCCTGCTGATGGTTTGTTAATTAGTGGTCACTCACTTGCCATTGATGAATCAAGCATGACAGGAGAGAGCAAAATTGTAAGTTGTATCCACAGAATCGTTCCCACTATTTCATAGCATCTTTGGTCTTTAATTGCACATTTTGGGGTTTTGGTCGAGGCAAATTGGATACCTAATGGAGGCTGTCTTTTTTAATGCAGGTCCATAAGGATCAGAAGTCACCATTTTTGATGTCAGGTTGTAAGGTTGCTGATGGTTATGGTACCATGTTGGTACGTTGTTTCACTGATGAATTGCAGATAAATTTATACAAAACAAAATTCATTTTGTTTGTATGTGTTTTTTTCCTCTTTTGCTATTGAAAATGCTTGCATAAAAAAAAAATCTCAAGTTTTTAATCACATTAAAATAGTTTGCTGCTTACTTTCAAGCTATATATCAGAATGAACTTTTTATTTATCAACATAGAAGTTAGGTGCCCGATTTCCAATAATAAAATTGGTGAGATAATGTGATGGAAAATTGAAGAAGATGATTTGTGGCAGTTACTTATGTTATAGGATACAGTTGCTTTCAGATTCATCAATGTGTTGTTTATGTTACTTTTTTCAGGTAACTGCTGTTGGGATGAATACTGAATGGGGTTTACTCATGGCCACCATTTCAGAGGATAATAATGAAGAAACACCCCTGCAGGTCTGTATTCTTCTTCATTTATATTTGGCCAATATGTACTGGTAGCCAGCTTTTAACTTGTTATGCTCTGGTATGGTACAGTCTGGAAGTCGCCATTTCAACATAGCTCTCAAATTGATAATCATCTCCAAGAGTGGTCTATACAGTGGTGTTGTACCATTACAATAGCTAATACTTACATAGATATCTGTGCATTTATCCTTGCTCAATCTGCTAGTTAGATTAGTATAGATAACTTGAACAATATATAAAGGCGGCTACATTGGTACAAAGCAGGCTGTGTATTATATATCTCATTGGTCTAAAAAGATGATATTTATATGTGGCAGGTGCGTTTGAATGGTGCTGCCACTATGATTGGAATGGTTGGTCTGGCTGTAGCCGGTGCAGTCCTAGTTGTTCTTTTGGCAAGGTGTGTTTCCAGTATTGTCCTTCCTTTATTTGTTCCTTTTAAGATGAGGAACCACTTATTTGCCCCAAAAGCACCAATATGCATAGTGAACCTACGAATGACAAATAACTCCTACAACCTTAGATTGCTCTAGAATTATTCCTGTTATCATTCTTCCTTGGGAATTTTTATTATTAGACCTAAACTACCCTTTCTTTCCTCATTGATATAAAAAAAAAACTGCGAAGAAATAGATTTGGGATCTTTTGAAGAAATTAAGGGAATCCAGGGGCTTCAGTGGATCACTTTTATCATTGCTACGTTTTCTAGGCTTATTATTGAAATTAGACATTCTTACAAGATGCAGCTCTTCAATGTTCTTAGTTTCTGTTTTAATCTGTATGTCTGTGACCATCCTTCTATAGATATTTTACTGGCAAAACAACCAATGCTGATGGAACAATTCAATACATAAAAGGACAAACTAGTGTGAAGTCTGCTATTGATGGTGTCATCAAAATTTTTACTGTGGCGGTATGTGATTACATATAGCGATGCTTGTCTAGGGTTTCACCTTTCAAAATTCAATACTAAAAATCAAATCATAATGTGCTAGGTGACTATTGTTGTTGTTGCGGTGCCTGAAGGTCTTCCCTTGGCCGTGACCCTGACGTAAGTCCCACCTTTCTCTTTTTCATAGGAAACTTTCATTTAGTTCCTTGCCCATCTAGCCATACTTCAGAAAGGTTCCCGTCAAAAGTCACATTGAATTTTTATACATTGCAAATTGGGCTATGCAGCTCACTCTTACGAAATATCATTCAAAGGTGAATGAAAAAACGACTCCATCTTTCCTGGTCTTATTTTTCTGGAACTTACTGTCTTTCAATTCTTTTTTGGTACATTTAGTCTGGCTTACTCGATGCGTAAGATGATGACAGATAAGGCTCTGGTGAGTTTATTCTAATTACGCTTTGATCTTCTGAAACTTCATTTTTCTTTATCTAACTTTTTATGATATTACATAAAATTACCAAAAAACTATATTGGAAAGATCCTTTTGTAAAATGTTGTCACTTTTGCTCAGGTGAGGCGGCTCTCGGCATGTGAAACAATGGGGTCAGCTACAACCATATGTAGTGATAAGACTGGCACTTTAACATTAAATCAGGTGAGGCATTGCATACTAAGTTTCAGTTTAAGATTCCTTGGTTGATAAGTAATTTCTATACTGTTTAGTTAGATTTGGCACTGCATTCTATTCCTTTTTGAGTCGTATACTATGGTGGTGGTGCTTATTTTCACTTATCTTATTGGAACTTCCATAACATCACCCAAGTTTATTGGAATTTACAAAAGCACTATTAACTAATGGGTCTTAGCAAAATGACCGATTTGCCCTTGGTACAGTAATTTATCATAAATGGTAAAATGATTCTCTCCCCGAAATTGGCTTTTCTCCTTGTAGTTGTTTCTATTTTGATCATTGATCCTTACTGTTTACCAATATAAACATCATATATAGGCCCTATGAAATTATGAATGATTTTCTAAGTCCAAGTTAAATTTCTCTCCTTCCAGTTGTTTGTTTTGTTCTTATCACATGTTCATTCCTGTAAGATACTATGCCTAGTCACAAAATTTATGCACGAAGATCGAATTAAACTACATTCCTTAAATGGATGTTTTTGTTCGCAAAAAATAAATCTAGAACAATCTGTTAGAATATTTTTTGGCTGGTCATTTTAACTTGGTCTTTTTTGCAAATTTCAGAACCGTCGTTCTTTTCCTGCGAAAATGTCCTTTTCTTTTCTTTTTTTTAGTTCTTGTGGTCTCTTTCCTGTTTAATTCTTGCTTAAATCATAAAACTGCTTGATAAATACAAAATCTAAAGTATTAGTGAAAAGTTTGCTTCTGGAGTTGATCGTTTCCCTCAATTAAAATATCCATGTATAGATGACTGTGGTTGAAGCATATGTTGGTGAAAAAAATACAGCCGGGACAAGTAATACTGGTTCCCTTTCACCTACTGTAAATTCACTTCTAGTAGAAGGAATTGTGCAAAATTCTACTGGGAGTGTGTATGAGCCTGAGGTAATATTTTAACTCTCCTATTTTTTCACTTCTTTATGTGAGAATTAGATTTTATATGAAAGAAATATTCCTTGTGACTTCACAATTTTATCTGTCAAGCGAAAGGTGACCAAATTACCTCATACTGACTACTTTGGCAAAATTTAGAAGCCAACACTTAAATTTGTTTTGCTTCATTTTATTTTAACATTTTTATTTCCAAATAAATGTTTAATAGAATTATGTAAATATTATTTACTTATTGAAGCATAAGATTGGAATTTCTGTTGTTGATTGCCTTGACTTTAGCAACAATCTTATTGTCAGAATGGAGCTGTTGAGATAACTGGGTCACCTACTGAGAAAGCCATACTAGGCTGGGGTGTTGAGGTATAATTCAATCTGTATAATCTTTTAAAATGTCATTTTTGGCCTTTAGGTATAAGGGTTTCAATAACATCTCTCTCCTGATATGCACATTTCTTGTGAAATTTATCTTTCTAGAACTGTCTAAATTTCCATTATATAAGTTCAGAAGCTTCCAGTGTTTTAGCAGAAAAAAATGATAAGAGTGCCCATTGCCTATATAGTGGTGTAGAGTTCTAAATTCTATAATACTCTGCCTCAGCTGGTTTTAATATTTTACATTTTAACCAATGCAGTTAAAAATGAGATTTAATGAGGTTAGATCAAAATCTGTGATTATCCATGCCTCACCTTTCAACTCTGAAAAGAAGCGCGGCGGTGTGGCTGTTCATGTGGTAAGCCTCTGATGCTCTGTTATGTGATGTCTCTATTACAGAAACGCTAGGGCGTAGTCTACAACAACTTAGTAGCATTTCTTTTAGTTTCTTTTTAGCATTATTAAAAAAAATGAAAATAATGCAAAGCATTGATGATTAATTGTTACCAAACTGATGCTTGTGAATATTCATGTAAGTACCTGCGGAGACCAATTTGGTAAATCATTTGCATTATAGATACATTTCTTTGCCTGTTGGTATGTCAACTCGTTTTAAATTTAATAGGGTGGTTCGGATGTACGTGTGCATTGGAAAGGAGCAGCTGAGATTATACTGGATCTATGCACCAGTTGGATGGATGCAAGTGGGACCAAACATGACATGACTCCTCATATGGTATGTCTCGCCTTAGGCTAGTAATCATGTGCACACTGCCTGTCAGTGAATCTCTCAGGCTGGCAAATGTTGGTTTTCAACATCTTGCTCTAGAGTCATTTATAGGGTTGTGAACCCATGAAATTTAGCATCAGTTAACTTGGGTACTCAAATACACATAGCAGTATCCGAAGTTCTGTGGATACACTGGATAGTAAAAATAGACCATCTTCTCTTGTTCAGCTTTTTTCTTTAGCCTACTGACAAGACCCAATTTAATCACAAATCTCTGAAACAATTCAAATCGACCCAACAAAACAAGATGGAAAATTGGAAGGACTGTATTTTGGTACCTAACAAGACTGGTTCAGGAAAATGAAGATTAAAAACAAATAGTTTTGTACTGATTAGTGCACTATGTCGTTTGTTGGAAGTATGTCTTGATGCCTGATGGCAAATACAAAGCTGGACCTCCTTGACCAGTTCCCCAGGACACATATCTATCATGCTCTCTGATTCATTATCTCCTTGGCCAAAAATTAAATTTAGGGTCCAAGTTAAACCCCATTACCTCTACATATACTTGAATCAACCACTGCCACCAACAATGACATCCCAAAAGAAAAAAAAATAATCAACAAAACAATATCCTACAGTTCCAGATCTTAGTACAATTGTCTCTTTTTGAATCCTTAGTTTTTTGTTTTTCCTTAATACAAATTTTGTGCTATTAGATTGAGAAATTTCAGAAGCAAATTGAAGCCATGGCGGTTAATAGTCTAAGATGTGTGGCTTTAGCATATAAGCCTTTTGATTTAAATGAAGTTCCAAATGAAGAACAAAGAGTCAATTGGTCTTTACCTGAGGATGGCCTAATTCTTCTTGCTATCGTGGGCATGAAGGTAAAGTTTTAGTTCCAGTAATTGATTTTTTTCTTTTTAAATTGACCACTTCTCTCTTTTGTTTTAAAATTGAGTAGAAAGTCTTGAGTTATTGCAGAATTTTTCTGAAATCACACTTTGATCTATAAACAGTACTATAAGCTAAAGTGAATGTTTTTCATATTTTCAGTATTGATTTAACTCTCAAAGAAAAGGTTTTATCACTGGCTACAGTTTCTTCTTAGGGTGTTTGGAGGCGTGAGATTTAATTTTTGGAAAAATTCTATCAACTTCTGTGCATGGATGTGTTATTTGAAAGTTATTTTAATATTTTGTGGACATAATACAATTGTGCACACTGGAAAATGGTTCTCTTATCATCGCAGGGTTTTTTTTCTTGGTATGGTAATTTAGTTTGAATAACATTTAATATAAGAAAAACAATGTACAGAAATAAAAAATTCAAACCAATGAGTTAAAAACTACTATCTTGATTTGTGATGATGGTTTCTGAAACATGTCCATGCAACTTCTGTAGGATCCTTGTCGTCCTGGTGTGAAAGATGCTGTTCTTTTATGCACTAATGCAGGAGTAAAGGTAAACTTCCCCTGAAAAAGATAATGCTGTCCTAATCTTAGTCGGTTTCAATATTCTTTCTCTGATTTCAAAATGTGGAAAGTCATCTTTTTATGCTGTGTTTCATTTATAGGTACGCATGGTCACAGGAGACAACCGTCAAACAGCCATAGCCATAGCCTTAGAGTGTGGTATACTATCAGAAAATTACAAAGTTGGTGAGGTCATGGAGGGGAAGGAATTTCGTGCCTTGAATGATGATCAGAAGGAGCAAGAAGCAGAAAAAATCAAGGTAGATGGTACTGACTAATCTATTACGCTCTCTTTTCCTTTCATCAAAGAAAATACATGTATGCCAGTACACACATCAAAATGGTTCTTTTGCGTTCCCTGCAAAAGGAAGTATCTCATGTGTTCCCTTTTGGAATTTGCATAGAATATCACATAAAATCCTCCTCTCTAAACTTCGATAGAAGCACTGAATTACCCATAATCTTACTTATATCACTAGTACAGATAAATAGGCAAGAAACAAGGGACACTTAGGGCATCTCTTATAGTAAATGGGTAAGAAAAGTAGTGAGGATGATGTTCTAATACTGGCAAGATGGGGACCTGGACTGGACTTAATTGACCTGCGGGAAGGCTGATGGAGTCTGGGTTAAGAATCTGACCTGCTTCAAAACTGACCCTTTCATCAGAATTCTGAATCTCTCAGGAATTGCATCTAGTCTAACCTGATTTTATGTTTCAGTAATATGTCACAGATCTTAAATATTGTTGTCTTCATTTAATAACTCTCTTTTAATGACTATAGCTTAATTAATATACTGAAGGTTTCATTTTTAATGCATACTGCTGAGAAACCTAAAAGTTTTAACTTGGTCTGCAAAATGGTTAGGTGATGGCAAGGTCTTCTCCGAATGACAAGTTGCAACTTGTAAAAGCATTGAAAAAGAAAGATCATGTAGTAGCTGTCACTGGAGATGGCACCAATGATGCTCCTGCATTGCACGAGGTAGGTTTTGTCTTTTCATCCCCTTTGATTTTCTTAGATGGAATAAAAGAAAAACACTATATTGTTATTTCATTTCTATATTGAACATATACTATGCAGACCCCACAAGAACTTTTAAAATACAGCAACCACCTGTGAGACACAAAAAATATTGTCCATTTTCCTCCCTTTGTCATCTCATTCAAAAGATACGCAAAATATCTCTCCCTATTTCTCTCTAGACTTTGGAAGAAAAGATGGGTGGTTCCAATACATTTTAAGAAAAGTAGGTTTATATATGTTATTTCATAAGTTTCAGACTAACATGCAGAATATTTGAGAATTTTACAATCTTTTGTCCTTTCAAGTGAGCAAGATTCTTTTCTCAAATATTCAGGCAGATATAGGTCTAGCTATGGGGATTCAAGGAACTGAGGTGGCCAAAGAAAGCTCGGACATCATTATTCTAGATGATAACTTCTCTTCTGTTGTCAAGGTACTATTGCACTATTCTATTTTATATTTTGAGGAAAGCTAGGGTGAGCTTAAGCTCACCAACCCCTTTGGTGAGCTTAACTAAAAAATCTATCAAACCAACTTCAAACGACAAATCTAAATTGCTCAATAAATTCTTCATATTAAAATCTTATAGGATACCGAAATTTTCTATTTTTGGAGTTTTCTAACTATTTTTTTCGGATTTTTTAAAAATGGCCTATTCTTATATACCAACATTTATTATTTTATTATTATTTTAGAACCATTTTAAAAAAATCTGAAAAAAATAGTTAGAAAACTTCAAAAATAGAAAATTTCGGTATCCTATAAGATTTTAATATGAAGAATTTATTGAGCAATTTAGATTTATCGTTTGAAGTCGATTTGATAGATTTTTTAGTTAAGCTCCCCAAAGGGGTTGGTGAGGTTAAGCTCACCCTAGCTTTACTCTTATATTTTTGTTATTATTTTAATTTTAGAATTTATTTAATTAAAATAAAATGCCAAGCCTTTTATAATAGTACTATAGCACTCGAGGGTTGTGAAACTTTGTATTAAGTGCTAAATGAAGGCCGCTTAAAAGGGTTCTGACAGTATGCTTGAAATTTTTTATTGTTTTGGTCTGTTTCTGTAGGTGGTTAGGTGGGGCCGGTCAGTTTATGCAAATATACAGAAATTTATTCAATTTCAGCTGACAGTGAATGTAGCGGCTCTTATTATTAATGTAGTTGCTGCTGTTTCTTCTGGAAATGTTCCTCTTAATGCTGTCCAGGTAAATAAATTGTATCTTTCACAAAAATTAAAAAGAAATTTGAATTATTTGAATAAAGCCCAATGAAGCCCAAGGTCTTCCAATTAGAAAATAGTTCGCAAAGAAAGATATGAATTGCAATGGTAGGGGATTATCAAATTTGGATTAAGCCAATTAAGCTTAATGTAAAAGCCATTTGTGAAAGTTTACTCTAGACCAGTGAGAGCTCCAAACCACAAATTTTCTTTGGTTAGTAGCTTTATGACCCAATTTTACAAAGCAATCCTCTTGAGGTTTCAACTGTGGATAATTTCCATCGGGATGGAAAAATTACCTGTAAGTGGTTCTTCAAAGGTTTATCAAGGGAACAGAGTTTGCCCCACCCATGTACATCTCTCTTGGTATATTAGCTTGACTTCAACAAATTTTCAGCAATTTACAACAGAAACCATGGAGGGCCTCTTACAAGAAAGATTATATATTTAGGTTTTCACTGTTTACTTATGAATACTGTTAATTCAATGTTCCCAGTTACTATGGGTGAACCTAATAATGGACACACTTGGTGCTCTTGCATTGGCGACTGAACCACCAACAGATAACCTCATGAAGAGGCCACCTGTTGGTCGAAGGTTAGACCTATATCTATATTGAATAAACAGATGTATATCTCCTTTGAAAATTGTTTATGTAATAGCAAATTACATTTAAATTTATTTAATATTTACATATTCTTGAAGCAAATTTCAAGGCCTTTCTTAGAAAGTTATGTGAACTTGTTTAAAAAAGAATTGGCCAAGTCTTTATGAAAATGTTACAGAAAATTAATCAAGTTCTTCCTTTTGAAACCTTGATTACATGGTTCAGTGTTAGTTGACAACATCTCTTCTTTTAATTAAAGAAAAAAAGGTAGCAGGTTCATTGCTTTCCACTTTTAGCTAACAAAGCCTTTTTGCAGGGAGCCTCTAATTACAAACATAATGTGGAGGAATTTGTTTATTCAGGTAAATTTCAACTGAAGTAATTACTTTTAAAAAAGAACATAAATCTGAAAAAAAAAATAATGATCTTGTTTTGTGTAAAACAAGGCTATCTTTCAAGTGGCTGTTCTCTTGACACTTAACTTCAAGGGAAGAAGTCTTCTTCAACTGGAGAATTATTCAAAGGCTAAGGCGAATGAAATAAAGAACACATTTATTTTCAATGCTTTTGTTCTCTGCCAAGTAATTTCTGTTTTCTCCTTTATCTTGTTCTTAATTCAACTACTTCGAAATTTTTTATAGCTATATCCTTGTTGATTTTCATTATGAATATGTTATTTAGTGTTCTCCAAGATCAATCGTATCCATAATTAGGCACATTCAATCCTCCATTGTACCCCAATGTTCTTCCCTTCAAGCCTCAATTTAACATAAATTTGCTCTTGTAATTAGCTCTTTATTGAGACCCACTTTTCTCTAGTTTTCCTCAATTGTGCCATTAAGCACCTAACAACCTAGGAACAAGAAAATTTATGCCCAAATAGGAAAGGGAAGGTAACAAATTGCAAGCCCCTTGCAATGGAGTGCTCACCCACGCTCATAGATACCCTCGTCCCCACTCCTTTCACATAACAGGGGTGAAATTGAATGTAGAACACGTGTGCAGGAAGTGTTATTGGCATTCCTTTTGGCTTTTTTCTTTTTAATATATTTGATGAAATTTAAATTTACTTTTTTGCATTAGGTATTTAACGAGTTCAATGCAAGGAAGCCAGATGAGTATAATATTTTTGAAGGAGTGACAAAAAATCACCTCTTCATGGGCATCATTTGCATAACTGTTGTGTTGCAGGTAGTATTTTAGAAAAGAGAAATTATTCTTACATCCCAAGTTCTGCATCTCTTATTTGCATCCAATGTTAAGTATAAACACTTTCCAAAAATACATGTTTCAAAATTTAAGTTAGAAACTATTAAATAACTTTAAATACTTGGGGTGCAAATAAATGTGTGTAATTATCACTCCTCTTTAGAAAACACTTTTTTAATATATTCTTTGACAATGTAAGACATTTTTTTTAAGAAGAGATGATTTGATTTGAATTTCATAGTTGTTCTAAACTTGTGGAATATTACAGGCTATGATTATTGAGTTTCTTGGGAAATTCACATCAACTGTGAGACTCAGCTGGCAGCTCTGGCTAGTTTCTATTGGCATTGCTTTTGTAAGGTAAGGAGAGTAAATTTTTTACCTTATTTCACTCTATTAATAATAATATCGTACGTAATGCTTGAAGAATTTTTCAGATTTAACATTTCACCACTTAGTAAACCTCAGATTCTTTGGTAATTTGAATATGATTGTTTACTTGTGGCAGATCCAATATAGAACCTTTTTTTATTGTTAATTAGATTCAGAAGAATGTTTTTTATTTTTTTGGCCTACCTGTACATGTGACCAAAAGAGAGACACTTGACTGTTATGTTTTCATGTCTATTTAACAGTTGGCCCCTTGCGCTTTTGGGGAAGTTTATCCCAGTCCCTCAAACTCCCTTGAAAGATCTGATTTGCAAATGCTGCCCCAAAAGAAAAGAAGGTACTTCACATTTTATATGTCAGTGCACATTAATAAAATTTCTAAGAATATTTATGCTGAAGTTTATGGATAGACCTACTTTATTATGAATGTCAGCTAAAAAAAAAAATTAAATAATTGTGTAGACATTTTCAAGGGAAAGTCCGAAACATATAAATCATACATTTAGCTTTTTAATTATATATCTTAATTACAAAAAATTATCATCTTCATGGATCACTTGAAATTTTAATCCATTTGAATGGGTTAAAGTTAAGTTGAAAATAAATGATGTTGTAACTTTTGAGTTCACAAAAAGAAAATCTGGTTGTTCATTAGAGGTACATTTTTTGCTTACAAAAAGGTATGATCACACATTTTTCATGAGAAGATCCATCTTTATTGACATTTGATGCTTCTTTTATTCCCTGCATTGGTGCTCCATCTTTTCATCCATATCTTGATGATCATAGTAATTGAACAGTCATAATGTTAAGTGAACAATCAAATGGTACACACATGAGAGCACCCAGTTCCATCCCTATGGGAGAAGTCCATTGCTGCATTACCATGTTGGTGTGTTCTTATTCAGCCAGTATAGGTTTGTACCATACAATAGGGGACATAAATGCCATGAAAGTACTGCTAACTGTCGGTTACATGCCATGTCCACTATATGTCTGGTGCTGTACTACAAGGGCACAGTATACTAACACTGATGGCCAGATGTTTTCTAATAGAAACTGATGCCACTAATTTAAACTGATATCCAATTGTTTTTAGCAGCTGCTAAACAATCTGATGAACCAGTGAACATCAACATGGTCTAGAAGAGTTGTATAGTTTAAACAAGAAAGAGCGACAAAACTTATGATGAAGGTTTAACTTTGAAGGTACTAACCGAAGCAGTTCGATCTTAGCATACTTTGTGTTCTGAATTTGGAAGGTCTTTATTGATTAATTTTTTTCTCCTTGATCATATAAATGTAAAGAAAAAAAAATTGTAGTTAGTTTCCCTTCGTGTGTTTTTTGTGAGCATCAATTGTATCCTCGTTGGTAATGTTATCTTTTCCTGAGACTTGGTTGCTTTTGGTTTTTATTCTTGGTGAGAAATTGCTCAATCGATTCTAGAACAGGTGTCAACTAACATCAATATTGGGTAAATTTTTCCACGGGTGGTTTTATGTGCTTAATCAATTCCAAAAAAGAAAAATCGATTGCATAACTTTGTTTTCTGAACGCTCGAGGCTTGCTGATGATTTTTGGATTGGATGGTTACTGATGCGTTGAGATTCGTGTTATCCAAAATCCATCAAAATTTCTATGTGATCTCCAGTGGCATTGTAGTGAGCCGTGCTTTTGCATCTTCAGCTGGTTACCATTAAGACCTAATTAGCTTAGACTAGTTCAATTGTTCAATGCTCGTCATACCAAAGTGAAATCAAATGCAATATCAGTACGAAGAATCCGACTTCTCTATTAAGAACTACTACTCGCACACATCATAGCATGAAGACTTTTGCACCTCCATGCCATGTTAAGCATCTGCCTCATAAGATCCTGCCTAACAGTGCATATAAAGTCAGAGCCTTGGTTGCTGTGGAACTCGAAATTGTTACTTTTATGAGTTTATCAAAACTAGGTCTTTCTCCTATTCCACGCTGTAATCCCACAGTCATACATAGGCCGGGGGATGATAACCTCAGCACTCTTTTCACGAGGTGGCAGTCGATTGTTGCTCAGACTGCACTCCATGCAATGCAATTGAAGGCACCAATCATCAGTTCATCATTGTACTACATGCACGATGCATGTAATTCGTGACTCAGATGTCGGAGTTCTTCCGTGCAGCTCTTCTTCAGAACCTGTCCCACATGATATGAGGGAATGAGATCAGATTGTGTATCCTTTTGCTAGGGAAGGAATCTAGCTGCCTACACAGCGTTACATCACACTACATCTGAGGTGTAAAGGAATCGGATCTATATCCGGATACTTAATTGGAACCAGTTGCAATTTTTAATTCGTAACTAGATATAAGTAAGGATGGAGATAATTATTTGGATTTGGATATTTATTTTAGAGGCAGTTTTACCACTTTAATGTGGACTTTCAAGTATAATATAAAGTTTTATTATAAATTCGGTTAATTTTATATGTATTAAGATTTATAGTTTCTAAGATATATTTTTACTAATAATATAAACAATGATTAACTTCTGTTAGTTGGAATGTAGTTTTCTTAACTAATAAATTTATTACGAAAATATTATGTAGTTAACTTTTTTTATACATTAATTTGTGCAACTATTTATGAAGTATGTGATTCATTTATTTTAATATCTGAATTATTTCTATTTATATCCTTATTCATTTAATATCTAAGTCATATCCATATTCGTTTAATATCTAACTTGTATAGACTATATTCTAATTTGTATACAACAATTAAAAGAAAATTATGGATACAATTAAGCTATTATTTGTCAGTATCCGATTCGATTTACACCCTACTTACATTGCACTTCAAAAAAACATCTATCACATTAAAAGAATATAAATATGAAAACCTCTTTATATTTCTCAATTTGGTCTAAATATCGGATACATTTTGAATTTAATCAAGCACCTCTAGTATTTTCACAAAAAAAGTCAACTATCTCTCTCCATCACGAAGCAAATAAAAAAAAAAATAGTTTATAGAGAAGATTGAGAACCTTTAAAAAAATAATTTCCAACAAACGGTTGTTCGAAATTTTGAGCAACGTAAAATAAAAATTTAAATAACTGGAATTTAAATCTGAACTCGAAAAATTCTGTAATAATTATTTTAATTTTTCTTTCTTTTCCCAGATTTTCTCGCTCTCTTTTTTCTTTTCATTTTTTTTATTGATAGTAGAAAAGTGTTACGTGTAAGAAGGATAATTAAGCACACAGAGACAAGAAGACACGCGTCAAGAAGGGGTAAAGTAGAAATATTTCTGAATTTTAAATGGATTTTTCAAAAATCACCCTTATGTTTCCTTAAATTTGAGAAAAGATCCCTAAATAATTGTGGGATAGTATGATAACATCTCTAACTAATTAATGGATTTGATTACTCATTGGCAATTTAAAATAGAGCACCACCTTGCATCATTCCTTTATGCTTCAAAAATTCTAATTTGGACGCTAAATTAAATCAATGAAAAAATAAATAGGAGAATTATGAATTTTGTGAGTGCCAATTTGTAGTTTATTAAACATCCCCAAATATAATGAAGAGCCTAATAAACAAGCCAGTTTAGATTGAAAGGTAGATCCTTTACTTCATTAAAATATTAATTCCATGTTGTTGCATGTGCATTTCCAAGGAAAAGTACAAAGAGTTCATAGTTTACCTTATTTTTATAATAAATTTGACTGTTTGATACCTCATTTGTCTACATTAAACTAGATGAGCACTGAAAATTTTTAAAAAAAATCACAATCTTGGACAAAGGAAGAGATAAATGGAGGATACTCTTTTATCATGTGCATCCCCTTTTTCTTTCTTGAAATTTGTACCAAGTTTCTGTTCTTTCTTTTTGAATTCTTTATTTAGTTAGAACTATTTGTATTCTTTAATTTAATAGCACCTTCCAACCATTAGCATCATTATTGCTTTCTTTATTTTTATTAGGAAATTTAGCTTCAGAACATGTAGCAGTGAAATACTTCTCAGATATTATTAAATCAAATGAGAACATAAAAAAAGAAACACATTTTCTTTATTTCTTTATTATTATTAGGAATTTCCTAATGTATATCTAACTTTTATGATATATTCAACTTTTATAGTATATATTTTTAAAAATTATTACTCAAATTTAAAATTTAAAATTTTAGATGTGTTTCTAATTATTTAGATAGAATATTTATCAAATTTGGTCAACTTGAAAGAGACCAATCAAAATTATAAAAATTAGCAGTGGGGTTTTAATAATTTTGTGATGAATAACTAATCGAAATTTTAAATTGACTTAAATTTGATACACATTCTATTTATTTAAGTAATGAGGAATACATTAACAATTTTAATTTTTTAATCCGAACAATAATTATTGTTGTTGTTTTTTCGTTTACAACATAGCTATGGGTGGGAATAGCCAAGTAATCAAGTCATTAATTGATTTTACTAAATAGCATAATTTACTAGGATTCCATTAATTTTTATCCTGATAAAGATATACAATTTATTTGTATTTTATGAGAACTTGATGTCCAAACCCAGATGCACTACACTTCTTTGTAAAAGAACTAAAACTATAAGAAAATTGCATCAAAATAAAATTGAATTATGATTCCCAAAACTCTTTTAACTTGGGAGCTCAACAAAATTCTAACTAGATTAATTCCAAAAGGGACATGAAAACAAGGTACTGAACCTAACTATTTTTAATTATATTGCCAAGAACAATTAATTAACCCTAGCTACTCTACCCCTTCTTACCCTAGTCAATACATCACAAAACTTTATGACTCCATGATTATTTTTATTCCCCTTAAAAAAATTTCACAATATTAATTCCGTACATTTTTTTAATTACCATGCAAGAAATGTAGGTCAGTAAACATTAATTCCCTATTTTTTTTTTTGGGTTCTTCTACTTGTAGCTTTCTTCAAATTCTTTATAGACCAAGAAGTATATAATAGAGAATTGTGATTGGCAAAGCAATGAGCATTCCAAATATAACCCTGAAAAAAAATAAGAAAAAAGAATCTGATAAATCAAACTGAACATCTTGTTAATTAATTTGGAAATTTTAAGGGGGGTAAATTGAAATTTGCTTACGCTGTGCTAAGAATTTCTGGGTGGCAATTGTACTCCTTGGCAAAAACAAACGGTACAATTCCTTGGGGAAGAGCAGCCTGTTCCAATAACATAATCAATTAGCTGGCTCCTTATAATTTATTCAATTTTTTTTAGATAAAAATAAAAATCAAATCACTTAAATTTAAACATCATCATAAAAGATTTTTATTCGGGTTTTTAACTTATGATCTTTTACATAAAGAACGTTGTTTTTGCTACTAGATTAAAAACTGATTCTTTAATTTATTCAAATTTTGGTTTTCAAATCATTGTAATTGTTGCTAATTTTTGTTTTGTTTTAGCAGTTGCTTCACTTAGCCAATTAATTTGAAACAGACCTGAACAATAGCAACATGGAGGAGCACCCCTCGGAGGCCGATGGCGATTGACGTTGCCGTTATCACAGCCGGACCAGTGAGAAACCTCACCGCCATCGAAAATGCCGCAACCGATTTGCCGCACGAAATAATCTTCGGTTGCAATGCCATGAAGAGACCTATATATACAAGCATAGTAAATTAATTTAGAATGATTGATTGATGCTTTAACCATTGTTATATTCCTCTGTTTTACTTATTTAATGAGAAAAAAATGGAAGTAATTAAAAGTTCCTGCTTGGAGAACCATAGGTCTAGCACAACAGTGATATATATCATTTCTCTACGGAAAGACACATGTTTAAGTTCCTTAAAAAATATTTGAAAATAAATAGATGTTGAGATTAACGAGAGTCCTTATATAAAGAAAAAGAGATTTGTGTAAATAAAAAGGAGATACCTAAACTAAACATAGCCATTCCAAGACCAGCATCAGAGAGAATTGATATGGAGCCCTTAATTATTGTTGGCATCTCAATATTCCACCTGAAATTAAAGTTGAATTAATTGCATAATTAATTCAGAAATTTGTAAGCAGTTATTGTTTCCTATACATTTTTTTTATAAATTACTTAGGTCGCCATGCATGTAATTATGCAAAAGAATTTATGTTGAGGGATCATGGAGGAATTTGGAGATTAATTAAGAAATCACAAGGGTACACAGCATTGTAGCATGACACTAGACCAGATTGCATGTGAACACATGCACTTCTCCAAATAAATCTTATGTACCAACTAATTTAACTAAAGAGGTTATTTAAACCACAAGTAATATCTAGCATAGAATGAAGAACTAGATTTGGATTTGGATCTAAACACAGCCAATTCAAGTGGAAATAAACTATTTTGCAGGGTTTGCACATGTACTCTCATGACTAAAAATTAAAATTGGTATTTGTATAAGACTTTCATAAACAACAACCCTCTCAAAAACAATTCTAGCCATTGTTCAGATAATCTTTAATACAGTCTTATTTAAAACTTAGTTACTAAAGACTAATTGCTACCAAAAATATCAAAAAGAAAGAACAAAAAAATCTTAAGTGTAATTGGAAAAAGAAAGTGCTACAAACAGAAAAAAGATCTGAACACATATATGACATGCATTTTTTGTAAATATATATAGTTGTAAAATTAATTACTCAGGAAAACTGCATACCTGAAAGACACTAATGACCATATTAGACCGATGAGACTCGAGTAGGTGTTAGGGTTTCTGATGAGCTTTCTCCAAACCATGATTAATATAAGTCTAGTCATCACGCTGGTCGGTGGCATCTGGTGGTTGGTCTCCACCAGACCCGGCTGCGCTGCAATTCCCTTATCTAGTCCCTTTTTTGGTGCCATGTACGGTGATCCAGTCGTCGGAAATTTTGCACCGGGACTTCTAAATCCGTCCTCAATATCGGCCTCCCCATTTACGCCTGTTTTCTTTGTCGGGCTATTGTTTCCGCTTGATGCATTGATACCTGATGTTAACAAGCATGAATGATGCTGAATTTTTAATTTTTGAGGGTACACATGCACAAATTTCCTGAAAAATTGTCTAACATACCTTTCGTAGTCGGGTTATTTTCAATGGCCCCAAAATCCGTCGAAGCGGCTCTATTGACAGCATTCCTCATGTTAGCCTCAGACACAGGAGAGGCACTTGAGCTCCAAACAAACATGTGCAATTCCTTATTTGAATTTGAGTTTGACCTACCCAATTCCTTCTTCTTGGTGGACCCCATTGATAAATTAGATAGGACCGGGTTTGGTGTCGGATATGCCGATGTTGCTGTGGTGGTGTATAATTCACTGCTCTTGCTATTTGTTTTGTTTTTCAATTTTTCATCATCTTGTCCCGATACAGCCGTGGGGTTTGGGCTTGCGAGTTTGCTGGAGAACATGGCATAGAAATCGGTCTGGTTGAAACTAGAGGCACGCGGGGTCGGTTCACGAGAGGTTTGGAGAGAGTAGATCTCGACGCCGGTTAGGTTAGATGCGCGAGGGGTCATGGACATAGCAGAGTTGATGCCGTGCAACTTGTTGTTGTACGAGTTCACCGATCGTCCCACTGTGGAATTGGTGGCCGACTTCCGGATTACGACGTGAACCTTAATTTGGAGGATTTCAAAACTTTTTAGATTTGCTGTTAATTCCCTTGTAAGTGTCCCAAATGGTTTGCATATGCTTACCAAGCAATGAAACTCCAACAAATAAATTATTACTTTTGTAGGATTCTAAAATTTTACAATTTTTTGAAGTAGTAATGCATATAGATGCTTCACAGGTTATTCTTAAATGGACAAATTAATTACAAAATCATTAAGCTTCTTAATCAAACCTGTATCATATATTACATATTTCTAAAATGCATGAAAGGTGCAAAATGCTGAGTGCTATCAAGTAATTAAGTAATTTACCTTGCCGTCACGGCCGACCTCTGCATCAGCCTGAAGTGCTTCCCTTCCATTGAGAGAAACAACGTCTGAGTCAACACGGAAGGAGGAGATAGCGGCACCAATGTCAGGTGGGAATTGCTCTGAGATTAGTGATTTGGCCCCACGGTACTCAAACAAAAACAGCATCAGTGTGTACCTACGTATTGAGGTTACAAAATGTTAATCCTAATTATTCTGTTTTTATGTACCAGATTGGTACGAAACAAAGACCGTGGTTTTCGATCAAATGTTAAAATGATGCACCTTAATTTGAATCTTTATATTATTGTTTATGTTTGATTAATCATGATACAGAATCACTGACAAAAATATCTTCTATATATGATATGTTCCTAAAATAAATTAAACAAGCAAATACTCGGCTGAAAATTACCAAATCACGCTCTGAAGCACGACGATCTGGACCATCAGTGAACCTGAAAAATCTCCATACATTGCACGAAGCAACGGGATTCCCATCACAAGCGTGTTCGGCAGCGTCGATAGTGAGAATAGAGTGATCACCCAGTCCAAACTGTATTTATAAATAAAAAACTTAGATGTAAATTAAAATATAATGAAATTACATCCAAACATTTGATATTATATTGCTTTCATAATGCAACTTTTTAATTAGTTTGGATGGAATTGCAAGAGGGGCTTTTTCAATTACTCAAGTTGAGCTTCTTCTGTAAGTGATCTAAATACAAGAAGATCTCCATTAGGAAGGACCTTTCTCCATTATGTCTAAGTAGTACACAGTACCGTTAAAGATGCAGCTTTAAATTTTTTGTTTTTGAGATACAAATGAGGTTTAAGTCATTTAAATTTAAATATTTATAAAATATCTCATTCAAAGTTTTAACCCGTGACCTCCTATACGAAAAACGTTGCTTTTGTCACTAAATCAAAGGTTGGTTTTCAGATACGGCTTTGATTATTATATTATATTTGTCTATGAGAGGTTTACTTTCCGTGAGAAATGAACATTAAATGAAACCTCTATTCATCGTTCAACAAAAGAAAAAAAAGGACCTTTTAAGTATTAGAAGTTTCGAACTTGTCAAGACTAAACCATAATGGTAGTGCCATAACACAGACCTATGTATGGTGAAATGCATGCTTTTCCGTACCTGCTTCCTTTGCGAGGCGAGAAGTTATGCCAGAGAAAAAGTGCCGTAAGTATGACGAGCTTCTGAAGTGAGTCGGCCGCAAGAAACCGGTAGCTCATGGTATAAGGGTTGTTCGTCGAGATAAAATGGAAGGATAGAAGCGGTACAGCAAACACAGCAACAAACCGGTTTATGCCGGCACACTGCTGAGGTGTGAAAATGCCCCACCACCGTACTGAACCAAATGCAAGAAACATCGCCACGTAAAGCGGCACCATGGCGGCCAACACATCATATATGTCTTTGCCGGTGATCATCTCGCCTTTCTATTTCTCTTCCCCTTTTGTTCGATTCAGTGCCCAGAGAACCAGAGCCTTAACTCGACACGACACGAGAGGGGGTGCGTTTAGTTTGTGGAGTTGCTATGCAATTAGTTTGATTGTTGTTGGTGTGGGGATTTAGTAGTAGAAAGGAAGCTAGAGAGAAAGATGGCTAGAGTGTGTATAAGAGAGAGAGAGATGAAGGTTAAGGGTCTGAAATGGGTTTAAATTAAGGGAAATGTTTGGGAGATATCATCATTGATATCGTTATCGATACCGATTTTATTATTCATGTTAATAATTTTATTATACAACTTATTTTCTATAGTATTTTTTATTATTCAACTCGAATATCATTAATCTAAATAATAACTTACTTAATTGTAAATAAGTTGTATAATAAAATCATTAATATAAATAATAATTCATTTAATATGAATAAGAAAATCGATATCGACGACGATATCAATAACGGTATCTATCTGATATATCAGCTCCTTAAATTAAATTAAATTAAATTAAACTTACAAGGGAATCCAAGAAGCAACTTGAAATTTTATTTCTGTGCTAAGAGATAAATTTTGAGGTGCCTCGAGAGACAGCTTAGGCGACACATGCTGACCTGCCTAATTAATAACTTAAGCTGATAAAATTAAGAAGCAGCATTTAATTAATTAATGCCGACGGAAAGAAAGCTTGATCTGAGTTGATTCGTATATATTAGTTACCGTTGTAAATTAATTATAAAAGGTAGGTTTAAATTTAAGCTCAATTAATACAGTTGACTTTTAGTTTACCAAGAACAAACCGCACGAAATACTAATTAATTAATTTATTACCATAATTAATTGCTGCTTTAAATTAATTAATTAATGCATATATATATATATATATGTATATATATATATATATATATATATATATATATATATATGTATATATATATATATATATATATATATATATATGTATATATATATATATATGTATGTATGTATGTATGTAATATATATATATATATATATGTATATATATATATACATATATGTATATATATATACATATATATACACATATATGTATAAATATAGAGTAAAACTAGAGTGCTTTCATAAGTATTTTGGCTTAAAATGTTTACAGGTCAAATTCAAATTCCTATGTCCAAAACGTCGATTCAAGTAGCTCAATAAATTTTTCATATTAAAATCTTGTAAAATACCAAAACTTATCATATTTTAGGATTTCCGAACTATTTTTTGGAACTATTTTTTAATGAATTTTACAAGATGATCATTTTTTGTCATTCAATATTAATAATTTTCTATTATTTTTATGGTCATCTTTCAAAATTCATTAAAAATATTTCGAAAATCCTAAAAAAGGTAAATTTTGGTATTCTATAAGATTTTTATATGAAGAATTTATTGAGCTACTTGGATCGATGTTTCGGACATGAGATTTTGAAATTTGATCTATAAGAGTTCTCGATCCGAAATGCTTATGGAGCACCCTAGCATTACTCTCTCTCTCTCTCTATATATATATCTATATATATATATATATATATATATATATATAGAGAGAGAGAGATGGACAAAGTTGTTTGAAATGCTCAAGAGAAAGCAGAGAATGACAGGAGACGGGGGAAATAAGGTCATGACAAATGAGACATCTACATTTGACTCTAGAGATTACTTTGCTATTTTTGCTCATTCTGCCATAAGTACTGCACACTCTGCCACAAGTATTACACATGCTCTTGCCTCTGTACCACCCACGAAATCACTTGATTGGATCCTAGATTCTGGTGCATCTAGACATATGACAGGGGCATCGAGTGAATTCACCTCTTACACTCATTTGACCCCTCCAGAAAGCATTTAGATGACCGATGGCACAAAACAACCCGTGGTTGGTAAGTGTATTGTTAAATGTACCAATTTAGTGACCTTGTCCAATGTACTACATGCTCCCTTAATCCTGATAAATCTTTTGTCTATCAGTGCTATTATCTTTCAACTAAACTGTGTTGTTTCCTTTGATATTCCTAAGGTGATCTTTATGGAGAAGGAGATGGGTCAGAGACTTAGGATTGACATGTGGCATAAAGGGTTATGGTATATGGACAGAAGAGGGTTAGATTCAGCACTGACAACTGTGATGGAGGGGGCCAGAGTAGGAGGTTCTGGGATGACTGTAGAGGAGGTGTTTCTACGACATCATCGACATATGAGTCATCTTTTTTTTCTGTTTTGAGTATGCTGTACCTTCATTGTATGAAAAGACAAACAAAAGGAAGTTAGTTTGTGATGCGTGTGAGCTAGGAAAACATACAAGAAGCTCTTATCATAGCTCTTATAATAAGAATTCCGGGGTTTTTTTATATAATTCACTCTGATATATGGGGGCATTGTCCAGCAAATACAATCAATGGTTATAGCTATTTTGTGACTTTTATTGATTGTTTTTCTCATGTTACTTGGTTGTATTTGATGAAAAACAAAAGTGATGTACTTGCATGTTACAAAGATATTCACAAGACGGTACAAACCTAATACGATGTAGTGGTTAAGGTATTAAGATCCGACAATAGGGCAAATTTTAATAACAGGACGTTTTGGGGAGTACTTATTTGCACAGGAGGTACAACATCAGACTACTTGCTCATATACACTAGCATAGGATGGGGTAGCAGAACGGAAGAATAGACACTTGTTAGAGATATTCCGGTGCATGATGATCTCAATGAATGCCCCCAAACTACCTGTGGGGGCAAGCAGTCTTAACAGTTGCTTAACTGATCAACATGATGCCTTCGAGGATATTGGATTGGAAGTCCCCCTATGAAATGTTAAAGGGTGATAATGAAGGAGTTTTCCCTTTAAAAGTGTTCAATTGTGTGTGCTTTGTGAGAGACAACAGATTAACAGTGGGGAAGCTAGACCCTAAGGCAATCAAGTGTGTCTTTGTAGTATATTCTGCCACTCAGAAGGGATATGTGTGTTGGAGCCCAGAAGAAGGACAATTATTTATGAATATGGATGTGACTTTTCATGAGTCTGAGCTGTACTACCCTTCTAGAGTAGCCTCACCTTTTGGTGACTCGTCAGATAGTGGAAAGATCGAGTGAGGGGGGGGGGAGAAACAAAGGAGAAAGGTCGATTCAGTTAGAGAAGATGATATCAAGTCCGATTATGAGAGAAGAAGTAGTTGAAGATGAAGTGGAAGAAAATGCAGAAGTAGGGGGTGAAAAGAGAAGGATGGGGAAAGAATCAAGCTCAGGGGGAGTTGAGAAAGTGTACTAGATAAGAAGAAAGGTGAATATACCTATGCCGACAGTACCACTCGTGCTAAGTCCCTCGCCTTGGTCTTCTCCAACTTCTGAGACGCTTGCACCATCCCTCATAGACTCAAATGATATGATTCATCTTTCTTCCCACTCCTGTATCATTAAGGAGGCTACTCACAGCAATGTCGGTAATCCTCCCGATCGGTTCAGATTTTCACATAATATTAACCCTATTGGTTATTCTAACATCTCATTCACATTCGGAGCATTCATTTTATCATTGGACATTGTCTCTATTCCCAAGTATTGGCAGGTGGCGAAAGGAGACCTAAAGTGGAAGGCAGCCATGCATGAGGAACTAAGGGCTCTTGAGAAAAACCGCACATGGGAGTTGGTGCCACTATCATACAGGAAAAAAACAGTGGGATGCAAGTGAATTTTCACTGTGAAGCAGAATTCAGACGGGCAGATTGAGCGCTATAAGGCAGGCTTAGTGGCAAAAGAGTATAGGCAGACCTATGGCATCGACTATGATAGACTTTTGTGCCTGTAGCGAAGATGAGCACCGTCCGGACATTAATCTCATTGGCCTGAATGGTGGATGAAAACTACACCAACTGGATATGAAGAATGCATTCCTTCATGGGGATCTAGTGGAGGAGGTGTACATGGATATGCTACCATGATTTAGCACAGACAAGACAATGGGTAAGGTTTGCAGGTTGAAGAAGTCTCTCTATGGGCTAAAACAGTCTCCTCGAGCTTGGTTCAATAGGTTCCGGATAGCTATTGTAGGTATGGGATACCAACAAATCAATGCTGATCATACTGTATTCTTTCGACGAAACGGGGTCACACTACCATATTTGCAGTCTATGTAAATGATATGATCGTCGTAGGAGACGATGAGAGGGAGATTGCCCAACTCAAGGTAAAACTAGACAAAGAGTTCGAGGTGAAGGATCTTGGTTTGCTTCGGTTCTTCCTTGGGATTGAGATATCTCGAGGAGCATAGGGGATTGTTCTCTTTCAAAGGAAGTACACACTTGATCTTCTTACAGAAACAAGAATGTCGAGGTGCAAACCTGCAATTACACCATCGACCAAAGGCTCAAAATAAATGCAAAGGCCGGAGGACCAGTTGATTGCGAGAGATAATAGAGATTGGTAGGCGGATTGATCTACCTGAGTCACACTCGTCCTGATATCTCCTTTGCGATGAGTGTGATCAGTCGCTACATACATGACCCGCGAAAAAATCACATGAACACAATATATCAAATCCTAAGGTATTTGAAGAGTGCTCCTGGAAAAGGATTGGTTTTCAAGAAGAATAGCCATGCAAGCATTGAGGGCTATTGTGACTCTGATTGGGCTAGTTGTACAGACGATAGGAGATCCACCTCAAGATATTGTATCTTTGTAGAAGGCAACTTGGTCTCATAGAAGAACAAGAAACAGTCCTTGGTGGCAAGATCGACAACAGAAGCAGAATACAAAACCATAGCTTTGGGGGTTGCGGAGTTAATGTGGCTAAAATATATATTGGTGGAGTTGAGGTTAGATCAAGACACCAAAATGAAGTTGTGATATGACAACAAGTCAGCCATAAGCATCCAGTGAAAGCATGATAGAACCAAGCTTATTGAGATTAATCGGTTCTTCATCAAATAGAAGTTGAACAACAGACTTTTGGAATTAGATCATGTTTCAACCAAAAACCAAGCAACAGATTGTCTGACGAAAATGCTCAATTCATTAGACTTAATTAGAGAATGTGACAAGATAGGCTTAGTAAATATCTATTGCCTATCTTGTAAATGAGTGTTGAGAGTTATTTATATGTGTTAGTATTTTTGGGATTTTTTTAGGGACATATGGGTAAATAAGTCATTATGGAACAATCTAAGGTGTAATTTGTAAGAGTGTGTAATGAAGTTCTATAAGAATCCAAAATCATTAATCAAGAAATGAGACCTTTTTTTTCCGGAATTCAATATATATATATATATATATATATATATATATATATAAAGTAAGGAGGACTTGCATGCAAAAACCAAAGAGAGATGCATCATGCATGTCATATCTGGTATATATATATATATATATATATATATATATATCTACAATAGTATATATGAATTAGACTGGAGAATGCCATCAGTCCCCACAATATACAAAATTAGAAGAAGAGAAGAATATTGCATGCAATGAAAAAGGTGCAAAAAGACATGAAAAATTGAATAAGGCCTGAAACCTAATTAAAGATTATATCTATATATATATGCAATATATGTAACATGTGGGCCTCAACCTCATGAAAGGGAAGCATTTTTTGTTTGCTGTTGGCAGTGCAAAATCTAGGTAATACAACAACGTATCTAGGTTACATTATACATACATCCGGAGACTTAATTTGTAATGTGCATGCCAGGATGAGATTGATGTATGTATAGAGAGGTCCTGAGCCTACTATAAAACTAAGAAACAAGAAAATAAAATTAAGAACAATAAAAGATAAAAATTTGTGGACATCTTATATAATCGTTGGAGAGAGATTTTTGTCATCAGATAATTTTCTGTCTGATCTTCGACATATATATCTCCATCATTTACAGTAACAATATTTCTGAATAATATTTTTTTTGAGATAAATTTCTGAATAATATTTGTATTATATTTGAGTTGTTTTTTCATCACTTCTCTAAATCTTTTATGAATTTGATGAATTGTATGAACAACATTATAGATATTCCATAATCATATTATTCATGAAAATTACAAATCTTTTGGTTTTCTTTTTTAAAAAATAGTAATATATTACTCCATTTATAAATCAACAAACTATATTCAAATTATATTGGAGTTATGTATTTGAAATCTTGCTTAATTATTTTTCAAATCATGAACTTGTTACTATGTCATCCACTAATCATCCGTCAGGAGCTTTTTTTTGAGCTAAATTGTAATTTTTTAAATAAAAATTTCTATTAATCTCATTATTTATTTATTTTTAAATATTTTTTATGAAACTTAAATTTACGAGACGAGATGTATCACTATTTGTATACTATTTGTATTGTAGTTAAAACATAAACTATCCTTCATATATAATAGACTTGATTTGCATTCAAATCAAGTGACATTCTAGGTACAAGTGTATAGTAGTGCATTTGAACGCTTGCATACACATTTTAGTCATAGTCTTGCCATTCTTACAGAATCTGGAATACATATGGTTGCCATATATATAGACAAAGACAAGTTTAGGGGCCGCCTGAGTCCTGACAGGTGACAGCTGCATCAAATGCAACAAAACATTGTCTCCTGAAAACAGGGGACTAGCTAGCTACACTACTAATATAAATTCTCTGTGCCATATATATACATATACGGATCACTGCACATTAATTGTCAGGTACTTGAATTTGCATCAGCCAACAGGGGATTTTGATGGATTTGGAACAACATGTTTTTGTTTTCTTACCATTACCATTCTGATTTCAGGTATTGATTATTACATGTAAATTCGTTTGAAATGAATGAATATGAAGTATAAAATGGAAGGTTTATCATGTCCATAAAGCACCACCATAGTTACCAACAAGGAGTTGATAAAATTTGAACCCGATTTGAATAATCCGACCAATTCGATCGAGTTCTCAATCCCTCTCAACTTGATTCGAAATGACTCAAATTTTGGAACAATCCAGAATCAAATGTTCCGAAATTCTACCTGACTCGATACATCCGGTATGATCCATGACCTAATAATGTTCTATAGTCAAAATAATCAGGATCTGACTCAAGACTCAAAGTCTATTTTATTGTGATCGTTACATTCACAAAACATGACAAATTCGATGATATAATTCTAAAATTCAAACTAATTTTATTTCAATTCGAACTAATCCGAGATGACCTCAAATCTAAAACAACTCTAAATACAAGCTAACTTATCCAATTACCACCTCTACCAACAATTCAAGGAAAAGGAGCAACCTATGTAATTGTAATTTATACATACTCCATGGAAATTAAGCTAACTACGAACTACGAACTACATACATTATGTGAAAGAACATACTATGATATTGAGCTCTATTCTCATTGTTTGAATAAGGTATAGAAGCGGCAAATAGTACATCAAGCTATTTTTTTTTGGAAAATCTCTTTAACTAATTTTTCATTTTTGACAAAAAAATATTTTTATGTGCTTTCACATGTTTAAGTTCAACGAGTTTAAGTGTTTGTATTATGTATTCAGATATTTATATAAATGATTCAAATATTTATATCTCTGATTCAGGCGTTTATATATTTTAAACATGTGTTTATATTTTATTTTATACTTAGATGTATATACAAGTAAATCAGGTATTTATATCTGGCACTCGTTTGTTTATATATGATATTCAAGTATTTATATAAATCACTAAGAAAAAAAATAATAAGAGAGAGAAAAAAAATATCATGAATAAAAAACACATGAAAGAAAAAGTAAATAACAGTGACAGAAGAGAGAAAAAAAAAAGAGAATTTTTTTTTGGGAAAACAAAAACATGTGAGAGGAGAACGAAAAAGTCTCAGTAAACAAAAACGCATGGGAGACAAATCACATGAGCTACTCAAATATTTATATATTAGGCTCGGGTGTTTATATAAATGAATAACGAAATTAATTTAGAGATAAAAACTTACAAGAAGGAAAATAACAAAAATCACGTGGTCCAACTAGAGTAAAAAATGCATGGGGGACAAATTGGGAGATAAAGCCAGGAGAGATAAATATTTTCTCAAAAAATATTCCACGATATATAAAATCTAAAACAATAAAAAAAAGTCATTTAAGAAGGGAAATTAATTTAAAGCACCTAATTACCTACCTAATTAAGGACCAAACGACAGAGCCATTAATTGGAATTATCTCAATTCTCAATTTGCGTCTTTGAGTGTAACTCTTTTGAATTTTTTTAATAAGACTTATTGACAAAATTAACCACTTATTAGCTTTTGGATTAGGTCCATTTTGACTGGTTTAAGTATTATCAGCTAGCTAGCAACTTTTGACTTTTATGATCCCTCTTATATAATCAAACATGTCAAAGACAAAAATATTATTTATGTTCTCTGTCCCCGTTTTTTTGTTTTTTTTTTTTGACCTTTTTTTACTTTTTGAACAGTAATTATTGGGGTCTATGATTGTAAAAGAGAAATTTATATATACCTATCAAATAATAACTTTTGGGTATTTCCCATAAAAGTTTAATTTGAATATTTACCTATTCAGATTTTAGAATGTCAGATATGTCTCCATAAAATATTGAGAACTAACTAAATTGAGATTAAAATTGCAACATCAATATTTTGAGACGATATTACCCTTTCTATTTTATTCTTTTAACCCTTTTTTCCTTCTTGTCTAAATGACATCTGTTTGGAACAGCAGGACCTTGAGCCTCAGTGTCCATGGAAATTCTAACATAACATTTGTATGATATTTTTATTAATCAGAATTGTTTAATTGTTATTATTTGTGGTCGAGCTGGGTCATATTTGAGTTAGTTTGACGATCGAAAACAATTGAGTCAAGTCGAAATTGGATCGGAGTAGTTCTTGGGTCGAATTTTGCCACACTCAATCTATTATTAATTTAAACTCTCTCAAATACCTTCAAATATCTCACAAGCATCACACCAGATTATCTCCACATCAAAATTCTAATACTTTTTAACAACCTAATTACTCTAATTCTTCCATATCTTTTTGAAGGGGAACCTTTTAGTGTTCTTAATCCTTATATTTTAATCTCTTCTATTCAACATCTTCTAAGTCTAAGAGCTCTTGTTCCAACTTACGCGGCACATGCTTAGCTAATTAATTGATTCAATTTTCATGTTTCCTAAAAAAAATATATATGCAACAAGTACAAAAGTTAGCTGTTAATGTCGTTCCAACAAATTAAACTACATAACAAGAAACTTTTCCATTGCTAATACTAGGAATTAATAAATACATTATTAATTGGGTATATATACCATGTTGCAAACATTTTTGTAATACCAAAATAAACACAATTGGATGGTTTAATTAGGAAGTAATTAATTGACCAAGACCACCTATATATGTTTTGTTGAATTAGAAATTAATTGCTTCTCTGAAACTTGAAACATGATTAAATGTCAGGGTTAACGAGAACTCTTATTTCAAAAAAAAATTAAGCATAATAATCTTTCTTTTTTGATGAGTAATAATATAATAGATTAGCACAAATTAAGCACAGAGGTTTAATTATACTTGTAACATGTGCAGAGAGAGGGCTTGTGATGAGGAAGGAACCAACATGAGACATGCTTTAATTGTATAATTAGATAAATTAAGGTGGCTTGATATGTACCAATTTTAATTTGAATTACTAAATTAGGTATGAAAGAGACCAAGCAGCGCCAAAAGGGGATCCAAACTCAGACAAAATGGCTGTTTCAAACCCAAATCAATTAGCCCAAGGAACAAAGAGGCAGAGAATCAAATAATTAATTAATCCATACATGCATGCACATGAAATTAATGGTTTGGTATCGTCAAATAGTCAACAGGTTTTGTCAACTTAATCGGTGGATATATGTAAACGAAAATAAAATAAACAATTGCAGAGATGCCTACCATTTTTTGTTTTTTTTTTTAATGGGGAAGCTTCACAGAAATGGAGGAGAGCTGCAACGGCCTAAAATTTTTGAAATCTGATTATATATATATATATATATTGACAGATTAGAATGATTATATATGATTATGTAATGAAATTATTATTTCAGTCTTCAAATTTCATGTGCTAGAAGTTTAAGTAAGAAGAAGGTTATATATATTCAACCCTTTTTATTTAGCTCGAGCTCCGCCACGGATATTTTCAGAAAGGACACATTATATATTTTTTCTTTCAAAAAAAGTCAAGAGAGGATATTAGTATTGATCAGAGTGGGTCATGATTCCTCTTTTTTATTTAAAATTTTATACGGAATAATACATTTCTTGAGTCAATTGTTATTTGAACTATGAAATGACTCTCAATCAATTTTGTATCATAATTTTTCTTTCTTAATTAAATTAATCTCTTTTTATTTTAAATCCAAGCTCCGTTACTGGAAAAATCTATAGTGATGTTATAATAGTGCAGTAACCAGCTACTTTTTTTCTCTCTATCACTAAAAATATAGATACATGATCAACATATTTAATTTTCATAGAAAATGAACTTAATCAAAACATATTCAATCTAAAAAACCAAGGCACTATGAAAGCAGCTAGAAGACAGTTAATCAAAAATTGCAAAATAGCTGGCCTGTCCAGCATCTGTCTCTCCTCTCAGAAGAAGAATTTTGGTTATTTTGCATAGTCACATCCCTTCTATCATGCCGTATATCGATAAACTCTCGTCTTCGGAATCCATTTATGTTTTTCACATCCGACCCACAAATTTCACAGCACTTGTTCCCCTTGATCCTGAATCAAGTCTCAGCACAGTGCTTGTCTGCGACACTGAGCCCGTTCATGCATCTGCATCTGAGCTCAGTAAGCTCCAACCCGTTACCTGCGTAAGCCGAGCTGATGTGGCAGATCCGACAAGCTTTCTCGGATTCAGAATTCGAAACTGAGCTCAGTTTAGTGCTCTGGCACTTGACCACAGTATCATCCTCCCGTCTCAACTCGACCACCAGACAGGGGCACCGAATAATGGGGCCTGTCTGACGTGGCATCCTTCTTTCTACTCTCAGCCATAGGATTCGAAAGAGGTGGTGGAGGGGCCAAGGGAAGCGATTGCATTGAGATTCGCGTATCTGAACAGCATCGAATCGATGGGGATCCAGGAGATTTTCATTTTTCAATAAATGAAAAGAGAACTGAACTCATTTCAACAGAAAAGAGAAAAAGATTGGGATAAACAAAAGATGCAAATATTAAAGAGAACATATAGATGTTATCATTCTTTGGTAAAAATCCACTAAGGATTTCAAACGGAATTACTTCTATTTTCTTAGTAAAAGTTCTACTTGATATTTTAGAAGTTGCACTACTATATAGAAATATGCTAGCATGGTTTAATTTGACTATTTGAGGTTTGCTACAAAACTGATGGGTTAGCTTTGAATTGAGGCAAGAATTTCAATGGTTTCAGTGTGCATGCTGTAAATTAAACAGGGGCTGGAACTAATTAGGCCCGAATTTGAGTGCATTTTGGGCTGAGTTTAAGTTGGGCTCGTTAAAAAAGGTTACAAAATTTGGACTGTAATAAACCAACCATATTAACTTATGTCAAAATGATTTCCGATTCCAACGTAGTTGAAAGTCTAATCGAACAAGTTCGAACCTGATTTATTAGTAATCACCAACGAACCAGGAGTTATGAGTTTTTCTTACAGACGTACTCTAATCACAAGATAGTAATTCTCTCGTGATTATAGATTTCTGATGTAGCATGTTCTTTTGGAGTATGCCTAATTGTATATTTTTCCATTGTTGTTTGATCTTATTTTCCGTAATTCTTTCCCTTTCCTTCCTCTGTGATCACTATACGTTAGTGCTTGTTCGGCACAATTGGAATAGAAAAATTGAGTGGAATAGATCCTCTATTCCAACTGAATATGATTGGAATTGGATGGAATTGTGTAAGAATGAAAAAGTAAAATGAAAATGAAAATTTACGGTCAAACTCCCTTTTTTCATACCTTGGCTACTCTCTATTTTATGAAATATATACTCTTCTCGATTCCATGAGAAGCATGAAATTAAGAAAGAGTGTTTTTTATTATTCCGTTCTTACCGAACACAATCAGAATAAATTAAAAAAAATGACTAATTCTCAAACTTATAATTCCTCAATATTCTCTCCTTATTCCTTATAATGCCAAACAGCCCTAACAGCCCAGGTCAATTACAACTGAAAGGGTTTCCAAGTTAATTTTTGGAGCCTTATAAATAATTATAAACAGTAATCCTGGAGAAAATTCTTCTCAGTCAAACCCAAGTCCATATAAAACCACAAAGGGGCCACATATTACTTTGCTCCGAGAGAATGCTAATATATTCAAAACACAGTGCAGAGAATGCTAATATATTCAAAACACAGTGGATAGCGTTTATACTGGGCCATGAACAGAATACTGTTCTCTCTTTTTTCATAAGCATGTAGTGCACATAAAGAATTTTCTATTTTGTCTGTTTCGCAGGTTTTAGAGAATTAACACTGATATTTTTAGTTTTTTCTATAATTTGATAAAATTATGATTGGTTTTTTATTAAGTGCATGCATTCAACAGTTACATAAGAAATAAGGGTTTTTTATGATCAAATGTGTCACAAAAAATATGTAATTTTGAAGAGTTTTTTATGTTTTGAATGAGAAACATGTAATTTTGAATTTTCAAAATACTAAGAAAATGAGAAACTCTATGTTTTAGAAAGATCAATCTTAATTTATTAGTTTGAAGGGAGAGACCAATTGTGATAATTTAGAAGGATAAATATGAGTGTTTTTGTGTTTAAGAAAAAATATAATATTTGTAAATTTAGAGGAAAAAGTTTTGTAGTCTTTAGAAGGATATTACAAATTTTATCAAAGAACCATAATGTAAAAGAAACTGTATCAAAAGCGTATTTAATTAGAAAAAAATAACAACATTTGAAAATATTTAGCAGCATTTAATTTAATGGGAGGGTGCCGTTTAACAACAAAATACCAAGAAAATACATAATAGTTTAAAACATCAATATGCATTAATAATCAAGAATATCTCAGATCAGCATTTCCACATGCTGAAATTATCCATTTTTTCGCCGCTTAATCCACTTAATTAATACCTAATTTAATCAGCATATTTGAAGAATTTTAATGCCATAAGGTCCAAAACTATTTAATCTTTCAAACATATATAGTTTAATTGAAGTTTTTTAAAAGCTTAAAACATAAAAAAAAATGCATGTAATGTATTTGATTTTTTAAATGATAAAAGTAGGAGCTAAAGAACAATCACCAAATAATTTGCTTGGGCGAATTGAGCTAGTCAGTCTAAGATTAAGTACCTCCTACCAGAGGAAAAGTTACTAATTAATGGTTTTAAAAATGAAGCAAAAAGTTTTGGTTTGAAGAATGTCATGGCTAAACCCCATTAAAAAAAATAGTACCTTAAGATCACCTACCACAAGGAGAGACATATGAATTAGTTATGTGTCAAATCTCATAAAGCAATTAATTAGTATTAATTATTATATATTATATATGCTGACACATGATTAGAATCTTGTGTTTATATTTTGTTCTTAATTAATTAACTTGATTAAGTAGTGGGAGCAGGAGAGGAGAGGAGAGGAGTGCATCAGTGCATGGATTGATTCATTAAATTGGAGGAGGTGTGATTTGGTGAGATTAAAGTAAAGAGGATCCAATAAAGGTAGTTACCATTTTTAATTTTTAAAACTTGTGCAATAGAATAATTAAGTACATTGGGATCTTAAACACATTGCATATTTGCCTCCTTGGATCAAGACATCAAAACATGCTTATCAACTAGCTCCACCAGACCTAAAAACCCTAAAACCCTAAAAATGAGTTCTATTATTTCATAAACCCAAGAGACACCTTCTTTTTTCTTGTCAAGTAGAAAAGTAAAAAAAAATCCAGTGATATTTAAAAAATAATAATGCTATCTAACTGGGAAGTATAATTCATCAACTGTGATGTTTCTATCGCTACATTTTCAGGTGATAAGTTTAGTTGAATTGAATGATTATTTACTAGAAGAAAAGTAAAGTAAAGTGAGCATTTTCTCAAAAAAAAGAGAAAAAAAGGTAAATATCTTTAGACAAACACTCTAATATAAAGGTCTAATCTAGTTATAGGTAATACAATTAATCACACTATAAAATCCTTATATCTTTAAAATTTTGGATGAAAACAAATATATCCATTATCCCAGCTACATAGATAGTGATAGAGAACATTAATTTCGTACAAACTATACATTTATTTATCTCCAATTCTGAAGAAACTTCAAAGAAAGATGAATTTCATTTAGCAAGCACATAATTTACCATTGTATTTAATGAGGTTGCTACTCGGTGTTGAATTCATATTCTCTCCGACAATAAGTGAAATCTCAACACAAATTGAATGGATAATATTTCATCAGTAATTATTTTTATTTTGTCAATTCATATGATCAAAGAACATCCCTAAAATACCTAAGTTGGAAAGAGGACATTAAATCTTTGTTAATGCTGTCAAGGATAAGAATCCTCTATATCACCACACATTTATTGGCATATTTATTACTCAATTAGTCAAGTTGATACAATTTTTTTTTTGGAAATAAAAATAGAATTAAAATTTTCAACTTCAAAAATCCGTAAAAAAAAAACTATAATCAGATTTCAAATCTACGACTTTTCACATAAAAATATCGTCTTAGCCAGCATATATACTAAATATTATTTAAGTTGATACAAACTTAAAAATGAAATGTAAAAGAAATATGATGAGCTCAAAAAATTGTAAAATTAATCAAGTATATATATTTTCAGATCTGAAAATTTGTGCATTCCAAGATCAATTTTGTACAATAGAAACATCAATAATTTAACCATTTAATATATACACTTATTGAATTTAGTTGAATAATTTAACGTACTAATTTGTTGACCAAGCAATTGAATGGTGACAGCTCATTAGGCAACATAAATATTTTAATATATATATATATATATATATATATAGGTGATGCAATATATATATATATATAGTACATTACCAAAACCACATCCAAACAGAGAGCAATCCGGCAGTTTTAATTTAGTTCCCCCCATATTACTGGAAGAGGTACGGATTGTCTGCAGCCTGTAGATGTGTTAAATTTGGTACAACACATTTTGATTTCATGCAAATAGAGATTATTTTTTGGTCAAGATAGTTAATTTGGTTCTTCCTTTATTTTGTTTCAGTCAGTGTAAAAGTTGCAAAAGTTATTTCTTTTTAAATGAGATGTGAAAATAAAATTCTTAGATTATTTCCGTGTAACCTCTCATATGAGAGATGTTAAATTGAAAATATTTGGGAGATATTATAATCGATACCGATTTTATTATTCAGATTAAATAAGTTATTATTTATGTTAACTATTTTATTATGTAATTTATTTTTTACAATGTTTTTATTATTCAACTCAAATACTACTAATACAAAAAATAACTCACTTAAGTTAAATAACAAAAATATTATACTAATAAGTTACATAATAAAATCATTAATATTAATAATAACTCATTTAATCTAAATAATAAAGTCGATATCAATTATAATATCGATTGTGATATCTAAATATCAGCTCTGTTGTATTATATATATATATATATTGCCTTAGAAAAGAGCCAAATACACCTAAAGACAGATGGCACTACAACCTTCAAACAAAATCGGAATCTTTCCTTTTTCATTTCTTTAAGATAAAAATCAATGTCAGATATTTCAACTTTAAGTATCTATAAAAAAAAATTTCCAACTGAATTTTCAATAAATAGTATTCAATATTATATATGTCATACATTTTCTTTTACATATTTTTATTTCCCATTAATCAATCAATAATATGTTAACTCTCGACTTTATCTTTAAATGTTTTTTTTTTCTATTCACATTTTATATGTATTGTTTCATATTATGATCATAATATTGCTATTTAATCAAGTAAAAACTAATAAAATTTCAGTAATCATTTAGTCCATATTAAACACCTCTTGGCTGCTTCTCTGGAGTTAATTATTTTTTTCAGACAAACATTATATGAAACTCAACTTTATTTTTATTTTAATTGACATGTTTATTAATGTCTTGGACGCATTATGATATTTAGAATTATATTTTGGAAGAGAGCAGAATTTCGGCCCTGAATTGTAATAATTATTGTGAAATTCTTTTATTTAATTTGTTTATGGATGCTATATATCTCATTGTGGTTGTTTAGGCTTTGATAATATATTGTATATATTAAAAATTCATATGTTAATTAGTTTTAACCCATAAAATTAGTATATAAAAAAATATTGTGTGGGAGGGTTAATTCATGTCTAATCGACTTGTAAAAAATTTTAAGCTGGTATATGATAAATTTTAATTCAACATTCTGATAAAATCCTTTAACCCTTGTATATATCCCTCTAACTACTCTTATAAATAAATGCTTAATTTATGGTCGTATTTATTTTTGTTAAGTACAGAACTATAAGTAATATTGTATAAACTGCTTAGTACATCCTCAGGTACATAGCTAAATTAATGACTTTATTAAGTTACCAAATGTTATAAAAATTACTCCAAGTCTCCATCGTAAATGCCCTCTTAATTAGTAAATCAATTATTTCATTTAATTGCACTTTGTTTTTTTTTTTTATGAAAGAACAATCACACTCTGATAGATCATAGATGGCGTGTTTTCTACTTTCAAATTAACTTTGCTTTCAAGTCGTGTGCATGATGATGTCCTTGCAGACAGCATCCATGTGGAAAGGTTTTGAGTTGAGATAGAATATTACTCCTAACAATTAATTAACTCCTATGTATATCTCCCCCCCCCCCCCCCCCCCCATCTTGTAAACAAAATGGATCCGGGACCGATTACCCGGTTCCGAACCGAAATCGATCTGAATCCGGTTAATTCGGATAGGATATGGTTTAAAAAGTATAACCGATAAAATTATGAATATGATTACAAAATCGATAATTAAATATCCGATCCGGATCAAACTGGAACTGATATTGTAATGGATATGATATGGGTTTGATTTAATTATCCAACCCAAAATTGAACCCGGCCCAAATACCCATATAAATATCCGATATAATGCTAAGACAATTTTTTATAATTAATTACTATAAAAATATAGATTATAACTATGGAAAGGCAACCACCTATAGCATTTTTTAGGAACGAATATAACAATATCATATACTAGAAAATAAATTAACACACATCTTCAATATTTTACTTTTCAAATATTCTCTCTCCTTTATTTTGAATTCAAAAATTTTTACTAAAAAAACTTTAATCTCTAATTTCAATATTATTCTATTCAATAATGTATACTTAGTCTAACCGCCACACCTACTTTCTTAACAAACAATCAATAATTAAATCTTGAAAATATCATATTGTGTTATATTATTATGAACAATAATATAATTTTGAGTTTGCAGCACCTTTTGATTTAAATATTATGTTATAATAATATATTTGATATGAGATGTTTAAGAAATTATAATTACAAATTAAAGAATAAATGATTCTTCAATTGTTTGCATGACCCATACCCGTCTCGGATCCGAACAGGATCCGATAATTTACAAACAAGTTATGGGTATCTATCTACCCGAAACCAAAATATTAGACCCGAAATATCTACTATTACATGCGATACACGGATCTGGATCTGATCCAATTTGTAAGTAATAAGTATATGAATCGAAATTCGGACCCGAATATTTTTTAGAATATGGATCCAAATATAATAATATCCGAACCCTACCCGCCCCGATATCACCTCTACTTGTAAACAAAATGGATCACCATTTTTGTGTACGAGAGAGACCACATAGGCTAATTTATTTATTTGTTTGTTTATTTATTTTGATTGAGGTGAGCTCTATACCAATTCATCAGTGGGGGGCACAGTTGGGGAAAGATTGGAAATATCAAATAACAGTTTTATCTGTAATTAATGCAACAGTTCTTAGTGCATATATGTAAAATAACAAATAGGATTTGTTTTTTTTTTTTACTTTTTTATTTTGATTTTTTATAATAACAGTTTTTGTTAATTCTGACTTCAGTTTATTTTTAGATTAATTGGCCTCTTTTCAAACAATGCAATATATTTTGATGGAGATATGAGCAACAAGAAAAGCAGATAAAAATTATATTTACATTCTTCATTACTTCTTATTAGGTTGTTCCCGAGCTTCATCTCAAGAAGAGAATATTTATTGAAGAAAAATTAAATTTGTAAAATGAAGCAATTTATGTCATAAGATGTACAATGAAAATTAAACAAGACGATTAATTACATTAGAATTTTTACAAAGGAAAAACAAAAAGAGTTATATAGTTTTAAGAGTTTTTTTTACACATTAAAAACAACAAATATGTATATATATATTTATTTATTGCTAAATGAGTAGAGAGAAGCAAAGAAAATAGGAGATATTTGATCAAGATAATTGAGGAAAAGGAAACATATAATACAAATGACAGCTAACTAATATGATGCAACTTTTTTGTGAAAGGTTAGAAGACTTAATCTTCTTTATAAATTATATATAAAAATAATTTAAAATACAAAGTGTCATACTAATTAATTCAAGTGTTTTCTTCTTGTTTTTAAGTTTTCTTTTTTGTTTAAGTCCACTCAATATTAGTTTTTTTTAGCACTCACTTTGTTTAATTACTGCATTGAAATTTAATTAGCTAGATATCTTACCAATATCATTTTCAGAATATATATTGTTAGATTATCTAGTACATATGTGTGTGTGAGAAAGGCTGTCTAGCCGTGTGAATTCAGAGATCAGATCATGTTGGTAAAATGATAACATTGGCAGAAACCATTTATTTGTTCCAACTTTAATTTGACTATATATATATATATATATATATATGCATATGCGACTATGACGTATATATACGTAGAGAACTCCACAGCCAAGCAAATATTTTAAGGAGATGAGTATATATAGACTTATTCCATTTAATTAAGAGCCTCCATATTTATTTCTTCTACTTTGGTAAGTCTCTCTGATGGACATTTTTTTTACTTGAGAAACATAAATTTCAAAATTAGATTTTAGTAAAATATTAAATGAGTTTGTACGTATTGATATTTGATGGTAATGAAGTTGATAAATGGTATGAAACGAAAAAAGATTCAATCTTCGTAATATGTGTCATGTTAATATATAAGCGGATTATTAATTAAATTTTTAACTTAATTTTATTCTATACCTTAAATCACGTTAATATATTTTCGTTGATACACTTAAGTATTTTAAAAATATTTAAATCATCACTATTTTACTTGCTAAACAAACAATTATATATGATTTGAAAAAAAAAGAAAACAAAGAGACGAAAAAATTAAATTAAGAAAAAAAAAAGGAAGTTTTATATTGCTTGGATATGTATATGACTTCTCTCATGTAAGTAAAAAAAACAAATGCATTTTGTTTTCTAAAGAAATAGACTGCATCTTTCCCTCTTCAAAATAAGAAATGATATCATTAAGATTCCTTTTATCAAACAACATGAATTTACAAAAGTCAAATTTTGGATACATAGAAGTTATTGATGGACATTGACCTTCTGACATTTTATATTTTTTTTTTCTTTTCAAGATTGCGTCTGTGACACTCAATTTCAACTTCAAGTTACCAATTTTTCTAGCAAAAAATGGTAAACAAACATTTCTTTATCAGTCAACAAAATTATCTTTTTTTAAACAAAATTCTCATTTATTTTTACAAATTTTTTTTATTAAAATTTAAATTCACATCTATTCGTACAAAAATAAAATCCAACTATCATTACTATATTTAATCTGCGATTCCCAACAAAATTATCTTCTAATTGGAATTTTCTGGGTACGTACAATCAAGCCGCTAGTGCAATATTTGTTTAAGTTTGATGCCAACATCCACATGCATGTTTCTTCCATTATACACTAAAATATATATGCTTCTAGCCAGCAATCCATTTTGGTCAAGTAAGTTTCTTGCACGTACCTACACGTAACCATTAATTCTTCACAGCCTTATTATTGCCGTGCACAGATCTCAAGTTCAAAGTAAAATTATGACGCAATACAATTTTTATATATATGTGGTAAACACATCCTAATTTGGAAAGGATATAAAACAAAGATGCCTGCGCAGATGTCTCATTATTATTGGGTTATTGTATGTGTTAAGAGATTCTAATATATACTTCACAATACTGTTAGACAATATATATAAATATATATATATATATATATATATATATATATATGTATGTATGTATATATGTATATGTATATATGTAAGCATCTAAATTTTAATGTCAAGTCACACCTTAGTTTTTGAGGGGGGTAAAAAACATATATTATGGTAATTAAGGTGCATCTATCATGTCGTAATAAAGAGTGCAAAACCAAATTCCAACTCATCATTATATATAATTATAGCCTTACAGAGAGAGATCTAGGTTGCAGGACAATAGGAGAGAATACAGACAAAGAGAAGACAAGAAGTAGGGTTTGAGTCAGAAAACATAGTGTTCATGTATTTTACACATATATGGAAGATAATTTCTTCTTTTATATATATCTTTTAGAAGTAATTATTTTTTGATAACTATATATAACATATTGACTTGATAAATTTGATAACGAATTTTCAAAAACTCCAAAAAAGTTCTTAAAAATAGAAAAAAAAAATTTGCTTGTAGATATATTCTTGAACTTATATATTGATTGTGTTTTAAATTACATGAATACTACAATGGTATACATTTAATGGTCCTCGATAGAATATCAAATGATCCTTAAATTACATAAAAATTGAAACACAATCAATCTATAAATTAAAAAATTTGTCTATAAATTTTTTATCTGTTTTTAAAAAATCTTTCCTGCAGGGATCCCTTCAATGATCGATATGCTAAGCATGCAAATTTCTATAATTTAGTACACATTACATTTTGAATGCCCCTCCATTATTTTTTAAAACTAATTTTATAGATTGAAATTTCTCACTCTAAGGTAATTATTTCACTAAGACGTACGGTGCAATTCACTGATGACACTATTATATTCTTAGAGGTGCATCTGACATATATATTTCAAAGGTAATCTTCTAAAATCTTTATTTATTTCATTATTTGCAACCACATGTTCATTATAAATAAATATAAAAACATCTTTATTCATTCCAATATCCATTTGAGCAAATTTGTCTGCACCAATCCAAAATACTTTTGGTTACTTATTATCTTAGTATGTTTATTCTCGCCATTAGAAATAAAATCATGAAAGATTCATTGTCTGCCACCTATTGACATTGATCTGAAATTAGAGTTAGGTTGAAATAGTTTTAAAAAAAGTATGAATCACCAAATTCAATCCATATAAAAATATGGCAAGATTGGAGTATGACAAGAATAGCTAGATATGGATCAAAACACATTAGAAAAAATAAAATTAATCTCTCTATTTACAGTTTTAAAAACATGCTCATTGCATTAAAAAAGAAGGCATGTGCTGATAAAAAATAGTGAGAAACCCTAATCTGTCATTTTCTATGAGAGAAGAGACGAGAAGAAACCCTAAGAGGGAGTTGCCATTTCAATTCTGCTTTGTAGATTCAACACTCAAACCTTTGCTGAATTTTTCACTGTGTGTTTAATGATAACTTCTATCTTAGATCTAATTTGCATTATGTTCAATCATGTTCAATTTTTTTAATTTTTAATATTCATGAGATATATCTGGGTCCTAAGAGTTTAATCATTTATTTTATATTAATTTGGACAGCAATGCAAATCTATCTATTTTATTTGATAATTACTATTATCTACTATCCGCACATTAATCAACACCCATAATGAATAATAATAAAGTATACAAATAATGAGAGGGTAAATAATGTTCATTCTTAATGAATAAAAGTAGAATATGAATTAGTATATAACTATCAGTAAAAGAGTAAAATTATGACCTAAGTAGAAAATAGTATAAAATATTCTAAAATAAAAATTATCTTATCTTCCGAATTAACCTTAATAAATATATATTTGACCCCCCCCCCCCCCCCTCATGCAATTAATTTTGGAAAACTAAAGGAGTTGATCATCCATTATAATTTTCAAATATCTAAAAAATAATTATACATAAACAAATTAACACACACGCAGCACTACCAGGCCAATTAAAATTTGATATTAATTTTTAATTTTGGAATCAAAATATGATTGGGAATATTTGGGCAGTGCAGCTTCTCTGCTTCTGCATTAATCCCAATGGCTCCTTGATTTCACTGCCATCTCTGTAAAGTCCAAACAAACTCTAATTCTTATATGTGTATATATTTATATAAGTTGTGAGCAATCCATCTCGGATCTTGTTATATATAACTAGGTAAGGTAAGGTAAGGTAAGGTAATAATAAGTCAACTACTGGCAGTAAATTAAATGCCAAGTAACAGACAAAACAAGCCAACACATGCATGGCATCATCAAAGATACAAAAGATGAAATTCCTTTTGGCACACCATCAATTAAGCTGCCATGTTCTATTTCTTCCTCTATACTCCATTCTCTATATAATTTCTATTGGAGTGGTGGTAGATCACCTTATGATGTCCTTTTGTCAAAATAAAGATAAAATTAAAGAAATGTGTGAGTGAGAAAAAGCACATCAGTGATGCATGGCACCCAATTTGGATCCCATGAGCTAGCCGACATGTATATATAAATGCATAACTTTTTCTAAGGTGAAAAAAAGAAGCTAGTAATAAACTATATATATAACTAGTAATAAACCATATATATAATATAAAAATATGGTATTTTACGTTCATTACTTTATAAAGACAAAATATTTATATATATTCAATTTCACATTTTAAGAATTAAAGTGAGCTCGATCTTGACGTAAATTCGAACATCGAATCCTTCAATATAAGCGATATTTTCGTCAAGTAAGTCGCGCTAGCTAGACATGATTTATATTATACATCTGCAAAAGAAAAAAAGAAAAAAAGAAAAAAGAAAGAAAATTTTATGCAAACTGCACTAAATAGAAACAGAAGCTGTGTATGAACTGTACATACTGACTTTTCAGAGAGAACTCGAGAAAAAAAAAGAGAAAAAACTATACATGCACATCAATTTACACATCTTGTCCCTTTTTTCTGAAGTTGTAAAACACATTCCTGTCAAAGTAGTTAGTTAGAGAAGAGAGAATAAGTGGTCCTGAAATAACCCAAATCTGGTGGGAGAACATGCAACATTTAGTATGTTAGGTACGCTATTTATTTCCCATCCAGTTGGTATAATTGATATATATATATTGTTATACTGTGTTACTGTGCATAGTAAGGTAATAATAAGATATTATATACATATATACAGTTGCATACTAGTAACTCCGTAATAGTAAACAGTTAATTAAGGTGAGGAATATCTCACAGATATATATACTCAATCAAGAAAGCAAGAGAATTCAATTAATTAATTAATGGAGCAGCAACGAGGCCAGCCTCCTCTGGATCAGAAAATTTTGAAGTTGCAAAATTTAATTCTCCTAAAGCAGAAGATCTCTTCTCAGCAATTCCATCTCCTACAATTGGTGCAATGAGATAATTAATCCGGTTAATGTAATTAATCAAGATATTAATTATAAACATATGGCCAAGGGCATTAATGATGTTAACTCAGCTGATTTATTCATATATACTGTCATCCTAATTTCCATAATTATATGTCCAGAAACTTTTTGTCCCTAATTAAAAAAAAATCAGATGATTGCCATTCTAACTGGAAATTTTCAATGATATGAAAATAGAAAAATAAAAGAAAAATAAAAATCCACCCTCCATATATATTTATCTAACATCTTCCAAAAATATATATACAGAAAGAGTAAAACTATGGTACTCCTAGAAGCACAGAGCTATTCGGTACTCCTAACTCAAAAACTTATCGAATCAACTTTAAACGATAAATTCAAGTTATTCAATAAATTCTTCATATCAGAATCTTATAAAATGCTAAAATTTTCTATTTTTATAGTTTTCTAACTATTTGTTTCGGATTTTTTAAAATGACTTTAATAGTAATAATAAAATAATGAATTTTTACATATAAACATGAGTCATTTTCAAAAATCTGAAAAAAATAGTTAGAAAATTTTGGTATCCTACGATATTTTGATATGAAGAATTTATCGAGTAACTTGAATTTATCATTTAAAGTCGATTTGATAATTTTTTTAAGTTAGGAGCACCATAATTTTACTCTATATATAGATATCCATTAATTAGTTTCTTTTAGACAACCATTTGTCTAATATTTTCATTGCAATTCATTTAGTTATATATACATATATACACTCACAGTTACACTATATACGTAGGCTATCTACTTTGTAGCTAGAATGGATTGGTTGGCATGATTAAGAATGATGCCTTTTAAAATGGAAAGTTAATTAACCCCCTATTAACCCAACAACACCCATGTGATCCCAAACAGCTTTTGTCTAACATCAAAACTGGGATCCTGGAGGTTTAATTTGCATATGGATCCCTTACTTTATATGAAATATTATATATTAAACCACTCATGAAATTTGCATATTGAATTTGGTATGTTTAATTAGAACTATATTTGAGATGGTTGGTGCATGTAGCATTACTAAAAAGAAATATATTCAACAATAAAAATTAGTTAGACAGGGATAAAGGTGCAAGTTAATTAACAACACAAGGTAAATTAATTAATTAGTACCATGCAATGCATGTATGAAATGGCATTGAAGTATTGACACCTGGGTAATATTAAATGTGAGTTATTTTTAGCAATTCTACAATATATTTAAGTGGCATGCATGCATCATCATATCCAGAACATTTCTTATAAATGAGAATCTAGAGGATTTAATTTCTATATATTTATTTAATTTAATTAATGAGTCTACAAGTTGAGTAGAGGAACAAACGTGGTTAACCATGCACAGTAATGCTCCATATTTAATGCTGTCCCGTTTCTTATTTAATGCTACATTATACAATTATTTATTTCCACTATAAATCATTAGTCGACAAACAACATTAATACTGTATATATGATCCTGGCAAGAAAATGACACCAAAGTAAATCTTTCAAATTTGAATGGGATAGCTACATAGCTAGGTAATTACTGTGTTATAAAATAAAAGTTACATGTTAGTAAATCCTACAGTGTATTATATATATATATATATATATATATGTAGAAACCAATTATTATTTCCAGCATTTAATTCGTCTTTTCTGTCTAGTACATCTCTTACATAACAAGGCCGCAAATTCACCAAAAAGGACAATAATGTTATGTAAATTTAAAATTTTAATTTAAAGTAATATTAATTGAAGAATGTCATTACTTGCATGCATGCTTATATATACTTTTTGCTAACTTTTAATCAATGTTAAAAAATTAAAAAGGATACATAATATTATGCATGCATGTAATGTGCCATGATTATTTGAAATTGTAACATCATATATACTTTTGTTTTATTTGTTTAATGAATTATTAGTATATATTCTTGCCTGCTATCTAAAATAAATAAATAAGATAGCCTGCAATACCCAATTTTGTCAGGATTAATCATAGTATTAGAATGTTAATCATCAAATTAATGTTAAATTTTGATATATAGTTGCAATCACATGTTGTGCCTTTGTGTAGCTTTCATATAGTGTTCATAATTCCCACAATTATGGTACAAAGTTGGAGAGAAACAAAGTTTGTGAAAAGCAACTGAAGGACATATTAACTTTTCTTTGGTTGCTTTTTTTTTTACTCATAACTTATTATTCTTTGAAAAGTCAAACACATTAGTGATAAGTTTCAGTTCTATGTGGAGAGACATAAACTCAAATCACGCAGAAAATATTTGAAAAAAATAAATAAATATCGAAACTAACAGAAGCCATTATTTAAAAAAAAAAACTATTGTCCCTTTTTGGTAAAACCATATAGAGATAGTATATATGAACTAATTCCATCTGTTAAATATATGAGATCAGAGGGACAAAATACAAATAAATGGACAAGATTAGTTATCTCATGGCTTTTACCCCTGTGGGTCCCATGGAAATTGAGCCATTAAGTAATTATGCACACCACTAGGCCTACCAAGTGGGCCCATGCTTCATCTTCTAATTACAAAATAATGAGGATCTTCTGTGGCGTTTTAACAAGCTCCCTTGCTGTCTTAATTATTTGTATCATTTTGAAAACCAGATTATAATTAATGTATAATTAACAAGGCACTGTGATGAATGCCATTTATAACAATCTCCCTTGCTGTCTTAATTTTATGTTATTTTCACTGTTATGTAAATATATAACTGAAACTACTTTTTTTTTCTCAATTATACATAATTGAACTTCAAAATCTTATAGTATAATATAATGATTAAAATAGATGAATGTATTGATTATATATCATTTATGACGTTTAAATCTCCCCCTTGCTCGAGATCTTAATATATTCGTCAAATAAACTTTAATTGAATTTTACAATAAAATTTAATACTTTAGATATACTCAATAATTATATGCGAATAAGGCGTTATCTTCGAATAATATTTTTACAATAATTTAGTAAATCATATCGCACCATTATTCATTAACTATATCTTCTCTACCAAATCTATTGCATATATAGCTAGTATTCATGCCATAAATTTTAAACAAGTTAATTATTATTATTATTATTATTATTATTATTATTATTATTATTATTATGTTTTAATTTACTTTTTTACCTAGAAAAAAAGCATGGGATTCATATAAATACAATACTATATATATCCGCTACATGGGAAATGAGATTTTGAAGAAAAAAAAATATATATATATATATAATGATAATAATGATAATAATAATAATAATAATAATAATAATGCTAAATTTAAATTAAAAGTACCCGTAAATTAATGCAAGAACTAGAATAGATCCGAACAAAAGATGAGATTACCTTGACACAGCACATGCAACAGCTAAGCCTCATTAAAGCTATTTTATCTTAGTTAAAACAATTAGTTAAGACATGTAACACAACGTGTGGTGAGTCACTCTGGAGCAGACCCTATATATGACAATTAATCTAATCATATTTATATTATATTATAAACAAAAATATATAAACTTATTCTATGAAAGTTTGAAAACCAAATAAAGTGTGCACCGACCGATCTCCATGTAAACGACTCATCACACAAGAAGAACACCAGGTGTGCCACAGAAGATCCGGGGCCATCTCTCTCATACGACTATTTAACGTATATACTTGCACTGCCTCACCATATGATATAATTCTGTTCACCTTTTCCCCTCTCAACGCTTGCTCATTCCATCATCACCTCCATCTCTTGCTTCTCCACGCCAACCCCAAAAAAGAAGAAAAAACAACAACAAAAAAAAATAATTAAACACCATTCTCTCTCTATCTCTCTGCTCCTCTCCATATATATTCTCTCTCATACTGTCCTACATCAATATAGAGAGACACCCACAAAAAAAAGAAGCTACCTTCATACATATTATTACCAAACAAAGAAAATTGAATTATGGGATTGGAGCTCATTGTTTCCGGTTCTGTCGTCGAATTGCCATCTCTACCACCCGTAAGAACCTCGACGGAGAAACCTGCACAAAAGAATTCTGTTGAAGGTCATGAAGAACAATGTACTACACCGAAATTGAAAGAGGATGCCGTGAAACCGGGATTGGTTTGCCCTCCAACACCGAGGAAAAGACGGCTCGAAACGGTGAAAAGGAAAATTCCACAGGAGTTGTTTTTCTGTGTCCCGACCGATCTCGCCTCGATTTTCGTGCCGCGCCAACCGACAAAGAGAATTCGCGTAGGTTGATGAGAATTCAAAATTGTAATGTTGATTCATCCCATAAATCATTTTTTTTTCTTTTTCTTTTTCTTTTTTTGAAACTTGTAGCATTGTAGAATTTTGTGAGAGGTCCTGGAATTAATGAGAATTAATAAGTATATGTATAGGCAGTAATTAATTTGGCAAATTCTCATTAATCCACAACCTTTTAATTTTTGTACACCTTTTTGTTTTCTTTTTTATGTAATTTCTAGGAGCTAATTAACTCTTTTTCAATTAGTTTGCTTTTCTAAAAAAAATTATAGTTTTCCCTTGAGATCAATGCTTGATTGAGTCCATATATATATGGTTTCTATGATAATTAAACAAAAGTACTAAAATTCTCATGTTCTTTGCATACAAATTTGAAACTTGAATCTAGCTTTCAAAAGAGAAAAAGAAACAAAAAAGAGAGGCATCTTTTTTAGTGTAAAAAATTGACATTGATAGCAAGCTATAAGTTTGCTTTTTGGTCCCTTAACCCTATGCATGTGTCATATGTGCTATATTCTTCCTTTTTTTTGAAGCAATGTGTAAAAAAACATTTGAGATTGTCTATGCATGCCAGAGAAGGTTCCAAATATATGCAATGCAAGTGCAAACAAAATAGGGAATTCTGCACATATAACCCTACAGAATTACATTTTTGAGGAATAGATCCCTTGTTTTGGACTTTTGGGTGTCAGGCAGGCATTGGCATTTTTCTGATTTTGTTGTGAATTGTGATTGTTACTGTTGTAGGGATTTATATGTAAATTGACTTGTTCAAGGGTTTCAAAACTTTTGTAATTAACCAGCAGGTACCAAATACAGTATTTTCAAAAATAAATACTATTTTCTTTCATTTTTTGCTAAGAACCAGTAAAAGAACAAAAAAAAAGGCAAAGAAATTATTGATGAAAACTTGATACAAAATTAGTAAAAAAAAACCAGCTGGAATTTTAACAGAAAAGCAGCTACCATGTGACTAATTAATTGGCTATGGAGCGTATGCATTGGCTAAATTTGTAAATGTCATAAATGATATTAGCATTTAATCTGAAATTAGTTTACTGATGTAGATGAAATATCTTTTTGTATTTAATTTAAAAGGAATTTAATTCTAAGAGCTCTCATTCTCTTCTTGATGGATAAGTAATGTAGAATTCGATAAATTTCTACATCTGGAAACAATTAGAGTAAAAATAATTAGGCTTAGTTTTGTAAGTTTAGGGGAAATAAAACATGTATTCAAGTATTGGTGTCAGAATTTGTAGGCTTAAATTTGGGATGTATTCGGCCCAAATTGAAGAAAAAAGATAAAGAAAAAAGAAGCCTGCTTCAAAGGGATAATAATAATCGGCCTTGTTTCTTTTCCTTTTTTTGTTGGCAGTTTGGCACCAATTCAAATCAAATTTATCCTCTTGAATTGAATAGATTTCATTAATAAAACCTCATTATATCTGTTCATCATCAGTAATAATTTGGAACAGAGAACTTGAACTGTCTAAATAACATAAGAAAAAAACTCAAATTTCCGTGTCTCAATTAAATATTTAAATATCGGTATATAAAATATACGAATTGAATATGATTTTTTGAAATAAGAGAACCAGTTTAAGTACCAGTTATGGGGACTGATTATTCAAATAGGTTATATAATTTCCTTCAAGTTTGGGTTATATAAAGTCCTTTAAACAAGCAAATTTTTTTGGGGGTAATCAGATTTAATTCTCCAAGATAGGAAGTAGGAACTGGTACCAGAGACAAAAAAAAACAAAGAGAATAATTATAACGTACATCTAATTTTTATGATATATTTAATTCTTACAGTATATATTTTGTAAGAAATATTGCTCAAATTAAAAAACTAAAATTATAGATGTGTTTCTAATTATTTAGATATAATATGTATCAAATTTGGGTCAATTTGAAAGAGATTTTACCTTCCATCAGGAAATTTTAAAATTTTAACGGTGAAATTTTGATAATTTTGTGATGAATGAACAATCAAATTCTAAATTGACTCAAAATTGATATACATTCTATCTAAATAAATAGAAATACATCTGCAATTTTAATTTTCTAATTTAAATAATATTTTTTAAATAGATGTATCGTAAGAGTTAAATATACTATAAAAGTTAGATATACCATATAATTACTCAAAAAGAAAAAATTGTACAAGAAACAAAACTGATGAAAACAGACACACACGGTGTCAGTTTTCTTTCTCAAAAAAAAAATCAAATCAAAACCAGAAAAAAAAAACAAAAAGTTAGCTAGTACTTCTGGTATAAATCCTTCTCATGAAAGTATGATTGTTCACATGTATATAATTGTTGGTCCATAATTACTTTTTTATATATATAAAAATTTTCATTAATTCTATATTTATATTATATTATATATATATATATAAACTCTCATTAATTCTAATATTTCTTACTACTTTTAAACCAGCGTTTGTTGGTCCATAGTTGGCACAGGATAATAGAATAGAATATCAGTTTGATGGATCAGTACATAAATAATTTTCCTGTGTGCTCCAACAAAACCAGTAAGACCCCAATAATCAAGCACACAGCACACTATTTCAGAAAAAAAGAAAAAAGAAAATCAACTGGTATTCATTCATTGGTGGGGTCAATTTCAACTAGTGATGACAATGGAAGAACAATGTCAGAAAATCAACATTAGTATGCTATATGCAATCTTTAGTTTTATAGCTTTTATTAGGAGGCCAAATTACATTGGTATGTTCTATGTTTTACATTGGTGTTATTTGAATTATTAGATAAAAATGTTAATTTTTTGAATAGTACGGAAAATAATAAATTTTATTTAAATTGTAATTATTCAAATTAGTGTTAATATATTATTTACATAAAATGTTACTTTAGCAAATTACCATTATTCTGAAAAAAAAAATAGTGTATTTAAAATACATATTCATATGTGAATAACAAGTAAACAACATTATTTTTTTGAAATCAATTTTATCTTCTCATCTTCTACGCCAAACATTTTACATGCGTAGGAACTTTATTTTATTTTATTTTATTTCTTGTATTACTTTGACACTTTCATGGATCCAACTATCCAACGCCGCGGCGTACTAGGTTTTTTTTCTCGTGCAAAGTATTAATTAATAGATGCGTCATAGATGAGCTATTGTAGACTCGTGGTACGTACGCCGGTTCCCCTCAACGACTCCCTTCTGGAAACCTCCACGGTTAAGGTGTTCGGTAAACCAGGTCTACGAAAAATATCCTTGAAATCAACTCGAGTTCCGTTTATTCTCACGCAAAAACCTCTCCTTCCCTTTGTGAAAATCGCCATTAACTATTTTTCTCCTCTCCCTTCACCAAACCCTAGCTAGACCTCTCTCTCTCTCTGTATCTCTGTGCCCCCCCTTTTCTTCCTCGCTATGGCGTACGTCGACCACGCCTTTTCGATCACCGACGAGGACGACTTTCTCGATGGTGGAGCGCGCGCGATCGAGAACCGACCTCCGGTGAAGGAGATCGCCTTCGCCGTGGCGCTTCTCGTTTTCGGATTCATCTCTGTAGTGGCTGGTTTTCTCATGGCAGTCAATCGGGTCGGAGGTGATCGTGCCCACGGTAGAATTTTCAATTTCAACCCCCTAATTTTGTAATTTTGCTTTGTGTGGAGTAGATTGAGGTTTAGCTGAACTGTTCAGGGTAAAAAGATCCATCAAATCAGGATGAAGTGTTACTGAATTCTTTGATCAAACTATCGTTCTCGAGTATTTTCAATAGTTGTTTAATTTATATCTTGTATGGAACTAGTAAGGGGATTCATGAATTTTGACTGATTCAAACCTTGACTGCATTGGAAGTTTGAAATAACCCGGTCTAAGCTCAATCATGCAATTACACCTCAATCTAACCCAATGTGCTTCAAATAACACTAATTTGTGCAATCATTGCATCAATTAACCTAAGAGAAATCCAATTTGGCATCCATGTATCCACAATTGTGCAATCACGTCACATAGTTTGGTTTGATAGGGTTTAATTATCACTTTTTTTTTGTTTAATTGTTAACTTCATTTTGCTTTGATAATGTAGGGATATTCTTTGCAATTCTTGGTGGGATAATGTTCTTGCCAGGTTTCTACTACACAAGAATAGCATATTATGCATATAAAGGCTACAAAGGATTCTCTTTCTCTAACATTCCTCCTGTTTAAATAAATTAAGCTTCATGTTCACGGTTGGTTCGTCGATGCCTGGTTTTAACTTTTGTTCCAGTTTGTTATAATATCACCTTGGCTTCTTTCTTGTGTATACATCTCTATGATGAGATGAGAAAGAGTAGTTTGGGTTGTGTAAATATTCTTACTGTTTTAATAGGAGGTAGGTGACATGTTACGGAACTATGGTGGTGGTTATGAGATTGTGATGTTTAAATTTGTGTAGAGCTTTCTTTATGAAATTTATTTGTTTGTTTGAGACCAAGAATATGTTGTTAGATCTGGTTCCTTGCTTGTGGATTCAGTTTAGCATTGCTTTATCTGGTAACTAAGGAATTTGGTACCAGTTCTGATTGATGATGATATTGTTATACCAGTTTTGTAGCAGTAAGGTTTTTGTACTTGTTGTGGCTGCATTTTTTTTTTAATGAGATGGTAAGTATTCTTGATTTTGGAGAATTTTGAGAAAGGGAAAAGTTTCAATTTCTAAGGGAAAATGATCCTTGTCACTTTACTAATATACAACTGAAGGTTTTCCATAAAAAAATTTATTATTCGTGGAGGTTTGATTTGCTAATATAAGCGTTGTTGTCATTTGTAATTTGTAAATAATGGGACTAAAAATAACTATAAAGATTTCACCTGGTTAAGTGTTTCTTTGGGTTGTTTTCTCATATTAATGCCACTTGGAACTTCAATCTGTACATAGATTTCAATATAAATTGTAAGCTTATGAACGTGACATCTGAAATATGATGTTTCTTTTACATGTCGCTTGCATTTTCTCAAGTTATACACGGAATACAAAAGTCTGATTTTCTTTTTGAAAAAAAAAATATTGAGGATCATTCATATAAAATTTTTACAAAAGTTTGTGAGTCAATTTTGAAGTATAGTTTGGATTAGAACTCGTAAACATATGTCATTTAGCACGGAAATTTTCAAAAAGAAAAAAAATAGAGCCATTTGACCCCACTCTTTCTATAATGAATTCAAGTCTGATGACAACAAAGACCATAACATACACAATGTAAAATTGTTAGGTACGACAAATAAAATTTGAACATGAATTACCAAACAAAAAAAATAATTTAAACATTATTGAAACGCTAAAAGGTCCATATAGAAGTTAAGACTAAAACGATTGTAAATAATTGAATTTTTTTTTTACCCAACGAGTTACTGATTTCTTTTATTTAGAAGTCCGATCAATTTTAATCTGATCATGATTGATTTTATTCCATGCGTCGTCTTCTCAACGAACTAAACTTAAAAAAATATATGTCGACCTTTTTAGTCCAATCCGATTATGTCCTGGCCGCGAGGATTGTGATTTCTGAGATAGATAATATTTAGGAGATATCATCATTAATATCATTATCGATATCAAATTTATTATTCATATTAATGATTTTATTATATAATTTATATTATACGGTATTTTATTATTCAATCCAAATACTAGTAATCTGAATAATAACTCATTTAATTTGAATAATCAACTCCGTATTAACAACAACGATATCAATAACAGTATCTGTATATCCGTTCCCTTGTGAGATTTCTATTTTTTTTTACTTTTTTGGGTTGACCAGTTGAGATTATGAAAGCTTTTATGGTTGAAATGTTAAAAAAGGTACGGAGGATGTGTAAATCAGCAAGTCTCGATCTACTGTGATCTAAACCGTTAGATCTGAACGAGTCTATATCAGACGACACAGACATCCCGTAGACCCATACCATTGGACCATTTAAGAGAAATAGAAGCGGATCTTAATACTCTAATGGGCCTATATTCGGCCCATCCACGACCCGTTTGTAACTTGTTAATTTGAAAGCAACGAAAGGCTTAGCTCCAGTTCAAGGGTTCACCTGCGCCGGTTTCCTCTCTCTCTCTCTCTCCCCCCTCGTGGCGTGTGCTTCCATGTCGCTTCTTCCCTGTAATCCAGTTGGCGAGCTCTCCAGCCATGGTAACGGTCACCAAGCGCGGATGCTCTCGAGATCTAGGTCTTTCGCAATTGGACAGAAGGTGGCTGTAGAGAAGAAGGAATCGCTTTCCAAGCGCTACAATTCAAGCTACGCCATGGCATTCCCTCGTCAGGTATTCGTTTTCTCTTAAATTATAACTTGCTGGTTTAGTTGAAAAAATTGTGGTTCAATATTGGTATACTAGACATGTTTTACAAGTCTTGGTATTGAGTTTAGGTTTTAGGGTTTTGGATTTGGAAATGTAGGTTTAGGTCCATGGGTGAAATGATGCCTTAGTGGTTTAATTCGAGTTTTAGTAGAGATCGGATCACATATCTCAGGTTAATTGAGCAGAACTTGTTTCAATTAAAGCTTAATTGATAATCAGTTAATAGCTGGCTTTGATTGCTATTTTGGAAAGACCTGCTTTACTACTTTTACAATGAAACTTTGTTCTTTGTTATTTATCTACTGTCCTATTTCCAGAATTACTTATTTTCAGTTGTTTACTTTAGTATTCTGTATTCTATTTTATTAGATAACTTCCCTGAAAATTGTACACAACAGGTATTATCACATACTAGTCCCACACTCCCACTTTGTTATTAATTTAGTAATTTCAAATAGGAAAATGTTTGGGAGATAACCAAAATTGATACTAACTTTATTATTCAGATTAAATGAGTTATTATTCGTATTAATGACTTCATTATGTAACTTATTTTTTACAGTATTTTTATTATTCAACTCAAATACCATTATAATGAATAATAACTCACTTAAGTTGAATAACAAAAGTACTATATAAATAAGTTACACAATAAAGTCGTTAATATGAATAATAACTCATTTAATCTGAATAATAAAGTCAGTATCGATTTTGGTATCTGTATATCAGCTCCCTTTCAAATAAGTCAGAGAATAAATCTGTTAACTTATGAAATTAGTGAATTAGGGAGTTCACGTTCAAAATATGCAAGCCCATGACTTCACTATCTTTGACCTTAGACCTTGAGAGAAATTAAACTCCAACGGAGAGATGTGAAACACCCAGATTTACAGATAAAAATCATGATCTGTTTTAGTTCTCTATCAAACCTGGTGCTATTACTTTCTTCTTCTTCTTTTTTTTATTTTTCTGCCTAGTTGATTCTGGGTCCGTGGGGTCAGAGGGAGCTTGGTCTCATTTTAAAAAAAAAAAAATTAGGCTTGATCTTGCTTGCTTCATTGTGCCATTTTCCTGACACAATTGTGGGTCTTACATGCTGTATATTAGTCCTAACATTTTTTTTTTTTGACTCGCCCAAGTGCAATCTTATGTAGAGAAGCCCCAGCTTTTTGGTATTTTAACCAAGTAGTAATTAAATGCTTGTTGATATTTTAACTGTAATCCAATTTGCAATAAACATCAACGTAGAGAAAAGTACACTAACATTAGTAAGTGAAAATTTAAATTTTGTGCCTAATAGTTTATGTAGTATAGGATCTATTTTAGTTGTACTTTGCTCATAGAAACATTTGAAACAAAAGACAGAAAAAGGAATGTTGCATATAAATAGCCAATGGAGACAAAACAAAATTTTGAAAAATGGTACAAACAATGGATAAGAACACTCCACTTATTAGATTAGTAAGGTTGACATGTAAATAAATACATAATCTAATATGTGTCCTTTAATTCTAGTACTCAGTTACAGGATGGGCTCATGAGAAAAAAAAATGAAGACAATATGCTTGCCATTAGAATACATGTGACCAGCTAAAGTGATCTATTCATGTGTTACTGAAAATACGAAGAAACACAATAGACTCTCAGGTCACATACATTGAGTGCGAACTGTACTTTTCCTTTCCATAAATGGCTAATATAATGTACAATAATGCTGTAGTAATGAACACTGTAATCAAATCAAATTCACTCTTGGTTTGCAGATTTTGTCTGTGATCTACTTACAAAAAAAAAAAAATCCAGTTTCCTGTGTAAGCAAAACAATTTATGGTTTTACTAAATAAAAAGAAGTTGCTAATACTGTACATATAGGGCCATCTGGAATGTTATCATAATAACCACAGTTCTTGGTTTCTTTTGGGTTGGAGCATGGAGTAAAATTAAACCTTAGTTTAGCTGCATTTGAGGATTTGAACTCCGAATATCAAAGAAAGAAGCAACAAATGATGTTTGGCTGGTATATTGTATTTGAACTTTTATGTTAATATTTTACTTCTTGCTTTCTGTAGGTGGTACAATATGGCAGTTCTATTTCCAGACCAACTAATTGTTTTACTGCCATGACCAAAACAGCAAGCAAAGGGCCTGGGATGCTGTCGGCACATTCAATCCAAACCCAAGCATTTTCCACAAAGAGTCTCTCTTCATACATAACCCCGGAAATAGTGAACATGAATTTCTTCAACCGACTTCTCCTTGCTTGGAAAATATTATTCCCCAAAACTATCCTTAGCCGGGAATCAAATGCAAAAATTGCAAGGCAGAGGCTGAAAATGGTATTGTTCTCTGACCGGTGTTCTGTCTCTGATCTGGCTAAAAAGAAGATTCTAGAAAATGTTATCAAAACCCTATCTGAGTTCGTGGAGATCGAGTCTAAGGATAATGTGCAATTGAATGTGAGCACTGACTCTGACATTGGCACGGTTTATTCAGTCACGATACCAGTACGGAGGGTCAAGCCGGCGTACCAGGAGTCAGATGAGAACTACAAAGGTCAGATAGTTGGTATTGAATATAAGGAAACTGGAGAAAAGACTGGTGCAGTTGATGTGACTTTTGATTTTTATGTACCAAATGAAAAGTAATTTTGTTTCTTATTTCTTTTCTTTTTGTGTGCTTTCCTTCCGTGGTCTCATGCATGTACATAGTTGATATTTGTAGTGCAGAAGTCTTTGTAGGTAGCTGCAGTAGTGATAAATCCTGGGAGTTATTTTCTTTTAATTCGTTTCAAATAATATGCTCTTTGGAGTTCTGGATTAGAGGTTTATCTAGCCCTTTTCTTTCAAAATTCTTTATGAAGTTGTTATGAGATGTAAGATGTTCATGTTTTGCTTGTGATCAGTTCTTGGTTCTGGCTGAGTTGCTATTTTACTCCTGTGATACATCTTATATGACTTAAAGAGGAAATAAGAATTTGATATGATGATGATAATTTAGGATTATTTGTTAATAATGATGATTCCAAATCTCAATTGTAATCTAAATTGACTAAAATGTATTTTAAAATACATGATAGTTTGACATACATAAACTCCCGTTTGTAGAATGTCCCGTGCAATGGGCAGCAGAAAGCGAACCGTTGAGAACTCAAAACCCCATGCTCAGTTGCTTATTGATTCGGGTTCGGATCCGGATCTTAAATAATAAACTAACCGGAGCAGAGAAGGCTACGTGGCACCGTCTCTCGCGCCGCTCCTCTGTCGCCTCTACCGCTTCAGATGGTGCCCACTTTCCTCACTTCCATACAAAGAAACGCATCTCTCTCTTTCTCCACCTCCCCCCCCTCTCCGTTCATGAGTGCCGACTGGAGAAGATATGGAAAACCTACTGCCTCCATTCCTCCGTCGATCCTCTCGCGTCTCCGCCGGTTTCGCCGCTTCAATCCATCTCCATCTCCATCTCCATCTCCGTTCGCTTCATTCCGATCGCCTTTCCTCTCCATTTACTCATCGGTACGCTCATCTCTTCGCCTCTCTCTTTTCTCTTTTGCTGTGGATTGAGAATCTCCGATGTCAGCTTTGTCCCAGCATGGTCGCAATAACACCAAATGGAAGAAAACAGTACCGTGCTTAATGCAGAAAATGTGCATTGATGAAAGAAAGATAACTAAATATTTCATTGTATGTTACGGCCCTTGCGAGATATGATAGTCCTTAATTACAAAGATATGGTTTCATATGTTGGAAAAAACACACTGACTGAAGACATACTTCTAGTAGGTAAGGTGAAATGGGTTTCTTATAGTTATTTTCATGAAGTATATCTATAATAGCTTGTAATGAGTTTGAAAATTTTGTTTCAGGTACTATTATACTTCGTCCGGTGGGTTTGCCAGTGTGCATGCCGTGAAATCATCATCAGAGTATGCAAAACGGAGGAAAGAGTCGCTAGAGACCGAGTTTGGGCACATTTTGGGTGTACGGTCCAAGGCTCTATTTGCGTACACCCGATTCGGCCCCTTTTTGGCTCTCTATCGTGCCTCCATTGTTTCCTTTGAGGTTGCTAAGTTGACCTTCTGGCATTTTTTGCTCAAGGATATACACAAACGTGCAAAAAAGGTAGTTTTTTCACTTCTTATTTTTTCGGTTGTATTATACACTAACAGTATACTGTAACTCCAAATGTTTGATTCTTTTTAATAGTCTGCATGCTCTTTGAAAAATAGTACAACATTTGTCTGTTTCCATGTTAAGTCAAAAATAAAATTAAGGCTGAGTTGAACCAGTATACTGAGATACTAATCAAGTCAGGTCGTTCGATTCGATAAAATCGAGGAGGCCATATCTTTGTCATGTGTTGTTACTTGTAGCGACTGTACTAGTTTTCTTCTTATCATTATTATTATTGTCTGTCTTTAACTTTCTAACTTAAGCTTTACTGTTACCTCATCTGTTTCAGTTTCGAGAGACTCTCATTAGATTGGGCCCTTTTTATATCAAGGTAAATCTCAGTAACTGATTTCAATTGAATTAAAGGATTTTGATTCTTTTCTTTTTCATTGTTTTATTAAATATTTGTTCACTTTTGAAAGTTCTTCTCTTGGTCAATCACAGCTTGGCCAAGCACTTAGCACTAGGTCAGATATATTACCCAGTGCCTACTGCAAAGAGCTTTCTGAGCTACAGGTATGTGACAGCTTCCTACCATACTGGAGCATTACTATTTAAACTGGTAGACCAAACTCCAACTGGTAAAAAATATAAATATGAGGTACCTCAGTTGGGAAGTTAGGTGCCAAATGATGCCATAACTTGAACCACTTTATCCTCGACCAAACTTAAGTCACTGTGTATCAATTTTAGTTTCCATTGTGCAACCAAATACAAGTATAGAACAATAGAAAAAAAAAGGAGGTGAAACCAAACAGATTAATATTGTCCACAACTGTGCAATTCAGGTCAGTACAAGCTGTTAGTGCCACTCAGCCAGTCTGCTGTGTATCAGAAATACTGTTTTGCTAAAACATGGTCTTTAATTCTCTAAACCAGGATCAAATACCACCTTTCTCTACACGTGTGGCTATGAAATCTATTGAGTCTCAATTGGGGTCTCGAGTTTCTGACATATTTGCTGACATCAGCCCAGAACCTATTGCAGCTGCATCATTAGGACAAGTTTACAAAGGTATCACTACATGTTCTTGAGTGATCATTGGTCCCATCAAGTTACAGTTTCTCAAGGTTTTCGTACTCATCAAACTTATTTTTTATCAATTAAAAATGCATAATTTCTATATTTTAGCCATATAAGTGATTTTGAAAGAAATTTTACTCTGTTATTTTCGTATGATTTCTACTGCTGAATTCTTTTTGTCATTTTTATCTGGACCCTTTGCTCTCTTTGCTGAAAACAATTGCTTGTGTTATTTTTTCCTCAAGTGTCTGGGTGTTTGATTTTATTCTGGTTTTATATTATTGTTTCAAGTGTTCGGTAATTTACTATGTTTTCCCTTTGGGATTTTGTATTCAAATAATAAATCTGTTAGTGAAATGAAAATTCAATTAGACTTTTACGTTATCATCCTTTTAAATAAAAGAATAATGGGTCATCTTCTTTTATTATTCAACTTGTTAAGGTGCGGATGGTAGATCTTCTTTTTTGTAATGGATAAATGCACTATCGTTACTTTCTTTCACCTCTTTTTGATAAATGAAGTGATGCAGCTCATCTACACAGTGGAGAGTTAGTGGCGGTGAAGGTGCAGCGGCCTGGCATGATGCCTTCTCTCACACTAGATGCTCTCTTATTTCACATGATTGGAGGCCAGCTGAAGCGCTTCGCCACAGCCCGAAAGGACTTGTTGGTAGCTGTCAATGAAATGGTAATGCACCATTTTGTTTTTCTACATCTGCAATCACATCATATAGGTGTCTGAAGAATGTTACTTTTGTTTTCTTTGATAGATGCCCAAAATACCCCCTCCTTCCTCACTTTAATTGTACATAATTGTAGGAAATATAGTTTGGTAGGTTAAATTAATGGAAGGATTTGATGTTGCAGTCAATTAAGTGGTGGTCCTAACTGTGTCTCTTAACCTCTTGTGTTTTATTGTCAATTTTCTTCTCTTTATTTAAGTAATAAACCAAATCCAATTTGAGACTACATATTGCATACTCAATGGACAAATTGAGGTTATTAAGATAATTGTGTTTCTCATTCTGGATAATTGATAAATTTGCACTAGTGTAGAAGGGGGATAGAAGGTGAAAATAGTTTTTTGCTTGTTTGATTTTTGGTGGCTTTGATCTGAATTGCAGATGTATTTTGTTATCTTATTCAGGTCAGACACATGTTTAACGAGATTGATTATATTCTAGAGGCTCAGAATTGTGAAAGATTTTCTTCTCTCTATTCTTCTTCCAATGGTAAATTGCTAAGTTCTGCTTATATTGCATTGACTCTTCAAGAACAGAAACCTATTGATAGATGGCAGATACCTCACAATCTGTAAGAGTGGATGTCAACTATATCAAGATGTAGCATTGTAATGCATTAGGATGGCTGTGGTCCAGTTCTGGTTAAGTCTGGTTATAGTCTGCAATTCATGTTTTTATGAACCAAGAAGATAATTTGAGACAGCCTGTCATGGACTAGCATGCTGTTATGTCAGGAAATCCCAACCAGATGAACTCTTTAGCTAATAGTCAGAACGTCAAGTATAGAAAAGGAACACTGTGCTTTGCATTTTTCTTGCACGTGGTTTTAATCTATCACTCATGTTGAGTTAGGTCCTATGTAAATTTTGTTTTTGATAAAAATAATTGATCCAATTTGGTTCACAGTCAGCTCCATAATAATCGAGCGGAATAAGTCCTAGTCCTTGTCAGTTGTGTGACAAATTGATTAGGTTTATATTGATAGGTTCAAATGAGAGGCAGGAACCACTTGTTAAAGTGCCAAAAATATACTGGAACTATACTCAAAAAGCTGTGCTCACAATGGAGTGGATAGATGGCATCAAGCTAACTGATGGAGATCGAATCAGCAGAGCTCAACTCAACCGCAAGGAATTGATCGATCAGGTATAATAGCTGTTCTAGCAATGGTGAATTAATTGATTTCTTGTATGATGCTTCTACTGGCTTGGCTCCTAAACACTTTGTAGCTCCTTGTGAGAAAAGTTTGTAGGCCTGACAATTGTTGACCAGCCCACCAGTGAAGGCCTGCTGTATGTTATGGTTTGGGTATGGATTTCTTGATTTCATGTTATGTCAGGGTGGACTCGACCTGCTCAAGAGTTTGCCTGACTGTTTACACTTAAAAAGCAACTCATACATGAGCATTTTCCCAGGACCCAATTAAGCAATGTTGACTCAACAATTTAGTTTGACCTGCTAGATTAGCTGGTATGGACTGATGCTTCACTCTCTGGCTGTTTGAATCTGACTTTAGAAAGAAATTGACCAAAACCAGTCCGTCCTGTCTCATTATGCATGTATATGCACTGGCTTTTTGGTGGCTTTATTTCACCATTGAGGGTTAGTTGAGTCTACCCACTATCTGTGCATATGTGTTGGCTTGCTGTTGACTTCATTGCATCAGGGAGGGTTAATTGTTGTACTCTATGTTACCTATGAGGTCTAATTGAGTCGAGTACAATGGTTTATTTGCATGAACCTTTCAGGGGGTATATTGCTCATTGAGGCAACTACTAGAAGAGGGGTTTTTCCATGCAGACCCACATCCAGGAAATCTTGTGGTCACGGAGTCCGGCTGTCTAGCGTACTTTGATTTTGGCATGATGGGAGATATACCTCGCCACTATCGCATCGGACTCATTCAGATAGTTAAGATAGCATCTTATTTCAAATCCTTTAATCTCCTTCTAATCCTTTCTCCCTTTCTGTCACATTCATTTTGAAAAGTGTCTGCATAATCATAGCATGTGTCTGTATTAGCCTTCCTTCATTAACGTTTCTTATGGAGCGAAAAGTGGTACTTGAGCTTTGCCCCTAAAATTTAAACTGGGTGCAGTTAATAAGTTTTAAGTAACTTGAGCTTTTTTTTTTATTATTCCTTTGATTTTCTGGGTGCTTGTTCATTTTGTTTATTTTTTATCAGATGCTTGTTTACTTTTTATCAGCTGGTGCACTATGTGAACCGAGACTCATTTGGTTTGGCTAATGATTTTCATTCACTTGGATTCATACCTGAGGGAACTGACTTGCACCAAGTTGCTGATGCCTTGCATGCTTCATTTGGAGCCATCCGTCAGTCTAATGACTTCCAGGTTTTCTCTCTTCCCTATAATATTGGACTGATATTCTATTTGATTTAGTATCATCTTCTTTTGGACATTTCTGTTACTTATTCCTAATAACTTAGTAATTACAAAACCTGATTTATGCTTAACCACCACCAGCTGGTAAAAAAAAACTCCAAAAGAGATTTAAAATCATAGGTCTACTCTGGGCAACTGAGAAAAAGACATACCACTCTGGATTTTTTTGTCCATAAAACTTGGGCTTCATCTCCCAACTTTAATTCAATACTTTTTGTGTATGTCAATGCAGGGAATAATGAATGAGCTATATGATGTAATGTACGAATTCAACTTCTCTCTACCACCAGATTATGCGCTGGTGATACGGGCTTTAGGTTCCTTAGAAGGAACTGCCAAGGCTCTTGACCCGAGTTTCAAGGTGGTGGAGAGTGCATACCCATATGTTGTTGGCCGGCTCTTGGCTGACCAAAACCCCGATATGAGGAGGGTTCTGAGGGAACTGCTCATTCGTAATGATGGCTCCGTTCGGTGGAACCGGCTGGAGAGATTGGTATGATGTTTAATTTTCCTTCACTTTGTAATTTTTAATTTGCTTGAGATGTAGACACAAAAGATTGTCTACAAAGCATTGGTTTCTTAGACTACAGATTTGGTGTAAATAGTTTTCTATGCTCTCCTAAGGTTTCATTTACCATCAACATTCTGAAATTGTACTTTTTATCTACAAATTGGAAAAAAAAAAGGGAGCTCATAGCTAGTACTAAATTCTACTGATACTATAACTAATTTTGTGGCATGGATCATTTTTAGAAATTTTATGGCAAATTAGGGGACTTCTTTTAAAATGCAATGATTAAGTAGTACTTTCAACTAATTGATGGTAAAAGGTCAAAGCTTAAGTTAATCTTGCTTAACTACTACTTTCATGTGGTTTGTTTTTTCAGATAGCTGCTATTTCTGAGCAATCGTCACAGTCAGGAACAGATGAAAGAGAGAAGGAAAATGAAAATGTCAAGAAAGACAATTCACAATCTGGGAGCACTCAGGGGTGGAAGTCATTTGATATGAGATCAGTAGTTGCATCTACTGAAGAGCTTTTTCGGTTTATTTTGTCAGAAAAAGGTTGGAGGGTTAGGGTTTTCCTCATACAAGATATAATCAATGCCTCAGATGCTTTCTTGCAAGAAGCAGCCTATCCATGTTTCTTTGAGAAAGAACATGTACAAGAGTTGGATCCTGAGGTCTGTTGATCCATTAAATTTCTTCTTTTTCTTTTTTTGTACTTGTGAGGGATGATTATAATCAAATAAAAGACACCAAAGTACCACAAGCGCATCCAAATAAAATGGTTGGGTTGAAAAAGTTCAGCATTATACTTCGGTCAAATGTGTTAAATTGGATCGAGTCTGAATTTTCTAGACCGAAAACTGTCAAAATATTGTAAACAATCGAACAAGCAAACAAAACTGTGCAGCTGCAAAAGAGTGGAATTATCATCTCTATACAAGCCTCTCTAGTGTATACTTGCAATATACTAGTAAAAATAACTGTTATTTTGTTTTTCAGAGAAATGCGATGATTTTAAGATTAATGAATGGCGTGAAATCACTGAGGGATGCGGTGAACCTGGCACCGAAGGTGTGGATCGCCATGTTCATTCGCATGTCAATCAAGCCTGAGATGCACAGATTTCTTCTTGATATTTCTTCGGCTATGGTTAATCAATCAAAGACAAGGCTGCCTGAGACATTCTGGCTTTGTTTCTCTAGATTTTTGCATCATTTGGAGAAAAAACAGGATCCTAGATTTAGCTAGTTAACTTGGTTTATTTTTCTTGTTCTTTTTAGTCAATGCAGCACCTTGAAGGAGCATCTAGTTGCGGAAAGTGCGATTCTTTTACTGATTCTGTACAGTTGAAACTTACAAGAGAAAATTATAAACATATATCGAAAAGGCGTGATGAATAGTTAGTAATCTTTTGTATTCATTTTCTTCAAACGTGTAATCGGCCTGCCTCATTCTTCCTTCTCTGACCTTTGATTTCATTGGAACAATGGTATCACAAATCCAAGCTTGTTTCATTTTTCTCTTGTGCTTACCACGTTGTTTTTATTTCTCAAGTGCTTTCTAACCATGTTTGGCTAATTTTTGAAAAAATAAAAACAAAAATAAACGAATGTACATTATATAATAATCTAGTTGATATTTGACAGCAGTCAAGTATACCTGATATACGAGAGTCAAGTGCTTATTATGTAATAATTAAATGTATATTATATAATAGGCGAGTATACGTTGATGCAATATCTAAGTGTACACTTTTAGAAATTAGAAGTAGACAAGCAGGTATGGGTGTATACTACGGATGCTCAAACTAAAGTTTCATACCTCCTTTCTTCGGCATCCGTAGATATTAGAATGCATATTTGTTGAAATTTTTGTGCTTCACTTTCCAATCAGAATTGTACGCATGTTAGTAGTAGACAAGCAGGGGATTCACATCCGCTGCCACACTTTTTTGTATGGTATGAAGTCGTATTTTTTTTTTGTATGATATAAATGTGTTAACAGTTGTTGGGAATGTGAATTTACTAAAATATAAATAAAAATATATTTTTATTAATTAAATCTTTTAGATCAACTTAAATCGTTTAAAATTTATGATAATAAATCTATAATAATAAATCTATAATAATATAAATGTTGGGGAATTCGAAAATATTGTAGTTTCTACGATCGAATGAACAATAATTTTTTTTACATATGTTTGTTTGTTTGTATAAATATTAGAGAATAATTTAAACACTGTAGTTTTTATAATTAATTAAATAATATTTTTTTATAATTGATTGGACACTATAGTTTCGTATTATAGATTTTTATGAAATGAACCCGACAAGCGGGGACTAATCACTAATGGCAAATGCGCATCACGAGGTGAGAAATAGTGTCTTCCTAGGTGTGGATACTGTTTGCCATTTGCCACGTATTATACAAACCGAAGCTGCCACGTTTTTCACGCGGTGTTGGTTTTCTCCTCTCGGATGGCAGAAAATCACACTTCCCTTGGACCGATCCCGATTAAATTACCCAAATTATTACATCATGTCATGTGTAGTAGCATGCTCATCCTTATATAGAATCCTCAATTTGGATCTGGTTTTCATAGACAGTACAAACTAAAATTTCCTAAGAAACTACCCCAAAACAAAAGATCCAAATTTCCTCAAATGTTCCATTTTTCTTTGAAGAAACTCGAGACATTCAGAATTAAAAGCAGCTCGAGTCCTTGTTGACTCATCTGACCACAAAGTCGTCCCAATTCCCAAACTAATACCAATACAAATACAATGTTGAGTAACCAACTGAAACTTAATTTTCAGATCAAGCACGAGATCCCAATCAAAAACCCAGATCTCTTTCCATTTCCAAATCAAACCACAAATCTTAAACGCTCTCGCTCCACCTCGATCTCCATCGATTGTCGATTCAAGCTCAGATATCCTTCTCTCTGTCTCGCCTCGCTCAATCCGATCCCGACTCCTCCGATCATTGAACCGATCGAGATGGCTTTGATGACGCGGCGGTTAGGTATGGCCACGGTGGCTCTGATCGCCGTCGCCACGGTCGCCTTCGTTGCATCTCCCGCCGACGCGGCTAAGGAGAAGAGAGCCCTTATCAGGAGCACTGTCAAGGCGCACGACATTGTCATTTTCTCCAAGTCTTACTGTCCGTACGTCTCTCTCTCTCTCACGCTCGCGCGCGTGTATACGCAGCTGAGCGATATGAATTCAGGATCGTGGTTTTGATTGTTGTTTAAGTTTGTGATTCGCGTTCATTTCGATGTTTTGATGTCATCAATTCTGATCATAGTTTACTGTCTCGTAGTCTAACATTCAATTTAGAGATGGATCAAACTGAAAGCAAATGCAATTCTGTCATGTATTATGTTGTAGGTATTGCAAGAGAGCAAAGGGTGTCTTCAAGGATTTAAATAAGGAGCCTTTCGTAGTTGAGCTTGACGAAAGGGGTATTGCTATTTTCTTATTGAAGATCTATTTTTCTCATAAAATTGAAAATCGAGTTTGCTAACTAAACATAAAAAAACAAAGAAATACATCAAAGAAGAGCTACAATTTCATAACTTCTTAATTTATTCTATAACAGTTATCTTATTTCAATGCATTTAATAAATCTGTAATTATTTTTATTCAGAGGATGGCAGTGAAATCCAAGATGCTCTCCTTGAAATTGTTGGCAGACGAACTGTACCGCAAGTGTTTATTAAAGGAAAGCACTTGGGTGGCTCTGATGGTAATTGATTACTCCCCCCTCTCCTTTCTATTAATTGTCAAATAATTGTATGTGCATTTAAGATATGGGAAGTTTTAAGTGTGCACCTGATTTCTTTCTCATTACTGATTTGAGTATTATGTAAAGGAAAATGATAGGATATATAATTGAGATTCTTTTTGTATATGTTGGCTGGATAGTTAAATTCACAAATGGAGGTCTTGTAGGTAGATGATTAAGTATTTGCTTTTCTTCATTATTCTCAATAATCTAATCAATAATATTTTTTGTGATGTACTTCAGACACAGTTGAAGCGTATGAAAGCGGCAAGCTGAAGGACCTCCTCAGCCCGAAAGAAGATCTCTGAATGTTAGGCCTCTTCCATCAGAATTTTAGATGGTTGAATATGAAAGATTAGTTTCAACAGTATTAGGGGGAAAAAAAGAACGATGCAATTTGTGTAACTTTTGCATTTCAAAAAGTTGTGCTTCTGTTAGGCATTTTATATCTGAAATGGTTCACCAATAAAGTTCCTCTGGATTTTCATTGCTTTATCTCTGAGCCAGTATAGTTGGTTACCACATGATGCAAATTTGGATGGGGATTGCTAACTTTAATCTCAGTTTTGATCTATCGAGCAATCAACAAACTGAACTTCCGATCATTTGTCCTTGTGAATGCTCACATGCTTGACCACAAAGAGTATGCATACATACATACGCTGCATTGATTGCTCCAATGATAGAATGCAGATATCTGCCCCAAATTCAGGTTAGCTGTTTACATGTAAATTCCATGTACACCTCTATAAAAGCCTCAACTCATAAACACATGAAAACTAGAAATTGTGGTAAAATCTTATATTCAAATTTTGGAGGTTATAAAGAGAATTTCTACCATTTCAGTTCTGTACGATGACAGTATCTGATTAAGATATATTGCCACTATTGTAAATCATGTTATTTCACTAGTCTTTTGGTTGGGGGGGGGGGGGGGGGGGGGGGGTTAATTGTGGTTTGGAGAGGGGTGGCGGGGGAAATTAATTGTTAGCCATGGACAATGAGTAAATTCGTTGCGGTTTGCACCCGGGCTGTTTTAAAAACACTTTCAAATGCCATCATACAAAAACCAATCTCTTTCTTTCTCCATCTCCCTCTCCCTCTTAGAGGTGAGAAAACAGAGTGGCAATGGAGGAAAAATGAGGTAAGGGTGTATGGAAGAGAGAGGACATGAGGCTAGGTTAGTGTCAACTGTTAACGAATTTTAAAAATTATGGTAATGGCATGTAATTTCTGCTGCTCGCTAGGAATCTGATATGAATTTTTAAAAAAAACCTACAATGTAACGTTTCATCGGGCATGTTTGTTTGATCTCAATAATGCAATCGAGATTGTATGACATAGTTGATAGTTTCTTTGCCATCGCAATTTTGGCCGCAAACTCCATCATCAAGTCAGATCGAATATGGCTTATCCAACTCGGTCCCTCACGTGTTAATAATGCCTATTGCGTACTTGACCCATTTACCCATCGCATGTTTCTTAAACGAGTACGAGCCACATGTACAATACACGACAAGTCGGGTCATATGTTAACAGCCCTAAAATGAAAGAGGTAGCTGATGGAATTAATTCCAATATAGGAATATATGTGATATAATTATATATTAATTTATAGACTGTTAAATAATTAAATTGATATATGAATTAAAGTTATTAAATTAAGTATATTATCAAGTAATATGTCATGCGAAATGAGTCATTTAATGTATAGAATGTATATTAATAATTTTATAATTTAGTGATGAGTTGAATTAAATAAAATTACAAATTAATATACAAGGCTATTGGTCTTCAGATAACACAATTAATAGGTAATTTTATGATTATGGAATTAAATCCGATAAGAGAAAAATTGGATCTGATATTGATCCAACCCGCTAAAGCATAAGTTTTGGTTTGTCAAACTTTCAATTGCCTACGACCAATATATATTTGGAAAAAGATTCTTCATCTACACATAGAAGAATAGTGAGAGTCTCTAAAATAGAAAACACAAATTAGAGAAAATTTCTCTTAGTTTCGGGTTCTGAAAGGAAAAGAAAATTACATATACCGCTTCTCTCTATCTCTTCATCAAATAAAAGGAATATCATTGCGAAGGCTTAAGAAATTCAGTTATCAATGAAATTGTGTCTCTCTGAAAGATCGAAAGCATGAAATTGAGTAATTTTAAGGGATTCACTAAAGAGATTTTGGGATTAAGAACTTGATCTGAAATTTAATTTAGATTGTAAGTTCAATTAAGTTCTTTCAATAGCTGCTAGGTTTCATGACAAATAAGTCCGTATGTAAATGGAACGAATATTTACAATCTAAATTAATACAAGAGTTCAAAAAAGTAGAATAAAAACAATAATCTAAGCAAATTGAAATAACTCAAGTTTCAAGTTATACATGTTATCGTCCCTAGAGAGGAAGTTAACCTCTCATAGGGCCACAAACAACAAGAAAGAAATAAGTATTCATCATTACAAACAAAGAGTTCTTAAAAAAAGAGAAAATAAAAAACACTAATTCAAATTATAGATATTCTTCTTCTTCTTCTTCTTCTTCAAGTTCTTCCTTCAAAATCTTTCTCCAAACTTCAGCTCGCTCTCAAAACAATCAAAAGTCAGCTAAGGTTGTCTCATGGCATGGCTAGGGGTTTTGAAGATCATGCCCTCTCGATATATATAGAGCTTGGGACCCTACAGAAGTGAAAAATCGCTCCAAGCGCAAAACATAAAAAAAATTACGGGTAGCAATTGAATTATTGCGACCTGCAATAAATGCGCAAAATGGAGACCGAGATGGTGTATTTTGGGTCAAAAGATTGCGGGTCGTAATCGGATTATTGTGACCCGTAATGGCACAGTAAAAGGACAAGCCGAGAGGAGCTATTCTAGTCCTTTGGATTGCGACTCGCAATAATTCTATTACAGATTGCAATATGAGTCTAATTTTGTTCCAAACACTTCATCATGATCTCGTTCGAGTACGGGCTTGCTTCAATTATGTTACATTGCTTCAAAATCCTGAAAACAAATCACAAATCTAACAGTATGTTGAGCTTGGTATAGAATCATCCTAAATTATTCTCAAATCAAAATAAATTGATATGATTTGAGGTGTAAAATCCTTACCAAAAATATATAAAATTAAGACTTATCAAATTCTCTAAGCTTAAACCTTACTTGTCCTTAAGCAAAATTTAAACTCAAAGGCTAAGAGCCAGTTTCCCAAATTAACCAAATTCCTTCAAATAAAATTAAATGAGAGAAATTTGTAAAATGCTCCTGCACATGGAATCTTCGTCAAAGTTCTAGAAAAATATTCATGTCCAATTTTGTAACATCCCAATTCTCCCAACAAACATTTAGCTCAATTATTATGAATAAAAATACATTTTTAAAAGATTGAATTTCTCAAAGATAGAAAATATTTTGCAAAAATTAACCTTCCTTTTTAATTAAACTAATCGGTCCAATTTCAAGTTTAACTATTTTTCCAAATTCCCCCAAGCTTGAACTTTTGTTTGAGATGTAAACTTGCCGGCTTCGCGTGTTGGTACAACAAATTCGGATTTTCTTATGGATTGTTATTGATTTTTTACGCGAATCAAACATAAGGCACATGAATGCACCCGGTTACTCAATCGAAATATTTCTCATATTGCGTACATACTCATAATCTTTAAATATCGACTTTTACACGAATACAAATATGGGGCACATGAATGCACCCGATTACTTATCGGATTTTAAGATTAGCGGAGTAGAAAATCAATTCTTTTATCATTTTTTCTTCGTATCATGAATTCATCCATGCTCAAGAATACCACAATGTTTCTATATCATTTTATTTCTCAAAATTGTCCAATTTGTTTAGTTCAAAAGGAAAAATCAATTTTCTTAAAATACTCATTCTTCACAAGGGCTTCTTCAACATTATGTGGTTAATTGGTACGGTCAAAACGGACAGAGTATCTTCTAAAAAATCAACAAAAATCCCAAACACACAAAACATTTCTTAAATTCTCCATACATGCAACCAAACAATACTACCATAAAACAACAAAATAACAAACAAACATGTCTTAAATGTAGATACAAGATACAATCCCCTCCAAACTTAAACTAATGCTTTAATCTAATCGAAGAAAGGGATAAAGAGACTCGCAGAGATGGCGCAGAAAGTGGTGTGGTGGGGTGTGAAGCCTCAATCCACAGGATCCCGCTGGCGGCGATTAGTGCGTCGACATGGTCACATCGATATGGGCTGCTCCTCGTAGTCGCCACTCTCCAAATTCCAAGCATTCATGCGGTGGGTCAGGTACCATGTCTCGTATGAGCGCCGGTCCATTTGTTCCATCCAATCGTGCATCTGACATAGCTCCTCATATATCATGGCATTTGCGGGCTCATCGGGCGGTGGTGTCTCGTCGGGCGTGTGACTTGGTGTGGCCTCATTCATAGGAGTGCCACGTGGTTGTGTTGGTGGTGGTTCGTGCACAAGCCAAGTCTCGGGCCGGAACATGTGAAAGTCGGTGGCAAGGGGTAACGGTACCTTCTTGCTGTTGGCTTCCAAATGGATGTATTGACTCCTACCCGCTTAATCGATCTCATTGAAATAAGTGCCTCGAGGTCAATCTAGGTACTGCCCAGAACTATGGTTTGGTAGTACAGGGGCTTACCGAGGACGCCCAAGTGCATGTTGATCCTTGTCACAATACCCCTAACGGAGATGGTATCTCCTGGTCTTGTGAAGTCAATAATCCTTGTCAAGTGCTGTACTAGAAAATGACCCGCATTAACCTTTGGCCCATACCAAGGGCCTTGGTTGTAGAGCATGGCATAAAGAAAGAAGAGATCATACTTATTCAAAGTAAAGGATGTCTCTCCTCGGCCGAAGATTGTGTAAGCTAACACCCGTCGAACGTAGCGAAGGGCGGGGTGTTGGATCTAGTTTGCTCTATAGGATGTGCGAGAGTCACCGATAAGCTTTTGCTTGAATTCTTCCTGAGAGAGATTGTCGGGCCACTCAGCTTCCAAGGTGTTTCCCTTATGGTTGGCTTGCATTAGTTTGTTAACATCCTCAATCGTCAAGGCATACGCCTTCCCATCCATTTGGAAGTGTATCTCCGTGTTGTTTGGGTGAATGTTAAAAGAGGCGAGGAATTCCATGGTAAGGGTGCAGTAAATAGGGACCTCAGTTGAAAGGCAGTCCCAGAACCAAGCGTTCATCGTCAATTCCTTGACAGCCTTAAGGATGCCGGGAGTTTGCAACGTGTTGGCAAGGATGTAGCGGGAAGATATAAGGTTACGGTCCTCCATGGATCGAAATCAGGACCTTGCCTCATTTGTGAGAAATTTAATTCCATAATTCTTCTTTGTGTTCTCCGGCCAATCTTTTTCGAGAATGTTGAATAATGGGTGTTGCGACGGTGGAGGGGTTCGAGATGGCAGATCTCATGCGTCAGCCATTTCTTCATCAAGGTTGCGAGGGTTTTGGCTTGAACTAATCCTTCCTTTCTTGGGCGGTGGTCGGACAGATTTGCTCGCAATTATTTTGTCGGAAGCGATCCGCATGGTGCATAGGATCGGGGTTTGGTCTTCGTCACAATTCATTTTGTGGGTTGCGGGTTGGATCTAGAGGGTAGGAGGAAAGAGAGAGGCATGGGTGATTTAGTGGTAGGAGCGAACTCGCGGTGGTGAGATCCACAGTTGGATCTGCCAAGGGGAGGCGAGGGCAGTGTGGGCGGTGTGGGCGGCTACTTAGGAGAAGAGAAAGAAAGAAAATTAGTTAGGAAAAGAAAGAGAGAAAAGGAAGGGTTGAAAAAAGAGGAAAAAGAAAGAAGAAGAAAGAGGAGAAGAGGTGGGAAAGAAAAAGGAGAGAGGGAAAAAATAAAGAAAAAAAATAAAATCTAGAACCTAAAATTACGGCCCCTAATAATATTATTGCGATCCGCAAGCAATTCAAATAATATTTACAGGCTTTCAGTATTGATTTTGGGCTTTTATTGTGACCCGCAATTAGTTCAAACTTTTCAGCATAGCTTCGGCCTTGATTTTAGGCTTTTATTGCGACCCGCAATTAGTTCAAACTTTCCAACATGGCTTCGGCCTTGATCTTGGTCTTTTATTACAACCCGCAATTAAATAATTTCTACTATTTTGTTGCTTAGAAAAATATGAAAAGTGAAAATTGCACTCCCTTGACTTTTGATGAGACTATTCCTTCATGCCTTCTCATCATTTAACCGTATTGATTTCTTGCCAACCAAAGTTTTTTGGAATTTGCCTCTTGTGCCCCTAAAATTCCTACAAAATCTTAAAAAAAATTTAGTAGAAAAGCAAAAGAAAAACAAAAAATTTAGGTTGCCTTTTAAGAAGCGCTCAGTTTAACATTGTGAGCTCGACCTTCCCTCTATTCATGCCACTGGTGCGTCAATAAGTGGGACTACCGTGTCGGCAGTTGGTTCTCCATTAATGTAGTATTTCAGTCTTTGATCATTTACCTTAAATGTGCTAGTGCTTTCACTCCAAATCTCGACGGCTCCATGATTAAACACTTTTTTCATCTTGACCTTAATTTCCCCGAGAATAACTTGAGACGAGAATTGAACAAAAGTACTCAATCTCCTGCTAGGAATGTTCTTCTCAAGATATACTTATCGTACCACTTTTTCGTCTTCTCCTTATACAACTTGACATTCTTGTACGCTTCCAAACGTAATTTATCAGGTTCATGTAACTCTAAGACCTTTTTTTCATCTGCAGGTTTAATATCAAAATGTATGGCCTTAATCGCCCAATAAGACTAGCGCTCCAATTTCACAGGTAAATGACATGTTTTTCTGTACACAAGCTTGAAAGGAATCATATCAATAGGTGTCTTGTAAACCGTTCGATATGCTCCAAGTGCTTTATCAAGTCTCATAGACCAACATTTTCTCGTGCGGCCTACCAACTTTTACAATATATTCTTTATCTCACAATTCGAGACCTCTGCTTGTCCGCTCATTTATGGATGGTACGGAATGACCACTTTGTGCTTGACTCCATACTTGGCTAGAAGACCATTAAATTGGCAGTTGATGAAATAAGAACCATCATCGTTGATTACTACTCTCGGGACACCAAACCTTGGAAAGATCATCTTTTGAAATAAGCGCTTAACCCTCACGGCATCGATGGTGGGGCTTGGGATTGCTTTTATCCATTTTCAAACATAGTCGACCACCACAAGAATATACTTTTGTTTCTCGAGCTTGAAAAAGGTCCTATGAAATCTACTCACCACACATCAAATAATTTTACCTCCAAAATGTTATTGAATGGCATTTCGTACCTTATTGATAAGTTGCCATTCTTTGACATTTGTCACAAGCTTGCACAAAATTTCTCACATCCTTGAAGAGGGTCGGCCAATAGAACCCGGCTTGGAGGACTTTAGCCGAGATTTTATTTGTGGATGCATGCCCTCTATAAGGCGCGGAATGTCAATGGTAGAGAATGTACTCCACTTCTTCCTTTGACACACACCTCCTATGAATGCCATCAACCCCTAACTTAAAGAGTAGAGGGTCATCCCAAAAGTAGTTCTTCACATCGATAAGGAACTTCTTCCTCTGTTGGTAGGTGAGTTCCGGTGGTAAAATATTGCATGCCAAATAATTCACATAGTCAGCATACCATGATGAGTTTTGACTCTTAACTTGATAGAGTCGTTCCTCCACAAAAGAATCATCAATGGACAATTCTCTTTCTTGAGCATCGGATCTCATGCGAGACAAGTGATTCACCTTCGAGTTTTTGTTCTCCTTTTTATCTTTGATTTCGAGGTCGAATTCTTAAAGTAAGTGAATCCACTTAATGAGTTGGGGCTTGGCGTCTTTCTTGCTCAATAGACAACGGATTACAACATGGTCGGTATAGACTATCACTTTTGATCCCACTAGGTAGGATCGAAACTTATTAATAGCAAACACCACTGCAAGCAACTCTTTCTCCGATGTTGTGTAATTCTTCTGAGCTTCGCTAAGGACTTTATTTGTATAGTAGATTGCATGCGACTTCTTGTCTACCCATTGTCCTAATATTGTTCCGACCGCATAATCGCTAGCATCGCACATGATCTCGAATGGGAGGCTCCAATTTGGTAGTTGAAGTATGGGAGCTGACATGAGAACTTTATTCAACCTACAAAATGCATCAGGACATTTCTCATCAAATTCAAAAGTTATCTTGCATTATCAAGTTGTGAGTGGTTGATAATTTTAGAAAAATCTTGGACAAAGCGGCGATAGAATCCCGCGTAACTTAAGAAACTTCTCACTTCATTCACATTGGTTGAAAGTTGCAACTTCTCGATAACCTTGACCTTGGCCTTATCAATCAATCATTTCTCAAAAACAACATGACTGAGAACTACTCCCTCTTGTATCATAAAATGATACTTTTCCCAATTCAATACTAAGTTCACCTCCTCACACCTTCTCAAGACCTTGGAGAGATTTGACAAACATTCATTAAACGTGAAACCGTATATCGAAAAATCATTCATTAACACTTCCATATAATTCTCAATGAGATCCGAAAACATGTCTATCATGGCTCTTTGTAATGTGGCCGGTGCATTACATAAACCAAAAGGCATCCTACGGTATGCAAAGGTACCATACGGATAGATAAAATTGGTTTTTTCTTAGTCTCCAGGGTGAATTGATATTTGAAAAGAACCCAGTATAACCATTTAAATAACAAAAGAAAGAGTGCTTAGTGAGTCTTTCGAGGAGTTGGTTAATGAACGGGAGTGAAAGATAGTTCTTCCTAGTTGTTGAGTTGAGTTTTCCATAGTCAATGCACATCCTCCATCCCGTGACTACCCTTGTTGAAATCAATTCTCCGTTCTCATTCTTCACCACAGTTGTTCCGTTTTTCTTTGTCACTACGTGTACTGGACTCACCCATTTGCTATCGAATATTGGATAAATAATCTCGACATCCAAGAGCTTCTGAATCTATTTCCATACTACTTCCTTTGAATTTAGGTATAGCCTCATTTGTAGTTCAATAGACGGCTTGTGGCCTTCTTCCGTGAGAATTCGGTGCATGCAAATGGAAGGGCTTATCCCTTGTAGATTTTCGATAGTGTACCCGAGTGTCTTTCGATGTTGCCTCAACTCATGAAATAGTTTGACAATTTGATCTTGGTTGAGAACATCGATTCAAATTCTATGTCTTCTTCAAGTTCTTCCTTCAAGATCCTTCTCCAAATTTCAACTCGCTCTTAAAACAGTCAAAAATCGACTAGGGTTATCTCCTGGGATGACTAAGGTTCTTGAAGAATGTGTCTTCTCGGTATATATAGGGTCTAGGGCCTTAAAGAGGTGAAAATCGCTCCGGCCGCAAAACAAAGGAAATATTACGGGTCACAATCAAATTATTGCTACCTGTAATAAATGCGCAAAATGGAAGCCGAAAAGATACATTTTGGGTCTAAAGATTACGGGTCACAATCGAAATTATTACGACCTATAATTGCATAGTAGATGGGCAAGCCGAGAAGTGATATTCTAGTCCCTTGGATTGCGACTCGCAATAATTCTATTGCATGTCATAATATGAGTCTGATTTTACTTCAAACACTCCATCGTGATTCTGTTCGAGTACGGACTTGTCCCAATTATGTTTCATTGTTTCAGAACCCTGAAAACAAGTCACAAATCTAACAGTATCTTGAACTTGATATAGAATCATCTAAATTACTCTAAAATCAAAAGAAAATGATATGATTTGAGATATGAAATCCTCATCAAAAGTATATAAAATTAAGGTTTATCAAAGACCAATTTAAATGATGCGGTTACAAGTTCCCAAAAGAAACCCTCTAAGGATAGGAAATAGGTTGGATCCGAGCTAGGTAAAGAACAAAAGAAAGGGGGGTTGCTTCTTTGGTAGGACTAAAGAGCATGTGAAGTAGAATTATTCTAACTATCACGCTTGGCGTACAAAAAAATATACTAATTCTTTTTTGTTTGTATAGAAGTTAATATTGTTTCAGTTTCAATAGACATATGGTGGATAGATTCAAGTGCAACTACTCATATTTCTATGTCTATACAGGATTGTTGAAGTTATCAGAATTCAAGTGATGGTGAAAAATACATCTTTAAGGGCGACAAAAATAAGGCAGAAGTTGAAGCAATTGGGCACTTTAGATTACTTATGAAAACTGGATTATATTTGCATATGTATGATACTTTTATAATTTGTCATTTAGGCGGAATTTATTTTTTGTTTTTATTTTGGACAAATTAGGTTTTATTTGTTCATTTGGAAATGAAAATTTTGATTTGTATCAAGATTCAAAATTAGTTGCTTCTGATTTTCTTTTAGTTTATGATAATCTCTATGCTTTGAAAATTGTTGTTTCCTATAATGAAATTTTGCATACTGAAACTCTAAACATTAAGTGAAAATTTACTCACGAGAATTCGACTGTACTTTGATATATGTGTTTAGGTCGTATTTCTCAAAAGAGAATTACATGTTTTATTCAAAGTGATGTTCTTCGACCTTTAGACATGTCGGACCTTAGTTCGTGCGTTGAAAGTGCTAAAGAAAAACAAAGGAGCATGCGAAAACCTACAGTTAGTCAAGGGTCGGATGTCCTTAACTAATACATACAAATATATGTGAATCATTCCCTACAACTACTAGGAATGGATAAATATATTTTATTAGTTTCATCGACGATTATTCACAATATGGCTATATGTATTTGATTAATGAAAAAGTGCAAACTTCGGACATGTTTAAATCCTTTAAGATAGAAGTTGAGTTACAACTAAATAAAAAGATTAAAAGCGTCAGCTCTAAGGATTATGTTGTATTCCTTCAAGAAATGAATTTGACATTAGCATGATGAAAGATGATCCTATCAACCTCAGTCAAGCGTTGAAAAGTGCAAATTAACAAAAGTGAATTGAAACCATGAATGATAAACTTAAGTCAATATATGACAACAAAGTCTGGGATATCTTCCTACTATCTGAAGGTGTGAAACCTATTAGTTGCAAATAGATATTTAAAATCAAACAAGATTCAGAAGGTAATGTTGAAAAATATAAAATACGGCTTGTTGCTAAGGGCTTTACATAGAAGGAAGGCATTGACTTTACAAAAAAAATTCCTGCCAATATCGACAAAAGATTCTTTTAGAGTTATTATGGCTTTAATAGCACATTATAACCTTGAGTTACATCAAAGAGATGTAAAGATAACGTTTCTCAATGGTAGCATTGATGAAATAATTTATATGATGCAACCACCGCACTTTCAGTCAGATGACCCAAAGCAGATGGTCTGCAAATTAAAGAAATTTATCTATAGGCTCAAACAAATGTCTTGACGATGGTATTTCAGATTTCATCAAATGATTGTCTTATTTAATTTTGAGGCTAACTTGATGGATGAATGCATATATCATAAGTTTAGTTGGAGTAAATTCATATTCCTGATATTGTATGTTAATGACATATTGCTTGCTACGAACGATATAAATATATTGCAAGATACTAAGAAATTTTTTTTCAAAAACTTTGAAATAAAAGATCTTAGAGAAACATCATATGTGTTAGGCCTAAAAATATATAGAGATCGCTCTAAGGGTATTTTGAATCTTTCACAACAAACATATATCAAAAAAGTTCTTAAGCAATATGGCATGAAATATTGTAAACTAGGTAATACTCCAGTTACAAAGGAGACAAATTAAGTCTCAAATAATTTTTAAAAATAAAACTTGAGAAGTCAGAAATACAACAAATTTTATATGCTTTAGTAATTCAAGGTTTGGTGTATGCTCAGGTCAATACACATTCGGATGTCGCGTACATTATGGGTATACTGGGTCGATATCTGAATAATCTTATATTAGATCACTAGAGAGCAGCCAAAAAGATATTACGGTACTTACAAAGAACGAAAAATCATATGTTCACGTATCGGAGATCAAACAAGCTTGAGATCATTGGGTATATTAATTCTCATTTTGTGGGCTGTTAAGATAACATTAAGTCTACATCCGGTTACATTTTCATGTTAGCTAGTAGAGTTATCCCTTGGAAGAGTGCAAAGCAAACGCTTATTGCACTATCCACCGTGGCAGCGAAGTTCATTGCATATTTCAAGGCATCGAATCATGGAATATGACTGTGAAATATTGTCATGGGGCTGTGTATAGTGGATACTATTAAGTTACCATTAAAATTGTATTATGATAATAATTATGCAGTGCTATATTCAAACAATAACAGGAGCCCGTCGAAATCAAAACACATCGACATAAAGTTTCTTGTTGTGAAGGAAAGAGTTCAGGGTGGTCTTATTAGTATCGAGCATTTTGGAATAGCTTCCATGATTGCAAATCCACTAACTAAGGTTTAGTACCCGAACAGTTTCATGAGCATGTCGCTCATATGAGTATTTGTATAACAGAGGATTTACAGATTTAGTGAGAGATTGTATTTGTGCTTGATATTTTATATGATATACTTTTATAGATATCATGCGGTTTTATATGATATACTTTTGTATACATCATATGATTTTCAACAATAAAATTTTCAGCTATTCAGTTTTTCAGTTTGTGCTCTGAATTTGTGATTTACCTCAAAATTATAATAAGAAAACCAAATTGGAGACAGACATGTAGATCACATTACATGTAATTTATATAATACACATTCACTTCATGATTCATGTCATTCAATTACATCAACAATATGATTTATATTGGTTTAGTCATGAGATATGAGACGAATACTGCTTGAGTCTTTGCTAATATAATTGATGAATGAAATAAGAGTGCTCTTGGGCCGAAAGAGTAAAGTTGAGTACTCAATTCAGTTTTAATAAATATATAATTATTCATATACACATATAGCTCAAGTGGGAGATTGTTGGAATTAATTCAAATATATAAGTATATATGTGATATAATTATATATTAATTTATGGATTGTCAAATAATTAAATTGATACCTGAATTAAAGTGATCAAATTAAGCATATTATCAGGTAATATATATGTGTCATGAGAAATGGGTTCTTTAATGTGTATAATGCATATTAGTAATTTTATAATTTAATGTAGGGTTGAATTAAATAAAATTACAAATTAATATATAAGGCTATTGATCCCCGAAAAACACAGCTAATATGCAATATTTTTATTATGGAATTAAATTCGATAAGACAAAAATTTGTTCTGGTATGGATCCAACCCGCTAAAGCAGAACCTTTGGTTTGCCGCCCTTTCAATTGCCTACAACCAATATATATTTGAAGAAAGATTATTCATCTACACAGAGAAGAACAGTGAGAGTCTCTACAGCAGAAAACACAAATTACAAAAAATTTCTGTTAGCTCCGAGTTCTAAAAAGAGAAAAAAAATTGCATGTGCAGCTCGTTTTATCTCTCCATCGGATAAAAAGAAGATTATTACAAAGATTTAAGAAATCCGGTAATCAATGGAATTGTGTCTTTCTGAAAGATTAAAAGCATGAAATCGAATAATTTTAATTCAAATAAAAATTCACTAGAGAGATTTTGAGATTAAGAACTTGATCTGAAATTTAATTTAAATTGTAAGTTCAATTAAGTTCGTTCAGTAGCTGCTAGGTTTCATGGCAAATAAGTCCGTATGTAAATGGAACGAATATTTGTCCGTATTTGTATCAGCATTTATATATTTGTATTGGTATCCACACCGTATTCATAGAAATAATACGAATATGGACATGATCTTAATTGTGAAAATAATACAGATATCTGAATTATTTTAATAAAAAATAAAAGCTAATCCTATAATATAGTTTCTTGCTTGCAGGACAGTATTAGCCAAAATTTCTATTTGTGCCTCTCAACTTCGAGTTTTCCTTTCTTTTTTTTCATTTTGGTTTTTAATTTTCATATATCATATTCATGTTATCTATTATCTTTGAATGCTCTCTTTTCCATTTTTTTTTTCAATTTTCACATGTTATATTCATGTTATCCATCATGAACACCACCTAATGTCCAATATATTCATAATTTTTTTCATCAATCTATATCCATCAATTATTCACTTCTTATCCATTTAAAACATATTAGGTTCTATATTTTGAAATTAATCTAATATTTAAATTCATATCCATATCCGCTTAATAAAATATAATTTTGGATATAATTTTAGTACGATCCATTCCATTTACTCCCCTATAATTAAATAAGCGTCTCCCTCTTTCTAATTAATAAGATGAACATTGTTGCATCAAATCTTTGGTACCCATCTAACTAAATCAAAATTAATACGGCCATGTAGTTCCACCACAAAATTGCCATTGAAAGAGTCCAAAGGCCCTCCTCATGGAAAAATAGTAATTAAAAACTACAAATACAATGTAAAATTAAACTAATTTAATGCACCTGCTTTATCTCTGTCTTGCAAAACAAGAGTAGCGTAGATCAACTCATTCCAGGTATCAGGCACACCAGGTAAGCACCAATGGCTACAATCCTGTTTTCTTTTGGAAACCTTCTTTTGTGTATTCGTCAGAAGTTTTCCGTAAACAGAAGGATGGCCATCTTTTCTATAATTCGTTAGTTTAGTGACGTTTAATAAAATTACAGGAAATCGCATTTGATCGATGACTTCTTGCACTATTCTCATTTTTATGGGATAACTGTTGATTATAGGTCCCGAAAGAATAGGGCTTTGCTCACCATTGCATGAGCCACCTGAATCCCAATCTCCACCCCTGAGTAAAAAGATAGTCTGTGAAATAATTTTGAATTTGAATTGATGTTTTCAAGAGAAGTTTAGAAGTGCACAAAAAAATTATTAATTGAGTTTAGAGCATGTACAATTCAAAAGATAAAAAAAAAGGAATAATTGAGATTGTGTAAAGTAATTCTGCATGTGAAGTTCATCAATTGTTTCATCTCGGGGTTGTATAGATATTGGTTTTAAAGACTTCCACAAAAAAAATATTTTCTGTGCTTAATTCACACTAATGCAAATAAAAATTATTTAAAAGATAATTATTAGCAAACAAGAAAGAAAGGAGAACAGAAAAGAAATTTTTTAAACGGAGAACCCAGATTTCATTAAGCAGTAGGCAGGTTTTGTTTGTTTTAAAAACTAATAGAGAAGAATGGTTAGGAAAACCTGAAATGAGCGGTAGAGTAACCACGGTAAAAGACAGTGGTTTTGGTGGGGTCCAGATTTCTGTCGATCCATCTTCCCCAAGTTCTGATAGCTCTTCTATAAGCTTCCACTGCATCAAATTTTGGATATAACACACCTCCCTCCTGATAATAGTTCTTCCTGGTAAAATTATGTTGTTATTTCATTTAATTTATCTATATTTGAGAAAAGTACTTCTAGGTGTAAACTGGAAGAACCACAAACTCTTGTTTAAAGCCTTATGTAAAGCTCCCAAAATTAAGTTCGATAAACAAAATAAATCGTGAAAGTCCCCTAAGAAATAGGAGAAATTAAATAAATTGGTCAAAAATTGTCAGTACTCAGTATTTGACCTCACTGGTACAAATGTAAAGAATTGGTAATCTACTCTCTTAAGTCTCCGGTCCTACAATTTGGTCATGTTTCAACTCCTTTGTTGTGACTTCACAAACATTTGACAAATTCATGGAGGTACATTTGGAAAAGAAAACAAAATACTAGTTTCTTCGGAGAAAAAATGTAATAACTGAAATTACCCTCTTGCGGTCTTTCCATGTGTCCACCAATGACCGGTATTAAATATTAAAATATCAGCCTTTTTCCATCTCTTAGCTGACTTGTCAATACAGTCTATTGAGAGGGTTGGATTCGAGTTACCGAGTCGGTTGATTCGTGTCCCTTCCCTGACAAGAAAATGGGAGCGGATAAACTCCACTGTGCAGTCGTAATCCTGCTCATATCCACAAAAAATAATAAAACAGTAGATGAAACTAAAAGATAAATGGTATCGCATTGAATGTGCAAAGGCTTGTAAAATGTCAACTCCGACCTCCTATTGTCTTAAAAAAAAATTAACCAAACTGTCTGTTCTAGTCACTCCTTGTGAAATATGGATAGATCTTTTTTTTTAAAGATACTGCAATGATTGTCAGACAGGAAATACCATGAATGGCCCTAAAAATATCCAAAATATTGTATGCACCCTTCCCCTGTATGTTAGAAAATTCCTAGCAAACCTCTCTATTCCAGAGCTGCTCTCTAGCTAAATGTGAGAGCAATGATTGGTTGTTGGAAGTTTAAAGGCTAAAAAGGTCAGGTCGGGTTCGGTCAACTTATTTTATTATTTTTTAAATTGATCAGATCCAACCCGGATGGGTCACGGGTCAACCTGGCGCAATTAAGTTTAGAAATATAAAAAAACATCATATTTTTTTCTTCTTTAGACAAATAAATAGTTTGGCCTAATTGTTAAAACAATAACTTCAATGCTTGAGGTTTCAAGTCCCAACAACACAATAATTATTTTACTTTCCAACCCAAAAGAACACATATAAATAATTCTGAAAGATAATTATAAATAATTAACAAGATTACTAAAAAGAATAAACAGGTCTGCTGGGTCAACACATAAACCGACCCAACCAAGTATTAAAGTCAGGTAATACAAAATTTTCTGACTACATCACAAAAGCCATAATATGTGCAAAAGATATGGTGGTTTGCATTGGATAAGCAGCAAAGACACTACCATGATATTATGAAACTTGTCAGGTAATACAAAAATAAAATGTCCCAAAAAAAGAACTAAGATGAGTTACCACAAACTTGAAAATGAAGTATCCTCGGCCTTTTGTAATCTTATAGCCTCTTGTCTCGTACATCTTAGAGTTGTCAGGCAAAGCCTCACGCAAAACACAAAGCAACGACTCAAACTGGTTTCTGTTCATAGAGTCTCCTACTAGCATCAATCTCTTGCCTCTCAACCTTGACAAAAAATCTGTTGCATTCCACCTATCAATCAAGTCATGCTCATGCCACATAATATGAAATTGTATTCATATTAGCCTTTATGAAACAATACCATGCACAAACCTGTTAGACAAGAGGTATTTCATATGCTCCTCTATATGGAAAGTATCACATATTGACGTCCTTTCCTAATCATGTTAAAAATTCCTAAAGTATCTTTTTTCATTTTCCTCATTTGTTCAGAGATAAAGCAGTGATAGTAACGGTACATTGGCACCTTCTGAAATAAAGGAAAGGAGGGGTTACAGGGATACCTTTTTGTGCCTTGTAATCTTTCTGTGACATTTCCGATGTTTTGTAAACAGTATGCATCACATACCTCTTTAGTGCGTTATAATTATATTTTGACAATTTGCAGGGCCATAAATGAAATTATAATGCTGGAATACCACATAATTGGAATTGAACACTAACTTCAAATTTATTCCCCAGGTTTAATGACAATCAAATCAAGATGGTCATGATAATAGTTAAGACTTCAGAACAAGAAAAGCCAAAAGCTCAAATTGAGAAAAATTGAAAAAAGAAACCTGAAATAAGCTTGTTCCTTAGTACCAAAAGCCCAAAGCAGTACGGGTCCTTCACTAATCATATCAGTAATTGACCTTAATAGTATGATATCAACTACTAAAGCATGATATATCAATGTATTTGAAACTTTATCAAAGGATGCAAGGCAAGAGAAATCATGTGCTGTTATTCCTCGAAATGGTCATGTTCCTGATCAGGTTTGCATTGCTAAGTCAAGAACTAATTCTTCATTAGCATTGATAGGTACACCCAAGTTGCCCCAACTTGTGATCCAAATAACCCAGGCTTCTAAATTAATTAACCCAAGTTGTCCCACATGTCAACATTGGGAAGAAAACATTCAAAGGAAAATGAATGTATTTAATTAACAAGGTATGTATATTGTCATCTAGTTAGTTCAACGTTAAACGCTTCTCGATCCCCTAAACCATGTTTGGAATATACTCTTACATTAAACAATTGTTCATGGATTCGAGTAAAATATTTAGGTACCACATCCAAAAATTAAAATTCAACATGTCTTGGCAAACTGTCAATCTCTAGCAAGCTATTATAAGCTATGATATTGTTAATATTTTCCCTTCTACTGAGCAAATCCCTATTATTTTAAAATCATCAGTTCTTTTCTCGTTTTATTATAATAAAAATTAGGTACTATTGTCTGGTACTCCATCTTTCCCATATTCAAAATGACACTGGACAATCTATCACTTTTTCATAGTACGCCCATAGCACAATTAGTCATACTTTCTAAGACCTTTTTCTTGAGATATATAAAAATGGAGGTCAAACTTTTCAACTTTTAAATACTCACAAAGAATCTTGTAACCCGCCTTTTTAACAGTTTTCCTCAACTTATTTTAAGAGTTATATATATATATATGCAGAAGTGATAAACTTTTCAAAATCTTTAATTGTTTACGTAGTTACCTGGGCAAGACGCAATCGAGAGGTTCCCATCGCCATTTCAAGAAATCGTCATCGGGCCGTCCATTTTCCATGCACGCAAAGGCCTCGTCGACGTACGGACAGGACTTAGGCGCGTACAGAGGCGTCCGATCGGTCTCGTCTCTGATCCACCTCCCTTCGTATATGTTGCACTTCTTGTTCGGGGTAAATGGAGGGGGAGGCGAAAGAGAAAGAGACGGAGACGGAGAGGGAGACGGAGATGAGAACGGAGGCGGAGGGGATGGGACAGGAAAGGGAGGATCGGATGCGGGGAGGGAAATGGAGGAATGTGGAGAGGAGGTTTGTAGAGGAGAGAGCTCTGAGGGGATGTAACGAGAGGCAAAAAGGAAGAGTAAGGGGAGCGAGAGTAAAAGGAGGAGAGAAAGAGAGGAGCGGAGGGAGACGAAAGGAGGGGAAGGGAAGGAAACCATGGCCATGGTCATTGTCGTCTTTATTTAATCAGAGAGAGGAAGAGGAAGAGGAAGAGGAAGAGGAAGGTGATGGAGCGACAGGAAGGAAAGATGATGGCTGGCTGACCTGGCATTGCCAATTCCGTACGAGGGGTGCGGAAGCCCCGGGTTCTATGTGGCCGATGAATGTGATGCCTTACGTGTGGTGTGTTGCTGCGGTGTTTTTCGTGGAAAGAGGGAGTTTCGACGCTCATCGAAGAAATTTTAATTCGATGGATAAAATAATCGTTGAATATTTAAATTTGATATCTCGTATTATTATTAAAGTTTGGAAATAAAATTTTTATATGAATTTTGATATCATTGAATTGAAATTTGAGCCGATGAGTGTCAAAACTCCTCTGCTTTTGTTTTTCATATGTTACATAATTTCTTGAAAATAATGGAGGTTAATTTGACTTTGATTCTTTTTTTTTTTTGAATTTAATGTGTTGTATTGATTTTTTTGTATTAGTTTTTGAAAAAAGTTTGCTTTATTTACTCAGTTTCATCCCTATTTGTGGTGAAATATTTTATTTTGATCCCCCATGTTTGTAAAATGATAAATATCATTGAATTATTAATCATGTTATTCACAATAAGTATATTATTGACTTTCATTGAAAATATTTCTATATCCAACATCGTAAATTAGAACAAAAGAAAAAAGCTTTTCTTTGTATAAACAAAAAAAAAACATTCAACAAACACTATTATTACTTTTCTAAATAATGTCAGAATTACATTATTTATGTCATTTTCCAACGAGTTGAATTTCGAGTTTTGAGATCGATTCAATTCTCTTCATTAAATTCAGGCCTATTCAATTACGTTTCAACTTATTTTTATATTTGGCATTAAATATATATTTCTAACGTATCAAATATCCGTTGGTTTTGCTTTTGATTAGCATCTTGCCATCCTTTTTTATTTCTTCATTATTATGCGAGGTGAATATATATTTCTAACGTATCAAATGCTTAAACCAGGAACAAATTTCAAAACTTTTCAAGAGATGAAAAAGGTAGGAAACAGCATAGAGGTTTAATGAGCCAAATTAGCTAACTCCATAAACAGATCTAATCATAATTAAAGATATAATCTAATTCATAAAATATAATGAACTTGATATAAGGTGGATTCCTCACAACATATTTTTCCAAAAGATTGGGAATTTATAGGGAGTAAAATTAACGTGTTTTTAGAAGTATCCAATTTTTCGATTCTTTTAATTTAAAATCTATCGAATCGGATTTAAGCAATAAATTCAAGTTGCTCGATAAATTTTTTTTATTAAAATCTTCTATTTTTGGATTTTTTTTTTTAGTTTAACTATTTGTTTCATATTTTTGAAAAAGGCTTATTTTGTATTCAAAAACTCATTATTTAATTATTATTATTATTATTATAAATAGAAGTAGGATTTTATTATTTTAATCTGAATCGTCGGATTAAAACGAATGGTTCAGATTGGTTTTATTTAGAATTTAGGGGTTTTTTTTAAATGAATTTGATCCGTTCGTTTTAATCCAACAGTTCATATTAGAATAATGGAGCCCGATTTTCCTATTTAGAATAATAGATGAAATCATTCCCGCCTCAATATATGCACACGGAGCACTGATTTTAATTGTCATCGACATAAAAAATGCTCGGAGCTCGTGACTTGACCGTTCTAGCCTTCTCTTCAGAGATTTTTATGATAAATATTAGTAGATTCTAGAGGGCTCAATATGCAAAAATAACATTATATAATTTGTGAATTTATTTTGTCTAATTTGCACAATAGAATCATTTTCATTAATAAAATTACTGAATCTAGAAAACTTTTTTTTCTAAAAATGAAATAACTTTTCATAAAAAAAATGTTTGCATGATGCAATAATTTATAATCACTCGATTGGAAATTGATAATATTAATTGTAAGAGAAAGTATGATAAAATTTGAACTTTGTTCTCTTTTAGCATCATTAGGTTTGAAAGTATTTTTTTTTTCTGAGATAAAAATGATAATCATAATTACTCAACTTTAAATATTTACAAAATATTTACAATTCTGTTTCCTTTTTGTCGCAATCAGTGCCAGAAAATATTTTGAGCGGAAAAGAAGGCAGGAATCCTGCCGCTTAGTGTTAAATATAAATTTTTTTTTTTGCTATTCACTAGATTTTTATTTTGTATTTATAAAATAAATAATAATTATTATTATTATTTTTAGTTTTAAATATTTTATAATTTTATGTCTATTTTTTAAATATGTACGTTTGCGATGTACATTTAATATTGCTAAATTTGAAATTAGAAGATTTTAAAAGCAGGCGTTCGTAGAAAATATGAAAATATTGAAATTTTGGTTTATGTGTGTCTGAATGTAAGAATTTAAACGTAGTGTTTGAACGTAAAATCTAGATGCAGAAAATGCAAAATTTCTTATGTTCACATATTTTTTAAAAAAACATATGTTCAAAATCTTTAGTTTTCGTACTTAATAATATTGAATGTGTATTATGATGCTTATGTTTAAAAAATAGATATAGTATAGTCAAATATTTAAAATGAAAGATATTATTGTTATTCTTTATCAGGATTAAAATGAAAGATATTAATTCTCATGTTTGAAAAGCTACTTTTTACTGCTCAATCTAACTCTGAGAAGAGAAGGTTTAAATATCTTCATTTTTTGTGCCTCTATATTTTAGTTTACTAATAATAAAAATTTTGAAATTAAAATATTAAAGAATAAAACCATTAGATGTGATCTATATTATATTATCTTCATACACATAAAAAAATAATAATATATTGATTTTTATTTTATATGAATCAATAAGTTAAAAAATCAACGTTAAAAATTTATCCATATTAGTACATTTTTTGTAGGCTCTTGTTATCAAAAAAATAATATTGAAATATCATAATATTTTATACATACATAGAGTAAATAATATAAATCACATATACCGATTTTATTTAATATTTTAATTTTAAAATTAGATTTATTAGAAAATTTAAAAAAATAAAAGCACGATAAAAGCATTTGAACCCTCCTCCTCTAAAAATTAAATTGGTGTTATATGTTTTCCTTGCTACCAATAAATTCATTATAATTACTTTGTTCACAAAATTTATTAAAATAGATCATAAAAATTAAATTGGTGTGTTTGGGTCCAGCTGAGGTTTTCATAAAAATAATTTGTCTACCTTTTTCCCACAAAAAAATAATAACAATATCATGTTCTCAAATATTTGATAAGCACTTGAATTTAAATAATAAATTTAAACAAAAAGATAAATTTAAATATATACCTTGACACATGCAATTGAATTTTATTTATAATTTTTACATTTTCTTAAGACATAAAATATATATTGTTGTTATATGTCGTTAGTGGTGTTACTACAAATTAACAATAAATGCATCACATGAAACAAATATATTTAGTTGTTTAGATAAAGATGAAGGTTAAGTATTTTTATCTTTAAATATTCATAAAATATTATCTCTAACAGAATGTTGAACCACTGTCCCCATTCAAGTACCATAAATTTAATCACTAAATTAAAGAATGATTTTTAACTAATAACATGTATGTTACTTCAATTTTTTTTTTCTTTTTTACTTTTCTTCACAAACATGGCACTCAAAATAAAATCAGTTAATTAGCAAATAAATTGAGAGGTGTTATCTTGCAACATTATATTTTTTTTGTGAGTATAAATTCATAATTTTGTCATCACTTATATGATGAAGTCCCCCTTGAAAATAATTATGTGTACATATAAAATTTATCTAGTATGTCATGTAAAAAGAAGTTTGCTTCTTAAGAAATATATTATAAAAGATTCCTTTTCAAAGATAAAATTTATATAGGAACGCCAATCTAGAAAATATATTATCATTTTCTTATCTCATTATTTTTATTTTTTGATTAGAAATTTAATAAGATATTAAACAACACCTCTTTTTAATAGATTGCTGATGTTGGCTTTTATAAAAAACTTTAAAATTTCTTTAAAGGATTAATTAAATGGATCCCTCCTCTAATTAAATTGTCAAAGTGATCTAACTCTGATTATTTTTAATGTAAAATTAGTGGTTTATATGCACTACTTTTGAGGTAGTAATTAACTATGTGATTTTTTTCTACTTAAAATTTTATTCCCTTTTATGTTGAAAAAACTGCATTTGTTTATGTAAAAGTTATAATAAACCTACATCATAAAATTATAATTTTAAGACAATTCAAGCATAAATACTATTGTGTATGCAAGTATATAATTCTTTTTAATCTATAATAACACAATCTACAAAATGTCATTGAACTTTAATATATTTTTGGATGCTCAACTTTTATTTAAACCAATTTTAATCAATTGAGTTTTAACCTTTGTCTATATTGTATCACTACATCCATTTTTATATTCAAATTACATGCAAATTGTAAAAGAGAAACCTAGCAAATGTGATAATAGAGTTGATTTTTTTACGGAGAGATGAATGTTCAATTATTATAAGAGACATGTTAAAAAAAAAATGAAATGTCATTGTTAATGAATGACCTCATTTTAAAAAAAATGCAAATTATAAACTAAAATTTGAAATGATTAACTTGTAAACTTATTAGTCATAAGCTTCAAATGTAAAATAGATAACCACACATGGTATTAATTCATAAACAATCAAAATAAAAAATAAAAAATAACTCATATAATTACACAAACATAAAATGTCTAATGATAAGTTCATCATTTGCACTCGTTTTCAATTCATTATGGCACTTAAAAATTTAATGAAAATTAATCATTAAAAATTAGAACTAAAGAATAAAGAGGAAATCCCCAAAAAAAAAAACAAAAAAACAAAACGTAAAGAATGAAGTTGACAATGACAACGCATAAAGTCTGAGCAATAGCGTTGAACTTGTTCATTAATTAACGGGTTGGATAATTATTATTTTGATAATTTTAATAACGGATTTTTAAATAATTTCAATAAAAATTTTAAAATAAAAAAATATAAATATATTCTTTAATTTATAGATAGATTGTGTTTTAAATTTCATATAATATAAGTATTATTTAATATTTCGTCAAATATCATCAAAATTATGTGATATTTATAATTGTTCATATTTAACAGTCTCTGATGAAATATCAAATGATTCTTAAATTATATAAAATTTGAAATACAATCAATCTGCAAGTTAAAAAAATATATTTCTCATTTTTTTGTCATGTTTGAGAGTATCTAAAAAATATTTTATAATTATTTATAAAATAATTGTTAAAATAATAGTTATGAAAGATTCCTCATTCAGCTTTTTTTTTATATAAGATCTCATGATAATTTCAATATTTATTTTTCTTTAAATATTTCTTATGAAATTTAAACCGATATTTTCATAAAAAGACGAAATTTATTATCATTATTATTATGTTAGATGTGCGATTATGATCCCTAATTAACCTTAATTAAATGGTACTCCAAGAGCAACCAACTAGTATTGTCTTTTTCGTCACTCCAACTCAGTACCTGACATTCTCTTACCAAAATAAAAAAAAAGAAAGAAATGAGAAAAGCTCTCTCTCTCTCTGTCTCTCTCATTCTCTCATTCTCTCTCTAGAACCATGAGGAAGAGAGCTAGTTACCCTCCTCACATCTACTCTAACTCCATCACCTCCAATTTTTACCTACCAACTGATTCCAGGTACTAAGGTAGGTTAGATCAACTCACTGCATTAATTATTTCTGTTTTTTTAATTAATTAATTTAAATTATGATTACAGCGATTTTTTATGGTGATTTGGTTATAAGGACGTGGTATTCTTTAATCGATTAAGAGAGATTAATTAATATTAATATACACAGTAGTAGTAATTTTGACCAAATCGATATCGATTTAGTTAATACCTTGGTCGTCTCTTAGTTCGAGAAAGAGAGAGGGAGAGAGAGACAGAGAGACCTGATCTGAGGTTATCAGATCGAGATGGCCACCATTAAGGTATGACAAAAACAAGGAATTATTCGAGCAAATTGATAAAATTTCTCGGTATTTATGTAAAAGTTCGCATCTTTTCGCATTACTATGTTCTTTCTATGTTGGATGTGTTTCCCTTTCCTTTTTCCTTTCAATGAATTTTTGATCTACTCGGTTTAGTTTCTCTGTTGAAACCAAAGCTTTTCTGGAAAGTTTTCTTCTTTCTTTTGATATAATTAGAGATGTATTTTGATTGGCAGTAGTGTAAATATGCTACCCTGTATTGAGACAGTTTGTTTTATGTATGAAGGTGACATTTTTGTTTGCAAATGCTCTCTTTTTGCCTTTTATAGATTGGTCTGAATTTTTCAACTTTTTCATAACTGGTTTTTCTGGTTGCCATTAAAAAAAATATGAATGTTTTCTTTCCCTCTTTGTTTATTATTATTATATTATTTTGCCTGTGCGGAGAGACGCGCGGGGGGGGGGGGGGGTGTCATAGTGGAGATTACAATACCGGTGGCATATCAATTTTACAAATTTAATTGTGACTTAAGATCTAGTGAAAATTTAATGTGCCTTCAAACTTGGTGCAAATGGATTGAATGTGAATTATATGAGAATTGGTGAGTGCTAAAATGGTTATGTAACCTATTAGATTTTTTAGTACATAGCAGTTTATATCTGAATCTCCACTGTTTGTGAGGTTATTTCTGAAGTTCCAATGGTTTCGATCAACTTGTTTTGTAATAAAGAAACTATTGGCAATCTAGTTATAATAGTGCTACGGTATGAATTATTTGGGACTGGACCTTATAGTGCCGTGACTTTTATCCTTGTGCCCCAATAAAGAAGTAACAAGCAAAAAGTATCGCAAGAACACATCAACCATAGCTTGGCCATGCAGTACATACTGTTACATACAGGGACAAGTCCTGAACATGTTACATCTCTGGTACCATCTCGCATATACCACTCTATTCTAGTCTCATGGCATTGAAGAACCTTGTTCATCTTCATTATTGTAATAACTGTGGATACTAGATTGATATATATTTTTTTTTTTCAGCACACGTACTCATCCCTTGTAAAACAAAAATCACAAAGAATTACAACAGCTGTACATTCAAGACAGACAAAGGCAAATATGGCTGTTTCCATGCGGGACCTGGACCCGGCTTTTCAGGGAGCCGGCCAAAAGGCGTATCCTTTATTTTCTATTCTTGAGATTTTTCTATCATTATACATTAAATTTTGACTTTCATGTTATTGGATTTTCCATGATCAAAGATCGTTTAAATTTAATTTCTATAATTATTATGTAATCCTTAATAGCTGGTAAGTGGATTAGAAATATGGCGAATTGAAAATTCCCGACCAGTACTTGTGCCAAAATCTTCTCATGGAAAATTCTTCATGAGCGATGCATATATCATTCTTAAGGTAAACCCTGCATTTCCCACAAAGTTAAAGAAATTGAATGTTGAACCTCTTTAATCTGTGCATAACTATTGCTTACTGAAACTTTCATTATTCAAATAGACTACAGCCTTGAAGAATGGGTCTCTGCGGCATGATATTCACTATTGGCTCGGTAAAGATACTACTCAGGTCAGATCTTAAACCAAGGTTAAGAATTTGTATGCACTGACTGGTATTGTACCATAAATGGTGCATGCCAAAATGTTCAACTTGTTTAGTTTGTTTAGTTGAGTTAACTTGGTACAACTTGAGCACAAAATAGAAACAAGAATTACAAATCAATTGCCTGTTGTGGTAATCATCAGAGTTGTATTAAGTCTGAGCTTGATTCCACAATTTGATGAAACAATGTTATACTTAGATAACATACTTCCTTGTCTGTGTCACATGTATAATAATCAGTGGTGTGATAATGTCAGTTTCCAGTTGCAACTCATAAACATTTGCATAATGTAGGATTGATTTATGATAATAAATCTAAGCTAAGCCTGGATTTATAGTGAGGTCTTTGAGTTAAACAATCTAAACTGTTTCCTTCTTAATTTTCATATAGGAAGTGTCTGGGACCGCAGCTGTTATAACTGTAGAGCTAGATGCAGCACTAGGGGGCCGAGCAGTACAGTACAGGGAAGTGCAAGGAAATGAGTCTGAGAAATTTCTTTCTTATTTCAAGCCGTGTATTATTCCCCAGAAAGGCGGTGCAGCATCTGGTTCTAAGCATACCGAGATAAGTGAGCGAGACCATGTTACACGGTTGTTCGTTTGCAAAGGGAAACATGTAGTTCATGTCAAAGAGGTGAATGCATTTGCTTCATGAAGTTAGTTATGTACACCTGCAAAACAAGGAATACCTCTGTGTGTGTGTATTTGGGTGGGTGGGTGGGTACATTTTGTTTTGAGGTTTTAGGTTTTAGCATTTTAGGGGCACACTTGGACTCATGAAAATCTCTCAGTTTTATTTATGCATCAAAATTTAATTTTCTTTTCTGTCTGGGTAGGTCCCTTTTGCAAGATCATCCCTGAATCATGATGATATATTCATTCTAGACACCAAGTCTAAGATATTTCAGTTTAATGGCTCAAACACATCTATTCAAGAGCGGGCTAAAGCTCTTGAGGTGGTACAATACATCAAAGACACGTACCATAATGGCAAGTGCGAGGTTGCAGCTGTAGGTAAGTTCTTTCCTCCTAGCCAGAATTGTAAATTAATCAAAAGTTATCATCAGATATCTAATTTATAAATAAACGCAATTTAGTTATACAAATACATGCACCAGCATTATCTTTGAAATTTTTCTAGTCAATATTTATTCCAATATTGCCTGTACTTCAGATTTATGCATGCACATTTCCGACTCTGAATTGTGAAGCGGAAGTGTTGGGGTTGTTGCATGAGAGAACTTATGATGAAAATGTAACGATCAAAGCAATGAATTTATTTCATTGATTGTTGGTTTTAATAAGGGAAATGTTAGGTGGTATAATATCTTATACAATTTGCAAAACTCCATCCGTGAGTCATTAACAAATTGTTCTTTTTTTTTTGTTTTGGACTAAAATCAAATAAGAGGATGGGAAACTGATGGCAGATGCAGATGCTGGTGAGTTTTGGGGTTTTTTTGGAGGCTTTGCGCCTCTTCCCAGGAAAGCTGCTTCATCTGACGACAATGGGAAAATTGACAAGGTCTTATCCACCAAATTGCTCCGGTATACCAAACGCACACTCTTCCATCTTTCCATCTTTGGATAACCTTTTCCCTTGTGCACTTGTGCTAGTGTTCCCTAAGTTGAAATTCCGGTCAATATAAGGAGATAAAAAAATAGGAATCTTCTGCTTGGTTTGAATTCATGCAAACCAGAAGTTAGATAGTAGGTATGATAAAATGCCAACGTCTTCACAGCCAACAAACATGACTAGGTGATTATCTTCTGTTACTAAATCCGGCAGCTGTTTTATAATTATTCTCTCTCTTGTAGTGTAAATAAAGGACAGACTGTTCCTCTGGGTGGTGAAAACTTGATAAGAGATATGCTAGAAACTAGCAGGTGTTATTTGTTAGATTGTGGCTCTGAAATTTATGTTTGGATGGGAAGAGATACCTCACTGGAAGCTAGAAAAAGTGCCAGTGCAGCTGCGGAGGTAAATTATTTTTCATAGTTCTTGTTTAGTTTACTATTTGAGTCCTTGTGAGTTAGAGAAATTGCAATTCATTCCTAAATTAATGCAAGCCCTCAAGGGCATGCTTGACAGTGGGATAATGTGGAGGCATAAGAGGATAGCTTTTATTACCAATCTTGCAAGGGGGGAGAGTTATTCCTTTATCCATCTTCCAAACATAACCCAGTAATTAGCAAAGACTCAGTTGAACCCACCTAAGGTAACCGCAGTTGTAAGCACGCTACAAATCATTAATCGCTATGTGCTATCAAGCATCGTTACATAACCTTGTTTTTCCTTACACTTTTAACCTAAAATTGCCTCTATTTGTGGTCCTATACCGATCACCAAAAAGACTGAGATGCATCTAACAATTTTTTGAGATATTTGTAATTAAATCATTTTATGTGTAGGACTTGCTTCGTGAACCAGGCCGACTGAAAGCCAATGTGATACGGATTATAGAGGGATTTGAGACAGCTGTTTTCAAGTCAAAGTTTGATAGATGGCCTCAAGCTGCTGACGTGGCAGTTTCTGAGGAGGGTAGAGGGAAAGTTGCTGGTTTGTACTCAAACCCTCTATCTATACCATTACAATGTTGTACTATACAGTACCAGTTATCCAACTATGTGTTTAGCCCAGTTAACTCTTCTGGTGCATCTTCCATAAAACTATTAGACAGGTACCAGCTGTTTGGTATCTGCTTACTCTTTCTGATTTCAATGAAATCAGTTCTTTAAAAAAAAAAAAACTCTTCTGATGCATCAAGCATTAATTTAAACCTAATCAAGTCTCAATCTAACTCTCAGTTACCTCTATTTACCCTTAATTATGCAATTGCACCTCAATCAAGCCTCTTGACCCAATGCGACAGCAATCAAGTCTTACTTCGGAAACTATTCCTCAATACTGCAAGTAGAGCTTAAATAAAGTTTAGAAAAAGGCAAAGATGTAGCTATGTCATAACAATAAACTTACACTGGTTCATTTTGGTATTGCATCTAACCAAAATGAAACCGTAAACATGGTATTCTGCTATGAGTCAATACCTAATCATTACATTATCGGGCATCCTATTTGATTTATTAATATAAGAGTGTCTTTGTGCACATAGAAAAGCACACTTCTTTATTGATTCTTTTATCTTTGATAGCACTTTTAAGGAGGCAAGGATTAAATGTGAAAGGCCTCTTGAAGGCTACTCCTGTGAAAGAAGAACCTCAACCTTTTATTGATTGTACTGGAAACTTACAGGTGCTTCTCTATTTAATATTCATTTTTAATCCTTACTCCCTCTGCTGGGTTATAATTTGCATTTAAAACATTCGTAAATTGAAAATTATCTGAAATTTAACAATAGGTATGGAGAGTGAATGGAAAGCAGAAGTCACTTCTATCAGCAAATGACCAATTTAAATTTTACAGCGGGGATTGCTACATTTTCCAATATACATATTCCGGTGATGAAAAAGATGAGTATATAGTTGGTACATGGTTTGGCAAGAGAAGTACTGAGGTATATTTTTCTGTTTTTGTTAAAAAAGTTTCATATTATACCGCCAAGTTGTTTTCTATTTGCATGTGTAATTTTTGCAATCATATTAGACAATATAAAAAACACATAATTGAGCAATTTGGGAAATAATTACTGGAAATATATGAAGTCAAATCATTTATCATCTGAAAATCCATCAAATTGAACTGCTGTCTTTCCATTTTTCAGATGATTATAAGCCACCTAATGTATGTATTAAAACTATTTTCGGGGAGAAAAAAGTAGTTGGAGATCACAGGGCTTGTGACATAGAGGTTAAATTTATCTAACAGAACAAGAATCAATGACTTGCAGGAAGAGAGAAACGCAGCGATATCACTTGCCAACAAAATGTTAGAAGCTGTTAAATTCCAGGCTACTCAGGTCAGTAGAGCTAAAATGGAGAATGTATCAAATGTGATAGTTATAGTGTGGTCCATTTATCCAATAGGATATGTTACATTTTCAGGCACGTCTTTATGATGGGAAGGAGCCCATTCAATTCTTTGTCATCTTCCAAACCTTTATTGTTTATAAGGTATATATTTGTTTCGAATCTATTTTTAATTTTTCTTATCAGCAAATAGCAAGTAAATAATTCTTTTATGTTTTATATAGGGAGGCCTTAGTTCTGGGTACAGGAGCTTTATTTCTGAAAATGCCCCTGGCAATGAGACATATTCAGAAAATGGACTGGCACTATTTCGGGTTCAAGGCACAGGACCAGAGAATATGCAAGCTATTCAAGTTGACCCGGTACAACTCCTTTTCTGTTTTTCTATATTTCTTGTAGTAACAAGATGATGAAAAGGGTTCTTGCCTTGCATTGAGTAAATCACAACTACTGCATTTCATCAATCTTGTGATTAGCACAAAAGACAAAGAAAGGTCAAAAAATGCCAAAGAAATAAAAAACGGTACAATTTATTACATAAGTCGATTACTCAAAATTTACTTAATAAACAATAGTTATTGCCAGCGATCTCAACGAAACCCAACTTTGCTCAACTGATGCTCAGTATTGCAAAATGTTTATTCAAGCAAACTTTTAATTGAACATATGGATTCCCGACATGTTCCTGTCCTGAAAAGAGCAATATCAAATCTGATATTGCAATCCTCCAGTGCTGGCAGCCTCTGCCAAGTTCCGAGAAAAAAAAAATCCTCCAATGCAATATTTTCTTTTTTCCATTTTCTGTCTACCTTTTCTTTCTTACCCGTTGATGTGTTTATTTTATCAGGTGGCATCGTCTCTTAATTCGTCTTATTGTTACATATTACATAATGGCAACACAGTTTTTACATGGACGGGAAGTCTCACGACGACTGTGGACCAAGAGCTGGCAGAAAGGATGCTGGATCTTATAAAGGTCAGAAATAGAAAAGTACCATTTTTGTATAGTACTACTAAACTTTCTAAATTTTGGCTTCTGTTAGTTCTAGAATATGTTATCTATTGTCATTTTGGTCCCTACCATATCCAACCATTTTCACTGTAAACCCATTTGCTTCCTTTCCTTATATCTGTACATTATATTTTAGAGCGAGCAATGGGTTTAGAGAGATTAGAGAGAATTCAGTAAACAAATGCAAATTAAATCATACTTCTATTCAGTAGCCAATGCTAAAACTCTGGAACTGTAGACTGCTGGCAATAGATTTCTAAGTTCGATACACCTTTAGTTTACATAGTTATATGGAATATTTACACATATATATATATATAGCCCAATATACAATCAAGAGTACAAAGGGAAGGATCAGAGATAGAACAGTTTTGGTACTTACTGGGCGGGAAATCAGAATATCCGGGCCAAAAGCTCGTCAAGGAACCAGAAACTGATCCCCATCTTTTCTCCTCTTCTTTCTCTCAAGGTAAATATCAGATATATTTTACTTTCTGTTTGTTTCTTTTCAAATTCAGCCTCTACACTTCTATTCTTGTAATAAGTGTTATGTAAACTTCAAAGTTAGAAATTATTATGAATTTCTTTTATATTTCATTCTCTGACACATCTTTCTCTCTCTTCTTGCTGAAATAATTCACATAACATGAAGGCAAATTGAAGGTATGAAACCCTGAGGTGCATCTCTCTTTATTTTTGTCATCTATGTAACAAATTATGGAATCGTTACAATTTGCATTAATTGCAGGTCAATGAAATATTTAACTTCACACAAGACGATCTAATGACAGAAGATGCATTTATTTTGGATTGCCACTCGTATGTGTGTGTTTGGGTTGGTCAACAAGTTCATTCAGAGAGCCGCTCACAAGCCTTAAGCATCGGGGAGGTATTAATCTTTATCATCTCTTGATTTTTTGTCGCTTTTTACTGTTTATAGGATTAAAAAAAATTTGCATCCTGGATGCTGAAATGTTGAAAAATAAGAAAAGCATATGATTCATGGTAAGGGATTTTCATAAGTTACGCAATTTAATTGTGATGTTCTTAGGTGCAGCTTGTTCATGTGTTCCTTATGTTTGCTACTGGTTTTCCAAATTCTTTTACATTAGCAAATAATACCAACCTTAAAATTGTGCAAACCTCAAACAAGACTGAAATATTTTATAGTTCCAACTTGCAACTATCAGAGGTCTTACGTTTTTCCTGAATGTTGATTGTAATGTGCAGAATCCCATTGTTGGAGTCTGTGTTTTCTAAATTGTAAAATCAAAAGTTGTGAATATGATTCACTCTCGACTGCACTGTGCCCCCTGCTCCTAACCCAATCCTTTTTCTTTTATGCTTAACAGAAATTTATTGAAGATGATGTACTAATGGAGAACTTTTCACGAGAAACGCCAATTTTTGTTATCAATGAAGGGTGTGAACCTCCATTTTTTACTCGTTTTTTCACGTGGAACCCTGCAAAATTTGCGGTATGTAGATAACTATCAAACATGTTCATGTCTTTTTCATACCACTTCATAGGCTTTTCTCGGTTATTTACCAGTTACAATATTTTGCAACTAATGCAATTGCTTTTTATATGTGTATATAGAGGTATTTCACAGATGAAATGAGTTCTTATTTCTTTCCTGGCAGATGCATGGTAACTCGTTTCAGAGGAGGTTGGCTATTGTAAAAAATGGTGTAACACCAACATTAGATGTAAGTCAATATATCTAAGTACTAAAATGAGATAAAAGAAGTCCAAGAAACCATTTCAGCAATGCAAAATCAAAGGTCACATCTGTATGGTGCAAATTTTGAAAACTGACAATGGATTTTATTTGTGGCTTTAGCAAATGATGGTTATAATTAAAAATTGAAAAGTAGTAGTAGAAGAAATATACTTCTCTAGAATGATAAGAACCATTGTACCAAGCATGCTGGTAGGTAATCCTATTCATACCTTAAATCAGAAGAGATGCGCAGGGTGTACCAATCAATTTATACCTGGGTTGTTTTTGTCTTGCTTTACCTTTTAAAATGGCTCATAAATGTCTGATTTTGTGGAAAATTTTTGTGCAGAAATCTTGTAACCAATCAGTTTGTTTCTTTTCCTTACATATCAAAATTTAGCAGACATCCTGTAACCTTTCAGGGACGCATGGAGAATTGATAAATAGATCAAATCTATTGGTTTCGTATTATTAGTTCAATTTTATATTTTTATCTATGTATATTTTAAATGGAACTACCTGCACTGATCCTACATTTTCATCATCTTTTTGAAAAAGAATATGTGTTCAATAAAATGCACATGCTAGTATTCAGCCTTTTATGTTCATAATTATCCTGATGGATTGATCTAGCTTTACAACACTAGCGATTACTTAGGTAAATAAAAATTTCCCACCTTTTGTCCATCAGAAGCCAAAGAGGCGTACACAGACCACATCACATACTGGCCGCTCAAGTGTACCTGACAATGCCCAAGGCAGGTCTAGTAGGAGCATGTCTTTCAGCCCAGACCGGGTACGTGTCAGAGGTCGATCCCCAGCATTTAATGCACTAGCTGCAAATTTTGAGAAACCTGACCGCAACCTCTCAACGCCGCCCCCAGTCGTCAGAAAATTGCACCCAAGATCACTCTCACCTGACCCCTCAAAAGTGCAACCGCCTCCCAAATCAGCAGCAATTGCATCTCTATCTTCGTCCTTCGAGAAGCCTCCAGCACAAAACCTCATCCCGAGGGTGGTTAAAGGTAAATATATGTAGCACTTCATTGAGGAACAGCATGTCACATTTAGGTTGTAAATAACCATGTCATTATTGTATTAGGATAATTTTCCTGCTATTACTGGAGTAATTGTTTATAATTTCGTCCATTATCTAATCATCAGAAATGGGACATTTACTTACCAACATGGGAATTAAGTGAAAGCCAAATTAGCAGATTTCTAATGCACAAGCTTGGCTACTTCTGCAAGTACTCCCATATATATTTCTTTTTTGCAAAATCACCCAAAATATTTTTGCCAAATTGAAATTCTGTTGAGGTAAGCAAATAGTTTCTAATGTTGTATCCAACTATTAGATTAGTTACAAAGATATTTCATTGGGTTTATAGAAAAAAGGATCACATGCTGTATTTTTGCTCTCTTTAATTCTGGTATTGAAGGTGGCTCTTATTTCCAAATAGCCAAAATATATCTGATATTAATTGCAAACATGATTGTATGCCATAATTTGGTAACATGTTCAGATTAACCTGCAAAGGATCTGTTTTTGATGATCTAATTGAAGTATGAAACAAGCTTAATATCAAGCACCCTTTTCTCATTTATTTTCATTGATTTGACTTTCTTAAATTTTGTTGGTTGTGAAGTGAGTCCCAAGAGCCAACAAACCCGTGTGGATGCAAATAACAAAGCACAAAAAGGGTCCAACAACAATAGCAACGGGAAGGATAACCTTGCAAGAATGAGCAAGAGATTAGATGCATTAACAATACAAGAAGATGTCAAAGAAGGAGAGCCAGAGGATGAAGAAGGGCTCACTGTATACCCATACCACCGCCTCATAACAGCATCTACTGACCCGGCACCTGATATCGATGTCACCAAGAGAGAGGTACAACATCTCTCTACCCCCCCCCCCCCCTTCCCTTTCCCCACCGTCCCCCATGTAATGCCAATTTGGCCAAATAATAAACAACCCAACTGCTTTCTACGATATTGTACCCTTAGATGCACGGAGAAGCAGTGTAGCGGAAGAGAGTCTCACGTCCAATGGCTCATGTCCAAATTTTGAAATATAATTGCAAACAGGATATTGTGGTATTTTGTTGTGTCAAAAACTTGTGGCACCAGAACCCTCATATTTATTTGTATAAAATTGTACAATTAAGTTTAGAATAAATGCAGCTGGGATTGCTTGATCTACGATTTAGATTGGAAGGTAAGTGTAGTGTTCCTTCTTCTGTGTATGTGTGAGTGTGTGGGTGGATGATGCGGAGAAACAGTTGGTTGACATGGTTCTGTGTAGAATTTTTCATAATATTCTGAACCTGTCTAATGAGTTCATTTTCTGTAACAGCATTGAAGTTTAACCAAATTGGTACTGATAGTCTGGTACCAGCACTAAGGTAACTGAACCACCTTATTTGGACATTTAACTGTGACATGACATTTCTTTTACTGGTACCATTCAGACATACCTCTCTGCAGCTGAGTTCCGAGAGAAGTTCGGGATGACAAAAGAGGCTTTTGCAAAACTACCGAAATGGAAGCAAAACAGGCTAAAGATGGCCCTTCTGATGTTTTAACCAAGTTTTGCCCGTGAAAGCTAGGGAATAGTGGTATAGCCCTGGCAGGACTATGTAGAAGTCTGGTTCTGTGTCCTGATAGGTTATTGATGTGTCGGTCAAAGGGGACAGCATCAGTGCCTTTTTAGCTGCTTCTGCTCCCAATTTCATGCTTTCCATTGTTTTCAACTTCTTTATTTTTTCCCCTATTTTCCTTCTACAGTTGTGATTGGTTTGTTCCTATGGCATTTTCCTCTTTATGGATAGAGGAAGTTTGCTTCTGAGGTTTTACATTTTTTTTTTGCTTAATTAATGGTGAGGTGTTTTTCGTATAAAATAATGCATGCATTGTAATTTAGTTTGGAAATGCATGTATTTAGTCAAAGCAAAGAAAAGGTTTGTATAGAAAAAAAGGCTTGGCTTGTGCTCATTTTTCTTTTTCTCACTTTTTATCTTAGATTTCCTTGGCATATTACTATATTTGTGTGAGAGTAATTGAAGCTTGCTGAAAGGAGCTTTTTGTTTTTTTTTTTGTCAGGGCTGAAAAAAAGGCTTGTATAGGAACCTTTGCTTTCATTCAGAAAATTGAAACAGGAATTTCATAAGATGATTATCGAGTTAGCAAAAAAATAAAGATAATTTGAAGGTATTTAGATGCAAGAACTTGATGAATGATTATAATATTTATATGATGAGAATGTTAACTATTGTCTAGGAAATTTCATCCAATATATGATTAACTCTTTTTTTCGCTTTAAAAAATTATGTTAGATTCACTCTTTAAGTTTACATGGTTTTACTATTTTTCCAAGCAAAAAAAAGGATTAATCCTGTACTGTGCAAAATTTGGGTGAAATTTTCTAGGTGATCAAAATCATTATCTATTTGTATTTGAAGCATTAATAAAAGAAATTTTTAAAATTGAAGATCAAAATAAATTGATCAAGTAATGTATATAACTTTCTTCTACGCACATGAAAATTTTATGATATTTTAACTTTGTTTTGATTTACCTGGAAGCTCATCAAAATCTACCAATGTGAACAACATCAAAATTCCAATTTTTTAGTTGTTCCATCAAACATAAGAATGCTACGTTTTTTTAGAGATGATACTTTTATTTAACAAAGAAATAAAAGAAATTTTGAAGCGAGGTTGTAACTGGATAAGATTAAATGGGTTTAACGAGCAAAAACTAGAGGTGTTACTTAAATTGATTACTCAATTCCAGTCATAATATTAATCTCCTTTTTTAATTTCCATCAAACTACATCCAAAATGCACTTCAGCCCCTCACTTACAACCTCTTTTATCTTCCATCGTGAGCTCCAAATTCACATTTTAATGTAACCATATCACGTCATTACTCCAAATCACAACAAACGATTAAATGTCATCCAATTTTAAGTACTAGTGCAAATCCCTAACTAAAATTTTGAAACCTATATCTTCATCACTGTATCAACAGTTGTTTTTATCTTTTGTTGCTACAAAGACTAACATATTCTGACATTCTGACCATAAAATTAGAGTCCTTATAATTGACAAATAATAGATCGTCAAAACTCGAAAGAATTAAAACAAACGAGGTATGATTTTCTCCTCTTTGTTTCGAAGTTTTGGTGCGCTAATTAAAGAATTTTGCAGCTTAAATTTGAAAGGTGCAACCAAAACAAAACACCTTCCAATCGTGTTAGCTGCAATGCATATTTTGGCACCATGCAAAAGGTACATGAGTTATTACAATTAACAAAATACCCGTTCTTAGCGCCAAATTAATTAATGATTTTTTTCCTAATTTAATTTAAACATCCACAAAACAACAATTAATTATGTATTATGTTTCAATTTTTTTAAAAATCGTAAAAAAAATTCACAAATATAGAAAGGAGATCAAGATTGTTGTGTTGAAATTAGAAAATGTGACCAGATATTGTGGCGTGGAATTACAAGATGAAAATCCAAGCAATCTTCGTCTGATCAAGAAATTAATTTGGGCTCTATGCGGCAGACAAATCGCCATTAAATCTGACAATCGCTGTTGACTCTTATTTAGAGCCTGATAATTTTTGATTTTATGGAGAAAAAACTGAGTTGATATTTGTACGAAATAAAAGAAAACGATCTGATAAAATAAAATAAAAAAGATTAAATTGATAACAAACTCAATACCGTCCCAAATCAGCAATTTGAAAATTAAATAAGGTTTGATAGATCATCGAATATGCCAGGAATCTAAAAGCGATTTACTCGGAGGAAACCAAAACTCACGGATCTACAAATCAACCTCCGAAACGACTTCAAATCGAAACATATACGAATCTATCTACACAAATCTTCCAACAAAAAAAAGACAACATGAGAGTTGCAAACCTAAAACACAAAAAGGAGAACACTAAAGGCGAACGGAGAGGCGGCGCCATTGATAGAGAGAAAGAGAGAGAGAGGCGGCGCCATTGGGGATGAAGATCGCTAGGTTTATATAGGTGTGTTTGCGTTTGGTGGATCCATGCTCTTATTTCTAGATTTTAAGCACTCGATCCATTTACGGCCCAATGCGTGATTGCAAATTTCGTACTCCGTTTTTTTTTTTCGGCGGTCGCATTTTTTCACGATCAGCTAACAAAATCAGCCCATCGATGACTCCATAGTTTTTTTTCCTCGTAGAATTTTTGAGATAACAAAAAGTAGTTAGTATTTTCTAGTACAAGGTTTCGCCTATTGAGTTTGAAGGCGCCATTTAGTTAGCCGGAGGAATTTCGCAAGGACGAACTACCGGTTAGCTGTTGTTTGTCAAATTCTATTTCGGTCATTTGATCAAACCAAGGGCTGGAATGTTATCAGCTTAGTTCTCAAGCTCAAACCATTCTCTCTGAGTTATAAATAGACCTTCAGAGAAGGAAATTGAAAAGGAGAGATCTCTCCCATAAACTTAAGCTCTGTCAAAACCGAAACTCAATCCAAATTTCACAAAGAAAAACTCAATTAAGAAGAAGTTTAGATAATTAGATAAGGGACAGAATAGTCAAACCTTAAGTAATTAGTACTATATTTGACTAAGTTTATTGGGTTTATTATTTTTGTGTGGGATGGATAAAAAATGCTTCAAGAATCGATTTAAAAAAGGACGTAAATTTTAAGGACGCGATGCATTTTGGTAGGATAGGTTTGTGGAAAGTTTACATCTCTTTCCGAATTGGTGCAAAATCAATTAAGAAAAATGCATTTAGTTCACAACATTTTGAAAACGGATTGCATAGTTCCATTACGTGGCCAATGATGAGTGGATTCAGCAATATAAAAAAGAGCATAGAATTTTTTTTTTCTTGTTTATCCGGATTTTGTAAATGAATAATAACACTATTCTTGATTTTAAATGTTTAACGACTCTATATCTATTATCTTAACGCACACATTCATAACTATATCTAAATGCATGTGTTTATAGCTTTAAATCTGTTAAATATCTTCATTTTTACTTAAGTTTGGAACTGGATGTTTATGAATTTTTGTAGAAAACGTGTGAACACAAAAATTTTTGCATTTTTTGCGTCTAGACTCTGCGTTTAGACTCCGGCATTCAGACGCACAGAAGTAAAATTTTTGTGTTTACATGTTTTCTGTGAACACCTGCGTTCAGAATTTTTTAGTTCAAAATTTAACGATATTTAATGCATATTTGTGTGTCTACGTTTATAAAATAAGTATAAATTTGTCAAATATTTGATATTACGGATATTATTATTATTCATTTATAAAATAGGGATAGACAAAAGAAAAATTTAAGGAGTATATGCATTGAAAAAACACATAAAGACAAAATTCCAGATACTTGTAACATTATTTTGATTTAATGAATCGAGAAATAAAATGAGCAGTAGATCAAAATGTTGATATGAATTAATCAAACCATTTGTTCAAAACCGGTCGTTTAAGCAACCGTTATGATGTTTTAATAGCAACTAATTAAACAATAATTTACAGAGGTTGCAAATACCCTTCAATCAATTTCTATTTTCATCATTTTTTTTTCATCTGTTAAATGTATTTGTTGTTGAATATATTTTTGCGATAACATAGAAATATATTTTATTCTCAATTATGTAGCACATGCTTTCAAATAAAAATCCAAAATTAGATTTAAATAATCCGTTGACGTAAATTTCAATATACCCACGTGCTTTAATTAATTTTGAGGATTGTGTTTGTGTGTAATAGGAACTTGTGTGTTCATGAGAAATTTGTATAAAAAAATATCGTAATTATTCTCGCAGTATAACCGAATATTCATTCTTATATATTTTTATAAATCGTTCATATGCAATCTAATACGGGGCTAAAATTCTTCAAATTTTTTGGGACAATCTAAACCATACTATCTGACCTGAAAGTTTGTTAGTTTAGATCTGTCCGGAGAGTTCTCTTCAGACTTCACATTCTCTATAATACTATAGATAAAGTACATAAAATAGTTCTCTTCAGACTTCACATTCTCTATAATACTATAGATAAAGTACATAAAATCTAAATCATTCTGTACGAATTTTGATATTATCTATTTTATTAAATTTGTTTCGTGAAAAACATCAATAATTCGTATCAGTTAAACTACTCACTCCACACGTGAAATAATACAGAGAAATGTCCTTCTCACTCCACACATAAGAGTATAAGAGTAATGAGGTGAATCTGGGGATCTCTCTCGGCGATTCGAATCACTACCATCCAAAGAAGTATTTTTTTTTACATTTCAAGTTTTTAAACCGTTACACACGAACGACGGACAATTATTAGCTTTTAAAAAATAAAAAAAAATCTTACCGAACACATATCGATCTTCTCGAAATTGAAATCCTCTCCATTTCAAACGAACTGTCCAGCATCCAGTCTCGTTCTAAATAGAAGAAACGTGGAACACGTGTGCTATTCCGAGGTTTCTCCGGAAATCACGAAACGGAGAGAGCATTATTAAACTATTGTTATAGTTGTGTGGAGTTTGAAAGGGACGACGACGATGAGAGGTCAAATTTGAACAATTGGGAACATGGGCCCACAAGGTCTGCGTCGGATGTGGGCCCCACAAAGAAAAGGCAACTGGACAGTAGGCGAGGGAAGCGCACCTCGCAACGGCTCTCTGAAGGAAGAAGGGGAGCGCAGCCACGTGTCAGACATCGGTCAACGTAGATTTCGCTCGGTTGTATAGTTCTGACTGTGCTCGGTGCATAATGTGCAATGTACACCGGTATTGTTCAAAAGTTGTCTTCTGTGAAACATTGTTTTTTTTTTTTTACTTGTTGCAACCGAGGTTAGTTTTAATTTACCAAAAATGAACATAAATTTTTTCATACTTTTTTTCCGATAGTTTGGATATTCATTTGCTTAATTTCAATATAATAGAATTAGAGCAAAAAATAAATAATTTGCATGTATTGTGAGGGTTGATTATACGTTTCTAAAAGTCATAAGTGAACTTGTTTATTAAGGTATAATAATACTGAAACTCTTATTATAATAAAACTTTTATTATAATTAGAAGCTTTCAAAAGTAATGATTTGTATAAAAAATATCTGACTAATATTTACTTGAATATAGGGTAAATTATTATAAAGGTCACTCAATTTAGTTTCATATCATATGTTAATCAATAAATTGTATCTCAAAATACTAACAAATTAATAGCATCATTATGTGAACACTTTCTTTGTAAGTGAACCTTATAAACATCTTTAGTACTCACTTATAAAGCATCTTTAGATAATTAGTTGATAATATGCTTTGTGTTGACTGTACCAGTAAGTTTCAGATTTTAACTAACTTCAAAATTTAGAAAAAAAAAACTTGATTTTCTAATACTAGAGAATCTTTATTTTGTAATTATCTTCAGTTTTAATAAAACTGCTAGAGTATTTCATTTTTATTAAAACAAATACTCATTTATCAAAGTTGACAGAATGAAGTTAGAGCGACTTAATTAATTGACTATTGTAAAAATTTATATTCTCGTGTGGACCAGGTGTAAGAAAAGAAAGAAAGAGAGAGAGAAAGAGAGAATGCAAGGTGAATCGCATCGCAAGAAAAGAAAAGTAACCCCACTGAAAAACAACCGAAAGAGATCGAGAAAAAGAAAAGAAAAGAAAAACACCCGCATAAATAAATAAATAAGTAAAAGAGAGAGAGCGACTTAATTTATTAGATATATATACCTCAAAGTCTATCGGATTAATTGATTCCGAGAGAGAGAGAGAGAGCGCGCAACTGAGAGAGAGAGAGAGAGAGAGAGACAGAGAGAGGAGGAAAAGGCGAATTCTATTGAGAGAGAAGAGAGGAGAGGGAGAGAGCGAGCTGGCGAGGAGAGCGGAGGGAGAGAGGTGGAAGAGGAAGGTGATGGCATGGTGGCAAAAGCGGATTCTATTTCCAGTCAAGCGCGCATGGTTTAATCTCTCCTCTAGAGTCAGAGTCAGACCACGCACCGACGCTGCTGGTATGGTACCAGTACCTCCTCCTCCTCCTCCTCCTCCTCTCTCTCTCTCTCTCTCTGTTTCTTTCGCTTCACTTAATCATCCTAGGTTAATTAGCTACAAGTTATTTTTTCAAAATCAATCTTTCTTATTGGAGACAATTAAGGTCCTGATAGTTTTCTTTGCACACAACAAGAGCATATTTCCCTTCTTTTTAAGTCATGTATTAATCTGAAATATCCTTAATTAATTCTTTTCCCATGTATTTAATTGATACTATTTTGCACGTATTATATCTTTGGCAGGTTTAGTTATTTAATAGAGATGAAGAAAAATACAACTGTCCTGTGTTAGTATGGAGAAAATTTTTAGTGTCACTTGTTTTCAACTTTACCTTATGGCCAATTGAATAAATGCCACTTTTGGTAACATGACAACTTGATAAAGAAAATTCGTTAACTACTCTGGATTAGCCAATGGATTAGCTTAAAAAAAATATTTTTTTTTACAAACAAAGTTTGCACTTGCATGTTTTTTTTTCCAATTATATTTTTGGCCATACAAAATTCACCATAATACCACTGTAAAATATTTTTTTCTGAGTGTAGTTGTTTTTTCCCCTTGTATAGTATAACTTCATGTAGTACTTTATTTTGGCAATAAACAAACTGGTAATTGGTATGTTTTTTTAAAGAAAAAAACTGTTATCTTAATTATCGCTATGTTAATTTTTCAACGGACTATACCTTTTCTAATTGTCGGTAGCAAATTAAAAAGTTAATATGCTAGAAGTCATCTCAATAGCTGTAATTTGTTTCTCTTATCAGATGCACGCAATTAAACAGTTGCTTAGAGTATATGAACTTTTACAAATTTAATTGGGCAATCGGTCAATTTGTTTTCAAGTTTAGTTGGGTTAATACAATTTAAAATAAAATATAGAAGGATAGTTCATAAATGGTGCATGCAAGGGGTCAGTATTTTTTTTTTTTTTGTGCTTCAGAGAAGTGTAATTGGCCTTATGTTTGCTAGAAACAGAATATTTTAATTGGATTCTCAGATTTATCTTGTTGATATTAATATTTTTATTAAAAAGAAAATTTGACATTGATTTTTAAACCACTTAGAAAAATATGCAACTTCTTGATGTGGACCATAACAAAAACATTATTAGTAGTCATCAAACCTAAAGAAATAACTTCTTTTAGTAAACATGGTGTAATAGTAGAAGCACCTAAAAACAATATATATTCCTTGTCTTTCTTTTATTCCTTTCTTCAAAAGCCTCTGTTCCATCAGAGTCCATCCATTTTATATAAAATTAATTAAACTATTACTATTATCACTGATATTATCTGTTTTGATGCTTTTCTTATATGTTTGTATGGCATCAATACTGTAATTAATTAGACATCATTTATATGCTTTCCGTAAAGAAACGAATACAAATGAAAAAGCAGATCCTCACAATCTGTGGTCCTTGAGCTTCTAGAAATAAACAAATTCCATCACTAGTGTCCAGCCTTGTCACTTGTGGAATGTGGGCCCACCAATCTAACATTGTATGGATGCTAAATCGCTAATATTGGAGAAAGATATGGTCAATATATCTATATTAATTTCTCATATCCTTACTGTTTAGCTTCTTTTAAGCTGTATTGTTGCAATTGAAGGTTCTATTAATCGAGATTTAATATTGAGGTACATCGAACCGTTTAGATTGCACATGTCAATTTGGGTAGCTTGTTGATTTGTCTAGATCTGGTTGTCTGAACTTAAATACAGGCCTAGATCTATTTAGGATTCTGAAACAGTATTTACACAATTGGAAAGGAACTGTTAAAGCCTAGTTATACCTTGTTGTTTGGTAATCCAACATCTAAATTAGCTTTATTAGTTATTGTCTAATTTTTGTCAGAAGTTTTATACTTTCGATATTCTTAGAAGCAAAAATCGCAATATACATCTTTAGGATCATCTGAAATCTTCGAGTCGGAAGGAGGTAATTTCTATACTTATGGGAATAATTACTTTGATACAAAACCTTGAATATTTAATAATAAAATGCTGTACTACTGGGAAAAGGAAAAGGAATAAAATTGAAAATTTTGTATTATTCAAAGTGCAGATGGAGGAATCCTTAAGCTGCATGGCGATGTGCAAACTTGTGAGTACCAGGATGTGCAAGTGATGTGGGAGATTTTGCGAAGTGAAATGGAGCTGTCCGATAGTATTTCCAGGCAACAAAACCGCTCCTTTTGGAGGCGGCCATCCTGGCCCCACCGTCAGTCTAATACAGCCCAATGAAGCATCTGATACTAAAGAGAAGCATTCTCTCAGAGCCTGAAGTCACAAGAAAGAGTATATATATAATTTTATATAGTAGGCACCCTCTTACAGTGGTGGTGACTGGTGGCATCTATGAGACACAAACACTGTTTTTCTTCTTTTAGGTGTAATAAGTAATCACTGAACTTACTATTTATTATGACAAAATGATGTATGATTGATGCAATTTTATGCAAATCCTTGTGTATATATTCTAGATTTGCATAATTTGCACGATTCATCATGAATTAGTGGCTCATTGCTAGAACCATATTTTCTTATCATAGAGTATAGGAGAAGATACTTGAAAATAAAACAGGATCATTTATCTTGGTGTTATCTTTCTCATTTATCTTGCAATTTTATTTATTTCTTTAATGTGATTATGTGGTATCAACTAAATGATGTTTTTTTGTTAAATTCACTCCAAGTCATTAGAGGTGATTTGAGAGTTTAAATTTTCATCTCATACTCAAAAAAAAAAAAAAGAAGGGGGGTAATACCATGGGTGCCCCCCAAACTTTTGAATTACGACAAATTGGCCCCCGAACTTTTAGTTTGGATAAACACCTCCGAATTACTTAATTTGTGACAAATGATCCCCAATAGATTATTGTTATCTAATACTTCATTTTAAATTATGAAATGATCAAAATACTTTTGTGTGTGTATAGCATGATATTAAAATATTTGTGTTTTATGAAATTTTCATTTATAGAAAGTTAGCAACTATTTAAAAAAAATTATAGACACTTAATTAAATATTCACGATATATAATACGTCTCTTATTTTATTTTTAATTTGAAAATTTATATTCTTTAGTTTTATCATTGTAAAAAATATAGATTCATAAATAATTAAAATTGATAATTTTTTTAATTAATTATAAAAATAACTAATGTTATGAAATAAAAAAATTTATTAATTTAAAATTGACGTTCAAAATATTTATAAAATTTAAACATACATATGTTATAAATTTTAATTATTTATGTAATTATATATTTCTTATGAACATAAATAAAGTATATAAACCAAAACAAAAAATGAAATAATAAACATATTATGTATGTAAATATTTAATGGAGTATCTATATTTATATAAACAAAAAACATAAATATTTTAAATATATGTATATAAGGGTATTTTAAAAAGTTATAAAAAATGAAATATTTCAAATATCATGCTATATATATACACACACACACAAAGGTATATTGATCATTTCATAATTTAAAATAAAGTATTAGATAGTAATAATTTGCTGGGGGATCATTTGTCATAAATTAAGTAGTTCGAAGGGGTATTTGTCCAAATTAAAAGTTCGGTTTAATTTGTCACAACCGAAAAATTTGAGGGACATCATATCATTACCCCAAAAAGAAACTGCACACATTTTTGTTTAGCATAATTTAAACATCTCAGAAAGCGTCACTACTTGCTTCTAACACTAGGAAAAAAAAGAAAGAAGTCACAAAATGAAAAGAAACAAAAAGATGCATATTTTTTGTGTGAAGCACAATATTGGTTGGTCAGGTACCGAACTATACAGGTGAAATTCTGGTACGAGCCGTGCTCGTTTTTACAGGTTAGGATTAAGTTACTGAAACAAATAACACACCATAGGGTTCCTATTGCTCCGTGAGTCAATATCGCAATATTTATCAGAAACAAATTCAGCAAGAAAGAGACCAGTTGAAATAGACATTGCCTTTTTCCTTTTATTCATGTCTCAAATAGACATATCCCATCAGTACACTTCAGACCGACATATTATTATCCTAGAAGTTGAAATGTTACTGGTACATAAATCAGGTTATCCAGTCGCAACAAAAATTAAATTGAGAAAGAACCCCATTTCAGCTTTTGGTATTTACTGATTTATCAGTGGTAAAAAGGTAGCACCAATATTAGGCAAAATAGTAAATACCCACAAAATTGGAATAGCACTAAAATTGAACACATATGAAAAGGATTATAAATTGTTATGCGCAATTCCATTGAAATAAAATTTGGGAATACCTAATTTTATTTATTATGGTGGAATCCACATATGGTCTCAAAAATAAAGTTATATGATCAGGACAAACATGTCACAGTCCATCTTTCTTTATCTATACTAAAAATGAAATAATGAAGTCACAAAAAGCAGGAGACCTACATTAATAAATTCATTGAATGAGAAATAGATGCATCCACACGAAGACAGCATCTTAGTAGTGCTTTAGAGGCCATCATTATATCTTTTAAACCTCTTATTATTGCACGGTTTAATATGCTGATTATCTTTTTGGATTTGGATATACGACCAGAAAAAGTATTACATGGAAAGGAAAAGTTGTTTGGTAATTATCTCTGAAGAATATGAATATTTTTAGAGAAATTATTCTCACAAATTTTATTTGCATGTCACGAGTATCTATACTAAATAAATAAGTAATTATATTTATATTTTTAAGTGTTTATAGTTAGTATAGAAAATATTTATCAGTTTTTCATTTCTCAATGATATAAAAATTTTAATTTAAAAATTTTACTGCACAAATAAAAATAAAGTTTGCAAAACTTTTAATTCAAATAATATAAGATATAAACACTTTTATCACTAAATATAAATGTTTTTTTTTTAAAAAAAAATATAAATACATCTGAAGTGCAGTTATAACTCATTTATATTTTAATCTACGAAGAACACTGAATAGACACATAACAAAGGTAGTTTGAATTAGGTAAGCTACAAAGAAACTATTCTCCCAACTAAATTAAGCGCACTAATACTATGGCTTATCTTTTGCAGTGTTGGGTTTGGCAGAAATAGGACGGACACGGGTCGGGTTAAGTTTTTCGACCCGTTTAGCCTTATTATTCAGTAAAAGTGACGATTACCAGTAAGTCCAGTATCAGGTTATAAAATTGAATCAAGCAGTATCATTTTGGTAAAAATTGAACTGCTCCTGAGATAGTGTTCTTCAAATCTGAAAATTTTGTCGGGTGAGGTCTACTAAGTTGCGAATCGGGTCTAAAAACCTTCCAGTTCCTCCCAAAGTCCAATTAAACACCACCATTTCACATGTATTGTAAATTGGAAGAGATGGTTTCTAGTGAAGCTTTTCAAAGAAGCCCATTATTCGTCAAAGGCAAATATACCAGAATCATTGTTTTATCATCATAATTCAAGCGTTTAGCATTCATTTATATACTCATCCTGGGGCACATATTGGACCATTTGGCATTTCAAGCCCAGACATGGGCCACACCTTCCTTAAACTAAGACCTAAAGATAAAATAGATGCTTGGCTAAACCTCATAAAATATCTCTCATGATAGCTCAAAGACAGTGAAAAACAAACAAACAAACATTATTCCGTATTACCAAAGCATGATCCTGTTATGACTTATAACTTGCATTACACACAAGTTCACACGTTCTCCTCTTATCTTTCTCCAAAATACAACAAAAGCAATTCTATCTAAACATCAGAAAGTCTTTTTTATTATTATTCTAAAACAACTTGAAAACAAAGCCACCTAGTACCTTATTGCGTAAAGCGAAATGACAAAGGTGAACTCATTACTCCTCGAACGACTGGCTCAAAAGCTCCTCCAACTTCATTGGCCAATTGCCACTGAGTAACTGGGGATCCATTAGCACGGCTATCTGAAGATCCTGAAGAGTTATTGTGCGATGGATGCGACCCCATCCGTTAAGGTTGCTACCCCCACTAACTGCATCAGCAGAGCTGATGCCTGTATGTAGTATTCCGTTCACAATCTCGGTCCACTCCATTTGATTTGCCATGGACTCAGTATTGCCTTGCTCAGGACTGCCGATGAAAAAAATGGAACCAGTACCAGTATCAGTCCCAGCACCATGTCCAGAACATGCCAGATTCTCAGACATATCCATAACAGTACCGGCAGCAACACCACTTCCTATGCACCATTCCATTTGATTTGCCATGGATTCAGTAGTGCCTTGCTCAGGACTGCCAATGAAAAAAATGGAACCAGTACCAGTATCAGTCCCAGCACCATGTCCAGAACGTGCCAGATTCTCAGACATATCCATAACAGTACTGGTAGCAACATCACTTCCTATGCACCATTCCATTTGATTTGCCATGGATTCAGTATTGACTTGCTCAGGACTGCCGATGAAAAAAATGGAACCAGTATTAGTATCAGTACCAGCACCACGTCCAGGACATGCCAGATTCCCAGGCATATCCATATCAGTACTGGTAGCAGCACCAGTTCTTAAGCACCATTCCATTTGATTTCCCATGGATTCAGTATTGACTTTCTCAGGACTGCCGATGAAAAAAATGGAACCAGTACCAGTATCGGTACTAGCACCATGTCCAGCACGTGCCAGATTCTCAGGCATATCCTTACCAGTACTGGTAGCAGCAACATTTCCTATGCATGCCAGTTTGTCAGGTATATCCCTATCCATAGAGGCAGCAGCTCCACTTCCAGTTAATGTCAGATTACAGGCCATGTCCATGCCAACACTGGTATTAGCAGAACTTCCAGAAGATGTCAGGTTTGGGGCCCAAGGAGGAATCAATGAAAGTATAGGGCCCTGAGTCAAACTTGTGCTGGTTCTGGTACCAACAGCTACTCTAGCCAAACTCATTATGTGAGACCCACTTGCACTAGCATCGACAGGTGAGACAGGCACAATATCCGGGATTAGGTTCAAATCAATATGAACATCTGGGCTTAGGTTCAAATCAATTTCCATATTAGCTTTACTGCTCTCAGTGCCATCAGTACCACCGGAAGAGGGGTTCTGACTGTATGGCCCACTTATGGGGTCCTGGTTCAAATCAATACTAGTATTTCCAGTTACACCAGTACAAATAGAATTGGGCCCGCCAACAGTGGCAGGGTTGGGAAAGAATGATTCTCTTAGGGCATTCCTGTTCAGGCTGCTCATATTATCCAATTGCTCAAGCCATTGCTTATTCATTTGCATGGGAACTTCAGAATCTTGTCTTGTGACTTGGTAAGAACCAGACTGTACTAAATTTATGCATGGGCGAATAATCCGTTTTATATACTCTTCTAATCCGCTGTTTAAGACCACGGCAGCTTCTAAAGGAGCCCCATCCAATCCTTGTAATTTTGCAATAGAGTTGATTTGATTCACCAAACTTTCTGTATCAGGCAACTCACCACTACTGCTACAAATTCCCTTGCCAATATGAGAACCCCAACCATGGCTGCTACAGGCTTGGTTGCGGGGCCCAGCCATATTAGCATGGTAGGAGGGAATGCTGAGGGGGGTCTCGAGTCGTGCCTTTTTCACAAGGATGTGCACTGCTTCTTCAGAAGACTCCACAATGCCTTCATTCTACATTGTAAGAGAAAAAAAACCAGGATCATTGACTCATTGCTGTAATTTTCTGTCATTCAAGTAATTTATTAAATAAAAGATGATTTTCTAGCTAAAGTTAGAGAATTTTACTATTTGAGAAACAAAGATGAACAAATGAAAAAAAATGAAACAGGGGGAGAGAAAATAAAGAACAAGTGTTTGTCCTTTATTTCTTCAAAACTATATACCTCAAATCTATCTCTTTTCAAAGAAATTTCATCTTCTTCATCAATTTGCTGAGCAATCTTCTTGCCTTTATCCTACATTTTAAAAAGATGAAAAGTAGAGTCATCTATTTGTTTTTTTTCTAATTCTAATAAAATTAAAAATTAAATAAGTATTCATGAAGGCAATGTAGTTTGATTCCATGAAGGCAATTAGATTCTTTGAAAAGAAAATGCTAAATCCTATAAAATAAAGTAAAAGATACAAGAACAAGGAAATTTTGCACTATAATCTCCCAGTTTTTTATTATTAGATACCTCGATGCATGCCTTTGCTGTAAGAGTGTTATGTTCTTGTTCATTTAGTTAAGTAATGCTGTTGCTTTAATTCTATTTTATAATAGGAAAAAGGGGTCACAAAATTAACTTTCTGTTAGTCAAATAATTTCTGGACTTTTAGCATTCATTTCTTTTTCAACTAAAACTAGTGGTTTCTAATAAACAATTGGGGTCTAATGATCAAAATTGGAAAAAAGAAAATCGGGAAAGAGAATGAAGAGAAGTTTTGCAATTTGGTCCCTCTTCTTTATTATTACATACTTGAGCTAGGTCTTTACTATTGTATATACCCTGACAGTATTGTTAGTTTTCTTTATTCAATCAAGTCATAAATTGACAGTAATTTCTCTAAAATAGAATAAAAAACTCCTTCCAAATCCAAGAAAAATTAAAGAAGATGCATCTTTTATCAGCGGGGCTGAGTGATCTCTACCAACTGTTATATCAGATCAACCTGATGTGCTAGCAATTGAAGTTGACATGAAATCGTTTTAAAACCAAAGAAGCAATAATCTAAAAGAATTGAAGAAATTGAATAAAAAGTTAAGGGATCTCCTCCCCCAAATCAACACATACAAACCGGTACTGGTATACATTCAACAATGCACGATTTAAGCCATGAGAACAGATCAACCTGACCCGTCAGCAACTAAAAAGAAAAAGGAAAAACAGATCGCACCAAATTAAATATGAGAAGCCGCAACAACTATTGAGGTAGCATCTATCTGTACCTCGTTACAAGATGTGTTACAAATGGCCAGGATCCATGTCAGAGCAAATTCAGTGCCAAAAAAAAAAAGACAAAAGAAAAAGAAAAAAGAAAAAACAAGATGCTACTGTGCTTGTGTATAATAGATGAAAAACAGGCATAAAGAGAAATAATTTAACACTATTACTTACCATATTTGGTTCTCTTTCTATGGTTCATGAAGGGTGGCACAAGCACCTTGCTGGGACTGTAAAAAAACGCTCTAAGGGACAATGATCTGTTTTGACCCCTGCTGGGTGTATTAATAGCATGCCATGTTTAGTGCGGAGGGTTGACGAGCTACTCCTTGCATCAATGAAGTATGCCAGATGGCACTAGATGAATTCTTCCTTTGTGTTGTCTGGAGGTTCTGCCAGAAAAAAAAAAAAAAAAAGTTATAGAAGGCACAATGCAACAGTCTTGCAGGACAGTTAACATAATCTAAAAGGAAAATGATATGCGTCCACCATTACTATATGTTTCTACCATAAAAAAAATCAACCCCACCAAGTTTCTAATTTATTTAGTTCTTTTATTTTTGTATAAGAAGTGTATACTTTTCATTCTTTCTTTTTTCTTTTATCTCTGGCATAAGAAAATATTCTATTATATATAAAGAAGTGTATATTTTTCTTGCAGACAAAAAATATTGTTCCATTTTTTAAATTTATAATTTCCTATACAAACTATATTACAAGATGTTCATTTCTATTCTTGAATTTTTGTTTCTTTCTTTTTTTATTTTTTGACAGAGTAACCAATTTGGATGGCAGGTACATTTTATCTAGCAAATTCATTTTATAAAAAAATTCATTCATCCATATTACAAAGTTTACATGAATTATAAACTCTCTCTTTGGAATCTTCATGTCTCAATGCTTGCATTTTTCAAGTTTTCAGAATACAAACAAAGGAAAATTTTAATTGAAAAGTTTATATTTTGAGAAAAGGTGCAGCTCATGATGTACACAAATTGGGTGATGATAACCAAAACTCTCCTACAATAACTGAAAGTAGAGCAAAACCGCGAGAAAATATTAGATAACATTTACAAAGATTTGCTTTAACAAATTTGTCGTTTTCGGTTATTGAAGATTGCGGCCTTATCTGTGGGGCATTTGTGTTTCCCTTAGTTCTTGTGAGTACACACCCTCCCCTTCCCTCCTGCCATCAACCTCCCTCCATCCCTGTACCCCCACATCCCCCCCCCCCCCCCCAACCACAAATATGCATGCATGCATGCACACAAGTATAGTCAGGCATAACTGTGTGCCAGGAGAGTTGCACACAGACTAGGTCACGCGTACAAAATCTCTCATCCCCAAAGAGAGAGCGGCATGCACGCAGAGAGAAGATTTGTGTTGGCTTATTTTCTTTTATGTTTCTAGTGCATGTACTCCAGTCGGCGCTTACAATCTTAATTCTTCTGATCTGATTGAAGTGGCTTTCTTTCTATATCCTCCCTCAGGTATGGATTTATAGTCAAATAATAGAAAATTCTTATTTCTGTTTTACTTAAATCTACTGGAATTCTTGGATTCAAATTTCAGTTATTCAAATCAACTGAATTGTGAAATTATTTGATATTATCAGATTTTCTGGTTGCTGTTCTATCAGCCACACATGCTTATCACACAACTAGGTTTTCCATTCTGCTGTATTGATCAGGGTGGATACCAGTACAAAGGACTCTCCAACCAACCTGTTGTTGCCTGATACCAGGCTCCCATAAAAAGAATCTGAATTACAGTTTGGTACTTTACTAAAAATGTATTTGTATGATATTCAAGTGTACGACCAAAATCTTTGAAAGTATGAGCTGCTCATAGCAGTACAATGTAGTAAACAGAAGTACAGAATGGAAAAGAGAACTCACAGAAGAAATCCCAATCATATCAAGGAAGAGCACAGAAGCCCACTCTTTCCATTATTAACGTATGAAGAGAGAAACAGAATCCCTGTTTCATAACAGCATTCCAAAGTAAGTCCATAAGTTAGTCTTTACAAGCATGGTTTTCTCATTCCTTCAATGCAATCACATTAATTAATTAACACAAGGCAGCATTAAAGGACAAGTGGTGGAATCTAATTTTCTCTCTCAATAAAATAGGGATTATTTTGCAGACAATCGGAGAGAGGAGTGTTTTGCATCTCTTTTTTCCTTGATAATTTATGGGCCTTAATTCCAAGGCAATTTATAATTTGTGTACCTTAATTCCAGTGCCTCTGCTTGAATTATATATAAATCAGTTTCTTGCACAAAATCTGTACCTGCAATAAATAACAAAAATACATAAGTTTTCCGTCCAAAACAACAAATTAAAAAAAATAATCTACCTGATTAGCCATTTGTAGTATATGCATTGACATTTTGGCTTGAAAGATAGCATCCATGACAGTGGTAGCAACTTCTTTCAAGGACTGTACTTGGGCTGGCTTCTCTTTTTGTTAAGAAGTTAACACGATCAAATTCATGGGTACAGATCAACATAATTAAGTCATCAACAAACAAGAAAACAACAGTTGTAAGATAGAAATGACAATTCTTCCAAATAAAGCCCATAATGAATTACAGAAATTAGTTATAGTCTCTCAACATAACACAGAACGACTGAACCACGAAAGGAACCAAAATAATCTATCAAAAACACCAAATTTACAAGAAGAACCTTCTGAAACCTACAAACGACAAATATAACCCTATCAATTATCTATTTATACCAAGTTACACATTAGTTTACTCCCTGCAAAACTGCTTTTCCCTTCGGAGGCCTCTACTCCACGTACAACAAGATTACACATTTCCCTCTACCCCAAGAACTTCTCCAAGATCACAAAAAGTCCTTCCTCTTACTCTTATGATCTCCTCTTGTCATACTCGTCTCTTTTTTCAAACAATCTCATGTTCATTCTCTCAATCAGCTCAGGTGCATTTTCACCAAGTTGCCGTGGGTTGAGTTGCACGGCAAGTGTAAAATCCTCGAGCGTTATTGTTTTTTGGTCCATGTTGGATCGACTGACCGACCCAGTAAGGTTGGCAACTGAACTGATAAGCCGTGTAAGGTATACATCAAGACTCTTTTGCAACAATTCGGCACAATTGGTACCAACTGCTTCTAGCCCTTCTCTTTTTGCAATACATTCAATTCGATTTCTAATTGAATCCATATTAAACAATTCACCCAAACTACTACACGAAGGAGCGCCTATACTAGCACTGGAACTGAAACAGGTATATGACGGTAAGCGGGACCCACCAGCACTCGCCCGACAGAAGGGGATGCCAAGTGGAGCTTCAATTGGTTCCCTCTTAGAGCACAGAGTTTCATTTGGATCCTCCAATTCTTCTTTGTGATGCAAAAGTCCATTTTCCTTTATTGAACCGTCAACCAAGACTGAATTTGGGTTTGCATCAAAACCCACAAGCCCATTAGGCCCACTGAGAACCGAGTCTCTGGCCCTTCTCTCTCTACCACCAGTTCTAACCTTGCGAGGGGAAGGTGGAAGAATCCCACCATTGCACCAACTTGAGGGTATATTAGTACCCAAATTCTTTGCCGGGGTTTTGTCATGATGATTTTGCGGTGGAGGGGTTTTGGAGAGAAGGGAATTTTTCAAAATGGATCGAACAAAATTGTTGTGCAATTGGATATTCTCGTGCCCAAAAAGAGACAAGCATTGCTTGTTGAACTCTTGTTTACTTAGTTTTTTTGACAAAAACTGATTCAAGCATGTGAAATACCGGTTTGACCGGTCAGGGCCCAGCCTCTTCGAGATCCGTCCCTTGATCTCAGTAAGGTTGATTCTGACGTGCTGGCGTTGTGCAGCTGAGGAAGAAGGCATCTTTCAACTGGTTAAATTCATGTAATTTCACCAGAGAAGATCACAACTGGGCTGAAATTCCCAATTGGGAGAGATCCAAACAATTCTTCACAGCTGTATAATCACAACAAAAAGATACAAAAATCTAATGTCAAAGGTCACTCTTTTGGGCGGTAAAATCGTAAAAATTAGGCTGAAAATTAGGGAAAATGTACGAGAAAAAGGAGAATGAGCTGCAATTAGTAGTGGCTAAGTAAGATCAAAACCCTAACGGAAAATTTAAAATTTTCGCTAGATTCGAGTTGCTGGAGGGAGGGGATTGCTGGTCGAGCAGATTAATTCGGCGTTATTGAACAAACAGATTGCCTTTCAAATCGAAACGAACTAGATTTCGCTCAGAAGGACAGAGCAGAGAGGAGAGAGGTCCTGAGGGGAGGAGAGAGAAGCAAACAAACCTTCTAGAAGCTCGGAATAGTGCGAATGAATGAATACCAGAGAGAAACAGGAATCAGTCTCAACTCAGAGTCTCTCTCTCTCTCTCCCCTCCCCCCCTCTCTCCCTCTCTCTCTCTGTCTCACGTGATGCCGCGCGATTTGCCTCCTTGCTTCGCCTAGCTTCTCTCCTCTCTCTCTCTCCCTCTCTCTCTCTCTCACTTCTCCGTTTGCACCAGTTAGAATTGAGAATTGGTATCAGAATCGGAATCGGAATCGGAATTGAGCTTCTTCTTCTTCTTCTCTCTCTCTCTCTCTTCTCGATCACGGTGGAGCAAGAGCAAGGAGGGAGGATGTTTTTTCTATTTTTTTTTTCTTTCTCTCTTTTTTTTCTTATTTTCCCTCTTAATTTTCCTCTTTTCGTTTTTCCTGTTACCTATTCCCTTTTTGCGCTATTTACCCCGCCTACAACTATTTTGGGACTTCCTAATGGGAAATGATATATTCACAATTTTTTTAAGGTTTAATAACTTATGAAATGGTTATTAAATTTATGAAAATAAAATTATAGATGTATTTTATAATTTAGATAAGTCGTGTATAAATTTTCATGAAATTTAAAAAAATTATTTGGTCGTCAATCAAATGTCATTGAAATCAAACCATCTGTTTTTTTTTTAACTATTTGATAGATGATTTATCAATTTTAATATGCGATCTATCTGAATAATTATTTGATCAACTGTCGCAGTTGTAAAAAAAAAGTATTATTAATTTAACTAATTTATCCTTTTTTTTTAATATCATGCACTATTTCAGTATATATTTTTTGTCTCTTCTTTTTTTTTTGGTGCTTTCAAATTGGACAAATTTTATTTGTCCCTATCAAATTATTTGCAATCACAAGGTTTCATGATTTGTTAAATTTTCTGAAAAGTGTAATGTATGACTTAAATATGTTTTTAATTATTTCACCACAAGTAAAATGTCAGAGGCATAATAAACTTACTAGTTGGATCTTGAAATTATTTAGAATTAATAGAACAGTTTGGATATAGAAATTGAGACAGATACTAATCTAAAATAAATAGAGCTAATTAATTTTTAATTAAAAAAATAATGTACTCACATGATTTAAAATTAAGGAACTTCTAGATCTTTTTTTTTTAAAAAAACTTATTTTCCTATGTGTTTAATAAATGTTAAATTGAAGTTGGAACAAGCTTGCTAGTTAAAGTGAAACTCAACAACTCAAACAAGTTTGAATTTAAAAAGCAACAGAAACTTTTAGCTTTCTGTCATTCCTTTTTTCCTTTTTTTTTTATTTCTGTTCTCTTTCTATTTTTGACAATGCTCAAAACTTGATTACATGCCATGTAGTTCTTTCTAAATTGGGACATGCAAAACTCCACAAAACAAGAATGAATAATTTTTTTGCTAATGTAAGTGTATTATAATATAGAGAAATGTTCGGGAGATACCATCATCAATACCGACTTTGTTATTAGATTAAATGAGTTATTATTCACGTTAACGATTTTATTATGCAACTTATTTTGTACAGTATTTTATTATTCAACTCAAATAATACTAATATGAATAATAACTCACTTAAATTAAATAATATAAATATTATACAAATAAGTTGCGTAATAAAGCTGTTAATATGAATAATAATTCATTTAATTAAAAAAATAAAGTCAGTATCAATAACGATATCAACAATGATATTTATATATTAGCTCCCTATAATATAAATCATAATAGAAACTAGCACTTGGTGCAAATAGCAGTGTTTTTTTTAATAAAATTCTCAGATATAAGGCTTAAGCTAAATCTCATAAGAATGAAAATTATTTATTGCCATTTTGAGCCCCCAATCTTTATATATATATTTTGTCTTTTCCTTTGTAGAAATATGTATTAATCTCTCTCTCTCTTTATTCATCTTTCTCTTTTTTTATTTGAAAAGATGGAATAATGCCACTTTTTTTTTTTTTTACTTCAATACTCTCAAAAGAGCAAATTAACAATCTCCAACCAAACAACAAAATAAAGTTTGCAAAATGAACATAGTTCAAATCAACTAAATACAACGCCATGAGCAACATGAAGAGGCATATTGCATGTACTATATATACTACCCCCAAGCATATACATAGATCTCCTTCAAATATTTTTATTGTCCATATATACATACACTCAAGAGTCAAGAGTGGGGCCTCTTCCTCTTGCCTTTCATCTATGTATATACAAAAATATTTCACGTTCACTTCTTATTATCCATTCATCTATATATCTCTTATTTCTTATTTATTAACGTCAATTATGTATCTGTTAATTAAAAATATATTATTATTAACTAATAAATTGTAATCATTCAATGTACAAAATATATATAAATTTATTTACATTTTGTACATGAAATAATAAAACTTTATTAGTTAACAATAATATATTTTTTATTAACAGATATATAATTGACGTTAACAAATAAATGATGGACATATGAGTGGATAATAAGGAGGTGGATTCTTCTTAGTGCTCATGTATGTATGCATTATAACTCAATCTCAAAAGCTCCTCTTCCACTAACTTCACATCCTTTGTAGTAATATAAGTGGAGTGGATAAAATTTTGACCATTCGGCACGAATTTTAATGTTGATTGCTCTATTAAATTTACATCGTAAATAATATTCAATAATATGGATTGGTTAAACTACCCACTCTATGTGTGGAGTAGTACAGAAGAATCGGACTCTCTTTCAGTAGTACGTATGTCAAATTTTTGCTTAAATTGTTGTTAGAATTGTATTAGTATAAAAAAAATATGATAGAGATTATATTAAGCTTCAAGAGTCAAGACCTATCATTATGCTCTAGAAAAATATTTTACTATGTTTATTGAAGATTCAAATTAAATGTACTCGCTTTTTAAATTTTACTGATAAAGAAGCTGAAGCTGAAATACAATGCCATTAGCTATAATATATTTTTTTTCGAGGGGCTAACTGTAAGTTTGTGAGGTTAATTGCAGCTCATATTATTCCTATATCAACTTTTTGATATATGGAATAATTAAGAGAGAATGGAGGGGAGATTCGGTATAAACACATTGGAGTGTTGAAGTGTTAATATAATCACATTTGAATGTTGTATAAATATATTTAAATGTTAGTATAAATACTTTTATTTCATATATAAATATGAAATGAAGAGTGCGAGTCTTGAATATTTTGAACGTTTCATATCCGATTTATAGAATCTACACTCAAAATCTTGTGGGATGCAGGTTTGAGGAGCAGAATTGGTGTGCCATTATCACACTTCTTTGAAATCCAACATTATAAACATAATATATATTATCTGCATATTATGTCTATAAAAAATGATAAAGTTTCGTGCATTTCACTATAAATCAAATAATTTGAGATTTTAATAGTCCAAAATTAACAATCTTAGATATATCATTAGAAAAATATTTAAATTATATGAAATTTGATTGTTAAATTATCTATATGTACAATAAGTCATATCTATAAATTTATTTTCATTTTTTTTTAATTTCATTGTCAAGATTGTAAACATAACCATTGTCAAGTGATTCCTCCTTTATTTTAAAATTATCTCCATTATATTTAAGAAATTTTTTTTTTGGAGGTCTTTATAATGCATAAAGACTTGCTATAAACCATATTTTACAAATAAACAGAAGTAAATAATTTAAAGCATATTATTAGTAATATATATTATGATAACATTAAAGAAAATCATAAGTACATGATGAAACATCTTTCCTTAAACATTTTATTATAATTTATCTACATTAACGTAATCAAAATTTTATAGATCATAGTAATAACTAATAAGATACAATGTGATAACAAAATTAAATAACAACTCCAATTGAATTGTAATTTATATTTAAGTTGAAAACGCTATTCCATCAATGCAGCATTTGCAAGGAACAAATGTATTCGGATTGGATATAAAATGGTCATTTAAAAGGAATTTATTATTTTAGAATTCAAAAAGAAAGTAATAAAATGAAAAAAAAATATTGGCAGACGTCTATGATCCCATCGATGTATCCGAAAGCATTAATTTTCAAAATTATATATTTTACTCATAATTATTACAATATTAGTATTACATCTGATATTTATATAAGTATGGGATCATATGCATATTTGAATTAGATATATATAGATTAAAGGTTTAAAACCATACCATATATATTATAGTGTATGGTCAGAATAAGACTCGAATCAAACGTAAAAATATTAATTCTATAACTGTACTCATAGTTTAATTAGTTATATATATATATAGCAAAGTTATTTATGAACTATTTTTAATGATTTTTTAAAGATGATCATTTTGTTATTCAAATATTAATAATTTTCTATTATTTTTATGGTCATCTTTCAAAATTAATTAAAAATAGTTCAAAAAATCTAAAAATGGTAAATTTTGATATTCTACAAGATTTTGATATCAAGAATTTATTGAGCTACTTGGATCGACGTTTCGGACACGAGATTTTGAAATGTGATCCATAAACATTTCGAACCGAAATGCTTATAAAAGCATTCTAATTTTACTGTGTGTATTAAAACCATACTCTAACCAATTTAATTGGGTTCAAGTACACCCCAATTTTTTGGGACCCGGTAATCGTCAATCAACCAAAAATTACACATTTAGCATCTCAACTTTATCCAAAACATGCAAGAAAACCAGACTTTAAAAAATATATATATATTTAACGACATTAACAACGAAATGTCATTGATATAATTTTTGTAATTCCCACAAAGAAATGGAAACTGATCAATGAATTCATTTAAAAAAAAAAAACCAGAGGAGGCATCATTTAATAGTCCAACCACTTTTCACATGTCATTTAACGGGATGCATCTTTTGAAAATTTTAACGTTAAGGGGGTTAATAAACAACTAAATGGTATAACAACAAGTACGATTATTTTGTTAATGTAATAATGTTAGATTTTTAATTTTTCATATTCAAAATGTAGATATAAAGAGCTTAAAAAACACTAAATATCAAAATCTTATATAAAATAATATTTTATCATTTAAAAAAATTGCTTATTTTTTGGATTTTACAAAGATGATCCTAAAATAATAATAAAATAAAAAATATTTACATACGAAATAAGACCATCTTTCAAAAAAAAAGTTTCTAAAATTCTAAAAAGAATAGATTTTTATATTCTATAATTTTTTAATATATAAAATCTATTAAGCTACTTGCAACAACATTTTGATCATAAAAACTTGAATTTTACCGATGTGCTATGTTAGCACATCTCATATAATGTTTTCCAAAACCTTGAAGAAGACCAAAAAATTAAATTTAAAGCTTGCCCAAAACATTAATAAATTCTCAGAACAGAATAGTAACAGACCCAACCAAATCAACATATATAAGATCAATACATGAATTCCTGTTATTAAGTCTAGCGTACCATTAACATAAGTACACATATTTTCAACCATATTGCACCTCTATTGATTTTAACATTTCTTTTCCCGGGTGTGGGGAGTAGAGAGAGAGAGAGAGAGAGAAGCTCAGGAGAAACCATTTCTATCCACTCCGTTATGGATATATCAAAATTCAAGTACAAAGTAGAAAAACATGATATGACAATTCCGATTCAAGTACCAAGTTCATAAATAGGAAACAAAAACACAGCAACATTCACGGGTGAAAAAAATATTTGGTATCACACCATTCAAAAAACAAGGTGCCGTTATTACCATGTCCAAGTTTTGAGTTCTGCTTCCAAAAAAATCAGCAGAATAAAGTTCCAAAAAAGAAGAAAAGCAGCGCCCAAAAAAAGATGGAGAGAACCGCATTTCCAAATTAATGGAGTTCACTCAGATTCGACCATACCTGCAATCAAAAGAAATGTACAACAGCAATAGCAATATCAAAATCAACATTTTTTATTTTTCTGAAGTTGACTAAACTACCCTCAAATTGATGTCCATGGATAAAAGCAACTTCAACAACACAATATATCTTAACTGGTTCACATTGAAAATCAAAACCATATCTAGGTACTTTGCACTATTTGTCCTTGAGGTAATTTTGCAAATTAAAGCAACTATTTTGGGATTGTTGCAGATAATACTCATAACATTCTCATACTTGAAACTAATAGCCAACCTGCTTGTAATATTTCAGATTCCAATCGAAAGTTAAATAAGGATGTAATGAAAAACTGTATATCCATTAAATATTTAAATGCTCGCCCCCTGTATTACTATAAATAAGTCATTTTCCCTCTAAACACTAATTAAACTAAAAAAACAAACTATTGGAATTTATATCTAGTTTAACTAGTTACAAATAAACAGAAGGCTCGGTTAGTTCAGTCAATTTACTTGTTTACTCTAACCTTGGTTTAAGTTATTGAGTATTTATGTGCATAACACCTAACTGAAGGCTCGGTTAGTCCAGTCAATTTACTTATTTACTCAACCTTTAAACAATTGAGCATTTGTGTGCAGAATACCTAAGTTTGCTCTATGCTCACCAGAATCACTAAAATTTAATCTTTTCTTTTTTAATCAATCTTTTATCATAGAACTTGTAGCCAAACATAAAAGCAAAGAACGAAGGACAGACATAGTAGTTTGCCACAGATACTTTAATATGAGTTTGGATTGGTGCAAATTTTAAAGGGATTGACTTGAAACTGATGCACAATTTGTTATATTTTCTCAACTAAACAGGTCTCATTATGACTGAAAAAAATATTTTAACTAAGGTGAGATTGGATCAAAAAGTTCTATACTGAAGCAAAACAAGGCATTTTGATGCCTAATAAGAAGCCAGCAATCGTACTTCAGGAAGCTATTAAGGACTTTGCAGACGGACATTCACTTTATTGTGATGGAAACAAATTCTTCTAAATGTTGACAACTTTTTCCTAACCCTAGTATTTTTTTCCCCAACTGAAACAAAGTCAAGCCAAACAGAAAAAAGAGATCTCAGACTCGGGAGTTCATACGAACCAAGGAAATCATGAAGAGATTTGGTTGTGACAACTATATCATATAAGTGTGGATCAGTTGTGACAACAGTTGGTCATGTAAATGTAGGTGAATTGTGACTTGTGACAATATGCTGGCTGCCTGGATCATGAATACCCAGCAAAACGAGAAATATGCCAGGAAGATGGGTAGCACTTTGGGATCATGTTTAAGAAAAATTTTGGGTCATTGACACAAGTTTTGGTGTCCTATGATGATATACTCTTCCTACATGTGGGAGCATACCCAATATTTTTCTAGCTTTGCAGGGTATATGCTATGCTTTGAGGCCTCATCAGGGCACATACAAAACTGCTCCTATGTGTAACATCTCTAAAGTATCAGGTGCCGTTCAATGAGAGACAGAGCGAGAGAGAGAGAGTGATCCCACCCTGCCGTTAGCTTCCTTTCCTCTCTCAACTCTACCACATGTCTACTTCCTCCAGCTATTGCTCTTCTACTCTCTTCCACCATCGCCTCTCCTTTTCTTCAATGTCTCTCCCCCTTTTTGTTATCTTTGAAACCTAGACTGCCAGAAAAACCCTAAATTCAGTCACTCCTGACCATTTCTGCATCACCCAGCATCTGCCATCCATCTCTTCACTACCTCGCTACTGACCATCACCGCCTCTTCCCTCCTAACCCTGTCATGCCTAGACTTGCTCCCTCTTTTTAACCCAACCTCTCCTTACTGAGCTGCATCTCCACCTCTAAGGCCTCCACACTGAAATCCCAGGCAGGAGGTTGCCAGCATCCCCCACACCATCAGCCAAAACAAAGTACAGAATACATATAATAATAAAACTAAAAAAAAACGAAGAAAAGAAAAAAAATGATGTTGATGAGGATGTCAGATGGTTGTTTGTGTTGCCGTGTATGTTGTGTTATGATTGTTGTCATTGTTGTCATTGCAGGTGATGGAGACTTATCAAGCAGCAATTACCGAGCAATGACGAGTTGAAATTACTGCTAGATTTATGACTTCATGCTCTTCATGTGCCACTAGATAGATCTCTTGATTTCAGTGTCATGATTGTTGTTGGATATTTCAATAGATTTCTTTATGCATTCATGTTGTTTGTTATGTGTGGTGCTTGATGTATTGATGTTTTAATTGTAATACAAATTTTATGCTTGCAGCCATTGCCAAGGGTTTCCAAGAATTGAGAGAGAGAGAGAGAGAGAGAGAGAGGGAGGGAGGGAGGGAGGGAGGGAGGGAGGGAGGGAGGCGGAAAGATACGATCGCCTTGGCAGCCATTGCCAAGATTTCAAAAGAGAGAGATATTGCATCATACCTGTACAGGATAGCAGAGTTACCAAATGAGAAGGAAGGTCAACTGCTGCTGCTACTTGTGGCCTCAACTGACATCTGGACAACCTTTGCTGGGTCGAGCTGGCCGCTGCAGTAACTGGACGGGACAGCAGACATCTCTTGCCGTCCAGTCCATTCTTCTCCTGGCTTCAGAGTTATTGGTTTCTCCACTGCTGCAGCCCCCACACACAGCATATGCTTGTACTCTTCGTCTCCCAGATCTGGTATTGCCTTTGCCTTCTTGTCCCATGGGTTCCACACCACTGTGATTTAGATCGATAATGAAATAACTTATTTATTTTTTGTCATTTTACTTTTGGAGAGAGACATTATGACCAAAAAGAAAACTGACGACAGGTATTGTGAATTTCAAGATTGTTGCCTCAAACTTTTTGTTTTTCTTACTAAAATCTTTAAAAAAATATTTATTATTGAATATTTATCCAGTTTGGGTACATTTAATTCTGTGATCTGTGATCTCTTTTGAGCGAGCAAGCACGAACAGGAGGAGGGAGTGGTTTCAGAATAGATCTGTGAATATTTAGGAATTATCATGTCAGATTATGGACTAGTTTTGTAGCCACTTGCTCATTCAATGTTCATGGATCTATTGTTAATGTACCTTACTCTTACAGTATCAGGCATGCCCTGAAATATCTGTGATCAAGGTTTAATTAACAAAACCATGATAGATGAAAGATTCGTACAAAAAGTGTTGACTAAACTGTCTGTACAAGTGTATGTGGGTGTTTGTGTTTTAGAGTGAGAAAGAGGTACCAATATCTGGAAGACCATCTTTGGCTAACACAAAGGTTCTTTTCTTTTCATGGTCAATGATTGCTATCTTCGGAGGTGCACCAAGATATACCTTATCCACCTTATTCAACCAAAAATAAAGAATGAAATTATTATTACTGGTGCTTTAGAAGTACTTCATTCTATTATTGTGAAACTAGATGAGGTAAATCATTGACTTAAAACCTTTACATACCTCAGATTCAAATACAATGGCATCCCCTTGTTCAGTAAAGCGATAATCTCTTCCCTTCAGAAAGTCTAGGTAATCTAATGTCTCAAGTCCTTCTACCCGCACTTCACTGCAAATTTTAAATCACCAATGGATCCACAAAATTTAATCCCCATTTTCCTTACATTATGAAAAAGTATCTCTTTTATGATACAAGATGATTTTATGTTTCCTCAAAAGCAAGGAAACTTTGCAACCTTCACAGAAGCAACAACTTGTCTTTAGAGTTTTTAGGCCCAATTTGGTTTCACAATAAGCAACAACTTTTTAGAGTTTTTGGGCCTAACAATGCAAGGTATAAATAACGTCAGCATCAAGTATAAACACTTTTTCAAGAAAAGTATAAACATATATGGATACAGGTGAAAAGTGCAATTATCACTTCTCTACAATAAGCCTGTCATTCTAGTTAGGAATAATCCTACAAGGTAAACTTATCGTTTTCTTTTCTTTTTTTAATGTATACCAAAATCCAATGAGATAAATAAGTCAAACTAATAATTCATTACTTCTCCTGGCAACAGCAACCTATAGGCCAATTTTTCACTTTCATTACAATCAAATATCTCCAACTTTCTTTTATAAAGAAAAATGCTTATTTTTTAGTTGAAAACCACAGAAAAATCTGAAAAGAACAAATTAAAAACTTGTGATCAAGTCCAAGGTGGGCCCCATGCCTCACCCTACAGCAGGGTGGATTTCTTTCCTATGAGAGATGAATTATAACACAATTTTTGTTTGTCTTTTCTAGTAATCCTAAGGAAAAGAAATCACAAACCTGATATCAGATACGCGAAAGTAGGTAAGATATGCAAATGAAAACGATATTGATTTCCCGTCAGTGCTAGTATTTCTTACACGGGAAGTTAGGATCAAGTCACCTCCAGGTGAGAGAGCTATCCTTAACCTACATTCACAACTGTAGACACAAAGAATCAACTATTACTCTATCAGATGGAGGAAAAAAAACACAAGCAGTTAAAAAAAAACTAATAAACATATGCCGCCTTTTTTAAAATGCTACCTCTATTGCTACAAACGATCAACCAGTCAACACGGGCCAAATTGTGCAGGACAAAACAGGCAAAGAAAATAATATAGATAAGCCGTCCCTTGCTATAATGATATGGAAAGATCATGAGAAGAAAGAAACCTGTTCCAATTCTTCAGTTCTTCCCCAGAAGGCTTCAAAATTAGGTCAACAAAACTCTTGTTTGCAGTTTTGGTTGGAAAAGCAGGGGGATTTTCCTCAATTTCCCATAAATTGGTCCTTGCAAATCCCTGTTGTTCCGATACCCCATGAATTCCAACCTAGATTTTCCACAAAAAAAGGACTACTTGTAAGTTCGTTTGTGTGTGTGCATGATCACGAGATATCGTTGTGTGTGTGTGTGAGAGAGAGAGAGAGAAGAGTGAAGATTTATAACAACAAAAGCTTACTTGAGGAAAACAAATTTGTATACCACCTCGAATTGGTTTTGGTGGTTTGAAAGCAGCCTTGATTCAAAGAGAGAAAGAAACAAACATTAAGTATTAGAGCACATTAAGTATATAGATTTTTGTTGGCCATGCGCCAATTAACCTTTCGAAAAAAAGAAGCAAGTATATTAGCATGTTCACACTAAAAGGGATGATATCCCTTACAATGGAACTATTTGACATTTTTACATTATTTCCCAAATCAATCTAACAACTATAAGAAAACCAAAAAAAAAGTTCATGGATGTGTCTTGGATGTTAAGATAGCCTACCTAGACAGTTTATTATAACAGTAGCATTTGATATTATATCTTGTTATATTCATGCAATTTGAAGTAGTAAAACCATTCATAGTGGTAAAACAAGCACCAAACCTCATAAATTTTTTTATGCATGGTACACGTTCTGTATAGATCATGCCAAAAATGATTGTTTGGGCTTTGATTTTATTTGCAACAATTGTCAAAACAGATAATCATCAATAGATAACTTACAAAAACTACATTAACAAAACAACGAAGATTTAACATCAAAATTATATATTGTACAGAAAACTTACCTTACTGCTGACAAAAAGTAACTCTTCTGAGAGACTTTTCCAGGAGATTACTTGGCCTCCATAAAGATAAATCTGTCATTTGCAACACCGAAAATCCATAATAAATAAGAGCCATTTAGAAATTATTTATAATAATAATATCACATAACTAATAGGACGTGCATGTGGATGTGTGTTTTTGGGTAATTAGACCATCTTATTAATCTAAACAATAATGACAAATACACCGTTTAACAGAAATTACAGATTTATTGTCTGAACTCTCACCACATTAGTTTCCAAATTTTAGCATTCTTTGAGAGTTTTGTATAAAAGATCTCAACGGAGAATGCATATGACAAGAACCGATACAAAGTTGCAATATAGTAATCAAGTTTCATTATTACGGGTGGATGACAGATGTTTCATATATGTAATTCAATTCAAAGGAACAAATAGCTATATCTAATACAATGTGTGTTTATCAGTCTGAATTTATGTGATTTCTTGACTAAAATTTCTATTAATTGATGTCGACTAACTGCAATTTATTTATACTAGAGAATGGAAATTGCACATTTACCATCCCAAATCCCAATTCTTAACACTCCCATTCTCCTGTATCCACTACACTGCAGTGCTTCTCACACTTGGGCTCTTAAAGTAAACCGCAAATGAAAAACCCAACACCTAGTTGCATTAATTTTAGATATCCAATGACAAATTCCACCCATTTGCACCAGCTTGAATTTGTTGCTACCATAAATACTCAAAAGAAAAAAATGCATGCTTGCTTTTTGGTACTGTTCAACAAATGGAGAAATAATGAAGAAAGACAAAAGGACAACTACATTGGCAAAAACAAAATATTTTATTGCTAAGGAAGACAATGGTCAGCTAATAAATATGGTCAACATCATATATCTATGTGGATCAGCATGAGACCAAGCCAATCCAGCTAGGCAAACCACATGCATGGTCCCCACCTTTCTTTCTTCTTTCTCTATTTAGTTTCTTTATTTTGTTCTGAGGAAAATGAAAAACCCATGACTAAGCCATGAACTTTTGACCAGCTTCATGGTGGGAAGGTGGAAACCCATTACTAAGTCATGACCATGTATTACTGCATTATGAAAATAATTATTTTTTACTGCATACAAATATGTAAGACAGATTGACAATTTATTTTTTTTATTTCAACAGAAAAAAAAAATTGCAGAAACCATGACTGTCCTTTTTGCAGCATCAAAAGATTATATAATGAACTTTAAAATGAAGTAAAATATAATGACTGTGATGAAACAAAATGTGCACAAAGTAGAAGATCCAAAAGCAAGTTAAAATTATCTGAAATCTGCCAAAAAGAAAATTTGGACTATAACTGCCCTTTTTGCAGCATCAAAAGATTATATAATAAACTTCAAAATAAAGTAAAATATAATGACTGAGATGAAACAAATGTGCAAAAAGTCGAAGACCTAAAAATAGTTAAAATTATCAGATATCTACCAAAAAGAAATATTTGGACAATAAACTAGAGATAAAATATTTCCTTTTATCTCAGTTAAATTGAAACCAACACACATAAATGTTCAGAAATGGAAAGAAATAAATCTCAAAAGTGTAGATCAGTGGTATTAGATTAGACACACACCAACAAACAAATCCTTACTGGTTCATGATTCTGGCAATAGACAGTCTTTCTCTTTCGGTAAATACAGAATGCTCAGTAAACACATATCCAACAATAAAGAAACTTTAACTCAACTGATTGCTTTCAATTATTGAAGAATCAGAAGACAAAGACATCTGATCAAGCATTACCTAACGCTCAAGACATTTTTAGAACATAAATGGAAGCATCCCTCCTTGCCAGATCAATTAGTGAGAAACCAGTAACAGATATCTCCAGTTCCCTGACACAAGGGGAGTTTGCTAGAACTATGCTTTCTTTTCACAATTTAGATTCAACTAACATTCCTAAATTATAAAATTCAAGCGAGATGAGACACAATTCAGACCTCGATAGAAACACCTCTAATCTCGCGCAGCAAGACCTTCTCCAGTCCGTTGGATGCCTTGAATCGCTCTATCGACGGCTTTCCTTCTTCCATGGAAACGCCAATCCCATAACCAAATCTATCTCAAAGTTTTTGAGTATTGCCCCTCGAATTTATAGACAAAGCGCAGCTATTAGTGAGAGAAAAGGAGAAGCGAAGAGAAGAGAAGAGATCCTCTCCAAAAGGAGGGAAAGGGGCAAGCGAGAAGAGAACCGAAAGAGAGACCCTTCCGACGAAGCATCCGGGTCTTTAATGAATGAAAATGAATTGGGAGAGATCTCTCCAGTTTGTTCACGACTGGAGGTGTCCATTTTACATCATGCATCCACGTCAACAGATGATTTAATTTCAATGTCACAGGGCCAAGGACCCAAGGTCATTCTCGGCTTGAACTTATTGTCTCAATGAATAAGTAGAGTAAGATTGAACCAAGTTTTTTTTTTTTTATCAAGGAGAGAATTACTTGACAATTATTAATTTGAAAACTTTGAAAATAAATTTTTAAATAATTTTGAAATAATTTAAAAAATAGAAAAGAATTATTAATAAATATTTTTAACTCGTAGATTAATTGTGTTTTAATATTTATATAATTTAAAGATCATTTGATATTTTATATAAAATCATTGAATTTAGACTGTTACAAATATTATGTAATTTTGATTATTTTTTATAAGATATCAAATGAAATTCAAATTGCATGAAATTTAAATCACAATTTTTAACTAAAGGAAAGTATCAATTGTCCAATTTTGATCAGAGGCGAAGTTTGAAAGAACTGATAAGACTGCACCCTCTTATGATAAATTTGACACTCTTATATAGGTCATGATATATTTTATCTCTCTACGAATAGACATAAGTTTAATTCTCGAAAAGACATTTGAAAAAAAAATATCGGACTAATGAAAACCTTTATATCAAAAAAAAAAACAAATAATAACAATCTCATCACACTAATGAACTGTTGTACTGTTTCTGTACTGTAATTATGATCTCCAGTGCCAGGTCCAGGAGGTCAGGAATGTCATCAACTTATAATATGTTTAAGATGAGGCTCTTAAACATACTCGAGCCGACCTACTTCTAATGGGCCGAACATCCTGCAGTATTTCTGGGCTGTTAGAATACTTTAATTAGTCCCAGGCTCAATTTTCTTTTTGTGGCCTGAAGAATATGCTGGTAAACTGTTAAATCATTTAATGTACCTTTGTTTTTGTTTTTGTTTTTTTTTTTTTACTTGGGTCTACTTAGTTTGAGCCCATCATATTATTGCATATTTACAGATCCTTTCGTTTCCTTTTCACGAGCAAAACTGTGTAAAGAGTCTGACAGAAAGTTTGGTGCATGTTATACAGAAAATTTTAAGGTAATTCAGTATAAGACTGTGATATTTAGATAACTAGATTAGAAGATAAAAATAATCATGCAAATATTTACACTGGGGGAAAAAAACTACATATTGTTTGCATGGCTTTATTTTAATAATAATTAGAACAGTCCCTTTCTGGACACCTTGTAGCACTACTACAAATATACAATACTACACGTGCCACATTGGATGTCTGATCTTTTTGCTTCATCTTTTCTTTTACCAGGACAGGAAGAGAAATTAACGCTCAAAGGAGAGGAGAGGTAAGTTCACCGGGTGAACAGCAGAATAACTAACTGGATCTACTGCTAAAAGCATACTTCAATTCCTGATCTTACGCTGCGTCGTACTTTACTGTACAACGTACAGACGGATGAATTATAATGAGAGTTTTTTTTTTCGAGATTTATTTTATACGAATATCGATGCGATCAGACAGACAATATGGATTGATTTTTATGCCGGCGATTTTTTTCGAAATTACACAATCTGAAACAAAATTGCTGAAATTACGAAATAAGAAAAACCGTTTTCTCAATAATTTTACCAAATGGTGGCCGGATTTTCAGAAACCGGTCAAGTTGATCTGTCGATCGAATTCTAAGAAAATAGTTTTTCTTATTTTATAATTTCAATAATTTTATTTCAGTTTTTGTAATTAAAATTTTTTTTACATAAAATTTAATTGGCAACATGTATAATATACTACAACAGAGATATAATGCAGATGAATAGCGGAGAATCAGAGAAACTGTTGCGTTTTTTTTATTATTATTTTTATGAAGGACCGTAGCCATAGGCAAAAGAAACCTTTTTTCTGTGTAGATAGTAGTACAGACGTCGCTATCAAGCTTTCTGACAAAGATTACATGCAAAAAAGCCAACAGAGAAATCGCACCAATTATCTCTTCCTCTTAAGTCTTAACAAAAACGAAATTCCAATCCTCTTGATTCTCCCGCTTAATTAATTAATTGCTTAATTATTTTGTAAAGTGTTATCATCCCTTCTTTCTTTCCTTCATTTCCTTCCTCTTTTGTGTAAGCTTAAGTAACCTTCATCTCTCTCTCAGAGAGAAAAAACAAAGGAGGAGTAAAACAGTAAAATACTTCAAGTACCATGACACAGTAAAATAAGAGAAACTGCACAACACAACCTTCTCTATCCTTTCTCTGTCCTCTCTCTCTCCCTCTCTAAAAGAAACAAGAGAAGCCACCCCGCTCTCTGGTCTGGTACTCAGTGTACTCTTTTCATCTCTCTCCATGTGAAACAAACCTCCACACCTTTCTCTTCTTTCCCATTCACGCCTCCAAATAGAAAGAAAGCAAGAAAGAAAGAAAGAAAGAAAGAAAAGAGAACACACTGAAAGCAAAATAATGAACCCCATTTCCAATCCGAACCACCTAGACCCGTTTCTCCTACCACTTTCTTCAGTTCCCTACATAGAAAACCCTAACACAACTTTCACATCCTTACCATTTGTAGACTATGTCTCATCCCCACTGCCACCTCTCATCCCCACCTACAACGGTTCCGCATACGGCGAGGCTAGTCACGGCTTCGCCGCCTTTCCATATCCTGTACCTGATAACCCGCTAGGTCTGGTTAAAAGAGAGGATGGTACGGGTATCGGCATCGGTATCGGGTTGAACTTGGGTCAACGCACCTATTTCAACACAACGAGAAGTCTCTTCGGGTTTGGGGCATATGGGCCAGGTCAAAACCCGAACCCGCCGCGATGTCAGGTCGACGGGTGCAAAACTGATCTAACCAGTGCAAAGCATTACCATAGGAGGCACAAGGTGTGTGAGTTTCATTCAAAGGCACCAGTTGTTTTAATTGGAGGATTGCAAGAGAGATTTTGTCAACAGTGCAGTAGGTATATATATATAATTTTATTTTTTCATTTTTCATTTAGTTTTGCATCTTTTTGGATAATTAGTTTTGTTTTTAATTACTAATATGTGTAGGAGCATGGTAGAATTAATATTATTAGTTTGTTATATATTCTTTCTTTTCTAATTTTGAACTAAAATACTTTTTTATTTCATGGAAAATAAAAAGTCTTTTGCCTTTTGCAGTTGCCTTTGTTTTTGGGCTCTTTGGATTTTAGAATGATGTCTCTAGTTTTCCACTTGGAAAAATTATGTCAAAAAAACATAGATTAGACCCTTCACATTGTTCTATTGTACCTTTTGCTCTTTTGAGAAAATATCTGATTCTCTTTCTGGATTTGATATTGTGTAGTTCTGCAATTTCAGTCATTTTTGTTTCAGCTAGCTAGACTGCTACAATTTTTTTTAAGGAAAATGGCTTTGTGGAAATTTCATTTAAATATAATTAACTTCTTCTTTTTTGGTTCCTTTCACTGTAGAAAACTTATCATCAGGATAATTGGATCAAAGAGTATATATATATATATATATGTCTGTACTACTGGTACACATGTAATAATAAATGGTGAAATACTAGAAAGAAAAGATTCTCGTTTGTTCAATTAATGTTAATTGATCCAACAACATACAATCTTTTGTTGGTTGGTTGGGGTGAGATAACTTTAATACTGTTTCTCGTCTTTTTATTATGTGAACAGTAGCTTTCAAGAGAAGAGATGCACTACTGGACTGTTAGATAGGACAAAAAATCACACATCTTTCATTTCACCAGAAAAGAAAAATAATAATTTCACATCTTTCACTTCTTGGCTGTCCCTCTCTCTCTTCTCTCTCTCTCTCTCTCTCTCTCTCAATCTGTTGCTTAATGTCTGACATGAGAGCATGAGGCCTTATAGTCTTACTTGTTTAAATCAAGGAACTGTAACTGGCCAATATTCCTCCTAGTTAATTCCTCTCAACTATATATGTATATAACAGTTTCATAGCTAGGGGATTTATTTACTCAAAAAAAATAACAATAATAACTATAGAATAGTTGGCTTGTGTACATCTCTTTAAATCATTCAATCCCTCAGCCATAAAATTTAGGTACATTTGTTCAAGAGCTCTAGATGTTTTTAGATGCAGAAAAATAGGTTTTGACACATTATATGGCATTGAATTTAATATCTTTTTTTATAATACATTGTGAGCATCTCTCTGTTTTTTTTTTTGGCAAAAATGACATTGTGTATAGTATTTTGTTTGCACTTCATATCCAACTCTCAAACATTTTATACCTTTTCTCTGTGTAAGTTTTTATGGAAAATGTAAGCATATTGTTGATTTTCCATTCAATTAAGTATCATAGAATTTATTTAAATATGAAAACTAATAATGCTTATTTTTCTCATTTCATGGTGATATTTAATTTATTTGCATTCATTTTAACTGCTAGTATTTCAAACAAAATTACTTTGATTAATATTTTGAAGGTGAAATAAACATAAGATGCATCATACATTTAAATCCAAATTAATTAGCCCCTTGGGATGTATAGAAAGAAGTATTCACCTTAGCTACTCATCTCAGTTCATGTTGCCTATATATATATTGACTATACATATGTATTGTTGCATAAACCATTGAAACACCCAAAATGAGTAGTCTTATTAATTTAACAAAACAAGTCAGGGATTAGTTGGATGTTGAACAAAGAAGTCTCACCTGTTGATTGAGAGATAGCTAGCACTTGAATTGAGCCTTGAAAGCTGCTTAAACTGAGCATGCTAAGTATTAACGAGTTCTCTACATTTTCACCTACTTTCCCATTAAATATTTTTTCCCCCATTGGAATATTTTATTATTTTTTGGGTCCATATATATATAAATATATATATGATTTTATTTGGCTCTTTTTGCTTTTTTGGTGTTAATATAAAGTGTGTCTGATTAGGGGTGGCACATGCATGACAGGTTCCATGTGGTGGCAGAGTTTGATGAGGCCAAAAGGAGCTGCAGAAAGCGCCTGGCTGATCACAATCGCAGGAGGAGAAAACCCCAATTTCCTTCTTCAAATAAAGACCCAAATCATGGAGCCTCTCATAAGATAAAGCCTAATGCTAGTACTACCATGTCTGCTCCTAACAGACCAACCAATGACACCAGTTGTAAGCATATATGATCAATCAAACTCTTTATTACCATTAACTTAATTTTAATTGTATGCTTCTATTTGTTTCTTCTTGTTTCCCCCATCTTGTCATGGTAAACCCTAATATTTCAAGATGTAACCCTCATTTGTTTTCTAGTTTATTGTCCTCAACTCATGTTGCATCAACAACAGGTGCTATATAGCTAGCTTGTATACAACAATAATAGGTGGAATATTATGCAGTGTTACAGATATAAGTTTCTGATAGGAGTTATATATATAGCTAATAATGCTGGTAATATATAATGTTGACATCTCACCAATATTTTACTTGTACTATGTATATATGCCAGCAAATCTTCTAGCTAGGTATAGCTATGTTAATTAGTACATTGCAAGGTCAGTTGTATTTGTCAATTCAGCTATATATAATACAAGATACCAAACGGGTACCCAATATATATACACAAGTCCAGTTTACTTTATTTTGTATGTTTAATTATATATACATTTCTTGTTGTCAACTCATACATGGTTATCATTAAAACATGTGCAGCAATCACAAATAATTCTACAACCAGCATGTCTAGCACAAGTTGCAACTTGGATGGTAATTGCCATGCAGAAGTGCCAAAAAAGGTAGAAAGACTCAATGGCACCACCACATTGTCTCTTGGAGAGGTGGCAAAATTAGACTCAGAGTTCTCACATCAAAGCCTTGATCATATTCATATCTACCATGAACAAAACCAAGGTACTCATGATCATCTCCCCTTTGCAGCTCTAATTGAAGAAAAACAATCTTACTATCACCACCACCAGAACACTACCTTTGGTACTTCAAGTTCAAGTTCAAACAAAGGACAGGCTTTGTTTCAAGTAGACTTCATGTAGAGAGAGAGAGAGAGATAGAGAGAGAGAGAGGTTGATATGATAGAAGAGGACTGGCTATAACAGGGATTCTATCAGGCTTTCTTTTCTGTACTCTCTCTTTCCTTCTTGCCCTTTCAGTGGGAATCATGTTTTCTTTTTCCTTTTTCTTTTCTTTTGCATTTTTTCTTTTGTTTTAAATGCCTTCTATTTTCAGAGAAGCAGTCAGCGAGCCATGTTACAACCAATATTATTTCAGCTACTTTTATGCCTCTTCATGGCCTTTTTTTTTTTGGTCTTTCCTTTCTAGCTAGGTCTTCTCAAAGATCTGTCAGTAAAAGAAAAAAATTACATCAGGATAATGCTAATTTAGTAACTTAATAAATGCATGAGAAATGGAAATATATGATAAAAGAATATACAAGAATAATCACAGATAGGAATGATGGTTGTATAAATTAAGCTACAAACTTTAGTATTTCTAAGGACTTAATTGGTTCTGACAAAAAGATTGTATGTTTTGAATAAACGATCTGATCCTACCATGCATTGTGATAAAAAAAAAAAATCAAACCCTGAATACAAAATCTCAATCCATTTCTTTCGAAAATAACTATCAAGTGCATCCAATTAGTTGAAGAAAAGTCCTTAACATATATTTAGAATGACCACATATATACATAAAATTCTCTAAATAGAGTGATTACAGTAGGGATGTTATCCATGTATAATTTTAGAGTACATGCTTTATAATTATTTCACTATAGGAATTAACAGCAAATTCACTTAATTTGTGCGCGTGTTTGATAGCTCATTTTGTTGTTATATGATAATAAAATGAGATTACATATAATTCAATTCAGTCGTTTTATGATGTGTAGAGATCATGGTTGATAGCTTGTTTGGTCATTTGGACTAAAAAATGACATTTTTTTTTATCATTGCTGTCCTATTGATAGTACTTACTTTAGTACTTAGCTACACTCATAGGATTACTAAAAATTAATGAGAATGAGAATGTATTATGTACATTCTACAAATAATTAATGTGATGGAGAATAGAACATGATAGCCTGGCTTCTTTCTGACAAACAAATAATAGATTTACAATGTTTAACTTTCATCAGCTATAATAACTAATTAAGAAAAGAGTTTAACAGAGAGGAACCTTTGTCCTTTCTAATTAATACTAATCACTTTGGTAATTAGGCCTACGCTAGAAGTATGGTTTATATACCAAATCTCTAATTAAAGTCAAACCCACTAATCCTTGAAAAACCAAGTAAACTTTATTCACTGAAAAACTTGAATATTTGATAATACAAAAGAAATCTTATATCTAACACAATATATTTGTTTATTTTTTATTGTGGATATACCAAAATGATAAGAGTTCTATCGGAACATGACAGCATCTCGCACAAATTAACTATATTCATGTCTTTTCAATTTTTGTTGTTGTTTAAGCTGCATAAATTGATGATTATCAAAGGGAGAAGGAGATCCTTAATTTTTTGCAACTTAATGCTTCACTTAAATGATATTAACTAATATCATTTATACTTAAGTTAAATAAACATCATTTAAATTATCTATTCTTCTTTTTTTCGTTAAACAAATTAAAGATATAAACATTAATTTCTATTGTCGGATATAATCATATATTGGAAGAAGTGTATATAAGCATTTTTAAGGTGCAAAGAAAATGTTGTAGAAATTAATTTCACTTAAAATAATACATAAACAACAAAACAAAGTACGTATAAGATGCATAATGTGAGCTCCTTTCTTTGTTGTATTGAGAAAATAAATTAGTTCATGGTAAAAAGTTGTGAATGCCATAGTATGAATAGCACAATTTCTTTTGTAATTATACATGAATCCTTCTTATTGTATTTCTGATATTTTCAACAAATTAGATCAGAGATTCAAAATCCAGCAGAAGATGCTAAAAGCCTAACTATATATACCCAATTGGAGCAAGTACTATATGGGGGGTGGGGGGGGGGGGGGGTGGGGGGTGGGGGAGCACATTTGGAGAAAGCTAGCAATGTACTCCGCCATTTCCAAAGTGAAAAAACATATATTAATTAAAGGCATATTGCATTGTAAGAAAGAGAGGGAGAAGGAGAAAAATAACATGATAGAGAGAGGTGTGAGTTGTTGTTGGTGGTGCTATAATAAAAGCACTGTAGAAAGTAGCATGCAATCAATGAGAAAAGAGGAGGATTGAGCTAGATCTAGTCAGAGATCTAGAGAGAGAGAGAGAGAGAGAGAGCAAGAGAGAGATAGTACTGAGCCAATAAGCCAACTGTTGAACAAAGAGAGGAACTAGTGGAAATGGGCAGTTTAATTCCTTGGTTTTCACTGCTTATGAGGCTGTGTTTGGCTCTGTCAGAGATAACAGCAAAAACAGCAGCAGATGCAGATATATACTGTGCATGCCACATTCTCTTCTTCTTGAGCATTGAGTTTTTGTGAAAGAATCAAATTAAAGAGGGGAAGAATTGAATTGTGGTAAAAACATGTTTGTAGAAGCTGCGAAGACGTGAGGGGTATCGAACTCCCGATCTTTGAATAAACATCAGACTCGGTACTTTTTCTTAGCCAATTGCGCTACCATCTCTTTCGGCAAACTTTATATATATGCATGAGAGTGACCAGAATATGACGGCACGGGATCCACACAAACATGGTCGCATACAATCAAAGGTTATAGTTTTGTGATTTCTAATGATGTAGATGTAAAAACATATGATATGATGGGGAAGATGCATGTTATATTTTCATAAGAGAAATTTTAAAAATGAGAGATTACTTGACAATTTATAGTTATTTTGACAAAATTAAAAAAAATGATAATAAAAGTTAAGTAAATTTTCTATGTTTGTTATTTGACATATAAATAATGTAGCAATCAAGTTGTTGCAATTTTAGTACTAATTGATGGTACATCAAGAATCATTAATTTAATTTATATCATTGAAATTTCAAATTATTTGATATACAATGAAATACATACGAAATCTCATCATTTTTACAGACATGATATATGAATAACATATATCATATTATAATGTTGGATTTCAAAAAATAATTTTTATTTTGTAGATTATCAAATATATAATTATTATGTAATCCCTCCTCTTAAAAAATATATATGTCCATATATATATCTTTGCATCATTTGTTTTACACTTGGAACAGAAAGAAGAAGAAAACACAAAAAACAAAAAACAAAAAAAACAAATATCATCTCCGTTTCTTTTCAAGTAATGTGCTATCTTTCTCCAGTATCCTCTTGACTCTTTAAGTCTTTAAAACAAAACAAAAAAAAAATATCATCTGATATATATATATATATGAGTTCATCTAAGTTCTGAACCTATTTAATTTGATTCGGACAGATATCCCCCACCATGTCATAATTGTGCCATTAATTACTCTCATACATACATACAATTAATATTGTAAGATACAAAACAATCATAAATAAATGAATGAATGTTACTCATAATCTATGAGAAACTATAAAATCACTGGCTATAAAATTACTTATAAGAAAGAATTTAGTACAAAAATTGCATACAGATTAATCATTCAGATATATGCAACAACCAAAGTGGATTACTGACATTAATTTCATATCTTAGTTAATTAATTCCAAATTTTAGGAGAAGTATATATAGGAGCTTAAAAGTATATATATATATATATATATATATATATATATATATATATATATATCCCAGCATTGTTGTTGGTGCAAAATATTAAATATGTCTTTGGAGTACATATTTTTGCCTAATATATAAATATTTTTTTCTCTCATTAAAACAAAATTGGACCCAAATCCGTTAAAACACGGAGGAAATTCAGGACGAGAAGAGACAAAATCGGTTAAAATATGGGTCACAATCAAAAAGAAAAGCTCGTAATTATGATCAAAGAAGCACTTGTCCTTGTTCAAAAATCAACTAAAAATCAAAAAGAGAAAAAAAAAGGTTTCTCAAAAACGAGTCAAAAGCTTTAATCGCATGTTGTTGTTTGCCTCTTGGAAATAGACAGAAAGTGACAGAGAGAGAGAGAGAGAGAGAGAGTTTCTGTCAATGAGAAGACAAGAAGAAAATATTAAAAAATTTATAATGAGAGGAGATTCTTGACCCACTATTAGAAATTCTCAAAAATAAAAAAATTGATAAATATATTTTTTAATTTATAAATTTATTGTGTTTCAAATTTTATATAATTTAAGAATTATTTATTATTCTATTAAAGATCATTAAATATGAACCGTTATAAATATCATATAATTTTGATGGTTTTTGATGAAGTATCAAATAATATTTAAATTATATAAAATTTGAAACACAATTAAATTATAAGTTAAAAATTATGTTTATAAACTTTTTATTTTAAATTATTTGAATATTTATTATTAAAATTATCAACAATATATATAATTATCCAGTGATCTCACCCATTTACATAATAATAAGAATTGGATGAATGTATGGGATGTGTGATTTGGGCATTTGGGAAGAGAATGAATTTGTGGGCTATAATGAGAGAGGCGAATATAAATATAATGAGAGAGGGGAATATAAATATAATGAGAGAAGGGAATATAAATATAATGAGAGAGGGGAATAAATAAAGGAGGGTAGGTTAACTAAGTAAAGGGGGCTAATTCTCTAGCTACTCCAATCTTGGCTTTTTGCATGTAATCCATGTCAGAGAAAAGCTGATTCAAAAGTTGATGGTGATTGCTGTACGACGTTTCAGGGAGGAGGGGGGGGGGGGGGGGGGGGGTAAAGAATTGTTATTATTTTTTTATTATTATTTTTGTATAACGAGGTTTTTATTTAGGAGGAGAGGAATCACATCACTTACTACTTACTGCGCTTTGTTCTAGGAGTACTGTTTGGTGTTTCATTTAATTTTGGAATAGGATGGAAAGAAGTAAATATTGTGAAATTATAAATAAAAGTGTTATAACATCATAAGATGTTTAAGAAACAAGAAGATTTTATTCCTATGCTTCTTTAATTGACTTCTTTAAGCACAAATTAAATTTCCATATATATTTACTTTTTTTTTTTGGTTTCTCAACTTATTTTGTAAATTCATATTTTATAATTTAAATATCAAATTACAACGGTTAGATATAACATATGAATATTATGGCCTCAAGATCTTTAACAAAATCCACTAACATGAATAATTTCTAAAGGCTAATTTAATTGAGATGAGTTTATAAGTTCTTGATTCTCATAAAAACAAAAGTTGAAAACATTTTCATTTTTCATATATGTGTAGAAAATAACGTTGATAACACTCAGTGTTTTTATTTCATACTTAGTTTGTTATTAGAAATTTTAAAAATGATGGTAAAAAAAAAATCAAATCTTGTGAAGTGAACCTCCTTTTTTTTGGGTGGGGGGGGGGGGGGGGGTTCATCCAATCCTAATTGCATCGACTATCAATTTAATTGTTGAACAACATTGATAAGATCATAGAATCAGTCTTTAATCTAATGGCAAAGACAATGCTTTTCATATGAGAGATTGCAGGTTCGAAATTCAGATAAAAAATTATTTATAAATATTTAAATTTGAATGACTTGACCCTCATCTTATCTCAAAGAAAAATAAAATAAAAAATAAGATCAAAACATGGTGGACACACATACCATGGGTGACGAACCCACCAGTTGGACTTTGCTCAAGTACATCTTGTATTCTAGTTAGATGAAATGAAAAATTGACCTAGTTTTTTCTGATCCGTGAAAAATTCTTCAAATGAAAGAGCGCAAATATATACAAAAAAAAAAAATGGAGAAAGAAAGAAAGGGCCCTAACTATTAAAAAAAATAAAAAACTTTGTCAGCTTTAACAGAAGGGATTATTTGTGACCCCAATTCATGCGTGTGCCAAATTGCACTCGAGGATGTGCTAATAGGAGATCTTTAAGCTATGGTGAATCATCTAACCAGAGTGATCCATATAATTCACCTTTGTAAAGTTACAAATATATATATTTTAATGTGTTCCAAATGACCCATAAAACAATCGACAGAACATGTTTACATAGTTTTACAAATAAAGCCGAACATGATTTCTTTTAAAATAACTATAATTTTATTTACTTGTTCTACAAAAGAAATTAGGTGGCCCCAAATTGGATTTTAATTAAGACTAAAATTGACTAAATTTATTTTAAAATTGATTATCTTTTTTTAATAAATTCATGAAGTAAACGTTTTGGAACTTACGTGAAATGTATATTAAGTTGTATTATATTGTTTTCTTTTGAAAAGAAATAACTCGTAAGAAGAAAATGGTCGACCGTACATCCGTGCAAATGGAACTTGAAGAAAGAAACGCAGCGAAGGTGCTTGATATTTGTACAGTTCTTTTTTGGGCTCTTGGCCCAACCTGTTTTACTTGTTTGGTGCGATTGCATCCAAAACTGTACCAATGGCATGTCATTCAATCTACTAACTTGAAGTGAGTCTTAATTATTCTACATGCTTATTTTGAACACTAAGAAAGATCTCCATAGATTCAATAGCTAATCCAATCCAGTCAATGATCTTAATTCATGGTTCATAAGTTATTCTAATTACCTAAGAACATCTTTCATCGCACGAGAGGAATGAGCAAGTATTCGGCATAGAACAGCTGAAAAGCAGAAGAAATGAAAAAGAGATGCTCATTAATCACTATAATTTTTTTTTTTCAAAGAAGGACATCATCAAGGAGAAATATATATTTTATTCTACACTAGTAATAAAACCATTAATCAGTATACTGGTCTGTTATTATCAGTATCCCACAGTACATATTGCCGCAAATGGTGCTAACAATCACCTAGGGTCAGGCTTGTCTGCTGACAGGCTTGCACCACATCACTTCCCCTCTACGAGACAAATTGTACATAGCTCACACTTAAAACGAACATGATTGATAGTTGTCTCATATGGCAGGAGATCTGGCACAAGCCAATTGGTCAACAAGACCAGGGCTGGGTCACTGGGTGAGAAATTGGATTTTCTCTATTGGTATCAGCTATCAAGCAGAACAGTATGTAGGACATAAGCACGAGCAAAAATTTTGAATCTCTCAATGGCTTCTTTTTGTCCTGTTTGTGTCAAAGATACCCAAATTGCCCTCATTCCTTAGGTTTTTCTCTTATTGTCTCTTTTAAAGAAATCAGGAAACGGGGAGTGTCATGTGAAAGAAAATTTGATAATGTGGAGGTCCGTCCTTGAAAATCACTTTTAAGACATGGTATGAAAGAAGAACAAAAAACCTTCCAAATGAACATGTAGAAGGATGTAATGGCAGATTTGTTTGCCAGGTCAAGAGATCTTGCGCGGTTCCACAAGATTGAAGCCAAAACAGCATGCCCCACAATCTTCAAATAAAAAATCAAAATTTAATAAAAATGATATAAAGAGACATAAGCTTCAGAACCATAATTACGAGAGACCTCTCGATTTGATCTTCCGGTCTAATGTTAACAGTGGTTCAGGAATTAGAATAACTCAGGTATATTGGTAACTTACCGAAGTATATATGTTAAATGATGAATTAATAGATTGCTTATTCTGGTCTGAGTTTGAATAGACTTTTTAGCTATTTTAAGCTCATGGGGGGACTTTACAGTTAGTAATTTGCTCCATAGGCAGGAGGAAGTGGCTCCCATGAATATGGCAACACTATATGCTATTTCCAGTAGATACACGCATATCCAAAATACCTGTTTAAAATGAAGCAACATGATAATAGATGAAACCAAAACAGCAAAGCAATAGAAACTTCAATTAAATTCAGAATGACTTAACTGACCCGTTTTTGACCAAGACGAACACTAAATGACCGAATGCCAAATATGCGGTCTCCTTCAATATCAGGTATATCCTAAAAAAAACCAAAATTTTCTCAACAAATGATCACTAAATTTAAGCTATTCCTCAGTAAAAGTTATCCTCTCGATAAGTCTTACCTTGAACAAGGCTATAACAACAGAGAAGAAGGTCATAAATGCAGTAGCAAAAATTAATGGCTTTGAGAAACTTGCTGGCCGTCTGAATACAAATGTCTAACAAAAAGAAAAAGAAAAATAATGACTTATCTATTCAATATTAAAATGCAAGCAGTATTAGTGCAAATTTGAGGTTAAACATATTGTTATCATTCTCTTTTCAAAGTATTAATGCAAAAGCAGTGTATGTAAAACATACTGGTTGATGGTACATGATATGGTACTCTTACAAACTTATGGTTCCGAATGTCTCACCGAAGAAAAACCCATTTTACATTGTAGTCCTATATTTGCTCTTCCAAAGGAATTGTTTTCAAATATTTGACCTCTTATTAATATTTGCAAATTTTCTGTAATGATCAGTATTACCAGGATATCACCACGAAGAGGGCTTGTGTAACAGTAATACCTTAATGTGAAGAAAGAAGGCAAGTTGAACAATAACGGCACGGACGGCTAAGATGCACAGTGCTGCTACAACTGCAAATCTCTTCCATCTTAAGAAAGGCATCTAAAACATAAATCATAAAAGAGTGTATTAACAAAAAACCTGAGGTATGCTCATGCTATATTGGCTAGATTATTTTTCAGTTTCCTGCAATTGTTGTGCTGGACAACAGACTCTTTTAGAAGACAATGTACAAATCACGTATTGACTCTTCTAGCACCTTTTTTTTTTTTAACAATGCACATATTGAAGGTATCAGAGGTAGAAACACAAAGGTTCAAAAAAATAGATGAATGGAAAAGCATCAAGTATCATATGTAAGTTACTTTATTATTATTATTACTATTATTATTATGTTTTTTTCGTGGAGGGAGGGGGTTGGTGATAGAGAATACATTTATTGAGTAAGCGGTGCCAAGAATAAAGCTGATGAAGAGAGCCCAGAATAATGGCCATGAACCAACCAACCAACCTACTCCAAAACTCTAAAATAGAACCAAAAAAGAAATGTCAGCACCTCAGTTTTATTAAATGAGATGCAAAATCAAATGAAAAATATTTCTAAACTGATATATAGTAAAGATACAACACTTACCAAAATTGCAAAGGTAGAAACAATGGCAACACCAGTTGAAAGAGAGTATTCTCCAGATGCCAATGGTAAGTTTGGTTTATTGACCTTTACATGAAGATAATAAAAGTCAGTAACTTTCAAAATAAGCCCACCAAAAATAAATTAATAACATATAGCCGGTATTAAGAAAAAAGAATGTTAAGAATTTGCAGGGACAGTCCTGCAAAAATTTAAGATGGTCGTTTTCAGTTGTGTTATGAAGCAATCAGTTTTTAAACATGAAAGTATTCAGGCTATATCAGTGTTCGTGCTTTGATAAATTAAAACGAATAAAAATATAATAATAAGGAACTTCTTGTATAGAAGAGTCACCTTGTCAATTTCAATGTCAAACACTTGATTTAAACCAACAATATAAACGTTCATGAAAAGTGCTGCCACAACTGCCTGAAAGAGAACACAAATAATTGTTTATTATTGATGCACAATATATCCCTGTAATAATTATTTCAAAGAAACTAATGTTTGAGAAAAAATAGAAGTACCTCTAAAACACCAGTAAAAAACAAGGGAGATATATCTGATGAGCTTTCTACTGCCAATAGAGAAACTGATACTATGCTCAAAGCCTGTTCATGTACATTCTTTTTTATTAACATCTTCTACCATTATTTGTCAGATCTTTAGATAAAAAAAAATAATAAGAAAATTGTAAAATATGTTGTCTGACTCAAGGATTATAGTCTCATATTTAGATGCTAGTTGGACCAACTAATTTCTCCTGGTTTTGCTTCTTTTTCCTTTTTGTTGGCCTTTTGTAGTGCTTCCATGCACAGCAGAGGTTAACATAATAACAGAAATTAATTTCAGATTTAAGAGACAATTAGGGTCAAGTTGGTTTTAAATTGAGGCTTAACTGCATGACTGGTCTTCATGTGGTTAAACTGGGTTGAAAACATGAAGTGATATTATAAGCGGTTTTATGCTTAAGTTTGCATATTTTACACCCAGTAATTTCATAAGCAATCAGCTAAAATTTGAAAATAACACCTGATACTTTACAACCAAGAAAAGACAATGATTTTTTGGTTAGGGGAACCCATGCCCATGTGTGAATTCTGTGCAATTTCAAGAATTGTGAACCCTATACAGCTCTTAATTCTGTATGTGGTTCATATTTTGTACAAAAAGTTGAAAAGGTCAAGCAAATTAACTGTTCCTATGACGGTGTGGGGCCGGGAGAATCGGTAAAAAGCATTTAGTGAAGACATTATTGGATGCAACGCATTGGATGAGTCCATTGAATCTGGTTCTGATCCAGCCGCACTTGCAGAAACCAATCCAGTGGTTTGATTTCTTGGGTCTCGATCAAACATACCATCATGGAAGTTATTGCCTGAGAGGGGCAATTTAGTCCGTTTGGTCAGTTCCAAAGAACGGTACTGAAGTTTAGATTTGTCCTCAATTAAACAGCGAATTGGTGCACAAAGACCTGTTATACAATAATTGTTTACACATTAAAAAGGGAAGTAACCATACAAAACAGTTAGATACTACTATTTTCTATTTTGACTGTAGACTGAATGTTGAAGAGTACAACTTATTTGTGTTCACAATTTTTTGTTGTTGTCTGAAAGGACAACAGGAAAAGTGGACCTTTTGCCTGAAAACTATGACAGTTAATTTCATTCCAGTGAACAGAAATGGTTCTAAAATCATGCACAAGATATGCACGTGCAAATCTAAACCTTAACCATCACATAAAACAACAACAAAACGGTCAGGGTTTTTGTAAGACTTGCTTCAATTGAGCTATCTCATTAATATTTATAGATACAATTATTGCACAGACCCAGATGCTGCAATTCAACCAAGAGTCCACCATGTCCCAATCCAACCTTTGCTTCTGGTCAACCTAGACAGTACCCACTACCTGACTTGTGGAAATATATAACTTAAATTGTGTATTAAAACCAGAGATGATATATACATAACTATCTCTAAAATGCGAGAAGTTTTTGTCAGTTTAGCCTTTTAAGGTATAAATTTATAGAATTTCATTGCATATCCAAAAATTATTAACAACTAGGATCACTCTTAACTTCCTGAGGAAAGGGATGTATCCAATATCAACCCAATGCATGCTGGCTCAGTCGGCGTTCATGCTCAATTGAGGCCAGTCTGGCCCACTGAAACCTATAATCAATTTGTGCTCTTGAGGATTTGTGCGCGCGTGCATCTATATATGCTTATGAGTGGATGTGAGATCCAATGGATGTGTATGTGCATTTCAGAGAAAGCGTGAGAGAGCAACCTATTACACTCTAATTAATCCATTTTTTGCCCCTCTCTCATGCGCGCAGGCACAAATACATCAAAGAAATTGGATGAGATAGTACATAGAAAAAGCATAGAGGACCAGAAACAAACCTCGGCGTGAGAGAGACGCTGAGAGAGGCGCAAAGGCGACGAGTGGTGGAGGCCTGGTTAGGCTGAGCGACTCCATCATTCTCTAATCGATTAGGTCTCACTCAGTCTCAGTGGCGCTCTACTAGAGAGAAAACCATTAACGGAGGCACGAGAGAGAGAGAGAGAGAGGCAGACAAGAAGTGAATTTAAAATTGGGGAACTGTTCATGGTCTTTTAATGGTGAACTGAGAGCGATGTCTGAAATTAGCAAGTGGAGATTTTTCTGAGCGCCAACTAGACTCAAGTTCTTGGGATTCTCAGTTGGAAACGGAGGTGTTACAACGCACATCAAATCATATTAAATTCTTAATTGGAAACGGAGGTGTTACAATGCACATTAAATTATATTAAAGCGTGAAAAATTATCGTTGGATTATCAAAACTAATGATTTATATGATTATTAAAGCGTTTGAGCGAAATTTTTGTGTGAATTTTAATGTCATTGAACGGTTATTTTGTTCATCGGATTGATGGGCGTTGAAATTCTTCTGCTTCGGTTTTTTAGTGGGTATTGAATATCGATTGACAATAATTATTAATTGTTAAAATTTTGATTCTTTTAGAAAGTAAACAATTTTAAATTCAGAGAATGATTTATGTGTTATATATATGTATCTATAAAAAAATGATGAGATTTGATGTATGTGTCAAAGTATGTTATGTGATTTGAATTATATGATGTATATATATATATTTATAGAAAAAATGATAAGATTTGATGTATGTGACAGAGTATGTGATGTGATTTGAAGTTTTATCAATTTTGATACATCATTGAATGATATTTAAATTATATAAAATTTGATTGTCAGATTATCTGTAAATCTAATAAAACATCCATAATTTTTACATATTTTTAGATTCTATTCGAATTAATTTGAAAATTTGTTGTCCAAATTATCAAGTAATTACTCGTCATTAAGAGTAATGATTTTTTATTTCGCAATAAGTGTTATACTTTTTTTTGGCAAAAAGGTAAAGGAGGCTTTATAATATTTTTTCAAATATATATATGTCATTACTAAATACATCAGATATTATTTGTATAATTTTTTTCAAGATAGAATTGTCTAGCATGATTATCTTATTCGAAGGCAACTTCATAATTGAGCTGTCTATGAAATTATTAAAAAAGTTTTTTAGATAAATGAGATAAAAAGAACCAAACAAAAATATAATAAGCTACACTTCTCTATTTCATCATGTCAAACCAAAAAAAATTGAAAAGGCTTGATTTAGAGTATGAAAACTAGAATAATAACATACTTTGTAAAATATATAAGGTGCAATATTGAGTAAGAATAATATATTTATTTTATGTTATTATTGACATAATATATATCTCATTTTGCATCATGATGGTGCAAAATTTGTAGAAATACAGTCTCACTTTTTTTTTTCTTTGCAAAAGACACCCAAAAATATTTCTTAGCAGTGCTCCATGAAAAAAAAAAAAAAAAAACCTTCTCATGATAAAACAACGGTGACTGGAGAGAATCTTTTTTCTCTCCAGTAGTGCACACTACTGGAGAGAATCTTCACATCGTGAGTGAACTGAACTGTGACGACTCACGAGAAAAACAAACGAGACGGAAGTGAAAGGGGTCAGTAATGCATGCACCTGGATCATGATCGGTGCACCGATCTTCTTACACCGGATGTGGGTCCCTCTAACAACTAGAGCACGGTCTTTGCTTCTTGCTTTTTACCTCATTTGGATAGGGAGAAGCGAACAATAAAATTATTTTTTTTTTGTAAAAGATAATTTTATTTTTGAATTATCTTCAATTTATTTCGTTTTCAAACGGAATTTTTAGAAATTAGAAATAATTTCTCACAAGTCACAACACACGAGTCACAAACCGTAATAATATTCAATTAAAATATAGAGAAAATAATCTTAGTAAAATATCATATTCTTTCTTTTTTCCAAAGCTCTTATCCCATGCATTTTTTATTATATTTGATTTACGTGATTTTTATTATTTTTCTAAGTTTTTATCTTTAAATTAATTTCACTATTTAATTATATAAATATCTAAGTTTCAATATATAAACATTTGATTCACTGATATAAATATATGAGTAATACATGTGACTTGTCCTTTACATGTTTTTATTTTTCGAGACTCTTTTTCTCTCTCCTCTCCCATACATTTTTTATTTTTCCAAGACTTTTTTTCTCTTTCTCTCTCCTCTCTCCTACACTATCAATTTCTTCTCTTATATATTTTTATTTTCCGTGACTTTTTTTTTCTCTCTTATTACTTTTTTTCTTGATAATTTATATAAGTACTTGAGTCTCATATATAAACACATGAGTGTGATATATAAATACCCAAGTACATAATACAAATATTTGAGTTAAGACTTGTTAGACTGAAACACGTGAAAATACAAGAACATATTTTTTTATCAAAAATGAAAAATTAGTGCACATTAATATATTTTTTTATCAAAAATAAAAAGTTAGTTAAGAGAATTTAACTTAGGATACTATTAATCACTTTCTAAAATATATAAAAAAAATCATTCAAATTTAAGTATTCATAAAAAACTCTTTACTCAAATTTCAAACCTATAATCTTTCATATAAAAAATATTATTTTAATCACCGGAGCAAATGCTAGTTCTCAAAAAAAAAATATATATGACAGAGTAAAAGTCAAAAACCGCTGATTTAGGCGTAAGTTGATGTAACTCATACTACATTCAGGATTGATATTCTAAATTCAAGAATTCTCATTTCTGAAAATAAGCAATATTTGCTTGGAAATTCAAAGTCTTGAACAAGCAAAATTCCTCCACCATATATTCTCACAACTAAAAAAATATATATATCTTAATCTTCTGCAACAAAATTTTATGTGCAGAATGAATTCAATTCTGATTATATAGTTACGTTTGCCAAATGAATTCTACCATCATATGTGAGTAAAATCGTTTCAATTGTGTAAGAAAGATGTTAAACTATCATTTGGGAAATTTATTTTTTGAGAAATTCAGACATGTGTCATGATTTGTGTCTATTTATGAGATCTGTCCCTGAGAAACTGAGACAGTATAGCGTGTACGAAACAACATGTTCAATTATTCTGGTATACAGAATAAATGAGAAATGCAACCAATAAAACTTGCCACGTGCCAGAGCCAGTTACAATCATACAATGAACTTTTCTGGTACAGTACATATATTAAGGAGTCTATTATTTAGGGGAGATTGGAGTGGACATGACTCTAATTTGGTAATTAGAAACTTTTTGTAGAAATTATATATGTAATATTGGATAGTTTAATTATCATGTAATAAATATTGAGGAGGGATTCAGTGATGATGGTTTTATGTGTTAAATTGTGTTCATGAAATTTAAATAATTTTTTTAATTTTTAAAAAATAAAACTAATTTATGAGATGTATTATATATTTCATATATTATAGGTATATAAAATTTTATATTATTTTAACTTTATTTGAGTATGTATCAAGAGCTAATAAAATCAACGGTCCAAATTTTGACAATTTAAACCCCTCTATTGATGACTATTGAAGTTAAGTTAAAATCTTATGATTTTTTATATACATATTATTGAAATTATATAGAACACATCTAATGGTTTAAATTTATAAATTTAAGTACAAAAAATATAGTTGACACTGTTTAATACCGATAACCATTGACATTGAATCATTTCTCATAAATATAATGATAAAGAAGATATGTCGCTCTAATAAAAATACTTGTATAGATACTTGAAGAAGGAAACAATTTAAAAAATAATTTAATATCAACAAATTATTTTTCATAAAAAATAAAGAGGTATGATAATTGCACCCCTTATCTGCACCTCAGATATATTCAAAAAATATTTATATCTAATGATAAAAGTGTTTATACCTTGTATTATTAGAATTAAAAGTTATACAAATTGTATTTTTACTTAAGCAATACAATTTTTAGTTTTAATTTTTCTATAATCATTTAGGAAAGAAACACTAATAAATATTTTCTATACTAACTATAAGTACTTATAAATTTAAATATAAATAAATTATTTATTTAGTATAAATATTTTTGGTGTGCAAATAAGGGTACAAATTTGGAGATAATCTCGATTGTTTGTATTATGTTCTTTCTATTTAAGAATTAATTAATATTATATGTAGAAAAAGTATTGCACATAAAAAGCTTATTACTTTTATAGAATTTGGATATAAAAGTGTATTTTTTTTAAAGGAGGCAGTTTAGGCCATTTAATTAAGGGAATAGATAATTATCTTTTAATACAAATCCTCCGGTCAAATCGCCTAAATTTGATCAATTCTCAACTATAAAAATGCTTCCATATCCATATTTTTCATAATACTTCAAAACTTTTGCAATCTAACTATTAATATTTTCTACAACTAGTATATACACTTATATATAAAAAATATTAATACTTTCAGCATTTATATTTTTAGAACGCTTCAGCATCCTGTCTGAAGCAGCGACTTATCAATCTAAATATTAATACTTTCTACAAATAGTATATACACTTATATATAAAAGTTTTAATACTTTTAGCACTCATGTTCTTCAGAACGCTTCAATGCCCATACTTATATATAAAAAGTCTTAGTATCAATATAAAATATTTATACTTTATATTGAAGTATTATGATTTGATGATGTTATTATTATTATTATTATTATTTGCATGCTAATGTTGATACTTATTGATCATTATATTCAGAAGTATTAATAATTGTACATTGAAGTATTAGAAAAATTTAAAATAAAACTAACAATAGTTGTATATTGAACTATCAATAGTATGAGCGTGGAGAAAAAAAATTGAAAATTTCGAAAAAAAGGAAAGAACGAAAGTTAAAAGAGTTAGTTAGAGATAAATTAGATAATATTTGTCAAAATAAGTATCAATATGAAATATTAATACTTGATAATATAAGTATTAATACTTTTTACATGCTATTGCTGATACTTATCAATCATTATATTCAGAAGTATTAATAGTTATACGTTGAAGTATTAACAATTTAAAATTTAATTATTAATAGTTGCATATTGAACTATTAATAATACGCACATGAAGAGAAAATAAATTAAAAATCTCGAAAAAAAGAGAAGAGCAGAAGTTAAGAAAGTTAGTTACAGATATTTGAGTTAATATTTGTCAAAAGAAGTATCAATATGAAATATTAATACTTTCATACTAAAGTATTAATACTCGATGATACTAGTACTAAATTTTTTTGTATGTTAGTGTTAATATTTGCTAATCATTATATTTAAAAGTACTAATAGTTGCACATTGAAGTATTAATAATATAAATGCGAATCGAAAATAATTGAAAATTTGGAACAAAAATGAAAGAGTGGATGTTGAGGGAGTTCGTTATAAACATGAGTTTTAACTAAGCATAAAAATTGAGGAATATATCTTTTCTCTTTAATTAAACTTTAGTGGCTTAAAAATTTTCACCATAAAAAAAAATAATATCAACATATAATTTTCTCTTTTATTGAAAGAAACATTCTCATTAGTGGCACCAGAAAGTACCATATGACGGAGCAAAATTTTCACTTATTTTGAACTACAAATATATTTTAACATCTTTTTTCCAAAAGAACCACAACAATAGCAAGCATATTTTGCATTTCTTTAACCATAGATGGGCTGCCACGCTCTCATCCGTGTTAAATTTAGTTCAAAAATACTCTTTTGTCATCTTATTTCATGTGACAATGAAAGAATTAAACGAGACCATAGGAGACATCAGGAAGCAAGATCTTCACTGTTTTGCAGTTTTCAGTCTAGATACTGGCACCTAAATTGGATAGGTACCAGAAAATGTAAAATTATAGCAAACTTTCCACATTCAGTTCAAAACCAACACTCTTTTATGGCTATTACTAGTTTGATTTTGACAAACAAAAGCAGAAGAAAAACTTAAAATGCTTTACCTCGTTGTCAATATCTCCAGACTTAAAAAAAAGGAATAATTAATGTTTTGAACCCTCTAAATTTACAAATAGAAACAATGCAACATCATTTAAAAATCTGCCTCGATGCTTCGTTCCAAATGCATCTCCAGCCTCTTAAACACTGTCTTGGTGATACTGGGGTCTATATCCATAATTCTATCTAAGAAATTCCTGGCATCTTCAAATCTATTATATTTGCAATAACCATCAACAATTGTTCTATAGGTCAATTCATTAGGTCTTGATTCGTGCTCCAACATGTACACGATAACCCCATTTGCCTCACTAAACATCTCCAACATCGCATACCCAGATATAAGTGTGTTATATGTAAACATGCATGGTCGCAACCCTTCATTGATCATTTGCGAAAACACCCTCAACGCCTCCTTCATCAGCCGCTGTCTACAAAACCCATTAATAACAGTGTTGTATGAAACCACATCGGGTTTTATACCCTTTAAGCTATTAAGTTGTTTGAGCACTTGCTCTGCCTCCCACGGCTCTCCTCCTTTTGCATACATGTTCATCAAGCAATTATAGGTAAGAAGATTCGGTTTGAGCCCAACTTCTTTTATCAAATTGAAAATTTCTTTCCCTTTATCAACCAAACTGTGCCTGGCGTAAATAGAGAGCATGGAATTGAGAATGACGATATCAGGTTTGTAACCCATTTTTTGTACCTCATGAAAAGCCCGCTCAGTACCATCTAAAGACCGACACTTCAAATTTGCAATTACCAGTGTTCTTAAAATTGCCCAACTGGGGTATATGTTCCCAGAATAAACCTCCTTCTCAATCTCCTCAATCCCTTTCAGATTCTTTGCCTTTGCATGGCATTGTATCAAGAGGGAATAAGAGATCTCATCAGGCTTGAAACCCTTATTCTTCATGTCACAAATTACATAATTAGATGCATCTGAATCCCCTATTCGAGCGAATGCAGTCAGAAGAGCATTATAAGTGGTAATCCTAGGCTTAAATCCTGCCTTGAGCATTTCATCAAACATCTTAAGTGCATCTTCCCTTGACCCACACCGCCCATGCGCCATTATTAGGGTTTCAAAGGTGTCCCTATCTGGTTCAACCCTGTGGCTCCTCATCGCTTCAAATACCTGGTTCAGACACTTCTCTTGTCCCCGCTTACCGCACACGGCCAAGACTGTATTCCACGTAACCCGATTTGGAAAACAGCCATATTTTCTCATCTCCTCTAGCATATGCACCATATCCTTCAATCGCTTTTGCTTCCCGAGAATTCCAATCACGGTATTATAAGTTTCCACACAGGGTGGGCATCCTGATTTCTTCATAATTTCAAACAAATGCAAGGCTTTTTCCATCATGCCGGCACCTCCATACCCATGAATTATTGTGGTATATGTGACGGAATTAGGTTTAATCCCTTTATTAGCCATTTTATTTAACAACGATGCTGCCTCCTCATAAAACCCAGCACGAGCATAGCTGGCCGCTAACTCATTGTACGTGAAGGCATCTGGCATAATATTCTCGCTCTCCATTTCAGCTAAAACATCAAGTGCTTCTGTATATTTACCAGTTTTGCTAAAAATTTGCAAGACGGCATTGTAGGTGACCAGGCCAGGTTTGTACCCATCTGATTTTATCTGTTCAAAGAAATTTACAGCCTCATCTAATAGACCGTCCTTACTGCATGCTGAGATGACAGTACTGCATGTAAAGTCATCATATCGGTAACCGTCACATCGTAATTCATGCAATAGACCAAGAATCTTGTCCCATGAACCCCCCATTCGACCATACAAGTTTAGCATCACATTGTAAGTAACAAGTGTCGGCTTGAGGCCATATTTTTTAATGGTGTTAAATAAAGATATTGCCTTCTCATACTGACCGGTACGCACATAGCAATCTAGTATGGTGGTGTAAGCACGGATGTCAAGGAGGTAATCTTGCAGGGGAATTTTGTCAAGCACCTTGCATACAACCGAGTGTTTTGACTCTCGGCCAAGGGCACGAACCATAGTCTCTATGGCTGGTGTGTTGATCCTCAATTGGTTCTTTCTGGCCCATTCAAACAGAGCAAGTGCTCTCTCCCAGCATCCCGATCTGACGAGGCCTTTCAACAACCCAGTCAAATCCACTTTACATATCTCATCTCTGGATTCATCCAGCAATGCATCCAGTGAGTTGAAAGGGCGGTCGAGGATCAACCTGAGCAGAGATCGGCCTTTACTGGAGAGGAAAGACTGCGTATCGGGTCTGAATTTGGGATCTATTGTGGCTTTCTGACGAATAGGGGGTTGATAGTTGGTGGCGGTGGTGGTGAGGGTTTGGAGAAGAGAATCTAAGGGGAGAGAATAGGAGGTGGGAGGTGGAGGAGGAGGGAGAGGTAAGGTGAATTTCGGCGCTCTTGAAGGTGCATTTTGAGAGGGAAGGATTGGTTTGTTCGGGAAGAGAGATCGCTCCATTAGAGAGAGAGAGGAGAGGAGAGCTGCCTTGTGAGGTTTATCTCAGTTTAGAGCAGAGTAGTTACACTATAGAGAAACCTCTTCGCATCCAGAGCCAGCCATAGAGAGAAAGGAGACGGGTGGTGTACACGACCTATCTATCGTTCTAATCTCATCATGATCTCTCATCCATCTCTCGCTCAATGCCTCAATCTGTGTCTGATAACAAGCGATAAGCAACCAGGAGGTTATCCGAGTTTAAAATTAGAGTAAAATAAATATTAAATTATTTTAAAGTATTAACGTTTCGTAATAATAAAATAAATAAATAAAATAGTGAAAATAAAAAATATTAAAAATTATAAAATTTAATGAATTAATTTTATTTTATTTTTATAAATATTTTGATTTTATTTCATTTTAAATTATTTTTATTTAGTATATTAAAATATTTTAAATTACTTAAATCACTTTTATTTTAACGAAGAGTACGTTTGTCCGCACTGACAAGTGACAACTGAGAAAGTGAGGAGCGTTCAAAACCGAATCTTGATGCACCAACAGTTGCAATATACTAGTGGCGACAAGTATAGTTTCAATTGCATAATAGTTACAATGCAAACGTGATAAGTATAGTTTCAATTGTAAAGTTATGAAATCATGATTAAATCAGCAATTTGTTGTAAGGATATCATGTCTGCTTGTAATTGACAATTACATTAGTGTAAAACTTCAGATTGTGAAAATACTGAATACAATTGAATTTGAAGGAATGAGGGTAATATGAAATATATTGAGAGAGAAAATTTAAAATAATTAATGTAGCAAATAAATCACTTTTGTAATTTCAGAAATAAAAAAAATACTCTTATATGTTGGTAGAATTTGTTAGCCCTTCAAAAACTGTAAAAGTACATATTTCCTTTTAAAAAAATCATTATATTTATTCTTGTAAATTAGAAAAACTCTCACATTAATCAATAGAATTTTAAGTATATCATATATATCCAGATTTCAAATAAATCATACGCAACTACAAGAAAGATTTTTGTTAATATCTTATGTACTAGTTTTTATTTTTATTTTTGGAATGTTTTATGAACTTGACTCGGTATTCTTGTTTGAGTACGAGTATTTATACCCTGTTTTGCTATAATTCATCACATTTCTGGTGTCTCACAGTAGAAATATTGAAGAAATTTATGATATTCGCTTAGAAAACACATCAAATCCGACATAAATCCATCGTGCAAAAGCACATTGGTTCTCTTTTTGTACATTGGAAAGCTTAATCCCTACACAGCATCTCCAAATAAGCCACAACAATTGATAATTTAATTAGTAAATCAATAAATTTAGAAATAAACAAACAATGATGATGACAAAAAGTAACAACATTTTCTAATTTCCAGTATAATTTAAAGATAGGTTATTTAGTCCCAGACAAAGATCAGATATGCAAAGAATTATACCAATTCAATCTATACAGCAGTCAGCAGATGCGGAACTTTCAGGATTAAACCTCATCTCTTATGTATATATATTATCAACCCTATCTCTCTGCCTCTTTCGACAGACGATCTAGCTTTCAGATTTTTTTATTTTCCCCGCTTTTCTCGAACAATTCATATATATATATATCAGTCTCAAAAATATTCAACAAGAATATTTCTTTCTGATTTATATGAATAATAAAAGAATTTATTGACTAACAATGGTTGGCTTAGCTCCTCTCCCTCTCCCTCTCCCTCTTCCTCTACCTCTCCCTCTCTTGGGTTGTTGCTGACTTTCTTTTGTATCGCTATCATTAGCTTTGCCACAAGACGAGTCGCCTGTAACTCCATTCCCAGCTCCCGACTTTCCTCTGCCCCTACCAGTCCTACCACCTCTCCCTCGTCGTGATGTACTGAAAAAGGTACACATTTAATATTCATGATTGTAATATGTTTTCTCTTATAAGATCCTTGCAAATGTACAGTTTACTTTTTTTTTTTTTGAGAAAAAGAAAAAGATACTTTGGTGTCGAGTCAATGCCTTCATGCAAAATTAGCTGTGGCGCAAAACACATTTCAGTTGATGGGACACAACCTATGTCAAACAAGCAAAATATCAGTGTTGTTTTTTCTATTTAATGTATATCACGAAGGTAAGTTTCGAACATTACATTTAAAACACTTTGGTTGGTACCAGCTTTCTAAAATTCAATTTCCCTAATTCACAAGCTTTAGCATTACTAGTTCAATTGACCCTTCTAATTTAATTTTTCATTTTTATTTGGTTGGGTAAGAAAGTTTCTCGGGATCAATCATTTTCTATCAAGGACAAAACAAAGAATCAATGCTACCAGCCTGGATAATACCAAAATAGATGGTGCATAGATAAGATAAAAGACTTTCCATAAACTAAATCCAGAAAAGACAAACCTCCGGGTTGAATTTGAGGCACATCCACTGCACAAGTCGCATAAGGTACCTAAGCATTACCAAGTTGATCCTTTATACCCATTCAAAAAGTTATAACAAAGACGAGCAAAAATGTGACAAGAGATTTTTTTTTTATCTATGACTTTTGTCATGTTCATTTAACCTCTAAACTATTAATTTAACTTGAACCTAATCCACAATTGCACCATAATAGAAGCCTCAATATTAATTTAACCAAAATTTGTTTTCCAAACACTCTCAATTGGTAATCACTAAAACAAAAGTATGTCAACAAAAGAGATTTGTATCCAAAAGTACTACAATAGTAATAAATACTGCTACAGTAATCACTGTGAGAGCATGCCAGTAATTTACCTTACTGAATAATAAAGAAAAATGTACATAAGGAGCTTACCTTGTTATGAGGTCCTTTGGATGAACAATCGTAGATTTGATAGGACTTGTTAATATGTAGGTCCGCTAGATTCAGAGGGATTGCCGTCAGTATTTGAGTGTCATTTACCCCAGCGGAAACTGCCTTAGCATAAAAAAACTATGTCACTAGACTCACTACCGAGGAGTTACTGTTGGATAGTAGTAATGTCTTTTGAAGGTCAATGACCTATTAGACAATATCTACAATCACAAGTAAATTTGGCTGTTCAATTGGGGAAGCTGGATCATTACAATCCCAGGTCTTGATACTGGTACTTATATGTACTAGTTTCTTAGTGGAGTCATGACTAGTAGATAAGGAATCTCTGAAACATTAAACATGTCACATATGCTCCTAGAAATATGGAAAAGATGTCCCTTCTCTCTTAATTATTGAAAAACACTATAGTACTTCATTCACACAGAGATGAAAGGTAATAAATGAGATTTTGTTTTGTAAGATTTTAGAGAGTAAAATTGAAAAGATAAGGTTACATACGCACTTTCTATACTTTTATGTGTGCAATTTTTGATGTTGCAGGGGTATACATGAGATCTGGCATTGTGCTGACAATGGTCAGAGAGTGAGGCTAATGCCCTTAAATGAAAGCAGAAAGAAATGTGATTGTAATCTTGCAAAGAGGTGCGCACAAACAAACTGACCATTCCTTTTTTTTCGAGCTTATGGCAAATTGAAGATGACATAAATTGATGGAATTTCTGAAATTCTTAGCTGCCTAAAAATATTTGACTCAGATAGAGTTCAATTTGTGCTCATTGAAATCATAGAGTAACCCATGCAATCACCCCCATAACTGTGATAGTAGTTTTACCTTGAGCTTGACAAGATGATTGAACAGTAGAATTAACATCAAGCTGCTTGAATCTCGGTATATCCAAAGAGCCTTCTATGAGCATAAGCTTAACTCTCTTTGTTCTCTCAGGCAGTACTCCCAATGCAGAGCTCTCACATCCTCTCTTTAATACCTATTAACAAACTTTGATAAATAAAAAATTATGCTTTTCATATTCTGTTGTGTATAATTATTGTAATGAAGCATAGAGATTACCTTAGCACAGTTCTTTTGGGGCAGAGAATTCATGTATGCTCTGGCCACTTCTACTGGAGAGGATCCTGTTTGTAGGTCAAACTCCTGCGGTATAGGAGAAAAAGTTTGGTTTCAGAAAAAGGAGCACATCAACTATATGATATATAGAGCTTTTGTGGTGTGGCAGACATAATTTTACCACAGAAAAGGAGTAAACCTACAAGCTGATTGGTGTTTGACATGCAGGGCCCACCTTCTGGAGATTTCTTGGCATCTAACCATTTTTTGGCCTCATTGATGGCTGTGTTTTCTAGATTATGTGTGTGATAAGGAGATGAGCCTAGAGAGAGAAACTTGGGGCTCAAGAAAGAGGATCCTGATTTGGGTGGTGTCGTCTGGTCCTTCTCCCATGAAATGGGTTTTTCATCTGAGTGTATGACCCGTGATCGGATAAGATCTACTAGATTATTGCACTCTTCCCTGCAATGCAATTAGATATTTACTTCAAAATGAAACCCGCATTAGACTCAATGAGGCAAATAAGCTTCAACTCAAGCCAATTGTAATAAAAAATCAAGTACATAACAAAAAGTATCTTCAATTTTTGAAGTCAATTAGTATGTTTACCATTACAAGCCTGAAAAATTGAAAGACAGTAAAAAGATCAGCACTGCAATTCTTTTGATTTATTGAATCAGAATTTCTGCAGTCTTGAGATATCCCTTTGTAACAATGCTGGTCCAAACTGGCATGAGATACCAACCAAAGGTTGATAAACTTTGTTTGGTGTTTGAAATGTTTAAACAATACTTACAGATGGAAAATACTAGTCAAGAATTACCATACAACTCACAAACGACCAAATATGATGATTGATGATGTTATTGAAACAATGGACTCTAGCAGAAATTTATGCATACTCACTTACAAAAGAACAACAGGAAATTTAGATAATTTTATTAATCCTGGTAAAATCAAGAAATATATCCTTATACCTGTTCACAATATTTTTCTTGGAAATATGACTAACAACCCACCCCCACTCCTGAAATTTTTCTAGCAGAAATATAATTTATGCATACTCACTTACAAAAGAACAACAGGAAATTTAAATAATTTTATTAATCCAGGTAAAATCAAGAAATATATCCTTATACCTGTTCACAATATTTTTCTTGGAAATATGACTAACAACTCACCCCCGCTCCCGACCTCACTAATATCACTCTGGCTGTATGCAATTTTGGATGTTGGAACTTTTAGTGTGGAGACAATATGGTAAAAGTTCAAGGAGGTATTTGGATCATACATGGAGGGATCTGATTGATATCAGAAGGATTGCATCAACTCAGTATCGAAAACAAGAAGTACCAAGCATTTCCGAGGCGAGTAACACATTATGTGCATGTAACACACCAATGCACTACCCATATCCTTACAGTCAGAGAAGAATCCACTGCAACAGATTCAATGTGTTACAGGTGCCAGAACACACCTCTTCAGCTGTTTTCCATGGTATTGATCCTATTCACTTTTCTCTCGGCATGTACTTGATAGACCTAGACACTCTAGAGAGAATTACATCATTAGAGGCATGTTCAACTAAGTTTGGTGTGAGAATGGATGTTATCACTACAGGAGATGCTCTTGGAAGTTTCCTGGATCACGAATACTATTGGGTGTGGTTCAACTCACGTGATCATCTCCCAGTGTTGTTGTAATCCTTTTGTGAAAGAAACTGCTCAATCAAGGGAGATGCTCCCACATAGTATGCTTACTGGTTTTTCGTTGCTTTAATTTCAATTGAAAAATGAAGTGGCACAGGAAGAGTTATATATGCAAATACAGATCAATAAACCCAGCTTATTTTGCCAAAAACCTCATGTGATCTTTAAAACAAATTATGAGTTACATTGTAGCATAAAATACCATACATCAACTATTGATGCCACTGACCAGAAAACCTTGCTCCAAACCACTATAAGGAAAATGGTGTATAACAAGAACAGCGTGTCTTTCTCATTTGTTGGGTGCACATCAAACTTTATTGTCTGAATATAAAAGACATTTTCTTTTTTACATCAGATATAAAATCATTCTCTAGGCATATACTACTTTCATTTACCTGGAGAAAGTTTCTTCCATAAGAAGTTGCTCAATGGCTTGTTTTGATTCAATTTCTGAAACAATAGCTAAGTCTTGATCCAAACAGTCGACCATTTTTGAATCTCTTTCCATCTAGGAAAAAAAAGAAGTTAAAAAAAAATGGCAAGGGAGACACGTATATATATAATTACAACCTTCACGAATTATAAGGCTATCAGAGGCAAAATTTGTGTTAAATTGGGTCTTAATTGCATATCTTATCTGAGACACCTTTATTGCACCGACAGGTTCTATAGCAGCACGGACGAGCCAAATTGCATAGCAACAGCTGAAATTGCAATCCCTAATTGATCTTTTACATCATGAGAAATCTTCATATGAAATTCCTTTGCAATATCAGGGTTAACCACATGCATAAGATTACAATTCGCATGTTGAAGGTGTGCAATCGTTTGGTTTGGTTGAAACTGAATTAAATATATACAATCAAAGTTTTATTCGGTTTGACAAATTACTAACCGAACCAAACTTATAAAAATATTAATTGAATAAACCAAGTCCAAACAAACCGAAATTTTGTATGGTAGAGTGTGACAAAAAATATCGATAATTTTCAAATTAATGATAGAAGAGATGAATAATTCAAAGAACAAAAAAAAACTTATAAAAAGTGAAAATATTTAGATTATCCTTGATATGTTCTTATTCTTATCAAGTAAAATTAATTCACTAAATAAATTTTGGTTTATTTGGTTTATCTAATTTAGAAAAATATAAACCGAACCAAAGAAAAAGAACCAAATAAATTAAAATTTTCAACGAAACCGAACTTTTTGAAATGAAAAACCGTACCAAATAGTCCAAAATTTCACGGTTCGGTTGAAATCCAAACAAACCGATCCGTTTGCACACCCCTAGTTGAAGCTATGCATGTTTCATTGAATTAAATACTGATGAGGGCAACAATCCAAAAGTAAGGTCTTTGTAGGGTGTAAGCAACAAAAACAAGTCAATGATTGTTTAAAGAGGGAAAACCTGGTTCAAGTCGTCATTCCTCGTAGTTGATATAGCCAAACTACCATTTCCTCCTACATATTTTTAACAAAATGATAACATTATATTGAAGAATCAGTATAAGTCGTCGTTAATTTCATTGCTTTTGCCATTGCATTTCGAAAATAGCACAGTACAAATGTTTTCTTAATCGAGACTACATTATTCGTATTCATTTCCTTGCCAAAACGCAAGGTACGAAGCATGGATAGGGAAAGAGACGACACAACTACCTCTCTCCTCTGAAGACGCAGAATCCGAGGTGGGGGAAGAAGAAGAAGAAGAAGAGGAAGGAGGTGTATCGGAGCCTAGAACGGCGTTGAGGAATCTCTCAGCGCCAGTCAAGAGGCCATTGATCCATCCGTCGCCATTGCTGATGCGCGGCGGATGCTCTCCTTCTCCTCCTCCTGGTTTCATCTCACGCGCGCCTCACGTGACCCTCCACTGATACGAGGGGAGGAGACGAGACGCAGAGAAATGAGACAATGGAAAGAGAGAGAGAAAAGGAGGGAAGGGAAGAAAAACTACCTTCGTACAAATCTTTTATTTGAGAGTAATTGCAGATATGCCATCGTAGTTTCCAGTTTTTGCAGTGTAAACTTCTTTTGAATTTTTGTGTTGTTACATTTCTGTTTTCCCCCTTGTAAGTAAACAATTTACTAATCAGCTCCCGAGATTCTTCAATTTGAGCAATTAATTTATTAGTTTTATTTTGAAGGTTAGTAATTGCTTAATTATCTAAGCCTTTAGATTTTTTATTGTATATAATAAATATATATATGTGAATTTAATTAGTTTAATTATTTAAAAGTTACTAAAAGTTTATATAAATTACAACAAAACCGGATGTTGTTGATGATTGGGAGCAAAGATAGCAACTTTTGGATAATTTTGTTGCTTATTTTAGTGTGGATTTGTTACAAATGGTTTAAAGAATTTCTGGAGCTTTAGTTAATTAAACCGAATGCTGAGAGCCAATAAATTTGACAATTGTAAAGTTACAAAAAAAATTGATAAACCAGAATGTATTCATCATTTTAAATTAATATTGTATATCAAATATGATATAGTTTGATGAACAATTTGATTACTAATTTTTTGTAGGAATAAATAGCAAACGAAAAGACTATTTATTTTTTAAAGAATGTACTGATGCATCCAGCCTAGAGTTTAAAGAGTTTATTAGACTTGGTCTAATTGTTTTTAAATAACACCTTGAAAGCTTTATCCAATAAAAATAAGTCAATAATGGGAAATAATTTTGGGTTACAATAAATTTAAAACACTAACTCTGAAGAGAAAGTTTAGGCCCAAAGTTTAATTTTGTCTAGTTGTAAACTGTAATCTAATTTAATTACTGGGTTAAATATAATTGTATGTTGTTTATAAAGAATTAGGCTAGATGTTACGTGTAATTAGTGTAAAATCGTACTATGAGTTTCAGGATTGTTTGATTTGCTTCAAAATTTCATGCACAAACTTTAAAACTTATACTTGAAATGTTTCGCATGAATATTTAAGCAGACTAAACGGCCATAAAACTCATAGTACGATTTTTCACTAACTATGTGTATAACACCCCAGTCTAATTCTGTTTATAAATATAACAAATGCAATCAGTGAAATATTTTCACCTCTTTTTTTTCCCTCTTTTCTCTAACTCTTGTAAAACAAACATTGTAGGAATTGCGGCCATATTAATTAAGCATGACCAACATTACTAGTTTTAATTTTATATACATTTCTGAACTAAGTAAGTTTATTAAGCATCCTGTCATTTTACCAGTTAATGTATCACAGTATCTTTATATATATATGATTTTATCACCATATGAAGGGCATTTGGGTGATTATTTTGGAAGAACACAAGGCCTTTCTCTCTGATAAAATAGGTAAAAAAATTGACAATTAATTTCTGAAAAATTATGGGCCTACAAAGCAGATTAATTTGATTCTGGCATTTTCTTCATAGTTGGGCCTTTTCTGTTATCCCATTTCTGAAGCTTAATTGCTAGAAAGAAATGATCCATGGATGTAATTTTTTTTTTTTTTTTGGGGGGGGGGGGGGGGGGGGGGGGGACATTAGTCAAATAATTAAACTATAGTTTTATAAAAGCAAATACATTTTAAATACCAAAATAAGAGACCCTTTTGTAGGGTTGAATTGACTAAAGGCCCCCCTTTTTTTAATTTCCACCTCCATGTTTCCTAAATTTAATTAGCTGAGGAAAATATTTGATATGGAAAATATATATGATCTAATTATGTTCTTATGCACTCAATTAACAGTGTGACACACAACAGTATATATTTAACAAAAGTTAATCCTTCAATCTTTTATGCCTATTATGAATTATAAATAAATTTAATTTTATATAGAATTAATATTTGTAGACGTTTTATATATATAACAGTATGACACACAATAGTTAGTGAATCTACTAATAGTAAAATTAAATTGACCCACTATAATCAATTAACACATCTCTAAATTTTTTTTCAAGAAATAGTTAGCTTACATATATACACACACACATATAATATAAAGAAGATTGAAATGCAACGTATTGTACGAATGGACCCATACAATGACTTCAAATCACACATTTGGAACAAAAATATGATTGATCAGAATCGCTCAATCTAATCTTCATATTAAAATCTTATAAAATACTAACTTTTACATTTTTTCAAATCGTTTTACTATTTTTTCGGATGAGAAAAATATCAATTGATTTAAAAAATTTTGAATCTTTCAATACCAATAATTTTTTTTTCATCCAAAAAAATATAGCATGAAGGCATTAATTAAGTAAGGATTTAATTAATTGAATTGTAGGGGACTAAAGCGAGTGAAATAGGGATACACCTCAGCCGTGATAGTAACAAAGAGAATCTCAGTGAGAGACACATTATTAAATTAAATCAAACTTTTGTCACAAATGCCATGCATATATGATATATGCATGCATGGAAGAATGTGAGGAGAGAACAAATTAAATGGGAACACTAGCTAGCTGCCAGCTATTTTTATTTTTAAATGGCAATCTCTGGCTTCATTTGTTGACTAACTAGGGTTTTTTTTTTTTTACCTTTTTACCTTTTTACCTATGACAGGTTTGTATGGTCACAGAAGGCAATTTAATTTAATTAATCGGAGACACCGGTTTGATTAATTAATTTACTATGCATGCACCGCTGTCCCCAGTTTATTAATTTCATTTTTTTTCTTTCTTCATTAATATATAGGGTCTCCTGAATTTATTTCAGGGGCGAATCGAGGATGCTAAGTAAGTTTAAAATATATATTAAATAATTAAATATATAATTATTTTAATTTTTTAATTAGATTTAGATATAATAAAAATTAATTAGACTATAATTTAGTAGGTCTAATAGAAAAAAAATTACATTAACAGTTATTTTTGAAAATAAATCTAAATTCTGATTTGAGCTTATCTCTATTTAAAAAACAAATTTCATTTAAAAAAACATTTAATAGTCCTTCAAAAATCAGTAATCATGCACTATAGAATATTGATACAAACTATCAGAAATTTCATATTATTTGGTAACTATTAAAAAAGCATCAGATTGCAGCTTCTTTAAATTAATATAAATAGGAAATTAATTAGATTAAGAATTTCTCTGTTTATTTTATTTGCTCACATCTATCGTCACATTAGTCGATTTAATCGAATTTACAATAAATTTATCATGTGATGCTAATTGAAAATTAATAAAGTAAAACCAACTAATAAATCAATGTAAACAAAAGTTTCTAACTAGTTTTTTGTTCTTTTAAAATCCACTAAAATAGCTCTTCTATAGATAATAATTAACAAAAATGAAAGCTCCTTTAATTTCTTAAACTGATTTGAGCACTTAGCTGAAAAAAAAATCCAAGAATCATAGTCAATTCAAAATTTTACTAACTATATTAATCATATAAAAGTAGGAGAATATATATATGTAAAGCTAGCTAGGAATTAGTACTTTTACATGACCAGCCAACAATTCATACGTACACGTAACCAATACTATGTACCTCGCATGCTTTCAAACTCTTTTGTTTAATTTTTTTTTTTGGAAAAAGTAAGGTTCTAGGCTCTTATGTTTTTTTATCATAAAATAACATGATTATATTAAAGTTTTAAAAATAAAATTTTGAAGAAGGGAAAGATTACATTCAATTTAAGAGACTGAGATAAAATTAAGAGATGTGATAATTGGCGCATTAATTTTACCCTTCAATTTTATATCCCACAAAATTCTAGATGTAAATTTTCAATATTCTGGATTTATATTTTATAGATTGGAGATAGAATGTTTAAAATTTTTAAGACTCACTCTCTGTTTCATACATATATACAAGATAAAAGTATTTATATTAACATTTAAATATATTTATATAAATATTCAAATGTGTTTATACTAACACTCCAATGTATTTGTATTATTATTTAAATATATTTATACTAGCATTCAAATGTATTTTATACAGAAAAAATATTTATAGTAACATTCAAATATATTTATGTATAAGATAAGCACAGTAGGACATAGTGTTACGAATCGTAACAAACTATAATAAACTATAACACATATTAGATCATTATGATCCATAACATTTAATATTAGCGTTGGACCATGAGGACGCATAAATAAGATACAAAAAAAATAAGAAATAACAATAATTTCTCTAAAACTAATTTAAAAAGAACAATTAAAAAAAAGTCCGGTCCATTTTCCATGCATGTTATGAACTCCCATATATGAATGTAGAAATTATCTAAAATACATCTTAATTAAATTTCGTTAGTATATATCCCCGTCTCTTCTGATTAATGATAATTAATTAATCTAAGGTCCTTGATACCATATTAGCATATGCCTCGATCGATATCATTCTTTTCATGGAAATGCGTTCAATTAAAAATACTGAAACATCAGGTATGCCCAAAAAAAGAACTATATAGCTAGCTAGCTATTTTGTTGTAGTATACTTTTTTCTTACTAATAAAACATACAACTTAATTTTAATACAGTACTACACTATAGTTAACCTAGTATAAGCCCTTTTTAGCTTTGGGGGTAGCATTATAGCTAGCGGTCCATTTGTTATACAACTTTTTGTTGTCACGTAGGCATTTAGTAGCTACTATATATAGCTAGCCCCCTCATTTTCTTTCATGTATAGTAACTCTTATATGTGTATAGTAGTACTCTTGCTGCGTTATTTTTGGAAGTTAAATATATAGCCCTCCAATTATTTAACTACTGGCTTATATTTCATAGAGAAATTATTTTTGTATTTTATATTTTGTATGTATTTTATTTGTATATAAAAAATATTTATATTAAATGAATAATCTATTTATATTTGAATTTGTAAGTGTTTATAGTTAGTATAAAATATATTTATCGGTTATTCTTTTCTAAATGATTATATAAAAAATCAAGTTAAAAACGTTATAGTATAAGTAAAAATATAATTTGGACAACTTTTAATTCTAATAATATTCAACACATCTAGAGTGCAAATACATAATATATTTAAGATATATAATTATCATTCCTCTATTCCATAATCTGTTGCATTCATTAATGTCATCTCTTTAGTAAATGCAATTAATGAAATACATACTAAAAAGTACTACTAATTAACATATAAATAATCCCAATATATGCTCCATCAGCACACCTAGCTCTTGCAGTGTTAAAAAATATGGGGACAGCACCAAGGCTATATCCTATATATAGCAAATAGCTCTTTTGTCTTAGATTTGAGACACTTAGCACTGGCCGTTGGATTACTAATGATATATATCGATGATGATGTCGAATTAGATTGCAGCTAGCTGCTACTTTAAACACTTTAAAAGTGACTGTGACTATGACTAACTGTACAATGTAAGAATAAAAAACTGACAGCGATATATATATATATATATATATGTATATTAGATTAGATTAAAGCGATATCAGGCATGTCACAGCTATTTTTCTAATGATTAGTACAGAAGCATGTCAGCAAAAGAATAAACACAATAGCTAAAGCTCATTTTGACTGCTTAAAAAAAAACAAAGCTAACAAAACAAAACAAAACCCTTTTGATCATCCCCATGTTACCTATGACCCTACCCCCCCTCTCTCTCTCTCTCTCTCTCTCTCTCTCCCCTAATTAATCTTTGTAGCTTATTAATTATTCCATTCCAAAAAGAGCTCTGTGGAAAGATGTCCCATTATTAGTGGCACCTTGGTTGTAACTGTAGTAGCCATAAGGACTAACCCAATTGGAATTACTGTTAGTACTGGAATTACTATTCTCATAGCTGCCTCCTATTATTACTGGCATTGCAAAAGGAATAGCGCTGGAATAACCTCCACCAATTTGCCTGTTCTCTTCATAATGTGCCATTGCACCGGCACCAGCACTGCCACTGCTTGTACTGCTGCTGGTACGAGCTCCAGTAGAGAAATCCATGTTAAATCCAGAACCAAAGATCTCAAATCCAGACCCCACATTTACACTGTTGTAATAACCTCTGTGTTGTTGTTGCTGTTGCTGTTGTTGCTGTTGCTGGTAATGCAGAGCTAATATTGATAAGTAATCTGGACTTTGCTCTGCACCGGAAGATCCAGATTTTGAGGTTTCAGGTACCTTCTTAGAGGACGACATGCTGCCGATTGGCAGTTCACTGTTCAAAATGCTCTCAACGTCGTAACGGCTCATGTCAAAGTTGGTCACAGCATTGAGACCTCGAAATTTGATCGCAGCGATGTCGTACGCTTCTGCTGCTTCTTCTTGTGTGCCTATTAAAAGTAGCATTGATGTTGTTAGTTCATGTATATAAAAAATTAAACATAGTGTAATTGTCACACATTTCTTTTAGGATAATCTATTAGAGCAGCTGTTAATCGGTTGTTTGATTGACCTCCATTTTGGCTGGAGACAAAAATTAAAAATTGCAAACAATGTACATTAAGTTATGTTTAGCTATTTAATTAATCCTAATTTGATGAAGCTTTTTAATATATATACACAATTCACTAAGTTATATTTGGCTATTCAATTTGTGTGTTGTCACATTTCTATTGTAATTTCACGTACTGAAAGTGCCAAGGTAAAGATCCTTGTTTCCGGCAACTCGGCCAATCCGTGCCTGCCATCTTCCATGCTGATGATGTCTGCCAAAATGACAAAATTTAAGAAGAAATTTTAAGCGTATTATTGGGTTTCTTTATGAACAAAAAATGGAATTCCAAGGGAATAATTAAAGGAAATATTTTATATTGATGACAATTATTTGTGAAAATTAATGAACTAACCTTGTGACACCCCTGTAAATGGAGGCTCCTCTAGAGAATCCGCTACTCTTCCTGGACCAAAAATGAAGACAACTTCAAATTTAAATAAAGATCCTTTTGTACAACTTAAATTAAAGTTCTTTGTTACATACATGCATGAAATTCTACTCTACATGTTTGAGAAAAGGAAAAAAAAACATATATATCAGCAAATTCTAAGACCTTCGAAGTGAGGCAACGAATTCCTGTCGAGTCATAGACTTCATCTCTTCTAGCTCCTTTTCATAGTTTGATACCTAGAAAAAAAGTTTGCATGATAAATACATGATCACTTTGTTTGTAGAATTTTCAAAGTATTAATATTTGTATATATATGTTGCAAAATAGGAAATGTTTGTTTGTCTCATGCATACTGGGAAGTTGGTGGTGGTAGTGGGGCCCCAGTACTTGAGAGCTGCAAGATCATATGCCCTGGCAGCCTTTTCCTCTTTATCATATCCTCCTAAAACAAACAATTTAAAGCTTCTGAAATTAGCACATTTTAATCAACATTATGAATTGTAATAGGAAAAAAAATTGTCCTCTATATAGCAAAGCATGATTGCCATATCTTTTTGATAATTATAAAGCGAACTTTGATAATTAAGATAAGGGAAACTCGAAAGCTCACCCAAGTAGACTGTCAATGATGAATTGTTGTCGGCCAGGCGATGACAGCCATGTGAAAACAGTACAGATGTTAGAAACATTACATATAATTAACATTTCAAGTGAATTTTCAATATTGGCGTGGGTATGTAATATTAATGGTACGGATAGTTCAATACGCATGTCAATAACCTTAATTTTAAACTATATTTATGTGCGTATACCAGACAATAGTGTGAAAAATATTTATGTGTGTAATTATGCACACAAATATTTTTCACGCTAATATCTGGTTATATAAGTATATATACGTAAATCCAGTTCAAAATTAAGGTTATTAGCGTCCGTACTGAACTAACCACACCATTAATATTACATACCCACGCTAATATTGAAAATTCTAATAGTGTGAATATTTAGCAAGTTATATGTGTTAGAAAAATGTTGTACCTTGACGGCCTTTGCGGCTCTGGCCTTCCCTACGGCAACTGTTATCCCATAGATGTGCTTCATATCGCCCGGTCCAACGGTGTCTTTCATCAAAAAAATAAAAAAAAATGCATTAGTACATTATAATTTGCAATTTATATAAATGTTTCAATTAATGATGAAATTCACCAAGAGAATTCTATTTCTTCTTGAGCTCTTTAATTTTGATAAGTGCATGTTGGAGTGAGATGTTTTCATGCAAGCTCATGCATTTAGAATCACATGAATTCTTAAATCATGGCAAGCCAAAAGGCTGGAATAAAAATAACTTCATGTTATGCATACAGATTTATATATATATATATATCTCTTCTCTCTATTTTATGCATTTTGTGCTTAAAATATACAAACTAAAGTTAACTTTACATAAATTAATTCACTCAAACAACATCAATTTATATACATTCTTTCTGTAATGAAGCAAAAAAGAAATAATGAATGTGCACAGGTGTTGAGATCTCAGGGATCAACGTTACGTAGATACTCTGCCTTCCTTTTAAAATGCACATAAAATTTGAAATTAAACAACTCTGTAGGTGCAGACGTGCGGCCGTGTACTATACTGAAATATATAGTACCTAGTGACACCTCGGTATATGGAGGTGCGCTGGCCGAATGTCTCCGGCATTTTCCTTGTCTCGGCCTCAGGCACTGCCGTTGCCGTCACCATATCGAGTCCACCGCCAGAATCCAGTTGCTGATGATCAGTTGGAAACCCACTGAGAAACTCGGCGGCAATGCTTCCCAGCTCTCCACTGCTTCCAATCTCCCCGGAACCGGTGCAGGTAGTATTTCTGCCTCCACCGAGAAAGTTTTCCAGCTTCGGTGGCTCGCCTACTATCTGATCAGTTGTACCTATATATAATTTGTTGAAAGAAAAAATTAAAAGATTATTAATAAAATTACGTCTTCTGGCTAGAGGTGCTCGTACTACAACTTCAGTTAAACTTTCTTTCATAAGCTCTAGATAATCTATGTATATAAGGAAGCGAGAATAGCATGTAGGAACATAAAATTGTCATACTTTATTTTATATATCCGCCTCTTCTATGCATCATATATGCAGTTATAGCTATCAAATACTGTCAAATTCATAATTTGTACTTGCAGTTGAATTCTATTAGTTAGTGCTGCTTCTATTGTTCTTAGAATAGTTTTTTGCAAATTTGAAATTCACGAATACTGCAATGATAGCTTTAATTTCAGTACGTAGTCACAATCACAAGCACAAATAATAATAATAATAATAATATGCAAAATCGAAGAGCGCTTATACAAATATTTATTAGACTAATTAATTAAGAACCATCATCATAACTAACTCTTTTGCATGATTCTCTTAACCAAATTTGACCAACGAACTATATATTCATAGATCAATCCTCGGTTTACAAAAGACAGTTATACAAGAAATCAAGAATATGCCAAAAGAAAAACGAAACTAATTAATCCAATATAAGACACATGCAAGCAAGAGGTGAGATGACCCAATTAGTACCAGTTGTAGAGAAGGCTTCAAAGAGGCCAGGATGATGAGAGAGAGAAAAAGAGAGCCATTGATGGTCGTCAGAAGAGTTTATCTCCATGGATTCAATTCTCTCTAGTATAGAAATGGTTGTGTAGAAGTAAGGAGACACCGATATAAAAAGAAAGATTTCACAGACAGAGAAAGAGAGAGAGACAGAGAGAGAGAGAGAGAGAGAGAGAGAGAGAGAGAGAGGAGTATTCATGCACACGAGACGAGGCGGGGGGGTTTAAAGAGGATTTTAGTTTAAAAAAGGAAGTACAAGATAAGGAGGAGGAATAGTTAAATGAATGAATGAACGAACAATAAATAAACAATGGGATTAATTAAAGAATGAGATAAGACTGATAAGGGGAGAGGTGTGAGATTAGGGTTGTAGGAGACACGTGGATTGTTCTTACTGGTTGCCCAGGCGGTCTAAATTGACCGCCATAGGAGACTCCAGTTACGCCGCCGGTACAGTGTACCTCAGTACCTCACATGCATGAACTTACATTTGTAGAGATTTGAGTATTTTTGCATGATGAAATCATTTACCTTTTAGATATATTATTATTATATTATTATATTATAGTACTGCATGTATTATATTTATATTTTATATTCTCATTTTTTAAATTATACTAACTCTTCTGTTAAAACTCAAAAACAAAGGTTACCACATGAAAACTATAAAAAGATTAATTATTAGTTAAGTTTGGATATAGAATTGAAGAGATCATCTTGAAATGACAATATTTAGTTTCTGAAATTTAAATATCTTAGCTATTCTCAAATCTATATATATTTTTTTTTGAGAAAAGAAATCAATATGTTATACCATGAGTTCATAGCAACACAATGAAAAGAATTGTACTTCATTATTATTATTGTAATTTTTTAAATTGAGCTAGTAGGAATTAGTGGTACCAATGTCAAAGTAAATAAAAAGAAAATCACTACAATTCTATCAAATATGTGGTGCTCTCTATGTTAGATCTTCCGCCTGAATGTATCTAAAATTATCTACTTTTTATCGATGATGTTTGTCCACAGTAACTTTGACATTGTATGATCAAAGAACTGTTACTAGTTATTTTTTGTATATTTTTAGTCTGTGAAGTCAGAATACTTATGTTATGATGTACTATATTTGTTGATTTAACTATATTTTATAATAAAATACTAAAACAAGAACCTCTTAAATCATTTTTTCCTTTGAAAGACTTTCAAAGAAAAAGTCTCGGAAAGACTTTAATAAACAAAAGAGAAATTTAACTTCGATCAAATATAAGACAAAAACTAAGTCAGATTTTTGTATGTTTACAATGTATAACATTAAAATGTGCAAAATAACAAAATTTTATATGAAGTACAAATTGGAGATATATAAGTAGTACATCATTTTTAAAATAAAACAATATAACAACATGTAGTCAAATATTTTCGCTCAATTTGAGATATAAGTAAAAAAAAATATTTAGAATGTGAATTATGAGACATTTTGCTTTGAGCTTCATTTGGTGTGAAAGAACCAAAAAATAAAAATAAAATAAAGACTTGTAGAACAGGATAGTCTACAATGTTCTCAAGGGACAAGTTACACTGGGTCCCTGTATCGAGACCGGGAAGCACGCGGGTAGAAGATATGCCACGCAAATCTTTTAAAAAGAAAGGGGAAAAAAAAGCATTTAAAATTTGAAAAATTTGACCTAGGCAGAATCATACTGTTATATGTATATTTTGATTCAGATCCTTCATTCAAAAATTTAAAAAGATGCTTTTGCTTTGTTGGCAGTACTCTTTGCGAGTTGCAAATATGTCTACGACTGTTGAGATCCATGTTCTCATTTGATGAATCCATTGCGGCGGTGTGATTAATTAATTAAAAGAAGCATTAATTTTTTAGTTGGTTTGATTAATTTTTCTGATAGCAGATCACTGTTTGCTACAGCGGTTCCGCATTGTCAGTAGTTTGCATTAATTTTTATATTATCTTCTCTTTCTACTTGAGAAATATTTTGGGTTTACTATTGTAAGCATAGAGGGAGAAATTTTAGGATAGTGATACAGTATTTTCTGCCTCTTATTTTTCTCATTATTATTGTATGTGGTTTTATATATTGATATTTTTTAGAAGATTTTCATTTATAGATGTTGATTGAAGCATGAGTGGAGTATTTGGGTGGAAATAAAGTATATTTTTTTAAAAGCTTATTGTCAGACATTATGTAGCAGAAAGGAATTTTTCTTATTTGGAAAATGAAATTAGAAAATGCCTTTTGATTAAACAAAATCACATTATTATTTCTAGATGACACGTCAATAAATGATATTTTTTTTTCCAAAATTGTATTAATTTTGCAGCAAAATTTCTTTCTCGACATAAAATATGATAAAAAAAGTTTAAAATTGATCTCCATATATACTTTAAATAACAATTAATTACTATTACCCCATACTTTAAAATTATTATAAATTCACATCAAAATTATAGCATACAATCTGTTGTTTATATTATAGAACCCCATCATAAAATTGTCCAAATCCACCCCTAATTAGATCCTACATATATGTAACCATGACATATTGACAACATGACATAATATTAAGCAACCTATGATAAGAACATAAATAAAAAAAATTAATTTGCAAATAATCCTCTCCAATTTTCTCCATCTGTTGAATTTGAGCAGTGTGGATCCCATGCCAGACAGCATGTGGTAGAAAAAATAACATGGTGAGAGCGACATCTCTTCCGAAGTTTCTAACTTTTTTTTAACAAATGGGATCAAATTTCAATCACCTTTTGTTCCCTCTGATACCAAACAATGCCAAGCATATATACTCATCTAATGTGGTCCTAGCTAGCTCCTCTTCCTCTGTACCAAAGGCTTTTTCACATCATTTTTTCTTTTTTCAATTCAAAACCAACAAAGAGGCATCTATAATCCATGACAACATTAAAGAAAGAAAGGCAAACAACGCCATGGAATGTGTACTTTCAGAGGCACATTAGGAATATATCTACATCAAAAGTGAGCATCTGTTGATATATATATATGTTGTCATTAAATTTAAACGGCTCAAATTTAGTTATAATGGGTATTTTTTTATTTATATTTTAATGAATTTCATATGTTCCGGACTCAAAAAATTTATGATATAAATGTATTATAAAAAAAATATGACAGCGAGTGAATATGAACCCTATATCAGATATCAGAATCATGAGCCAGTAAAAGATGCACTGAATACTGATGCAGGGGATGTTGCTGGAAAAGCACTCCTTCAGAACTTTGGTGGTTTTGGGAATTGGGAATTGTAACTTAATTTGGTTATAAAACATTTTGCAAATTGGAAGCATTTAATGTCTGATTTGTACTATTTTACCAAGATTTGCCTGAGTTGTTGACACTAATTGAGTTAGTTGTTGTCTGTGTGATATGTTGTTTTGTTTTTTTATTTTTTTTCAAGAAGAAATCAAGCTTGCATCTGACTTTTTTATATTTAAGAAATGAAATATTCTAATTAAAATAACCTCTAGAAAAAATATTAAATAAATTTCAGAATTAGGGAGATTGGGATTTGAAATCCCTGCTATAATTTCTGACACATACAAATAAAAAAAGTCAATTTTTTACTAAGTCTATTGTTTGATTGTCCGGCCGAAAGAAGGGGTAAATTTTCAAATTACAGTCTAAAGTCGTTTTTTTAATATAAAAAAAAAGGAGGGCTAGAATTTTGAATTACCATCCTTGGATGATTGGAATTTTGAATAATGACCCATTATTTTTTGTTTTTGTTTTTAACAACTAAAAACCGCATATGGGATGTTAATTATGGGATTTAGAATTTCGGCTTTTCTAAATTTTAGAATTTTGTTTAATATTTTTTCAAATAGTTTAAATTAAAAATCTACATTTCTTAACTACAAAAAAAATGGGGCTTGGCATATATTACTTTCTTTTGTTTGTTTTCTGTTTGCTAATTTATGATTGAAAAATGTCCAAAATAATATTGTGACCGAGCACATTATGTTTGACAGATTCACACCCGCTGCCATATTTTTCTATGACGCAGGTGTGCTATAATTTTTTTGAATTTATAACATATGAGACTTACTAAAATATAAATTAAAAAAACATCCCCTACAGTTAAATCTGGACCGTTATGACAATAAATATGCTATAGATTTTAATGACAGTGATACGGACCTAGCTTGACCATAAGAAAAACAACCATGAAGATATTATTTTACTTTTTTTTTCTTTTTCCTTTTTTTTCTTGAAAAGCTTCTATATATTAATTGATCCAGTAACTAACTTGTGTCTGGCAGGTGCATTTCATGAATAAAAATATATTTAATAATGTAAATATCTAGGAGATATCATTGGTGATATCAATTGTATTATTTGTATAAAATAAGTTATTATTCATATCAATGAATTTATTTATAATTTTATTTTATATAGTATTTTTATATTAAACTTGAATACCACTAATCTGAATAATAAAAATATTGTACAAATAAGTTATATAATAAAATCGTTAATATGAATAATAACTCATTTAATCTGAATAACAAAATCAATATCAACCGGTTGATATCTGTATATATCAACTCCCATATCATAAATTGAAAAATGATCATTGTGAAAACTGAAAAGAAATAGAGAGTAGCTGTTGGGCTCAATTTTTGCAAAGAGTGGGCTATGTTCAATTAAGCAGGCTTAATAAAAAGGAATTAACTGAGATGAGGTGGAACTGGAGGCCAGGATAAAAAAAAAAAAGACCAGTAAATGGCACTGGAGGAGTCCTGCATGGTAAAATACTGGAGATGAGAAAAGAGTTTACTTTGGTGTTTTTTCAAAAACTTATGTATATTATTAGCTCATGACGAAATTTATTTTTATAGATAATTTAGTAAGGACGCTACTTATAATTTCGTCCTTTAAAATAATTTTTTTCTTGTCCAATTACTGATCGTATTATAATCATCATTATAGGTTCGCATGTCATTATTTAAATTAAAGACGCAACTTCGACTTGAGCCCTTTAGTAATTTTCAATTTAAAAGACGCAAGTTGAATTTGAGCCCTTGGTAATTTTCATATAGTATTTAACTTTAGTCATTTCATTTAAAAACCTGATGCAAGTCTGAAAGAGCTCAAATTCAAGTTGCACCATTTAAATTGAAAATTATCAAAGGACTCAAATTTAACTTGTGCCCTTTAATTTAAATAGTGACATGTGGACATACAATAATAGTCATAATGCGGTCAGTAGCTGGGTAGAAAAAATATCATTTTAAAAGACGAAAATGCAAGCAGCGCTCTTATTAGACCATATGTGAAAATAAATTTCGTCATAAGCCGATAGCGAAAATAAGTTTGTGGGCCCGGCCATCTATGAATTTTTTTTTTTAATTTTGTTGTTTTCTCTGCTGTCCAGTAATTGATCTGTCCTGATCTTGGGCCGGATTTAGTTTTGATTTATCTGTTAATTTGAGGTCAAATTAATTATGGGCCCAGGAAACTTAATTCAAATCATATTCAATTCATTCAATGGATGGTGATTTGGATCCAAATCATGGCCCACATTTTGTTTTTTCTTATGGAGAATATATAACAGTAGAAAGCTAACAAAATTTATTATATGATTTCATTACTAATAGTAGTAATCAAATATTATTATTTGCTTTGATAATTGATAGTGATGTTTTCTTAATTTTCTGATTACACATTAAATTTGGTCCGTGTGATTAAACAGCTGACGTGTCAAATTAATGCAAATCAAACAAAGCCAATAAAAATTTCCCAACAAAAAAATATTGTTCAGTGAATTAATTGGAGATTTGGAGGTAAAATCTTTTCTTTTTTAGTTAATTTTATATTTGGGTCAAACAAGGGTAGACACAATTTATTTAATATAAAATTAGAAAAAGTTCACAATTTGCATTGTTTTGTTGCATTCAATTTGTAGTCATCATCCACAAAGACTTGCATTAGGGGCTAATGAGTTTGATTTATCAGTGTTTTTGTAATGGATTTATTTCCACAAGTTGTTATAGGAAATTCAAACTTACAAAATAAAAATTAAACTATAAGTTTGAAATCCAGATAAGAGATTCTCTATTCAATATTTAAAGTTGCATGACTTTGACTTTTATCTTTATCTCAAAAATATTTTTTGAAACTTAACTGTTAAAAAAATAATGATCATAAAAGCTTAAAAAAAAGGGAGCTGATATACAAATACTTTTATTAGTACCGTTATCGATACTGACTTTGTTATTCAGATTAAATGAACTATTATTCATGTTAACGACTTTATTATATAACTTATTTATACATTATTGTTATCATCAATTTAAGGAAATTATTATTCAGATTAGTGATATTTGAGTTGCATAATAAAATAATGTACAAAATAAATTATATAATAAAATTACTAATATAAATAATAAAACCAATATTAACAATATTATCAACGATAGTATTTTTCAAATATTTTCCTAAAAAAAATAACTTCCCCAAAAAAAGAGAAGACTTCTATGTCTCCATGTTTCCACTTCCACTTCCACCATCCCTACCAAATTATGACTTCACAAAGAATTCCAAGCCTTTGTGTGGCACATTTGGACCCATTTGGAGTACAATACTATGCATGGGATAATTCCTGATTTGAAAATAATTTGGAATGATTTAAATTTTATAATTTGATGTAATTTGATTATAAATCGAAATTTAATAAATTATTTTAAAATATACATAATATATAAAATTATTAATATTTTGTAAAAATAATAAAAATAAAATGAGAATGTTCACAAAAAATTTAGAATTATATGAGATAAAAAATTATATATTCTTTCAATGACTTGTCAAATTTAAAAATAATTAGAAGGGAGGTAAGAAAAATTTATCCCCGTCCGATTCAAATCTAGCGGTTGAAAAAATTGAGGAAAAAAAATTTCATGATCTATTTCACACGTGGGACCCACACGTGTGGCGATTGAAATATGAGTATATGACCACAAGTTTTCTAATGCTGCTTGGCACGCCTCCTCTCTCTCACGTCAACGTAGTTGTGGTAGGTGAGATCCAATAACTTCTCTCTAGCATCTTTGGTCAATCAATCTCCAACAAATCCAATACTCCAACTTTTTTTTTCCTTTTTCCTTTTTCCTCACATACACTGCTTTTTTTTTTCTCTTTTAATATAAAATTTTTGTTTAAGTATTTTTATGAGATTTGAACTTACAAAATTCCGTCTATGCAATTTTGTTTTATATATTTCGGAAATCGGAATGTCACCCGTTCTTGCTTCTCTATCTTGTGTAATTTCACTATTTGATTTTCTATGACAAAAAAATATGTTGACAAACATATAACCACTTAATTCCAAAAGGTGGGTGAAACGGAGTTTTTTATGTGCGGTTCGTGCACTACTCGCCACAGATGATCCGCCACTTCGAACATAGAGAAAATACGGGTGAATTTTATGTCGGAAAAAAGAAAACAAATTATAAAATAAAATTTTAATAAATTTTGAAAATAAGAAAAATCGTATTATGAGAGTGCAATTTTCTCTGAAAAGACTATTTTTTCATAATGAGGCATCTCACAGAAAAATCGTTTTCCTAAAGTGCGGTCTCCTTCAAAAACACAAACAAAGAGGAGAGAAACGATGGAGGAGAGAGAGAGAGAAAAGAGGAAAAAGAAAGGGACAGGGTGAATAAAACTCAAAAAGGCCGCAATCCCGTGGTATGAGAGTATGATTTTTCTGATTTTCAAAATTCTCCAAAATATTTTCTATTTTTTTTACATCCCAGAAAATACGTGTTAGCTAGACCTGACAAAAGTTGATTCGACCGAAAAAATCCGCCTGATAAACCCGATGTTCGAATTCGACTCGGATCTACTAAAATTAAGAAATTAAATGATCTGAACCCGTAATTGACCGAATCCAAAAGAATCTGAAACTTATATAAACCCGCAAAAAATCAAACATACGACTATAAATTATCCGAACTAGAATGACTTGTTATCCGAAAAAAATCTGAATCCGAAACAATCCAAAACTATGTGATACTCGAACCGATAATTATTCAAATTTGAATTAACTTGAACCGAGAAGGATCGATATCCGACATATGATATTTTATTCATATTTAGTTCGTATAATTCTTTGCGTATGTGTTAAGATATTAGTAGCTAACAAGACTTTGTGTCAACTGACAAGACTTTATGTCAACTTTTTTTATTAATGAATTATGTTAATATTATATTATTGTGTGATAATATTCATTTGCTTTTTCTTTTACTTCATTATTGAGTTCTTTATATAAATATTTCATAATTTCAAGTCACATCCGAACAAAAATGGTTATTCACTTAGATTAATTACTAGAGTATGAAATTTTTAACTCGTTGTCGTGCTTTTTTATTCTGCACATTCCATGTGTGCTCGTTTATTTTCTTTTAAATTATACCTTTGCCTTTTTATTTAATATAACTCGCCAAGATATTTATTGATGATTAACAAGTCTAAATTACACTTCATTTAATAAAAATATTTATAAGAAATACATTGAACTACTCTAATAGTGCTACGTCTCTCTTCCTAAAAAATGTTTAAGTTATTTTGAATTTTAATAAAATTATAGATTTGTTTATTAAATATAACCAACTTATGATATACATTCATGATATATTTATTTAAGTGTGCATTTAGCTTAATCTGATTGTGTAATCTGATATGGCCTGAAATAATATATTCATATTAGTCTAAAACTCTGAATAAAAATAAATTAAATGCATACACACATAAAATTTATAAATAATTTGATCCGGAGTAATCTGAATAAAAAAGTGATCAAAATTCAACTAAATCAATTAAATAATCTATATGATTCAAACACAATCCGATCCGCTTAATTTTTATTCAAAATCCGACCTTAATTATCCATAATCCACATTGATCCGAATCGAGAAAAATCCAACACTTAAAATCAACTCGTGCCCAGATTGATCCGGAATCGGATGAAATCCAAACTCACTTCATCCGAATAATATAGTGATTCCAACTCGATAAAAATACCAAATCCGAAATCAATCAATCTGAAATAATTCGAATTCAATACTTATCTGAATCTGAAAATAATTTGTGTTTATCCAATCCAAAATAATCTGAAAATAATTTGTCTTTATCCGATCCAAATACAATTCAACCCGCTCAATTGTCAGGTCTAGTATCGGCCACACGCATGCGTTCTGCCGAATCAATCACAGCGCGGCAAGCAAGGAGAGAGGACGCACTGTTCCACTTTTGATCTTATGTGAAATTTACAACTTAGTCTTTGGTATTGAAAGATATAATTAGATATTAACTAACCCGCAGCACTAAAATTACACCAACGAGTCAGCGACAGATCCAATAGCCCAACAAAAGTGTTGCGAACTTACATGTGAGCCCTTGTGAATAATATTATTACGAACGTTTTGTGCGGATTTTTCATGCTCCGAACATGTAAATCTTTCTTTGCATATATTGGTTGGGGATGATTTTTTTTTTCAGAATGTTCATCTCATTTTTGCAAATAAAATGAATTCATTATTGAATATGTTTTATCATTGCCTTGATAGACGTCTATTTTTTTCGAATTAGATCCTAAAAAAACGTAGAATTATGTTGGATTTAATATAGGAATAATACATATATATTGCTTGCGATTTAATGTTTGAAAATGCGGTCTTTAATATGCATACGGCCGGTCGTCACATAGTGCATAAGAGATATACAGATAGTACATGTGGATGTATATTTTGAAAAAAAAGTCTAAAATTTACAAATTAATTAGACTTCTTTAGGGTATATATTAGTAAAAAAAACAAGACAACAAATTATGTTACTAGTATAGTATTAGATTTATTAAATAGGAGGTCAGATAATAAATTTTGTATGCATATGGGATAAAATTTTAAAAAGTTAGTATCTTTTTATTGAATATCAGGTGCTAATTATATAAACATATGTCATATGTTACTGATATTACAGCCTTTGTGGTCATATTTTAAAACACTAATTTCAAAGTTGCTTCAAACTAATAATGTTGATAGCATACACATATAATTAAAAATACACAATTGAAGAAGATTAGATAATTTTCTTCTTACTAAAATGTACATTTAAAACTTGTTTGGTACATTTATTGAATTTTAAATGTATATTTATTTGATATTGACAAATAATTATTAAATTTTAAATGTATATTTATTTGATATCGACAAATAATTATTGAATTTTGAAATGTATATTTATTGAATTTTAATTGTATATTTATTTGATATTTGACAATAGCATACACACTACTTTAAATTGAAGTTCACACTCATTAACATAAAAAATGCACACGAATTTGGGGTAAAATATACACTTTAACGGTTTTATATAGGGAAATAGTAGAAATATACTGTTACCGATATATTCATTAATACCGATTTTATTATTAATATTAACTAAGTTTTATTTCAAATTAATTTTCACTTATTTTATATAGTACTTTATTATTCAGTTTAAATATTACTAACATAAATATTAAAGTAGTGTATAAATAAGTTCGTATAAATAATAACTCATTTAATATGAATAATAAAGTTAATATCGATGACAACATATGTACATCAACTCTCGAGAATCGGTCTTTGATTTAGTGATAAAAATTATATTCTATACGTGAGAGGTCACACAATTGAAATCTAAGCAAGAATTTTATGTAGATATTTAAATTTGAGTGATTTATATCTCATTTTTATATAAAAAAAATTATATCAACTCTCATTTCAAAATGGTTCATGTTTTTAATTATCTAGTTCAAAAATATATTGGAATACCACCAAAAATAAGTGGTGGCAGCATGTTAAAGATTACAAGTGGCGGCTAAGTATATATTATAATAAATGCAGAATTGGGTAAGAAAACACAGAATAACAAAGCAAAACAAAGAACATTTGAACTACATTAGTTGGAGAAAAAGCAAAACACACCTCCAAAAAAAAGAAAAGGCAAAAAAACTAAAAAAGGAACAGAAAATAAAAGAAGAGAAAATAAAATAATGCTGAATCCCCGGAGTCAAACATTTCTTCCTTCTGAGCCGTCAGATCTCCCAACGATCATAAAACCAACGGTCAAGATCTACAGATTCAAAACCCAACCCCTTGACTTGCGGAAAAACATGACGAAATCGTGACGTCACTAAACCGCGTTGAACCAAGAATGTGGTGGATCCGGTCGGGAGTAGGTAAGGACCTGAACCGGACCGAGCCTGTTCTGACCCGGTTCAGGCCTACTGCGTTAGGTGAATTTACACGTGTCAGGTGTTCATTGGTCGCTTGGTTTCCGAGTCAAAGCCTTTTCTGGCCCCCATCACACACCCACCCTGCTCACCAACCCCAAGTGGCAATTTTTTCCAATTTTACCCTTCAAAAAGCTTAGAAATAACCGAACTTGTCCCTGTCAGCGGGCTCGGATGGAGCTTATCGGATCCGGATCTAAAACAATTTCTCGCTTTAAACCCGAATCCGAAGGTTTATGTCGGAGGCAATCATATGATATCAGAAATAATAGAAAAGGGATGTAATTCCTGGAGCAATAATTATTTGCTGGTAAAAAAACATTGTCTTTTTTTGTTTTTGTTTTTGTTTTTGTTTTTGTTCTATTTTGAAAATGGATATTGAAATAGTCAGTCATATTTCTTTTGAAGTCGAGTGAGAAACTAAGTTCCAAAATTGGTAACGTGACAGTTCATTTGTTCATTATAATAAGACAGTCAATACTTGAGAAACAAAAGAGTTGTTAAATTGTTAGCTATAAAAAAAGATACATAGATCACAACATGTATACTTTGTTTGTTTTAAGAGACAACCAAATCTTTGTAAATCAGTGCATAAAAATATATAAAAAAAAAATGAATGGAGGATTGGTATTACATATTTTTTTATTCCGTAACCTCCTTTGAATTGATATTTTAAAATATGATCCTTTAATTAAATTTTGAATATACATACGAGTTTTTATATAGAGAATATTGATTTAATTTTATTATATTAAAAATACATAAAATATTATCTTGACTACTAGATAAAGACTAATTCTCTTAGTTCATTAATCTAAATTAATAGCAAAAATAATGTATAATTAAGTTGTAAATTTTACTCTAGAGTGCTTGTCGAAAGAGCAAACATTGAACGAAAAATTAATAATGACATTTTATGTAACATAAATTCATTAAAAAATTATATGTTGTATTCAATTGATAGATTTATGTTGGTCCTTGTGATCCTTTTTAGTAGAATTTGGTGCATGAACAAATTGCAAGTATTATAAAAGAATCAAGACATATTCAAATAAATTCGAAAAAAAATTTAAAAATAGAAAAAAACTTTATAGATATATTCTTAAATTTATAGATTGATTATGGTTCAAGTTTCATATAATTTGACTTTTATTTGATACTTAATCAAAGGCCATTAAAATTTATGCAATTTGCAACTGTCCTTATTTAATGGTATTTGATGAAATATCAAATATAACTTAAATTGTATGAAATTTTAAACAAAAATCAATCTATAAGTTCAAGAATGTGTCTATAAATTTTTTTTTTCTATTTTTAATTTCTTTAAATTTATTTAAAATTTCATTATCAATATTGTTAAAATAAACATTGTCAAGTGATCTCTCCCATACCACTAATTACCGTTCGGGATAATTTTTCATTAAATGTACTAAATACTTCTAGCACGTCATGTTATCATTGTGTCTTTACTAAAAAAAAATGTCAATATGTAAAATTGAATTTATATATAGGATTTTACATGTAGAAATTGGATGAAGATTTATTGACGTCTATTAACTTTGTGACAATTTTTACAATGAATTGTCAAATAATTTCAAAAAAAAATCTCAAAAATAAAAAAATTTATAGACTTATTTTTGAATTTATATTTAACGATTTATGCTGGAATACCAATCAACAGTTAAATTGCATAAAATTTGAAACACAAATCATGCATTCGACTTCACTTTTGGTTGAAGTTCCTATCTGGGATAATGGAGTTAGTGAATGAGTTTGGAACAAAATTGTCTTGAAATGAACAAAAATCATTTTTCAAAAAGTTAATAATAGTGTTCAATATTTGCTAAATTTGCTCATTAAGTTTTGAATTTTTATTAATACCGAGAAATGGTGGTGACAACTGCTTATTCAGATTTGAAAGTATGTTGAAGCCAAGGAGTTTAATTAGAAGATAATATATATATCCTTATCTATATATAGGTAACATGTAAATAAAAACAAAAAAATTGGAATTTATTTGTATGTCTAAATTTTGCACTTGAGAAGAATAAATCTTTTAAGATTTTATCCATAACATAATTATATAAACACAATCTTCAGTCATTGAAACGTAGAACACATCATCAAATTATATAGAGGAGATTAGTTTACTGATGTTATAATAACTGAGAATTAATTTTTGATCTAATGGCTAACATGTTACTCTTCGTATGAAAAATCAAATGTTCAAAATTCAATTAGAAGACACCTTATAATTAAATGTTTAAAGTTGAAAAACTTAATCGCATTATTATTTTAAAAAAAGGAAAAAAAAAAGCTCATACATACCATAACTGTTAAATGGAATTTCACAATTTTACTAGCAATATCATAGGCATGCAAATTCAAAATTTTAATTTCATATCAATATCTCAATCAATTAAAAATCAGCTTTTAATCTAATAACAAAAATAATACTATTCGTGTAGGAGGTCGTAAGTTTGAAACTGGACGAAAAGTCCTTTATGAATATTTAAATTTGAGTGACTTAATCCTTTTCTTTATCTCAAAAAAAAAAAAATTCTCAGTCAATTAATTTTTGTTAATTCCGATCAAAATCAGTAGATAATAGAATAACAAGAAAAATCATGAGACAGAGAGCAGCAGATTTTGAACTCTCAGTCTACAGTCTGTATATGCATTTTGTGTAAGCGTACCACAGTTTTGATGCAAGCTAACTAGAAATCAGTACCGTTTTTCCAGTCGTACCAACCAAAAATTCACAAATTGGATGCCAAAATTGTACGAGGATTTTGACATGCTCAATTTTCTTTCTGGTCTGAAGACTTTATTCAGAGAGAAATATCTACTTGACTGATTTCTTTGACAATTTGATTTATTCAAATGCACATGCTGTATACATCAGAGGTATCAATTGAAATTGACAAGAATTTTGAAGTTCTTACAAATTAAACCTATTGAAAATTGGCCATATTGAGAATCCTTGTAGTGCAAAATTAATTTTCACTCACTTGTAAAAAACAAAAATATCACCAAGGATGCCATGATTAATTCTTTTAAAATATATATTTTTTAATTTTAATGTCGCTTGAAGAAATTTCAAGTAGTGGAGCTTTCTCATTAGTATATATGATAAATGTTTTAGTATAGACGGATTCGTATCAACACCATGCAATACAACGTATTATTTGTCCGATCACGTCAAATCTTTCTATAATGTATCTATTCATAGATTATACAGAACAGGAGAAGATCAAAACTCAGTATAAACATGGTATTCAGAAAGAAAAATAAATTGAAAGGAAAAATCCATTATTGATCAACCAACGCAACCCACTCAAACCCAACAAAACAGCTACAGAGTCAAACAAGTGTGATAATGGATCGGACCCATGACCTGACCCGCGCTGAACTAATTAAACCCGTTACCACCATCACCAACTCCCTAACTTCCTTTAGCATATAATTACCTTCACCTCCCCCCCCACCATTTCCCTTCAGGGAAGCAGAGGTACATTATTTCTCTCTCCTTCTTCCCATTAACACAACACTCTGTGCTTCTCTCTCTCTCTCTCTCTCTCTCTCTCTCTCTCACAAACACACACACAGAGACACACACAATGGGTTCATATCCATCCCCACCTGAGGATTCCACCATCTACCGGTCGGTACTGCCTGATATCGAAATACCGAACCACCTCTCGCTCCATTCCTACTGCTTCCAGCATCTGGCGGAATACGCGGACCGACCGTGTCTGATCGATGGATCGAGCGGCACCATCTATTCCTACTCAGATGTGGACCGTATTTCACGGTACGCTGCTGCCAACCTCCGCCGCCTTGGCATCAGAAAAGGCGATGTGATCATGAACCTCCTGAGAAACTCGGTTGAGTTTGCCTTCTCCTTTCTCGGTGCATCTCGGCTTGGTGCCGCCACTACTACCGCAAACCCATTTTATACTCCGACCGAGATCCACAAACAGGCCTCAGCTGCTGGGGCGAAGATTATAATAACTGAGATGTGTGCGATCGAGAAAGTAAAAGGTTTTGCGGCTGAACACGACATTCAGGTTGTCATAATCGACGGTCATGTTGACGGGTACATGCATTTCTCCGAGCTGATAAAAGAAGTCAATTCTCAATTCGAAGATTTTGATTCTGAGATTGAGCCTGACGAAGTCGTTGCATTGCCTTATTCATCTGGGACCACTGGATTGCCGAAGGGCGTCATGCTTACTCACCGCAGTCTCGTGACCAGTGTGGCGCAACAGGTTGACGGCAAGAACCCCAATTTGTACATGCACAAGGATGATGTCATCTTATGTGTGCTGCCATTGTTCCACATCTACTCCTTGAACTCAATCTTGCTATGCGGGCTCCGAGTCGGCGCCGCCATATTGGTCCTGAAGAAGTTTGAGTTGGTGGGGTTGATGGAACTGGTCCAGAAGTACCGCGTCACCATCGCACCGATCGTGCCGCCCATAGTGGTGGAGATTGCAAAGAGCCCGGCAGTGGACGGCTACGATCTATCGAGCATACGCTTGGTCATGTCGGGCGCCGCACCGATGGGCAAAGAAATCCAGGATGCTTTCAAAGCCAAGTTACCAAACGCAATTCTTGGCCAGGTGAGCTCAAATTAAAAAAGATAAAAAAGAGATAAATTTATCTTATTAGACATTATATTGGGATAAACACAGATAAAGTAGTCATGATATTTTGCAGTTCCAATATAATTTTAAATATAGAAAAATTCCATTTTACCAAATTTAATATTTGGTATATGATGGTGATTGGTGAGTCTTTATACGTATCTATCAAGAGTATTTATTTATTTTTTTTCTAAAATTGATGAATTGTTTGTCCCAACTCAATTTGTTAAGGTAGAGGAGCCACCAAAAGACTCAAAATTAATTTGGTAAATTTGCAAAGAAAAATGAGTCTTTCATAGTGGTCCTGGTCCCACAAACTGTTTGTGGCCTAAGATTGCTAGAATCCATTTGTTTTTTCTATATATAAACTCTCTTTCTTCGCACTTGATCAGTTAGGTAAAAGGTAGAGCAGAGATGTAGGTAGAGACTAGAGACCAATATACACACAAAGCTTTTCTCAATTGTCTCTATTGTTAGATAGTTTAGATGTGCTAATTAATTAATTAGTTAATTATTGATTTCTTTTTTATTCTGGGTCCCGGGTTTCAACGGTTGAGATTGACTCATGTGTGGTATATGTTCTGTTGGTTTAAGATAAGTAACCTGTACCAGCAGAGAAATAGGCGGGAAACCGTTGAGCATGCTTTTTCGTTGAATAGTCGTCTAGAAAATTTAAGTAGACCTGGTCCAGAGAATTCAACGCACAGTACTTTCCCTGAACGTTGCTTTTCAAAATTTGAACGTTTCAAACAGTCAAGAAAATTGAATTAACATCACGTGCAAACAGTCAATTTACATTTATTAAATATAAAATAAAATAAATTAATTAACTAATTATATAATTATTTAAGACTTTATTTGATAAAATTGCGTACAATGCAGGGGTACGGAATGACAGAGGCGGGGCCGGTACTGGCAATGTGCTTGGCATTTGCAAAGGAACCATACCCGGTGAAGTCAGGTTCGTGTGGTACGGTGGTGAGGAATGCCGAGCTGAAGATCGTGGACCCAGAAACCGGTGCGTCACTCGGACGAAACAAGCCTGGGGAAATCTGTATCAGGGGAGAGCAAATCATGAAAGGTGATAATTTTTCTTTTTTTTTTTTGAATATTTATCCGTTATATTTGGCTTGATTGTGTTTAGGTTTAATGTGCATGTGCTAGTTGTTCCTTGTCTGATTGTTGATAGCATAAAATACCTTCCATTTTATAAATTCAATTTTTTTTTATAACAAGAATGTTTCTGGCACAATTGGCATCAAGTGGTAAAATCAAACCTGGAACTGGCATTCAGATTTTTGTTTGAAATTATTAAATTCTAATATGATTCCATCTTGATCACCAATTAAACCCAAACTGGTCCAAGTTCACAAAATCAAATTAATTTCTGGTAACTGATGGTATGATATAATGGTTGAATGTGATATCATCCCACTTCCAATCAAAATTGTTGGATTGGGTCCTTGGTCCCACATTTATTTTTCAAATACCTAAAAATGGTGGGCCTAGAATAACTTAAAGGCCCCTAAAATTAATCATTTTCTTATTTGTTTATTTATTTATTTTTTTGCTTAAAGTCATTTTCCTCTCCTCTTTTGTTTGGTCTTGCATTCCATTTGCCTCTTTGTCCATTTCCTAGTCCTGTTTTGCATCTCTCAACTACCATTGAAACTCAGAATATTTTATAATAAAAGAAATACTGGTACCAATTTCAGAGTACAGAATAAGCTTCTGACAAATGATTTGAGCTTTCTTTGAAGGCAATGCCTTAACTACTGACATATGAACTGTGTAGTGATTGATGGCAATTTAGATTTTGATATTTAATAACTGTTTGCTAATCTATAGCTAAATCTGTGTTATTCAATTTCAAATGGATCTCAAATATTAATCTAATAACATAATCATTTCCCCAAGTTTCTTTTCAGTTCCATTTTTTTTTTTGGTTCAAAGAAGCACTTTGTTTTCTTGACTGTGTAACTCACTACATAATCAGCCATAGTTTTTACAAGACAGAAAATCCTGTTTAATTTGCTAAGCTTAAATATTTGCTCTAGTTGGTTATACATCACATATTCACATGCCATACAATGGTGTCAAGTAGGACCTCCTATTAGTTAGTTAATTAATTAATTAATTCTTTTGCAATTTCCTCCTACCAAAACATGATCTGTTCATCACCTGTCAGCTTCCTAATTTTTCTTAAGTAACCAAATATTTTTATTGGTTTAGTTAGGCATGTCACCTAAAACATGATTGGTAGTCCCAAAATTATTACACACAAATAATCATTTTAGTTTGTAATTAAATTAAAGAAACTTGATATAATTTATAATTAATCCCCTAACTGAAACTGTTAAATATGTGACAGTTAAGATGCTTAAATTAATTAAAAACCCTGCATTAATTAGCACATAATTAACTTACATTTACATCTACAAATTCCAGGTTATCTGAATGATCTGACATCTACCAAGAACACAATAGACAAAGAGGGATGGTTGCACACAGGAGATATCGGTTTTGTCGATGATGACGATGAGATCTTTATCGTTGATCGGCTCAAGGAGATCATCAAATATAAGGGTTTCCAGGTTCCGCCAGCCGAGCTTGAAGCGCTTCTCCTAACTTATCCTGCCATCGCGGATGCAGCTGTCGTCCCGTAAGTTCGGAGAATTCTTAATTCTTACACTAAACTATCAAAAAGTACCTGATATTTAAGTACCAGCAGCATTTTTTATATGCATGGTTCACATGAGTTAATTACCTAATTAATTTGATAAGATGGACCTAGCTACCTAACTTGACAAGTACATGTTATAATTATTGTAAGTTGTTGATTTTGTGTAGAATGAAAGATGAACTTGCCGGCGAAGTTCCGGTTGCATTCGTTGTTCGATCCAACGGTTCTCAGGTCACTGAAGATGAGATCAAACAGTTCGTCTCGAAACAGGTAAAAAAAGACTTTTTTTTTCTTTTTGTTATATGTCATGTTAAATCATCTTTTATATTTGGATCTAATCCAATTTATATTTACTTTTGTTTGTTTTTTAGGTGATATTTTACAAGAGAATTGCAAAAGTATTTTTCACCGAAACTATACCGAAAAACCCATCTGGTAAAATCCTGAGGAAGGATCTAAGAGCAAAATTAGCAGCCCTCACTAGTTAAAATAACAAAAGGAGAGAAAAAAAAATAGGATTACCGCGATGTTTGCGTTTTATCCTTGTGCGAAAAATCGTGACTATTATATAAGAATTACGAAAATGTCAATACAGGAAATGTCCGGGTGAATTATTCCGGCATTTAAGTGGTTTGTTGGTTTATTATGTAATGTCAATAGGTTTTTACAACTTCATATAAGATTTGTATCCAAATATGAAAAATGCTCGGTGTAATGCAAATATTTTTAGTTTGTCTCGTGCCAAGATGAAAATTTTCTATATAATGTTCTCATTTTTTATGTTTCTTGTTTTATAAAAGGCATGACTAATTAATTAGTTTTTTTGTCTCTTCAATTTTTGCCAATCTTTGGTATACAAATTGCATTTGTTTCCTATTTGCTGGTATTTGTCATTCCAAACTTTGTATATGTACCAAGTATAGCATGTTGCATAATGGTCACTGTCAATGATTCCTGAATCTAGATATAAAAAAAGATGGAGCAATTATACAAAATAGCATGGTCTTCCCAATCTTTTTAGTTTAGGAATTAAAAAGAACACATTTTAATTTCAAGAAAACGTCAGCAGTATTTCGGAAAATAATCAAAATGATGAACAAATCAAACAATTTTTGGGTGTGTTCTATTCCCCTCTCAAATCATCATATAAATATATAAACATCCTAAGTATCTAATTGCCAGATTTTTAATTTTTAAATAAACAATTCAGCAGGTCTTCTGGGCCAACAATTAAAAAAAAAAGTTCAATAAAAAAAATTGAATAGAGGAAAAGAAAGGCCTCTTATGTGGACTAACAGTCCATATATATATTAATTTACATGGGCCTTCAATAGATGTATCAGGTTCAATCATTTAATTCAGATCCAATGGCTCAATTATATTAAGGCCAGTTTTTTAATTAAGCCTTTGACAGTGCTTGCCTCTTATTCTCTTCCTTGCATGCTCCATTGCCTTTGAGAAGCTTGAGTACAATTATAAAAATAGAGAGAGGATTCCTCACAATTATTATCTCCATAATCAATTTTTCAATAATTTAAAAATTTTTAAAAATAAAAAAAATTAAAATTAATTATATTTTAAATTTCTTTAAAATTCTATCAAAACTCGTTAAATATAAACTATTAATAAACGATTCAAAATGGACAAAAGAGGATGCGGTTGGAGCTGAGAGTACCAAGTAAAATTAAGGGAGGTAGGATTTATTATGAGAGCTGCTATTCAAATTGGACCCGCCATGGATGATTGGACCTATATATACCTAAGTCTATAGGCATGCAGGGTCAATAAAGAGGGACCGTATTTCTCCACTTCGGTGCTGGTGCTGTCAAATTCATATATATCCTTATCAACTAAAAAAAAGTAAGAATGTCTTAATTTGGGACGGAATTTAATGGAGATAGATAAATATTATAATTTTTTAAAATTTTAAAAATTAATTATATATATTAAAAATTTAAGATGTTTTATTATAATTATATTGTATTTAGTTTTTTTAAAAAAAATGAGATATGTAATTATAAAGATAATATTTTAATCTCTCTATTAATTTTGACTAAGCTCTGTCATTATCTCTATTATTACTTTTTAACATTCTAATGATATAATTTTTAAAAATTAAATGTTAAAGTAAAATTATGACATGATCTATATATATTATTTTCTTTTTACAAACATAAAAATATATTGATTTTTTGAATTTCGTTTTATATGAATTAGTTAGTTGGAAAATTAGCGTCCAAAAATTATCCATATTAGTATTTTTTTTTTATATTTATCAACTAAAATAATATTGAAATGTTTTAAATTTTTATCTATGCATAGAAAAATTGATATAGGTCATATTCAACTGTTTCATTTTGATATTTTAATTTTAACATTTGAACTATTAAAATTTAAAAAATGAAGACCTATTGAAGACATCAAAATAGAGGCATTTAAACCCACAGACATTAGTGAGGAACAAAAAAAAATGTTTTTCATATTTCAATTTTTAGATTAGGATAGACGTAAGGCATAATATTGCATCCGAGTCCATTAACCCTAAACACTATGATAATTATCGACTCAAGTGTACTTATATATCATGTATCGTTTCTATATTGCTTTTCTTTTCTATTAATTGATCCAAATGAGTAATTCGATTTTAAAATTAGAAAGACGGTATAAGTAGAGCAAAGTTAACATGCTCTTAAAAGTACGGAGAATTTCGGTACTCCTAATTTAAGAATTTATCAAATTGATTTCAAACGAAAAATTCAAGTTGTTTAATAAATTCTTCATATCAAAATCTTATATAATACCAAAATTTTCTATTTTAGGATTTTTTATCTATTTATTTCGAACTTTTAAGATGACTATAATATAATAATAAAATAATAAATTTTTGTATATAAAAATAGGTCATTTTCAAAAATATGAAATAAATAGTTAGAAAATTCTAAAAATAGAAAATTTTGATATCCTACAAGATTTTGATATGAAGAATTTATTGAGCAAATCGATTTAATAGATTTTTAAGTTAGAAACTCCGAGGAGCTCCATGCTTTTAGAAGCACAATAGTTTTACTCGTATAAGTAATATTGCATTTGAGTCCATTATCTTAGTCAATATGATTATTATACATACAAGTTTACTTATGCATCATGTTTAGTTCCCAAATTGCTTTTCTTTACTATTTAACTGTTCCATATAAATTGGTAATCTTTCTCATAAGAAAAGGATCGGGGTTTTCGTAATCAGTACTAAATTCCAAATCAATGATTTTTCACACAAAGACATCGTATATAAATTAAGTTACTAGTCTTTTTTATTTTCTGAATTTCTCAATCCAAGCATGTTTAATTAATTTATAACATTTAGTTTATATCAATGAGCAATCTATTATTTTATTCAATACATTAAATCAGTAATCACAAAGAATATACGAGCATTAATCATGATCCCAGAATTTAGACTCAAAAGTCAAAACGAAAGTCGACTTAACATATGTCAATCTAGATTGAGTTTAAATCAATATCAATTGAATAACTTAAACAAATTTAGGTGGACCATACTGATAAAACATTACCGTGATCTTTTAGTGAACTCTTAATATAAATCAAAATTATCCTGATTCATGTTGTTGGTCTTCTGGAGAGACACAACCACGTTGATCACCGGATTCCTTAAGCCTTCGCGGTGATCTTTCTCTTATCCGATGAAGAGAGGAAGAGAATCGGCCCGACGATTTTCTTCTCTTTTCAGAAAAAATCGAATATTGAGATAGAGGATTTTTTTGTTGGTTTCTGCCTTTGAAAGATCATGGAGATCAGAAGCAACCATATTGAAATTTTGATACAAATCAAACTTTCTATTTCCAAATGAACAAGAAAAACCTAATTCGTCAAATGCAAAAATATAAACTAAGTTCCTCTTAAAAGACAGTACAACAAAAATATCAAACAAATCAAGATACAAACCAGTTTTCAAAAGTAATCTAAAATGTCCTATAGCTTCAACTTCTGCCTTGTTGTCATTGATCACATAGATGTATCTTTCACCATCACTTGGCTTTTGGTAACTTCGGCAACCCTGCATAGACACAGATATGTCAGCAGTTGCACCCCAATCTATCCACCATGTGTCTATTGAAACTGAAATTACATTAATTTTTTCACAAATAAAAGAAAAAATAATACCTTTCTTGACACGTCATACGTGATAGTTGATACAATTCTTTCTTCACATGCCCTTCAGATCCACAAAAGAAACAAGCCTTCTTCTTTTTCTTATTCAGCTCCGATTCGGTAACCGATTATTTATTCTTAAAGGGTTTCTTCTGCGAACTTATAGTTGCAATATCTAAATTGACCTTATGTTTCTGTTTTCCTTTTCCCTTAGATGTAAAAGCAATGTTTGCGCTTTCACTCTTATCTGACTTCAATCTCTCTTCCTCCTGAACATAGTGCGAAATGAGCTCATTAACTGTCCATGATTCCTCCTAACAGTTGTAACTCATCTTGAACTGTCCAAATGAGGTAGGAAGAGAGTTAAGAGCCAAATAGACTAACATATCATCCGATATATCTAGCTTATGTCCCTTTAGTTTCGAAGCGGTATACATCATTTCAAGATTGTGCTCCCTGACATTGCTCTTGCCATTATACTTTATTGTGCAGAGTTTGTTTAATTGGATGTCTATTTCAGCCTTCTCATTCCTAACAAACCTCTGCTCAAGTTCCTTAAGGTAATCATTGGTAAGAATGAAATCAGAAACTAGTCTCCTAAAACTTTCAGGAATGGTCTTCTGCATGACCCGAAGACACAAGCGATTTGAACTCATCCACCGTGCATGTGCATTTTGTTCTTTGTCAGAACTATTTTCATTAGGCACACGTGGTTTGGCCTCCTGTAACGCTATGTCTAGATCAAGGCACCCGAGGATAATCTCTAGGTTATCTTTCCAATCCTTGTAATTAGAATCCGTCAGCATCGGAATGTTATTGATGCCGGCTGTAAGATCAGTAATTTTTGTTGGAAAAATATTGATAAAAGAACGAATTAAAAATCTGAATTATAATAAAAAAACAAAATAAGGCATATTTCATCAACTAAATATCCTCGAACAATAAGTGCTCTTTGGAGTCAATCATTATTCTAAGATAGATAGGTGTAGCAATAGAATATAACAGTCCATTTGATGTCAATAAGTCAACATTCCTTTGGGCCGATTAACTAACTACATCAAAAATATTATGACCATTACTCATTCATCACTACAAGTATATACATATAATATTTGATCATTGTCTTTCCTTTGGCCTATCCAATAACCAAACATCATATGTATATCTTCTGTGTATAAATCGGCAAATGATCAATGCAAGTATGAGAACTTACTTTGGTAAGATGATACCTTTATCAATAATTTTTTAAAATATATCTTAATCTGAAGCCTTCATAATGATTCAATATTATCCGAATAAAAACTATGTCAAGATTTGGTTTAACCGATCTAACCATGATAAGCTTATTAAAGGCAAAAAATAATACAAAACAATAAATAACATGAACCGAAACCACAAGTGAGATAGTATGACCCAATGCACGATAGCCTTTATTGTAAGAATCGACTCGTCAATGGCCTTCATCCATCTTCTGTAATATTCTTCATTCTGACTAAATTACTATTCTTATAGTAATAAATGAAAAATTACATTAAAGTCCTAAGTATAACGGCTTGCAGACTGCATAAATGATACACATAAACGACATGCAAGTCACCTTTAATTATAAAATAAATTAATTCAACGGGGCACCTTAGGCCGCATTTACACACATCATTCATGCATTCATTATAATTTTTCACACAAGACAACGTGATCATACTATCTTATATTCCATATCTGCAAAACAGAGTTAGGCATGCAATACAAAATGGGCTTCCTTGTTAGATTTGTGTTCTAAAAGTTATCATTTGTTGATTATCTTTTATATATGTTATATTTATGAATTAAATATGATTTACATTTTGTTCTATGAGTTTTATATTTATATTTAGAAGTGTTCAAGAAGATGCACTTGGTCTTGAACTGTAGGACTCTAAGTAAATAAATATACAACACTAAAATATTCACGGGTCTTGCATATTAGCAGGAACACTAATATGACATATAAGACTGCCGTGTTGATTAAAAGTAAGTTGTAGTTCTGCAAACGTTGATAAAAGATTATCATTTAATAACACGAATATATGAAATGCTTCATATATTGAACAAACCTAATAGATGAAACATTATATAGATTGTGTTAGTGTCATTAATGTTTTCATCGTGTCTCTGATTTCAAAATTGAGAGACATATATTATTTTCACATGAGAAATGTACAACGTAATTATTATTAAAAACTACTTGCAATAAGTGGTGATAAAAATAATAGTTCTTTATATGTAACTTGTGCGGGAAAATGATATATGTCAATAGTATCATTGCCACTCATTAATAACGAGAAATGATATTTTGGGCCCCTTGGTAAAGTAGAATTATAAATGGATCAAATATAACTGAAGTGCAGTTATAATTTTATAATTTGCTTAATAAAGATCAAGAAATAATTATAATACAAAGATGACACAGTCTTACTTTGTATGTTAATCAGAATATCATAAGGTAAGAAATTGACACAAGTAATGACAAATGTTACATTACTGTAAGGATCGTGTTTCGTAAAAGGATTACTAAACATCTATGTTATTTGGGTAGCTGTAATGTATAGCTAGAATACCGCTTACAGTTTATGAAATTAAATATTTAATTTCATTGCCAACTGTGCGGCCCTTTTTCGCGGCCCACGCGCGAGACATCGGTGTCCTCGCTCACGGGGGAAGAAGATGCAGGTACATCCCTGCGCGTGTTTGTGCGCTCAAGGACTTATTATTTAGGTGATTGTGGGAACTTTTATTTTCCGACGGGCGCAAGCCCCCGCCGTTAATTACCCCGGCTCTCGCCTCAGGAACCTCTGATTAATGGGCTAAACTAATTAAAATATATGGATCAGATTTATGACTTTACTTCTTCCTTCCAACTCTTTATAATACCTGCTTGAAATAACCAAGAGATATATAACTTTGGATAATAAGACTAAAGACGTATGATCTAAAGTCAGAGAAACGTATAATTTCTCATAAATCAGAGATCGAAGAACTATAATCCTATTGATCTCACGGAGTTCGAATATGAAGCGCACTGCTAACTCGACACTCAAGGAACCAGAGATGTTTAATCTCTATAGAGGCTCATGTCAAAGACAAGGGCGTATCGTCCTAAACAGTCTATTGACCTTCCAAATCCCGAATCTGAAGCGTTATGCCAATTCGAAACCTGGGAAAATTGGAGAATCGGGAACGTATAATTTTTTATCGATTTTCAAAATGAGATACATTAAACCTGAAGCGCACTACCAGTTTAACGTTCTCGAAACATGATTTGATTGATTTGATATGTTGGTATGTTTTACCAAGCTTTGGACTTATCTGCATATTTGGAATATTTGGCCAGAGATTTGGACATATTTGCATTTTTGACATATTTTGTCAAGAGTTTGGGCATATTTGTATATTTGGCATATTTTGTCAAGGATTTGGGTACATTTGCATATTTGACATGTTTGGTCAAATATTTGGACATATTTGCATATTTTAAATATTTCAATTTGTTTTATCAAAATATGACAAAGTTTGGTTATTTTGAATATTTTGTATTGTTTTATCAAGACATAATATAATTTGATTATTTTGAATATTTTTGATTTGTTTTAAAACATGATTCAATCATTTTTGAATATTTTGATTTGTTTTATCAAAATATGACATAATTTGATTATTTTGAATATTTCGATTTGTTTTATCAAAATATAATATAATTTGATCATTTTGAATATTTTGATTTGTTTTATCAAAATATGACATAATTTGATTATTTTAAATATTTTGATTTGTTTTATCAAAACATATCATAATTTGGTCATTTTGAATATTTTGATTTGTTTTATCAAAAGATAACATAATTTGGTCATTTTGAATATCTTGATTTGTTTTATCAAAATATAACATAATTTGATCATTTTGGACATTTTGATTTGTTTTATCAAAATACAACATAATTTGATCATTTTGAATATTTTGATTTGTTTTATCAGAATACAACATGATTTGATCATTTTGAATATTTTGATTTGTTTTATCAAAATACAACATAATTTAATCATTTTGAATATTTTGATTTGTTTTATCAAAATAAAATATAAATTGGGTATCTTGAATATTTTGATTTGTTTTATCAAAATATAACATAATTTGAGTATCTTGAATATTTTGATTTGTTTTATCAAAATATAAATAATTTGGGTATTTTGAATATTTTGATTTGTTTTATCAAAATATAAATAATTTGAGCATCTTGAATATTTTGATTTGTTTTATCAAAATATAAATAACTTGGGTATTTTGAATATTTTGATTTGTTTTATCAAAATATAAATAATTTGAGTATCTTGAATATTTTGATTTGTTTTATCAAAATATAAGAAAATATTTGTACAAGATGATATGTTTTGATTTTTTTAAGATAAAAATAAAATCAAAACTAACTTTTTATTGATCCAAAAATATCTTCAAATGAAGCCATGATTTTTGATATATTTTTCATGATTTTTGGTTTTAAGAAATTATTTTTATTTAAGATTTAAAGTTTGTTTTTTTGAAACAGATTAATGTGAGCCGTTGATTTAAAGCTAGATCATCAAGATTCAAACTTTGAATTTTTCTGGGCTGTCGGATGGCATCAGGATCCGTGCAATTTCCCTCCCATATGCTTGAGTTCAAATTTCATCAACATTCACACTTTTCATGTGCATCAATATTCGTGCTTTTGCTTGATCGGAGCTCTGCCGGCGTCGGATCGTCGATCAGGGGGAATCACTGGAGTCGTCCTGGCGAGGAGGACACTACTGTCCCGGTCTCGGGGCCACCAGCTCCGGCGATCGCCGGAAATAGTGCCACCAGTTCGGCTAGGGCTGGAAACTCGTGGGAAATCGGTTTTTTGTCGATTTTGAGCTTGTTTTTGTCAAATTGGCTCAATTCCTTCGAGCTGTAGCATCGTTAGAACATAACAAACAAGTTTGTGAAGCTTAATTTTAATTTAAATCTCTGAATATGTGAGTTTTGCCGACCGGTACTGAATGGACTCAAACGGATTTGGTACCGATTGAAAATTCGTTCATTTATCATTGTTTTCTCTTCAATTGATTCTTTGAAAAACATATTTAATCCTGTTCCAGTATATTTGAGTGGTCAATTTCACCATTTTTTATTTCTGGAGAAAAAAACGAGAAAAAAACAGAAAGGAAAAAAAACAGAAAAGGCAAAAAAAAAAAACAGAACCAACCCAGTTTTTTTCTTTTGACAGACCCAACTTCAAAAATTCATATAAAATCATAGAAAATTCAAAAAAATTATGAAATTTTGGGGACATATCCATGAAAACATACTCTATATTATTGCAAAATTTCAGGTCAAATGGGTGAGTAAATAGAGATATAGTGGCTGATCTTTGAACTGGCCAGATAAGGCACATGTCAGATCTGTGCCAGTTCTGTTTTCTGTTTTTTCTTTTTTCTTTTTTTATTTTTCCAAGCAATTCACACATCCTAATCAATAAAAAAAAAATCCAGATCAAATAAACAGTCACCCTTTATCAGGCTATATTTTTTTTTATTTATATCAGTTTTTTTTTTGATGTTGAGTTTGGTGTTTTTTTTTTGGATGTTGAGTTTGGTGTTTGACCATCAGTTGACTTTTACAGAAATTTTGGACCAGCGAAATTCAACAGGCGATATCTCCCTGTTCACAAGTCCAAAAATTATGAAATTTTAGGAGAATGTGTGTTTAATCTTGTTCTAAGTCCTGTCCAAATTTGAAGCCAATTGGCTTAGTAAATAAAAAGATATGAAATTTCAAAAAAAATTGACAAAAATGCCCCTGTTTGGTACCAGTTGAGCATCATAAGGCTCAATTAGCTTTAAAGCACTGGTACAAGCTCACAAATAATATTGTTTCACTAAATAAATATAAGAGAACATGGAGGGTCAAGTTTTAAATAATTCTTTTATTAAAAAGCATGAATTTGTGTCAAAATCACAAGTTTTTCTTATTTTTACAGATTTTTGAGATTTCGAGTTTGATATTGTGCTTTGCTTGATGCTTAGCACTATATTAAATATGGAATAAGAGGTAGAATTCATTACAACACCTTATTTCCAAATTTTTTTCTTTTTGAGAGATGACATTCACCATAACCCTCTTAAATATATATTTGTCAAAAATTTATAAAAAAAAGAAGTTATATTAACAAAACTAATTTTAAATTGAGAAAACAAAGATATAGAGGTAACATTCACTACAACACTAATCTTTGATCTCTTTTTATTTATTTATTTATTTATTTTTAAAAATAAAGACAACAATAACAAAAAAAAGGAAATATATTTCATTCATTAAGAAAAATATAAAATTTCATTAATTGCATACATTTCATAGCTGTCACAACTCAAGAAAATGAATTCCAAATCTATAAAAAAATTTCAGTTTTTTTTAAAAAAACCCAAAATTTTTGAAATTGGCTAATCCCTAAGATATTTTTTCTTCTTTTTTTTCCCCTCTTTTTTTTGGTAGATGGGGGGTCCTTATATAGCCTCAAAGCTAGGGCAACACATTGGTATCATCTCCACCATCAATTTTGATCAAATGGTGGAAATTGAAAATTGGCTAAAAACAAACATTGCCCAACATAGCATAAAATTTGTTTCTTTTCTATTGTTCTGATTCTTCTGCATTCTTGAAGCATATCAAAGTGTGCCAAATGTCTCCAAAAGGCTGGATTGTGTCAGAGGCATCCAAAACACCCTTGTCTTTTTCAATTTTCGGGCTTGGGACAGCTTGTATTTTTTTGATGCGTTTGAAATTTGCTTTACATCATTGAGAGCTCATTTGACATCCCTATAGCATGTTCATAGCCTGGAATTACCCTTTGTAACCCCAATTTGCTCAATTGAGGCCGAGCCTGCCCAAATTCGGGCTTCCCTTTGTGGCCTCGCCATTCCACCATCCCAAACTTCAAATTGAAACTTTGAACACCGTCGTGGCACCCTTGTGACGCTCCCCAACCATTCAATTTGGGCTATTGGTCGCCAATTTGCTCGTTCGGCCTCTTCACCAAGGTAACTTTCGTACCCGATTTCTCCCCCGTTAATCCATCTATTTTTAAAATTGACGGCTTCCCCGAACTCTCCTCATCGAGCTCTACCCGGGGCTAAGAGGGTTCGAACTAATTCGACCTATTTCTCATCTTCCATTTCCGAAATTTGAAGGTTTTCTTCTCTGTTTAAAACTCGCGCCCAGGGGAGAAGAAGAGGAGAGGAGGGGGCTTCTGGCTTGTGGGCTCCAGTGGGCAGAGAGAGAGAATGTAAGGGGAAGGAAGAGAGAGAGGTATGCGCTGGCCCCTCCTGTCAACGAGAGAAAAGAAGATGGCCCCCACTTGTAAGGTTTAATGAGAGACATACATATTGCATTCCTCATTTGGACTTGGTTCAAATGGTCCGTGCACTAATTTGAATTGAGGTGAAGAGAGAACAAAAGTACACCAAGTGCATCCATTCACTCCCCCTCTTTCATTTCGCTGGAGAGAAGAATTGAGGCCAAGGTGCTTGGCAACTCCAAGTTGCACACTATTATGTCTCAAACTGCTATTTTATTTGTCTTTTCTCATTTTTAAATTATTTTTCATGAAATTGTTTGTGATAAAATCATGAAAATTATTGTAAAAACATAGAATCCCTTTCTATGATTTCTAAGAATATTTTTGGTATTTTTTGAAATGAAATTAGGCATTAATTTCATTTTATCATTGTGTATCATATGAAATTAGGCATTAATCTCACATAATCATTATATTTGACATGATTATTTTATGAAATTATTTCTTAATTTTAAGAAATAAATTTCATATGTGATAAATCATGAAATTAAGCATAATCTCATGATTTAATATTTGACATGATTATTTCATGGAATTGTTTCTTGATTCCAAGAAATAAATTTCATATATGGCAAATTACGAAATTGAGCATAATTTCATAATTTAAGACTTGGCATGATTATTTCATGGAATTGTTTCTTAATTCCAAGAAATAAATTTTATATGTGGTGAATTACGAAATTGGGTATAATTTCATAATTTTAAATTTTGAAATGAAAATCACATGAAATCACATTTATTGATTTCATATAATTTAACTTGTGTGTATTTTTGGTATTTTTTTTGACAGCAAACAAAGAACCACCCACCAGAGCAAGTCATGAAGACTGTAGAGGCTGAAGGGCCTGCTCTGGTGCACCAAATTAGTTTACAGCATGGAAGCCTTCTAATTTTATTAGTTTATCTTTGATATTTGGTTTACAAATATTGATTATGACCATTAAATTCGGATTACAAAATGGACAAATTTTAAGGAAACATTAAATAAGAATTTGAAGGGGCAAACATCAATCAATCTGGGCATATCATATATGAATTCTGTAGCCCTTCGAATCTAGAATCCAACGGTGAAAGTTTCAAGTCGTTTGGAATTCCCTACAGAAAGTTATAATAGTTTTAGTAACAAAAGGTCAGAAGTTGATGTGCTGTTTCGAATTCTGTTCATGGTTTAATACGAATTTAAAGAGTCTAATTATTTTTCTTAATGGCTGAAAATGATAGAAAATATATATACAATAGGCTTTTCTCTCTCTCAAGTCTAGAGTTTTTCCTCCAAAAATATTTTGCTAAAATATATATCGATTGATTATACAATCGATTAATTGACGGGTGAAAAAGCTAGACGCAGAAGAGAGTTCGCTAGCACGAATTCGACACTATTCTTGTTTCGGATTCAAGATGAACCTCAGAGGAATTAAGGTACCTTAAAGATCATAGGTATGATATAAAACTCCTTACGTCAAACGATTGATGACAACCAAGCTAGAACCTCAAGCGGATAAATGCTTTTTTATAAGTTATCCAAAAGAAACGAAAGGATATTACTTTTGGCATAAGTCAACTAACAAAATATTAGTTGAAAGGGGTGCATGCAATTTTCTTAGAGAAGGAGTTTCTCAAAAGAATAAAAAGTGGTGGGAGTAGTGTAATACTCGAAGAAACTCAAGAAACACTACAAGACCTTGATCATGTTATGGATAATATTGATACAGATCGAAGTAGCCCAACCATAGTTCCTATGGTTAGTGGGAGCATGAGTAAACAGGTTCCTCAACCTATTGAGGAAGAGGTTCACACATCACCACACAGTGTTCAATCAAGTATTGAATCAATTCCACAAGAGATTGTGCAAGAGATTCAAGAGACTCAGGATGAACAAGAAGAGCCACAAGAACTAAGAAGGTTAACAAGACCTAGAAAAAAACCCGATTTCTATCTAGGATTTCATGAGATCATGGTAATAGATACTGAAGATCCGACAACCTTTCAAGAAGCAATGAATAGAGATGACTCAAAATCATGGTATGAAGTCATGAAATCTGAAATGCAATCCATGTATGACAACCAAGTATGGATCTTGGTAGATCTTCCTCAAGGAAAGAAAACCGTTCAAAACAAATGGGTTTTCAAGAGGAAGATGGACATGGATGGAAACATGACAACATACAAGGCAAGACTTGTAGCGAAAGGGTTTAGTCAAGTTCAAGGGATTGAATATGATGAAACCTTCTCGTCTGTTGCAATGTTTAAGTCTATTCGGATATTACTACCCATTGCCGCATATTATGACTATGAAATATGGCAAATGAATGTCAAAACAACATTCCTTAACGGGAATTTGGAAGAGGACGTGTACATGGTACAACCTCCGGGTTTTGAAGATCCAAGTAATGGTGGTAAAGTATGCAAGCTTCAAAGGTCCATTTATGGACTAAAGCAAGCATCTAGGAGTTGGAACAAGCATTTTGATGATGAGGTTAAACACCTTGGATTCATCCAAAGCAAGGAAGAGCCTTGTGTATACAAGATAGTCAGTGGGAGCTATGTACTTTTCTTAGTCTTATATGTTGATGACATACTATTGATAGGAACATTTATTCCCATAATGGAGCAAATAAAATCTTCATTGAAAGATATTTTCTCAATGAAAGACTTGGGTGAGGCCCAATATATCTTGGGTATTAAGATATATAGAGATAGGTCTCGTAAACTCATTGGCTTAAGTCAACGTATGTACATTGACAAAGTGTTGAAACGGTTCAACATGCAGAATTCCAAGAAAGGAAATGTGCCAATGACTCAAGGTATAACACTTAGCAAGTCTCAGTGTGCTGCGACACGTAAAGACATTGAAATCATGAAGGATGTATCGTATGCTTCTGCAATTGGTTCCATCATGTATGCTATGGTGTGTACGCGACCTGATGTCGCGTATGCTCTGAGTATGACAAGTCGTCATCAAGCCCATGCAGGTTCTGCTCATTGGACTGCGGTCAAGAATATCCTCAAGTATATTAACAGGACTAAATATAAGTTTCTCGTGTATGGGGGGAAAAAGGGAGCTCGTTGTAAAAGGCTACACCGATGTAAGTTTTGCGACCGATTATGATGATAAGCGATCGCAATCTGGGTATGTTTTCATTTTAAATGGGGGTGCCGTTAGTTGGAGAAATTTCAAACAATCAACAACGGCTGACTCAACAATCCAATCAGAGGTGATGGCTGCGGCTGAAGCCAGCAAAGAGGGTGTTTGGATCAAGAAGTTCATTGAGGAGCTTAATGTAGTACCTTCCATCGAAGGACCATTGGAGTTATTTTGCGATAATAGTGGAGCTATTGCGCAAATCAAGGAGCCGAAGTCACACCACAAGATCAAACACATGGATAGAAAATACTTTGTCATTCGAGATTTCATAGAAGAGGGTAAAATAAAATTATTAAAGGTGGACACATATAGCAACACAGCAGATCCGCTAACAAAGCCTTTATCTCAAGCCAAGAGCGAAGTCCACTTTGATTCCGTGGGTCTAAAGGAACATGGAGAGTGGATAGAGATAGCTGATTAAGTTAGAAGGCAACTCTAGTTTTTTAAGTTAATACATGTGAATGTATAAGATGTAACTTTAAGAACAAGTGGGAGATTGTTAGATTTGTGTTCTAAAAGTTATCATTTGTTGAATATCTTTTATATATGTTATATTTATGAATTGAATGTGATTTATATTTTGTTCTATGAGTTTTATATTTATATTTAGAAGTGTTCAAGAAGATGCACTTAGTCTTGAACTGTAGGAGTCTAAGTAAATAAATATACAACACTAAAATGTTCACAGGTCTTGCATATTAGCAGGAACACTAATATGACATATAAGACTGCCGTGTTGATTAAAAGTACGTTGTAGTTCTGCAAACATTGATAAAAGATTATCATTTAATAACACGAATATATGAAATGCTTCATATATTGAACAGACCTAATAGATAAAACATTATATGGATTGTGTTAGTGTCATTAATGTTTTCATCGTGTCTCTGATTTCAAGATTGAGACATATATTGTTTTCATATAAGGAATGTACAACGTAATTATTATTAAAAGCTACTTACAATAAATAGTGATAAAAATAATAGTTCTTTATATGTAACTTGTGCGGGAAAATGATATATGTCAATAGTATCATTGCACTCATTAATAACGAGAAATGATATTTTGGGTCCCTTGGTAAAGTAGAATTATAAATGGATCCAATATAACTGAAGTGCAGTTATAATTTTATAATTTGCTTAATAGAAATCAAGAAATAATTATAATACAAAGATGACACAGTCTTACTTTGTATGTTAATCAGAATATCATAAGGTAAGAAATGGACACAAGTAATGACAAATGTTACATTACTGTAAGGATCGCGTTTCATAAAAGGATTACTAAACGTCTATGTTATTTAGGTAGTTGTAATGTATAGCTAGAATACCGCTTACAGTTTATGAAATTAAATATTTAATTTCATTACCAACATAATATAGATCCTTAATATAGGTCACACCAACTGAACGGGAAACAAAAAAATAAATACTATATCATATGATGTGGCTAACTAGCAGTGAAATAAATATATATTGTAATGTGCATATTATGAGAATAATATTTGTTGCACATATCATAATATGTGAATATTATGAAATATAAATTTATTTCAAGCCCAAGCCCAAGTCCAAAACATATTTTAGCAAATTGAGAAGAGAATAAGCCCAAACAAATATTGATTATGACCATTAAATTCGGATTACAAAATGGACAGATTTTAAGGAAACTTTAAATGAGAATTTGGAATTCCTTACAGAAAGTTATGATAGTTTTAGTAACAAAAGGTCAGAAGTTGATGTGCTGTTTTGAATTATGTTCATGGTTTAATACGAATTTAAAGAGTCTAATTATTTTTCTTAATGGCTAAAAATGATAGAAAAGATATATATATCAGGCTTTTCTCTCTCTCAAGTAAGTCTAGAGTTTTTCCTCCAAAAACATTTTGCTAAAATATATATCGATTGATTATACAATCGATTAATTGACGGGTGAAAAAGCTAGACGCGGAAGAGAGTTCGCTAGCACGAATTCGACACCGTTCTTGTTTCGGATTCAAGGTGAACCTCAGAGGAATCAAGCTACCTTGAAGATCATAGGTATGATATAAAATTCCCTCTTGTAAAAATATGTATATGATTACGACATGGATAAATTAGCAATAATAGAACGATCTTAGATGTTATCGGATTAAATTTTTTATTATTTTATCCGATTCGCATCATGAAATCCTTCATTCCTAACAACAATGGTCTTAATTTGTGCGATTACAGATCAACAATTATGGTTCGAAAATAACTGCAGCGAAATACAGATCAGAAATTTGTACTTTTGATTTGATCCAGAAATTTTCATAACTGATCAGAAATAATTCAGAAACTAGTTTGTTGGCTAATTAATTTCTTAATTTTAACATAATTTTCAAACTTGATTGTCAATTTTGAAATGCAGAATTTAAACCTTAACTTAATAATAAACAAAGAATTATTTTCCAAATTGAATAACCAATTAATTGTCAAACTTGATTTTCGAAATCAATTTGCAAAACTTTATTTTGATTTCTGAAACCAAAATTCTAATCAACAGATATACTGATTTCCAAACTATTTGAAAAATCAGATCTGGTTAAATAATTTGATTTAAACCAACAAATCAAATTAATAAAAAAAATAGATCTTCAAAAGCACAAATGTCTGTTAAATTTCCGAACCAAAATCAGAATTTGATTGTTCAACTAGAGTTTGTTCTGATACCACTTGATAGAACATTACCCGTGATCCTCTAATGAACTTTTAATTTAAATCAAAATTAGTTTGATCCATGTTATCGGTCTTTTGGAGAGACACAACCCTGTTGATCACCGGATTCCTTAAGCCTTCGAGGTGATTTTTCTCTTATCCGATGGAGAGAGGAAAATAATCGGCCCGATGATTTTCTTCTCTTTTCAGAAAAAATTAATATTGACAGAGAGGATTTTTTGTTGGTTTCTGCCTTTGGAAAATCATGGAGAGAGGACGGCTCTTGATCCATATATAATGGATGTCAATAATCGAAATGTTGGCAAACCAATGGTTATGCCTTAGCGGATCCATACTAGATCCAATTTTTCTCTTAACGGGTTTACTTTCAAAATCAGAAATCTACATATTAGTTGTATTCTCTAGGGACCAATAATATAATTGTATTATTACCATATTTTATATAATTTTGACCATCACTAAATCATAAAATTATTAATATTTCTACACATTAAAGGCCCACTTCTCATAACACATATTGAAACCCGATAAATAATACTTAATTTAATCACTTCATAACGGGTTTAATTAGATATTTAACAGTCTATTATTCAATATATATTTATATTACATATAAGCCCATATAATTTTATAATTAAGAGAAATTAATTCCAACACATACAACATTTACATTATAAATAGTCTTCCTCAAGACAAAAGCTCTAGCCACCACTAATTTCCAACCAAATCTTCAATCAACATCATCCTCCATCAAGAATTAATTAGTTTTTAATTTAGTGATAAAAATAATGTTCTCATCGCAACTTCAAAATTCAGATAAGAATCTTTTATAAACATTTAAAATTGAATGACTTTAATCATTATTTTTTATTTCAAAAAAAGTTTTCATCCTCCATCAATGATGACTCGAGAGTTAAGTACTTTGCCAGCTTGCCTTATATAATTAGGAAAATATTTGGGAGATATCATCGTGGATACTGTAGTTGATATCGACTTTATTATTCTTGTAGACTGAGTTATTATTTATATAATGATTTTATTATGCAGCTTATTTTGTATAATATTTTATTATTTAACTCAAATGTCATAATATGAATAATGACTCACTTAAATTGAATGATAAAAATATTATATAAATAAGTTATATAATAAAATCACTAATATAAATAATAACTAATTTAATATGAATAACAAAATCAGTATTAACAATGGTATTAATGACGATATCTATATATCAGCTTCCATATAATTATAACCCTGTTTAGTCGATTTAAGTGATATTTCAACGAAAATAACTATCTTATGATCTTATCAATAATTCAGACAAAATTTGACTCAATTATATATATTAATTCGAGTCCATTTAGACGGAGAACAGACATGCATTTCGAGCGATTTCAGCAAACGGAGAGGAAGTAAATAAATAGAATGAATGAATGACACGAGTGGAAGGTCAAGAGAGAAGAGAGAAGAGAGAAGAGAGAAGAGGGGAGATAGAAGAGAGCTAGAGGCACACTGCACACAGACACAGACACAGCTGTGGAAAGATGGGGAGGTCCTCCTTTCCATAACAGACCGTGGCTGCCATCTCTGCATTTGCAGTACTTGCAGCTGCTGCTCAGTGCTCATATATTATGACCTACACACACATATATCATATATTGAATTTAACTGCTTCCGAATATTCCTTTTTTATTTCACACGAGTGTATATATGTTCCCCATTTTGTACTGAGCATGTTCCCTGATTGCTACCAGTAAATGAATACACTCCTAAAGTCTGTAAACAAATATAACATATATGTAGAGAAAACCAAGGTCAAAAATCAACAAAAAGAAAGTATATAACAAGATCAGTCAACTGGTACCTTAGATTATTATGTCAAAAGAAATTTTGAATGTACCTATATATATATAAGAAAGTAAGAAACCAGGACTAGCATGTAATACACTGTTTTGGGATATTATATATGTCACAGCTGAATTTGAATAGCAACATCCTTGCTAGCTGCTATATATATATTTTTAAAATTTAAACAAAAATAGATTAATTAATTAAAGATGAAAGAATAGTTCTAAGATATATATATACAGTAGTACGTAGTACCTGGCAAGATCAGTAAAAAACTGAGATATATAGATTCATGGTTAATTAAAGTACATGATATATATATATGTGCACGCAGCCTAACAAGAAAAGAGCCCAGAGCATGACAGAGATATATATAATTTTGATCATTTAATTCTGAGTTAGCTATCTCTCTGCAACTGTGCGAGCCAGCCAGAGCAAAAAAATAATGTCAGGATGTTTCAGAAGAAGCATCCTATGTTTATATAAAGAGAAAAAATCAGAGCATAAAGGACACAAAACTGTTGACATCCACACAGCACTGGATCTCTCTCCACCTACATAAGATAATTATTTATCCAAGAGTATAGGGAAGCGCAACAAGATAAAACTAAAATATGACATCCCAGGCCCAGCTGCTCAGATTGTACCCAGCATGGCTTCATGCTTCCTTCCCCTTTCAAACCCACAACTATTTTATTCCTTCTCCCAAACATTTTTTCTTTTGGGAGCCGACGGACTGATACCATCATTGATATTATTATTAATACTATTATCGATACTAATTTTATTATTTATATTAAATAAGTTATTATTCATTTTAGCGATTTTAGTATAACACCTTTATTATTCGATTTTAGTAAGTTATTATTCAAATTAATAATATTTGATTTAAATAATAAAATATAGTATAAATTAAGTTGTATAATAAAATTGCTAATACAGATAATAGATTATTTTATATGAATAATAAAATCAATGTCGATAATGATATCAATAATGTCAGCTCTCAAACAATTTTCTTTTTAAAATTCCATAAGTGGAGCAGGTAGCTAGGGTTCCTCACATGGAGTTATCAAGCACAGCTTTGACTCTTGCTTGGTTGAAACTTGAAACAGCAGACATACCAGAATCTATTGGGTTCTTTCTTCTCTGGGTTCTATGTATGTATTTAATGCGCCTGATTGATTGAATTTCTTTTGTTTTTATCGTTCTTTACCAGAATAAAGTCGGTGCACTTAGTTATAACTTTTTTCATTGTTCGAGCACACTTTAAAGTAAGGTTTTTTAAATAGAATATAAGACGTGCGGCATCATGGGAACCTCACAAATGAAAAAATAATAACAAATTGGCACTTCTTAATGTGACCCTTTTTCAGAATTTTAAAAACTTGGTGCCACAGGTTATAAAGAACAAAATTGTGTAAGAATAAGTAGTTCTCATTTGATTTTGAATTGCTTCTATATATATTGAGTAAAAACATGTGTGCATGGCCAAATTATTTTTGAGGCTTAATTTATAAAAAAAATTTAGAAGATCCAATATATAATGAATCACGATGATAAGGAGAGTTTATGATTACTATAATTTTTTTAATTATTTTTATCATTTAGCACTTCAAATTATAATCTACCATTCAATTTTGCACAACTTTCACTAAACTTTAACTTAGGTAAGATGAGCACTAAAACTAATCAAGATGAACATCAAAGTAGATTCACAGATGAACACTTGAGGTAGATAAAACAAAACTAAGGTAAATACTAAAACTAGATAAGCTATAGAGAGGATGGATCACTTGAAAATTGTTATTTTGACAATTTTGAAAATGTTTTTTTTTTCAAAAAAATCGAAATAAATTCCCAAAAAAACTTTATAGATATATTAATTCTTGAATTTATAGATTGATTATATGTTTCAGATTTCCAACAATTTAAATATTATTCGATATTTCATCAAAAACTATCAAAATTCCATTGAATTCGTCCTTGATTATCAGAAATGTAATAATTTAAGTTTCAGAATTGAATGGAAACGTAAAACAGTTTGTCAACCGCCCTTTCTTTCACTTACAATTGTTATATGTGTGTCAGTGTGTCAACGTAACCAAAAAGAAATAACAAGTGTTTTTGGATAAAAATTCCAAACATCTTTTATTCTATAATATTTATGTCAAAGAAAATTTACATATTACAATGTAAGTATTTTTCAATTAATTATTACCTGACCTTCATGCTTTGCTAAAAAAACAAATCCAAACATTCGATATATTTTTTTTATTTGAGGATGCATAAGTATAGTAGTTAACTCTAAATATAAAATGTATTATCTTGTAGGGTGGGGATTTTTTGACAACTATTATTTTGATAACCTTGACAACGGATTTTCAAATAATTCTAAAAAAAATCTTAAAAATAAAAAAAAAGATTATAAAGATATTTTTTAACTTATACATCAATTGTGTTTCAAATTTCATACAATTTAAATATTATTTGATATTCCATCAAAAACCATCAAAATTATACGATATTTACAACAGTTTATATTTAACAGTCTTTAATGAAATTTCAAATGATCCTTAAATTATATGAAATTTGAAAAACAATTAATCTATAAGTTAAAAAATATGTTTATAAATTTTTTTTTCTATTTTTGAGAATTTCTAAAATTTATTTCAAATTTATTTCAAATTTATTTAAAAATTGGTTGTTAAGGTTGTCAAGATAATAGTTGTTACGATATCCCCTCTCTTAATATTAATTGATTTTATTATTTATATTAAGTGAGTTATTATTCATGTGTTTATTTTAAATTAAATAGTTTGAACAAAAATCATATAAATAACAACAATAAGTAATTAATCGATCTGGTACGTGGGAGCGTGTTTGAACGGAATGAAATGGCTTTTTCGTCGACTAGTTTTAATTATACTATTTTCTAGAAAAATGAGTTTATTCATTTGAGGTAATTTCGTTAAGAACTTATCAACAGTATAAATTTTGTATATAATTTATATTTGTGGACAAAAAAAATAGAATAACGACATGATATGTTTGAAGTTAGTTAAATGTGATGGATCAGTGTGACACAAGTCAATGATGATTAATTTATAGGCTCATTTTTTATCATAATAAATTTTGTTTATTAATATTATAATAAGTAATGACAATAACAAAATTCGCTTTAAGGCCTTTCATTAATTAAGCCGTTTGCAAATTAAATATATTACACTTAATTACCCATACATGCTACGCCCAATTTGATAAAAATAAAGTAATTTCTAATTAAATTATTAGAGTTATTTTCTGAACTTAGCTGCCAAAAAGAAGTTATTGAAAAAATGAATTTAAAAATAAGATAGGTTCTCTAAAAATTACATGTAGTAAATTTAAAAATAAATAAATATTTTTTTCCAAAAAATAAAATATATATAGTGAAGAACAATACAATTAACTATACAAGAATCTTATTTTTAAGAAGAAATGAAAATAGGTGATATATCATCACTATTTTAAAAAAACTGCACAAAAATCTCTACAGAATAATACAAAATAATTATATTTCTTTTAAAAAGATTGCATAACACATATAACACTCCCAGATTGCGATCTTTACAGAGGAGTGTAGTCTTATCGCGTTTTATTCATCCCACCTTCTTTTCTCTCTTTTCTCTCTCTCTTCTCTGTCATTTTTCTCTTCTCTCTCAGAATGTGATTTTTTTTATTTTCTAAATTTACCCAAATAATTTCTTATTTTATAATTTTTTTCCCAACATAAAATATATCCATATATGGGTCCTTCAATTAAAATTAATAACAAAAAGAAAAAAATCAAATAATTAATAAAAAATGTGATGTGACCTAGATATAACCAAAAAATGTTATATATATAGTCCAACAACTTTATGAAGTATGGAAGAGATCCGACTTGCATGACAACCAGATAGCAATGCAGGTGTACATGAATGGATAACATGATAGGGTGGTCCAAGAACGTCACTTCAAATAATTTCTTGATTTACGTTCATTCACATATCTATTAATTTTGCTTTTACTTTCTAGCTCTAATTGGTTTCACTATTTGAGATACTTTTTTGGTTTGGTTTTTAATAAGAAATTAATATGTTGGAATACATAAGGACAAACAGGAATGGGATGGAAGTTAGAATACAAATTTATATATATTATATATATATATATATATTTTTATATGTATAAATAGTGTTTTTCCATGTTCAACTATTCTGAACCATGAGACTTCGCAACCGTGTCTGAGTTTGTGGAAATTCATATATATACATAAATGATTGCTAATTAAAACTAGGGAATTTTGTATATCAATATCATAGATTTGTTTCTTACAATGCTGTTATATAATTTTTTTTTGTTTAGTCCGCAACTTCTCATATATATATACATACTATATGTACAATATATAAATTGAGTTGACATGAAAAACAATCAAATAATTAAGGGTAAAAATTTTGACTGGTTGCTGAATTTTAGTTCATATCTTTATTGAATCATTGAACTTTAAAATTATTCCATTTTAGTCACTAAATTTTAAATTACTTGATTTTGATCACTGAACTTGAATATTTATAAAGAAGTTAACAACATAGTTGACGAAATGATTATATTTGGATAAATACATATTCTAGTTCAACGATCAAAATTAGATAATTCAAAGTTTAGTGGGTAAATTTATTAGAAATGTTTAAAGATGTGAATATTCTAACGATGAGAGGGTAACATCGTTAGAATATTCATCCATTGAGTAGAGTGCATGATACATACAATTATATTAGAGCTTTAACAAACAATATAAATAAATAATGTCTATGAATTTTAAATTTTCAAGATTAATATAGGGGTTTTGCGCGGATCTATATTGTAAATTTGTAAGGGATTTTTTTTTATTGAGTTTGTAAGATATCAATCCATAAATATATATAGCAGTGCACAAATTAGAAATTATATATAATTAATTAATTAATTCACACTTGATCTGTCTCGATCTCTTGCTATAGTATATGATACACTCTTCTCAAGTTTTTAAAGCCTGCATTATTCTTTTGTACGGTTGTTGAATAGCACAATGTGTTAAATAATATCAGGGCATCAACACATGACAAAGCTAGCTAGCTAGTTAACCAATTAATTAATTAATTAATAATTAAGCATGTAGTAGTATCTATTCTTCGGTTAGGTTTCTTTAATTTATTCCATCTTCTTGCATATAAACATGTTTTGCTTTGTCGCATCTAGCACTAGCTTATATTATTATACATACATGATGTTCAGATACTTATCATCTATATATGTACCTATGTATTTCAGTTGAGGCCTCCAAAATTCCACTCTTTTCATTTTCGAAATAACAACCATTTTATGACTAACCTAATCATTTGATTTAAATGGATTAACTTGAGTGAATTAATTCGTTTATAATGTTAAGAAATCACTAATATATATAGTTCCTAATTGTGAACATATGTCTCAATAATAAAATATCGATCTAAAGTATAAATTTAGGAAATTCAAGCACTACTTTTATCGATATCATCATCATTATTATTGATTTTAATTGATTTATAATTTTTTTTCAAATAAACTGAATTCTTAATTAATTTAAGTGAATCATAGCTTAATTTATTAAGCTGAAATTAGTTCAAACTTCTTATTGCTATTAAATTTTTCAATTTTTTTACTCTTTGATAATTAATTAATAATTCCGATTCAATACTTATGCAGCACATTCAAAAAAGCTAATCCTTAAACTCTTACATTAAATCAGTTTAGTACTAAACTATATCCTAAAAAGCTAATCCTAATTCTTGACAATGGCAATTGGGATGCCCGAGTATCTCGAGAGGCTGAGAGGATACTCATTCGACAAATCGGCCCGAAAGAAGATAGTTCACTCTGATTGCATTTTCAAGTCACAGGTAAAGTTTCAATAAATTAATATTTAGAACTTAAATAATATTTACATTATTTATCATACTAATATTGTAGATTTTCTTTTGTTTAATCAGAATTAAAAAAGGATCTCAGCAGACAAAAGGAGGAGCTTATTGTCAAGTTCGACAAAAAAATACAAGATTTATTTACACAAATTTGCGTGTCGATGCCGAATCCTTCTGCCCCTCCCCAAGAAACCGTGCTACAGACTCAAGCGAGCTCCTATTCCATGCATGCATGGCCAATGCATGGGATCAATGTTAGGATTTACATGTATTAGAGCAAATCCCACTTCTTTCAATAAATTAGGTTTCCTAATGTAAATATATTTAATTTTCAAAAGCTCGCTCCATGTAGACTCAGTGTCTGGATGACAGAGGGTTTTGTCGCGGTAGCGGAAGGGATGGTTCATCTGTCTAGTCTTGGAGTCGTGGTCCACCATCAACCTCTCCGGCCCGATCATATCAAGGTGCAGGTGGACGTTATATTTGAGATCTATCAGTTCATCAAAATCATGGTATCATTTGTCGATGTGGAGAATCTCGGTGAAATGATCGCGAATTTTGTCCAATGGCCTGCAACTCTAATGTAGTTATGCAAGCAGGCACTCAACATTAAGCGAAATTTATATTCTCATTTAATTTTCATTACTAATATTATTAAGTGTAGGACAACATACCGCAAAAACCTGAGAAGGAGAAAGACAAGGCAATGGTGCCAACTGCAATGTTGGGTGTCTGTTAGGAAGGGCTTCTCGATGAGAGCACAATGAAACTCCTTTACAAAGCTTTTTTTTGCATCTGTATCAAGTGTTGATGTCCTAATCGGCTGAAACTGACAATTTTGAGATCCCCTTTGGCATGAATTCGGGTTTGAGAGATGCATCATGCTCGGCATGTTCGACATTATCGATATGTTGAAGTACGATTGGCTCGAGGGATTTGCTTTTCAGCTTTTTTGCATGTAAGATTTTTTCTAACTTAATATTTGATTAATAAATACCATGAAATGTAAGTCATAAATGTGATATATAGTATTAGTATGAATCGGTGTGATTTTGCTTTCTAGATCAGTACCGTTGCTCCAAGGCTAGCATCAGGAATGATTACCCAGCCGCGATGTGTTACATTCAAGAACCTTTTAATAAAGTTGATGAGCACTTTTTCGTCTTTCTGTCATACGTTGAGGGGTTAGAACAACTAATATTTCAAAAAATATTTATCTATTCCATAATTTTTTTATTTAGGAAAATTAATACAAATTATAAGAAACATTGGATTTTTCTTGTTCTGCACTTTGGAGATCCCGTTGTTATGTCCTAGATCCTATAAATCTCGACGGGCCCGTAACGTTGTATATTCAAGCGGCATTGAATACATAACTTTTTTTGTTCATTCCAACACCTCAATGCTAATTATATATACTAACTTTATTAATTTATATTGCAGGGCATTTTAGTATTATTGGTTGCAAAGGGGTATTACCAATAAGAACAACAAAAAATTCTCGTATGTCAGGATTAAGGTACGCAACTTAATTGAACTTAATTTGTAATTTCTCAATACGTGGATTTTGCATACAAATATTGTGAGGTTTATCGAAACTAGTTATTTTCATAATTTTAGGATCCACACCAATCGGACAGTAGAGATTGCGGCTATTATATCATAAGGATGATATATGACATTATCAATAAATTTAATGGCATGCAAGTTTTGCCTACGGTATTAAAAAATAATTATATTCATATATACATTTTATTTATTTCTTCAATCAAACTAATCGGAAATTTTGTTTTTCTTTTTACAGACTATAGAGCCCCCGTCGTACTCTTTGAGTAACATCGAGGAGATACGAGCTATGATTGTGACGTTCCTACTTACACTATTTGATTTTGTAATTCAAACTATATTTTTGTTTATTAATTGTGTAAATTTGAAATATGTAATTGTGTGATTATATGATTTTAATATTGTGATTGTGTGAATATTATTTATTGTTATTATTAAATTATATCGTATTTGTAAATTAGGATTTTGTGATTGTGTTATATTGCATATATATATGTCTAATTTTGACTAGTAATTTTCGGGCTAGTCATAAAAAATAAACAGATCATTAAAAAAATACATTCAACAACGACTATTAAAAAAACATTGGCTATAGGGTACGGCACCAGTTTTTTATTAAAAACCTTTTCTAAATGTTGTATTTGGCAACGGTTCTTAACTAGAAACCGGTGCGAAAATCTATCTTCGACACCGGTGTTGAAAGTCTTACCTTTAACTACGGTTATTCAAACAACCGTTGTCAACTTTCAATGACCCTTCTATTAGTAATGGTACCATAACCAATACTGAATATATTTTACAACCGTTAGTAAAACTTTTTTTTTCTGATAGTGGTTGTGATAATAATAGTAGGGAAAATACATCAGCTCCCATAAATTAAATACAGAAAAAAATGATACATTGTATCTATGAATGGTTCCCTCTCTGTCAAAAGAAGAGAACACAAGTCAAAAACAAAAAATATTATATACACGCGCGTTTAAGAAGAAAATTTTACACATCTTTCAGTAATATTTTACAATAATTTGGCCAAAACATTTCCCCACAGAAAGAAATTTTACATATCTTTCAGCATCTACGGTTTTCTTGTCCCTTTATTTATATCACCCTCCCCTCCTACTAATTCATTTCTATATATCAACACCCCTCTCTCTCTCTCTCTCTCTCTCTCTCTCTCTCTCTCTCTCTCTCTCTCTCTCTCTCTCTCTCTCTCTACTCTTTCTCTACCAATGGATCATGGACTGAACTCCCGAGACCTAAACCTTAACCTTGTGTTGGATCCATCAGCCCGAACAGAGCCGCTCCGTGTTTTCTCCTGCAACTATTGCAACAGAAAGTTCCACACCTCACAAGCACTCGGTGGCCACCAAAATGCACACAAGTTGGAGAGGAGCCTCGTGAAGCGGAGCCGAGAACTTGTCCTTGCCATGAGTCGAGTCCAGACCGACCCGACACATGCCTTCATGGCTCATTTTGCATCTGCCGGGTATGATTTTAACCATTCAATTGGTGGCGCAGTTGGCATGCAGTGGTTTAGAGGGATGGAAGATCGGAGACAGATACCATGGGCCGGAGGATTTGAAGGCTATAACGGGTATGTTGAATCAATAGTAGAAGAGAAAAATGAACGGGTCGATGAAATCGATTTGAATCTTAGGTTATGATCGATCAAGTAATAGCTACCCTAAGCTGCAACTCTTTGATCCATGTATAATTTTGAGTGTCATTTTTTCTTTCTTTTCCTCCTTTCGTGAGATACACATAAATCTTGGTTATCTCATAATTTCGTGTAATATATTTATGTCTGTGTGTGTGAGAACTAAAATCTATATATGGAAAGCTACATTTGGCATGCAGGTATTTCAATTTATTTAGCCGAACATGAAATATATATAACTGCATGAAATTTTGCAATTGCATGCTTCTAGGATGATATGAATAGCAATTTAGTAAACATGAAATATAACTGTTCTATACATCTCCCTCCCTGTTGTAAGTTAAAGCAAATACATGCCATGCATTTACAAATTCATTGTATATGCCACTTTAATTTCCTTCTTCCTTTCTTATTATGAAACTTCTTTATGCTAGTTTCCCTCGATGATTTTTCAATTAAGTATTCTTAATATATTTTTTGAGATAAGATGAGAATCAAAGTCATTCAATTTTAAATGTTCATAAAAGACCCCTCATCCGAAATTTAGTATTCTTAAAATATTGTATGCTGTTGAACGCAATTATATTATAGTTTTCTTAGTAGATTAATTACAATGTGTATTGTGAATAAACACTAAAAGTTGAAATGACTAATTTATAGTAACATTACTTGTATGAAGCTCTCTTGTTGTACTATGTTTTTTTTTTTCAATAGAAGATGAGAATGAATCTCCATATCTAGTTCAATCAATAGAGCAAATAGCAATAATACATTGTTTGTTTGTTTTTCTTTTGTACTGATCTAGCTAGTACCGTCAAACATTAAGTTACAATGGTAATTGGTGGCCTCAAGCTAAAAAAATGGTAATTAATCAGTTTCCTGATCAAGACATTTGATTTGTGGTTTGCCCTAGCATTAACTAAATTGTGTTATTTTAAAAAATTGAGTCAATAACATTAAGCTAAAAGATGCCGGTGAATATTATGTTTTTTTTTAACTTTGCTAAGAATACTTTATATAGTAGAATGAGGATTAATTTAAAGTTTTGTATTTTATGGTATACAATGAAATCATTTTATATATTTAATTATGTGAATATGACAGAACTTTTGAGTCATATGTACAACAACAATCAGACAATATTAATTTTATTTCATTTATGTAACTTGGTATATATCTGAGCTACAAAAGCTGCTATCGCTACATCACCTCCACCGACTGCCACCGCTGGCATCGATCGCTGCCATCTCAGTCAATTTGGAGGAAGCGACTCTCCTATGATGCTATATATTGCATTAAGCTGCATCAAGAAACCAAAGAGAGCTTTCATCCCTCCTCTCGAGTCCAGTATTGAGCTTTCATCTCTATTCGCTGATCAAGAAATCTATCCTCCACCAGTCCCGGTATGGCGGTACAATCAATCATATCTCCATAGCCTGCCTAAATAGCTAAGCCAAAATAATATTAATCCATTATTTTACTGAAACAGATGTTGGCCTTGGAATTGACTTTTTGATCAAAAGCTGATTGAATCGACCAGTATGGCCGGCGTCTTTTGTAGACTTTTATTAGCATTGACGTTCTTGTCCAAAAATTAACTGTTCTTGTGATTCTTCTTTAGTTGATTAATTAGTTTTGATCAGTCATGCATGGCATCTATTTTCTAATCATTGTACCAGCATCTGTCACTTTCTGATTATATAACAAAAAACAAAGTGTACTTGACAGAAATTTTACGAGCCAAATTATGATGCAAGTGAAAAGAAGAAAATTTCAATGGCTTGAAATTAGAAGATTATAAAGGAATTATATTTAGGGAATATTATTGATAGGATATATCAATGTTGGTACACTGTCGTCAGAATAAGTGAGACTGTTATTAATTAACTTGAACTCAAGAACAGTACACTAGTGTTGTTAGAATATTCTCTGTTTGCTTTAGTAAAATAATTAACATCCAGTATAAATATTCCCTGCCCTGGATGTGAAATATTTCTCTTCTTTTTCTAAGGATTCCGATCCAGTGTATCGAGTCCGGCCGGCAGCACTCCAATCATTGGGTAATTATATATCTAATGAGTATCATAAGTAGGTCAAGTGTCTGTTTTTTTTTATTTTTTTATTAAAGAGAACATGAAAACCAGCTATTAATTGCTCTTGTAAGTACCATCATTTATTTGTACAAATTCATAAACAAAAGCCTCTTCTCAAAAAGAAATAAAATGGGCCTTTACTGGTAAACCGAAGAAAAAAAGGTCCAAATATATGCAAGAAGCTAAAGTAGGCTTAATTATTGTGTTATTTTATACTAAAAGAACTTTGCCAAAGAAAATGGCCAAGCCCAATGGACCCAATTATAATATTACAATAACAGGAGGTATATTCAATTAGGGAGCTAATATATAGACAGTGTCGTTGATATCATTATCGATATCGACTTTGTTATTCGGATTAAAATAAGTTATTATTTATGTTAATAATTTTATTATATAAATTATTTGTACAGTACTTTTGTTATTCAATTTAAGTGAGTTATTATTCAGATTAATGATATTTGAATTTAATAATAAAAATACGGTACAAAATCAATTGTATAATAAAATCGATAATATAAATAATAACTTATTTTATAAAAATAATAAAATCAATATGGACGAGAATATTAATAATGATATCTATCAGACATTTCCCATTCAATTAATGCTAACAGATTTTAGAGAAAGAAGAGAAATTTTTTGCTTGTCTATGAAACCGACTTTATTGAATTGAATGCAAAATTTATATATGGAGTTGATAATTCTGTTCCTTCCTTCAGCCTGGCAGTTGTGGAAGGTGAGGAATTCAAAGTACAAATTAATTGAATATCCCTCTGACACCAGTGCAGAACATCCATGAAAATTTATTTCCGCCTTGTGATCATCCTCCATATTATTTAATAAATTGATAACAAGGTATGATTGAATATAATCAATGTGACACTCACTTTTTCAAAAAGAAAAAAAATGTGATACTCAATGTAAAACGGGGGAAAAAATCTTATGGCGTTTATCACATACAAAGTAATGCAAATAGTAGAATTATAAAAACCAAAACAATAGTTTTTTCATATTTGCAAATTTTATTTAATAAACCACTAGATTTTTCAAATTTTTTTTACCTTTCTCTTTTTCTAATTTGGTGGGGAGATACATTTTTTATTTAATTTATTTCCAATTGTCACATCTAAAATAATAATAGTTCCTACTTTAAAAAAAGGAATTCCGAATATCTTCCAAATTCCATTATAAAAGAACATAAATACAAACACTCATTTTTTTAATTTGAACCGGGCCAATAAATACAAGTTAAAAGCAGTACAAATTAAGTAAAATTACAGAATTGATCAATGCCTACAACAAGCTCATCGCCTAACTATAAGCCCGAGTCACGGACCGGGCTGTACATGGATACAACCTAAACAACCGATAAGCCGAAACCGAGGAAAGCAATGCCATGGCCAATGAGGCCATCGAGCTGCAGACGAGACTGCCACCGACTTGCACGCAGAATCTGGTGTAGATGTTGCATAGCTTGCTCCATTGGAGACTGTGGATGCCCGTCACCGCAACCAATGACCCTTGCAATGCCGCCAATGTCGTGGCGAAGGTCGCATAAACAGCAGCCTGAAAGATAACCGGCACACAATAACCAATTAGCTCGTCATGTATATATATATCATGTGTATGAATTGTTGAATATATATGAAATTTTTTTTTATTGATATCTCTATTATCTAAAAAAAACAAAAAATCAAGGGCTTTTTGAAATTCACAAAAATTAAAAGTTAGTTGTATATATGCACTTTATGAAAAGAAAACAGTTGAGATTACCAACTAAAGAAATTATTGCACAATTCTGTAATGAATCATATTGATGTACTTTCTGAATAAATAATTAAATTAAATTAAATTTGGCAAGTACTTTTCAAAGTAGCTGAGCATCTCTACCTCTCATAAATATGACCCTACCTTTAACTAAAAACTTTAATTAAGTCATCTAACTAACTCATAAAGATCAATTAAAATCTTGAGCTACCTAGGAAAGCTATCTACTAACAAGATATATATACGTATTTATTAACTTCTACTAATTAGGTAGATTTTCCCTTAATAATCTATAAGGCAACTATATATATATATATCACCAAAGTAATTTGAAAAGAAATTTCAATCTATTGGAATTGGGACAATATATTTAGTTTTACAGTTAGAAAGAAAAATATAGAAATGCAGAATTTACTAATTTAATGGAGATTACGGATACCATTTTAGTTTTTTTAACCTGTTTAATAAAAAAATCCAAATTGAAAAAGTAAAGAAAACCATGTTATAAAACCACAAGTTAAGTATATATATAGGCTTAACCAGTAATTATATAAGATATGTAAGGTTAGGATCTAGCTACCAACAACTAATTTTATTAAATTTAGGATTCAACTTAAGACATCATCCATATGACATAAAAGTTTCAAATAATTTTCAAATAGCATGAAATTTAATTGGTATGTTGCTTATCAAGTATCTAACGTCACATCTCTAGTTTTTTATATAATTTTAAATTTTGAAGCTTGATGATTGATTTGATAATTATTGTTGTTAAGATAATTGATGATTGATTTGACAAGTGCTATTACTTCGATTGAATAATTATATAATAAACAGATTCCAATCACACATAACTTATCACAATATTAAAATATTAGTGCCAGCATTTATTATTTTTTTGTCAAATTAGGTGGTATATTAGATTAAATCCTCAGGATTAGACATGTTAAACTATATTAAAAGCACTTGCAACTTGCAAGTTTATACAGGACTTAATTTATGATTGTTAGAATTAAGTACAGTTTCAGGGGATATATTTAAGTTCTTTCTTCAAAACCAATGCAAATTAAAGTCAATAAAAATATCAGTTCTTTTTTCAAACATGGCAATATAATGAAACTAAATTAATTACCTGGTCTAACACAAAGCAAAACCAAGCATATGCTCTGTTACTTTGACATGAAATTTCCTTCTGAAGAGAATTATAGATGCATCTCAATAATTGAAGAAAATTATAGCCAGCTGCCACAGCCGCCACCACGGCTAGAATCCTACCAAAAAGGATGAAAATCAGGCAAGCTTAAGTGTTTGCTTAATTCAATTCAATTCAATTCCAAGCTAAAATTTTGTAATTTTTTCTTTATGAGATTATGCTCAAATTAACCACACAAACTATTAGTAAACAGTATATAACCCAAATAATTTGATAATTTGATGAATTAATATGCATAAGATAGAGTATTCTTCTTCTAGCGATTGAAATCATCATATAAAATGATCAAACAAAACAAAACTCTATGTAAATTGAACCGCAGGTCTAGTGGTGATAAATCTCGTCTTTCTACGAAGAGATGTAAGTTTAAGTTTCATAAAAGATATTTAAAAAAAATAAATATCAAGATTAACGTGAGCTCTTATATAAAAAAAAATTCTATGCAAATTAATGCAAAATAATTAACTATATAGATTTTGAAATGGAGCTAGCTAGCTCATGCATGCACCTACCACAAGGCCTCAATGTCTTTCGCTGTGGCTTTTCTCTGAACGAAGAAGACAGTCTTGGTCTGAGCATTTAGTCCCATGAGAAGCGCTGTCATGGCGCCAAGCACCATGCACACGAATCTCAAAGCACTCTCTACTTTGATGACTCTACGACTCTTTCCTTCTCCCATCTCCTCCGTCTCTCTTGATCTGCTCTCCCCCTAGCTCCTTCCTCTTTGATCGATCGAGTGTGATTGTTAATCAGTTGTGGAGAGGTATTTATAGAGAGAGGTCATGGACAAGCAAGGACAAGATCAACCCTCTTCGGTGATTGAATTTAATTAATTTCGCTGTCAATTTTCGTTTATACTCTCATTTATTCTTTGAAAATGAATAGCTGAGATAGCATGCACAAAGGGGAAATTAAACAGGAGGAAGTACTTTCTCATTTATTCTTTGGGTGGTACAGTATGTTGTTACTTTCTTCAATAGTAAAATTAGGTTGAGGTTAAGTTCATCAAAGAGTTTGATGAGTTTAAATTAAAATCTATCAAATTGACTTTAAATGATAATGTTAATTTATTTAATAAATTTTTTATATTAAAATTTTGTAGGATATAAATTTTTTCTATTTTTAGAGTTTTTTAAGTATTTATTTCAGATTTTTCTAAAAATAATCTATTATAATATACAAATATTCATTATTTAAAAATCTGAAAAAAAAATATTTAAAAATCTCTAAAAATGAAAAAAAAATTTGGTATCTTATAAGATTTTGATATGAAGAATTTATTGAACAACTTATATTTATCGTTTAGAATCATTTCGATAAATTTTTGAGTTAAGCTCATCAAAAATATTTGTGAGCTTTACTCCTTTTTTCAAATATCTAGACAATTAAAAATATAAGTCTTATGATGGTATGCTTGATTATGCTCACTATAAAACATCAATAGTATATTAATATGGATAGATAGTATATTAATAGTATATTAATACCTTTTTTTTTTATTGTACGATGTAATACCAGTATTAATTGCGTCCATGTTGACATATTTAAAAATGGGAAATGATCTCTTGACAACTAATATTCTGATAACTTTGTCTATCATTTTCCAAATAATTTTAAAATAAATCTTAAAAATTCTTAAAAATAGAAAAAGCTTTACAAATATATTTTGTAACTTATAGATTGATTATGTTTCAAATTTCATGCAATTTAAGGGTCATTTGATGGTCCATCAAAAATAATCAAAATTATATAAAACTTTCAACAGTTTAAAATTTAATACAAATGATGGAATATCAAATGATCCTTAAATTGCATGAAAATTAAAAAAAATCAATCTATGAGTTACAAAATATGTTTTTAAATTTTTTTCTATTTTTAAGATTTTTTAAGATTTATTTTAAAATTATTTAAAAAATAGTTGATAAGATTGTCAAAATATTAGTTGTCAAGGATCCCCTCCCTATAAAAATATAGATGTGTTATACATCATTTAAATTCGGTTTTTTAAATAAAAATCAATTTAAATTTTAATTAATCATCCATAAAAAAACCACTAATTAAATTGAACAATTAATATTTGAAATTATTTAATGAAAACCTAAAGAATTTTAAATCGGTCCCTATTTAGTACAAGTCTATCATTTAACATTTCAGTCCTATGTTCATTTTTTTTTTTTGAAATAAGAGTTTTTGTTAATCCCAACATTTATTTCTTTTTAAATATTCTTTATAGAAGTTAAATTTACATTTCTCCGTAGAAAAATGATGTTTATTATCATTTGTGTTAAACTTACAGTTTTCTACTTTATATTTTTTATATTCATAATTTGAGATACATAGTAAATTAATATCTATCGATTGTTGTCTTGTATGTGAAATCCGGAAATTTTATGATTATTTTTAGATGTATGATGCATTAAACAAAGTTGAAAATTCCTGTTCCAAGTAATTCCGTGGTGTTATTAAAAGAAAGAAACTTTGCAATAACAATGATGAGGAAATGAATCCAAGAGACAATTTTTTTTTAATCTTCTGGTACGAACTTATTTGCTAAAATCGAGATGAGTTTGAATGAATGTTGATTTTCGAACAATTTTTTTTAAATCGAGATGATAATTATTAACGTTTTAAAATCTCTAGTTACATTTACTTACTTTAATACATATTAAACATTATTCTCACAACTTAATTTTTTTAAATAAAAATTATATTGAACATCAATTAACATATTTTAATGGTTATTATAAAATTTTCTATACATAAAATAAATTATTTGATATTGCATAAACGCTAATTTTTAATTATAGAGGGTGAATTTGACCTCAAATAGCATCATTGAGATGAGGATGAAGGGAAGGAAATAAAAGATTAATTATTCATGCCTACAAAATATCACTAAACTCGGACAAAAAAATTTTTTTTTTTTTGAGAAAAGCAAGTTTTAAATTTTATTGAATCATAATTTCAAAGTTAAATAAGGATAAAAATAATACATGAAAATGCCAATCTCATGAGGTTTGAAATCTAAAAGAAAAAAGAAGAAGCTAAAAACAAGTTATCAGTATAATGCAATTTGTTCTGTCAATGGTAAATGTAACTTATCTATGAAGCACTTTTCATTCTGCAAATACTTCTTCAATCAAAACCTATAGAGATTTGCACTCTTCTCTGAATATACGGCTGCACATTTCTCTCCATATAACAAAACAAAGGATGGTGAGTATTTCCCTTATTTTTAATTCAACTTCTTTGCTCACCAGTAACTGCTCAATTGATGTATTTTTCATTTGCTATTTTTGATATTCTGACAGTTGGAATTTTACAGTCAGGATTCTTAGTACACCCAAAAAGAAGCTGCAGTGATTAAATAAATAATGTACTGTTTCATCTTGTTTACACATGTAACAGATCTCAGTAAGTTGCCACCCTCTTTTCTTCAAATTGCTTGCAGTGAGAATCTTATTTTGCAACATTATTCATGCAAATATTTGCATTCTCGGTGGAACCTTGACCTTCCATATGAGCTTGATATTTGAAGTGACTGGTGGTCCATTTTTCATGAATTTATAGAACGATTTACATGTGAAACATCCATATGGCTCTAGCCTCCAATAGGCTTTGTCAATTTGAAATGAACTGTTAGAAGCTATTGCCAATGCTTCATTCTTTAATGCAAGTAAATCTCTCTCTGCTTGCGATGACAAATTAGGGTGAAACATGGAATCGGTATCATTGCGCGGCATTTGTAAAATTGATTCAACTACAATCTTATCATCCATAACATATGAGAATAATATGAGATAATTGTATTTTAGAATTCATATCCCCCAGTCTTGATGCCATAAGCTAATCGGAGCTGTTTGGCCCAAATGGAAAGAGATCAGTGTTTCAAATATCATTCTCATTGTTCTCAATTCTTTCTAGAAGGGCAGATGAGGTCTATGTTCCCGTTCTTTGATATGAATCTGCAATGCCTGATTCAATTCTTTGCAAAGTGAATTGTTTTGGACTGTCCATTTCCACAACCATTTGCCTAGGAGTGCTATATTGAAAACCTTTAGATCTATAATGCCTAGCCCTCCCAATCTCTTCAGCCTACATAGCATGGTCCGGTTTACCAGACGTATTTTCCTCTTTTCTATTTCTGCCCCATGCCAAAAGAAATCATTACGCATCTTGTCAATCTTTGATATTACCCACACCGATAATTGAAATACTAACATGTAATAAACTGGTAAAGAGGAAAGTACTGCATTAATTAATACCAATCAGCCAGCAGGGGATAACATCTTTGCTTTCCATCCAGCAAGTCCGCTTGCCATTTTGTTCAGTAACGGCATGTAATCATGTTTTGCTAGTTTTTTATTACATAAAGACAACTCCAAATAGTTGATCGGGAATGTTGTATGCCTACAGTGTAAAATGCTCACCCATTGCTGCACATTATTTTCATCTTCATGCACAAAAGCTATCTTAGACTTTTGGAGATTCACCTTTAACTTCGAATTGAAGTCCAGTATGTAAGAATGATTTTGAGAATTTGAAAATTTCTCAAACAAGGTTTAATCATGAGGAGCAGATCGTCTGTATATTAAATACATGCATGTACACCAGAGTATGGAGAGATCAAAGCACCATTTTGTTGCAATTTCATGCACCATCTTGTTAAAAATTCTGAAGCCAAAATAACAAGGTAAGGGGATAACAGGTCACCTTGTCTTACGCCTCTCTTAAGGAAAATCTGTTTCCCTAGTAATCCATTTATAATGACTTGTGTTGTTCCACTCAAAACTGAGTTTTGAATCCAATTTGGCTAATTTACTGCAAAATCCCTAACTTTCAATACTTCAATTATGAACCTCCAGCTTATCGTATCAAAAGCTTATTGACCGTCTGCATTGAATAATGCTATCGGAATTTTTGTAGATTGAGCATACTGAATCATTGTTTGTGCATAGAGGAAATTCTCAGTTATTTGTCGTCCCTTTATAAACCCTGTTTGATTGTAATCTATAAGTTGATCTATTACCATCTGTATTTTGGAAGCCAGTACATTGGAAAATAATCTTTGCATTGCATGAATCAAACTGCTTGGTTGGTAATCAGTCGGTGCAAGTGCTCCTGGTTTCTTTTAAACTAGCTCTATATACGATGAATTTAATGGTTTCAATGAATTACTAGGTTGCATTGCATAGCGGAGAGCATTGAAGATATCTGGAATAAGGAGATCTTGAAATTTCTGGTAAAATTCGGACAAAAAATTATCTATGGAGTAAGAATATATGTTGAAGTCATCTCTTTTCATTAGTATATATAAATTGAGATATATGCATGCTCTCAGTTCATGTCAGTAATATTCTAAACTAACCTCATATTGATAATATATAAGAAATCGATCATTATCAACCATCAATTAATCATGCCATTAGATTACCTCTCATGTAAGATGTAGAACGGTGATTTTTGTGACAATAAAAAGTTTGACAAACAAATATAGGAATAAAAGAAAGAACCATGGAAAATCTTATATTTTTTTTATCAAATTTTACACATAACATAAGAAATATATAAAACAGTACTTCTTTGTAATTTGTCAGAGATATATTGACAAAGAATGGAAGATAAAATTAGCTAATTAAACACAATGGGTGAAATTCTGAAATCCCAATAAAAGATGTCAAACTTCAGAAAATATAGAACTCACATTATTTATACTGTCATCGATACAAATTTCATTATTTTTATAAAATAAGTTATTGTTCATATTAACGATTTTATTATGCAACTTATTTTCTATCATATTTTTATTATTCAAGCTAATACCACTAATCTAAATAATAACTCATTTAAGTTGAATAATAAAAATATTGTACAAAATAAATTGCATAATAAAATCGTTGAATAATAACTCATTTTACATGAATAATAAAGTCGGTATTGATAACGGTATCAATAATGATATTTGAAATTGTAGGCCTAGCACAGTGATGATAGGTCTCGTATTTTTACGGAGAGATGCAGGTTCAAGTCCCGCAAGAAGCATTTGAAAAGAAATAAATGTCGACATTAATGGGAGCCCTTATACAAAAAAAATGATAATATTTATATATTAAATCCTTTTTTAAAAATATACATACAGATCTTGCCCATCCCTTTTTTTCAAGGTCTTTGGAAATATGGAATTAATTGCGAGCATTTAATTAAGATCATCTCTTGCTCTCTCTTTTTTTTTTCTTTTCCGAATCGCTTTCAGGTCCCCGTAATTATATTCATTTCAGTTAAACTGGAGACTGCCATTTGTCTAATCATTCATGTGTTGAAATTTGCATCAGAAAACAAAGTTTTCTTTTTAAAAAATAAGAGCATTCCAGTTATTTCTTTTATAATATTTAAACATATATTTCTTTATATTTTTTTATAAAAAGATCAGATTTATCATTATTTATGTTAGGATTACAGTTTCAAAAAACAAAGATCTTTGAAGTAAGAATTGAAATTACAATATAGATGCGCTTATTGCAAAGCATTCCAGTTATTTTCACTTTGTGTTATTGATTGCATGCATGACATCCTAATTCCTGAAATTTTTATCTAATGGCCAAATTTATAATTTGTTGTCTGTATTCGTTTCAGAATTTTACAATTTGAATAGAAATATGTGAGGATAATTTCGGAAAAAGATAGTAAAAGTTTATCAAAACATGATTGATTTGTATAAATTTACTTTTTACACATTTTAATCGGTAACAAATTAACTTCATGTTCGTTTGATTTACATTCAATTATTGAGTGATTAAAAACGTATATAAATATAATAAAAAAATATTTAAAATACATTTTAATGTAATTTTTAACAAAATATAGGTCAGATTTAAGCTGTAAAAATCAATTTGCAGCAATTAACTTATCTAATTTAAAACAAGTAGGGCTCACAAAAAAATAATGTGACATGAATTGACCATTTTACAGATTACAACAATAATGAGTCATACAAAATCTCAAGTGCATTGTTTCACCATTTCTTGCCTTGTATTAACAAATTATTTATTTTGATCACAGTGCATCTCAACATTAACCCCCTGATTCATGATTCATGATTCATGAGCTTTCAACCAAAGCAATTTTGATTTTTGAGGCTTGGAATTAGTTGACATGGCTAGCGAATAAAAAACGGCACGGCGTGTCAAGACACGGCACGTGTCAGAGGCGACACGGCACTGCACGGCGTGTCAACGCGTGCCGTGTTATGCGCGTCGCGTGCCGTGCCGTTATCCGTGCCGTGTCCGGTTTTTTTTACTGTAGACACGGCACGGGGACACGCGTAGGCACGGATAAGCACGGATAGGCACGGATAAGCACGGGTAGGTACGATACGGGTAGGCACGGATAGGCACGTTTAGCACGGTTAGTACGGATAGCACGGATAAGTATAGTATGCATGGATTGTGGGCCGTTGGATGTTGATCGGACGGTTGATTTTGTAATTTTTTTGGAGGGGTTTTGAAAAGGGATTAAAAAATAGGCTAATATGATATATATCTCCCAATTTGTGTACCCCGCCGTATCTTTTCTCTTTAACAATGTTAAACACCCCTTAAATAATGTACCCCAATAAACACATTTTAATTTAAAATTCAAATTTAAAATAAGAAAATGACCAAAATACCCTCATTGAATTTTGTAAATAATTTTTTCAAATTTTTCAAAAATAATTTTCAGATTTTTCTAATTTTTTGGCAATTTTTACAAAAATATTATTTTTTTCTAATTGTTTGTTTAATTTTTTAGGTTAAGGCACGTAAATAATTTTTTCAAATTTTTCAAAAATAATTTTTGGATTTTTCTAATTTTTTGACATTTTTTACAAAAATATTATTTTTTTTCAATTATTTGTTTAATTTCTTAGCAGCAAAGAAATTTAAAATTTTGATTTTTTATATTTTTTAAGATTTTTCCGATTTTTTTTTCAATTTTTTTCGATTTTTTTTTTCAATTTTTTTCCAACCAAACACGTTTAGCACGGTTAAGGCACGTGTAGTACGGCGTGTCAACTCGACACGGCACGGCACGGTTAAGACACGTCACGTTTAGCACGGCACGTCGTGCCTTATCAGTGTCGTGCCTTAACTGTGCCGTGTCTTATCCGTCCCGTGCTGCCTTCTCCCCATTTTTGGTACAATACGGCACGCACATCAAAAAAAATGTCCACCTCCCATGCCGTGCCGCGGCACGCTGTGTTTTGACACGGCACGGCACGTCACGCACGGTTTGAGAACCCTAGACATGGCCCCAATTAACTTGTGCATTGTTGGAGCATTAATTTCTTGTTTTGTTTATAATTTTTTGAGTCCTTGTTATTATTTTATTGACCACGTGTTTTTCATTTATCAGTTTTTTTTTATGGTTACTTTGGTATATTTATTTTTCAAGGATTTAGGACCCATTTTTTTATTTAAGATAAAGTTCAGGATTATTTTTTTAAGAAAAATGACAAAAACAATTCCAAAATCATATTTAAAATCCCAACTCTTGTTGTCCTTTTTAAACAACGAAAAATATCTAAAAAAGAAATAGTTTTTTTTTATTGAGGTTGGTATTAGAGAAAGCGGCCTTAATTAAGGATGAACATTAAACCGCATATCTAACATAATAGTGATAGATCTTGTTTCTCTAAAAAAAAATATTGATTTAAGTTTTATAAAAGACATTTGAAAAAAAATAAATGCTGAGATTAACAATAACCCTTATTTCAAAAAAAAAAATCAACATTCTAATATACGCCCTCAATTAGCTTGGAGAGTTTAAGAAGGATTTTTTTAATTCAATTTTTAATAAAGTTTTTCAGTTATAAAATATGAGAAAAATGAATACGGGAAGAATATTTTTCAACAATTATTTTTATTATTTTGTTTATTGGTAATTTTTCAATGAAGCCCCTAAGAATTTATTCACGGATCACCTTAAATTTTGTTGTTATTACAAAGTAGTCCAATTATTAAAATTTGAACATTTTTTATAGTTATGTTATGTACTTAATTTCTGTTAACATACAATTTTTATGTTCTCAGTTTTTATTATATACCTCTAATACTATATATTTTTATAACATACATTTGTTGTTTTGAAAAGTATAACACTTTAACTTAATTAACCCTACCATTTACTTTGAAAAAATTGACTCAACCAATCTTTGAAGAGCTTTAAAAAAATTGAGTACATAACATAACTTATAATGTTAAAATTTTACTCTTAAAAAAATAAAAGTTTAACATTTCTGGAGTATCAATTATTTTCCAAAATAAAAGTAAAAAAATAATAAAACGGGGAGAGGAGGAATTTACTTTCTCAACACAACTTTTCAATATTTTTAAATTTTTAATATATATTCATAAAAAAAATGTTACTTGCAAATCCATATATGTGTGTGTGTGTGTTATATGTATGAGATATATGTTTATAAAAAAAAACCATATAGGTTGGACTTCACATCTTCTGTAACATCATATATATATATATATATATATATATATATATATATATATATATATATATATATATATATATGGACAAAATTTGACCCGTTCAACATTAATTTTGATGTTAACCGTTCTATTAATTAAATTTATCCCATATCATAAATAGCATCCAACTATTCGAATCGGTTCGATTGCTCACTTCACACGTAAAGTAATACAGAGAAACCGGACTCTATAGGTTGTTGCATTGCATTTAAGTGTTGAAAAGACTGCTAGCTACTAGCATGACAATGTAGTTGATGCAACAACATCGTACTTAGAATTAAACAAGTGTACATACAATATTATATCCACTCATACATTTGAGGTACCATGGAATATGATACGGTAAAGAATTAATATAATGATACAATTAATAATCATTTAAGAAAAACTAGATATATGATACAGTAAAGAATTAATATAATGATAGGGAGGTCCCCGCATAAATGTACAAAAGGTGATGATGATGAGGTACACTAACAAATTAATTAATTAAAGACATTGATTGCATTGCATAAATATGCAATTGGATCTTATGTTAGAATTTGTAATATGCTTCTATGATGATGTAGAGGCATCTAATCTAACTCAATTAAAGCATCACCAGTTTATTGATTTGGTTGTACGTAGCGTTATGTGTATCTATCAATGGATGATGATGACATTAATTAATTAATTAATTAGATCAGTTGACATGAGTCTCTCTCTCATATTATGAGGTGTAATTTATATTTATAATTTTATTCAATTGATTTGGTGTGATTCAAATCAGTTGAAATTAATTGTGCCAACAATAAAGGAGGTTTGTTATATTATATGAAAATTTTATTTTAAAACTTTAAAGTGGAATGACGATAAATTGTACCATTGAAAAATTAGAATGACAAATTATTTTTTAGATGCGAAAGTGATAAAGAATCAAAATAACTTATTTTACGAGCGTTATATTTTTCCAATACATTTCTACACTCCAAAAAAAATTTTATTTAATGAAATTAATTTGGAGTTAAGTTTTCAAAAAATAACAAATAAGTTCCGAAAAATACAAAAAAATGAATTTAACTTAAATATCATTAATATACATAATAACTCATTTAAGTTGTATAATAATAATATTATATAAAATGAGTTTGCATAATAAAGTCATTAATATGCATAATAATTCATTTAAGTTGCATAATAACAATACTGTACAAAATGGGTTTACATAATAAAATCATTAACATACATAATAACTGATTTAATATGTATAATTAAATCCGTATCGATGACGGTATCAACAATCGTATCTGTGTATCAGCTCCCTCTTATTAATCCATCGTTCCACTATTTCAATTGATATTTTGCCAAATAATTAATATTGAGTCTTTTTTTTTCTAATTAGCTACTAATAAATAGATAAATTCCACTGATAATTATTTTTCCAAAAAAAACTTCCATTGGGAAGTGCAACATCAAATGTTCTTTAGATTATGATTTTCTGTGAAGTTGGTTCAAATTCTGCTCCTCTATAATACTTCATATATAGAATAAACAATCCAATTAATTCAGACCGTTAAATACTATTTATATATCAAATTTAATAAAATAGACGCTATCAAAATTTATACCGAACGGTTCATGATTTTATCCACTCGATCCGTATTACTAATTTACTAAAAAAGATGTGAGGTTGGTTTCAAGCCCAGTACTTAGAAAAAAAAATGCTCAACAAAAAGGCCTCTTTTCAGACTAGCATCTTCAACTCAAGCCCAAGTAGTAATTTTAACTAGGCCCAGTTCATCAATTCAACCCCCAATTAAAAACTATCATTGTCGTTATCATCATATATTATCTTCTTCCTTGATTTGGGATCTTGCGATTGAGGAGGATAAGGCGACGAGAGAACCGAGAACCGGAAGGTGCGAAATGATCCAAAAATGTCCATGGTATGGAATGATCTGATTGCATAATAAGGAGCTGTTTACGTGGCCACCTCCGCCATCGTTGGATTCGACCACGACCTCTCTCTCTCTCTCTCTCTCTCTCTCTCTCCTCCGTCCGATCGCCGCCGCGAGCATGGCCTCCTCTCAGCCGCAACGCTGTGTTTTCCTCGGTGTCGACGTCGGCACGGGCAGCGCACGTGCTGGTTCGTGTCTTACTTTTTACCTTTTTACTTTTTTATGAACGCTTGGCTGTGTTGTTATAAAACGAAAAAGGATAAAATTTTTGATCCTTGAGTTGATATCTTGAGCTTCAGAGTTCACTGATAACTTGATGGAACATTGTCGTAAGGAAGCATCTTCTTCGAAAAAGGATATAATGGATGGTTTAGTTGTCCTGTGTTTGTGTTTTTGACAACTTGATTTGGTCCTGAGGTTTAATTATTGTTGATATAAGCAGGTTTGAACAACTAATTTGGTTGAGTACACTTGGCAGTTAGCAATTAATTGGTTGGAGAACTGATTGGACAACTACATGGAAATCATTTGAATCCTGAGATGTGGTTATGTTTGGTTGGGAGCGGATAATTGGGGACCAAAGTAGCTGAAAAAATTTTAATTTTAGGGTTTTGGGTCAAATCTTCCAAATGCTGTGACTTTTATTTGAAGAAATAATTGTAAAATGGAAATCACTTTGCAGGGATTTTTGATGAGAATGGGAAACTTTTAGGCTCAGCAAGCAGCCCAATTCAAATATGGAAGGAGGGAGATTGTATCGAGGTTGGTGAATTTCTCATATAACATTCTCTAAAATTATTACGCACAATCACAAAAAAAATAGAGTAGAAAACTCAAGTGTATGCCATATTTTTCTTGGGTTATCTCTTCAAACTAAAAAAGAGGAAACTCATAAAATCAGGGACTAAAATGAGAAATTTCTGATTATTTTGAGACCAATTGGGCAATCTACCAAAACCAAAATAAGAAAAGCATTAAGGGTCTCATACTTTAGAGGTTTTGTGACAGCAATCATCTACTGATATATGGCTTGCCGTCTGTGCTGCAATTAAATCAGCATGTTCACGGGCGACTGTGGCCCCAGAAGAGGTCGTTGGTTTGGGCTTTGCTGCTACCTGTTCTCTTGGTGCGTCACCTATTGAATTGAAATAACTTCATGTATGCCCCCTATTATATGTTAGATTGTCATGTGTAGTTGTCTGCCATCTCATGTACTCCTCTAAAACTCAGAACCTTGCCCCTACTAATTTGTTTATTAGTACCAGACTGACAATCTTTCTTCTTGACATATTTATGTATATATAATAAGGAAAGAGGTAGTTGCGGTGGAGATTTTGAATTTGAATGAGGAAAGAGGGGTTCAGTGGGTCGGTTTCAGATGGTGCCTTTTTTATTTTCTGTTGGGGAGCAAGTGAGAAAATTATATCTTGTTTTTTTTCTGGGAAATTTGCAAAATAAGGTTTTGTCAGATGATTGCAATATCCCTTCTTCGTTGGTAGAGTATGAAGTACTTTTTTAATATTTCTCGATAAACTAGGAAATCTAAGACAACAAAATAGAAGGGCTTTTTCATAACTTCTCGATAACATAAACTTATTTGACAAAGCCAGACTAAGAACAATTTTTCTTTTTCTTTTCTCTTGGTGCAGTGGCTGTGGATGCAGATGGATCGCCAGTTACAGTGTCATGGAGTGGAGATGCAAGAAGAAATATTATAGTATGGATGGATCACAGAGCTGTAAACCAAGCTGAGCGAATCAACTCTAGCAAGTCACCAGTTTTACAATATTGTGGTGGGGCGCTCTCCCCTGAAATGCAAGCCCCTAAGGTATCTATTTGTGTTCACTTATTTGTTATTGTGTAAACCTACATCAACAATTTCTTGTCTGTGCATTGTGTAGTTGTTATGGGTTAAAGAGAACTTGAAGGAGTCTTGGTCAATGGTGTGCAGGTGGATGGATCTCAGTGATTGGCTTGCATATAGGTACCTTTGCTGTCATAATTATTTAATTTCAACTTAACTAAAATCAACATTGATTTTCTGGTAAATTGAGTCATAGTTGCACTTGTTCTGGTAAAATTCTGAGTAAATTGGTTGAGTCTTCATATTGAATAGTTGGGGCTTGGTTGACCATCTTGGGAAACTATCTATCCTATACTGCATCTCTAATGGTTAATTTCCTATTGATATTTGTGTAATTTTTCTTTAGAGCAACTGGAGATGATACTAGAAGTTTATGCACGACTGTATGTAAGTGGACTTACCTTGGCCATGCACACATGGACTTGGACGAGTCACGAGGTATGGAGGCCTGTGGATGGGATGATGATTTCTGGGAAGAGATCGGCCTCGGTGACCTTGTTGAAGGCCACCATTCAAAAATAGGTCATAAAAATTATTCTTTATTATAGAATCTCAGATCTTAACAATGAAAGTTATCCGTATTTGCAAATGGTACCTGGTACTTGAAGATTGTTTTCAACTTGCACCAGTAGTTTCTTAGATTCTAGTCTTTTGGTAAATATCACAAAAATATATTACTCGAACAAATGTTAGCAATGTACTGGTGGTAAATATGCATTCATTTATATATAGAGAGCTTTCCCCCAACTGTAATATGCTTCTTTTATTCACGAATCCTCACCCTGTATGTTTGTTTTTATTGTTGAACATTTTATCATTTTTGCAATGGCTCGAAATATCTACTGTTTTAATTATAAATTTAACATTTGCAAAATGGTAAGGAACCTTTTTGTTACTATGACAGTAAAGGTATACTCCATCAGATTGATAATTTAAGCGTGATTCCACCATGATCCTTTGGTCCCAATTTCCAAAATGAACTTAATTGAAGGCCTGACAAGTTTGAATCTTGGGTTAGAAAGGTGATGAGGAAATGTCAATTCATTACATCAAATTTGAATCCAGATGCAATGTACTAATATTTGGTCGAATAAAAGACATTTTGGAGCTCTAATTAGTAGGTAATGAATGTAATTAGAAGTGTGGAGTGCGCCTTTTGCAAATATTGCAGAATACTTAATGTAAAAGGAAAAAAGGAAGAAAAAAGCATTTTTATTAATTAAAAATTTTGAAACTTATACAGGGAGGAGTGTTGCATTTCCTGGTCATTCTCTAGGTTCTGGCTTGACACCTTCTGCTGCCATGGTAACAACATAGAATACTCAAATAAAATCAATATTTTGTTGCAACTAATTACAAGCTGTAATTTCTTTTCTATCTTTATTGTTGTTTTTAACAGGAGCTGGGGCTATTAGCTGGGACTCCTGTAGGAACTTCGCTTATTGATGCTCATGCTGGGGGTATTGGTGTAATGGAGAGCACCTTCGATTCATATCCCAAAACTGAAGGTTGTTTGTATAGAAAAAATTTATATGCATGCCTTTCAAAATGTTTCAGTTCCGGCTGGTGCTAGGAATCTTGGTGAGCTCCCAAATATAACACATTAAGAATTAAGATGCCCTAGATTTTTCAATGCAACCTCAGTTATATCAAATGTAAAGTAACCTTAAATTTTGCAACTCATCAACTAGTGAGCTTCAGTTGTCCGTTATTTTTTCGAAAATTAGCCTCAAATGTATATCTCCTGTGCTATTAACATTACACCTTACTGAAGAAGCTAAATTAAATCTAGCAAAACAAAAAGATAAGTTTTTGAATGGTGGAACTGGATCAGACCAAATTCTAAGTCACAACAAAATCTGTGATAGTAATGTTTGATTTCAATTTTTGCTTGTCAGATGAAGATGCAATAACAAGTCGCATGGTGTTGGTTTGCGGAACATCCACTTGCCACATGGCTGTCTCCAAAAGCAAACTGTTGATCCCTGGCATTTGGGGCCCGTTCTGGTCTGGTACGTAAATTCATATTATCTATTATTTTATATAGTGTGTAATGTGTGAAGTGAACCTTTATTATGATATTTCAGCTCAATACACTCTAGAATATGTGAAATTCCACCAAAAAAGAGACCCTACAATATAAACAAAACAGAAAACTTTAACATGCTTCCCTTGTTTCTATTTTTCTTTCTTCGTGTGCATTTCTGTTGCCAAGTAACATATCTTTTCCAAATTTCAGCAATGGTGCCAGAATACTGGCTAACTGAAGGAGGCCAAAGTGCAACAGGTGCCCTTTTAGATTACATAGTGGAGAGCCATCTGGCAGGTCCTCTTGTGGCCAATCGTGCTGCCTCTCAAAGTATGCTTCCTTTGCATTAATGATATTTAATTTAAGTTTGTTTCTATTTGACTTCTTTCTTTTCTTAGGTTCTTTCTGACCATATTCGTGTAAATCCCCAATTTATGAATAGAAGATGGAAAGAATGCAGAAGAGACTAGAGAAAAATTAAATAAAAATAATAAAAAAATCCGCCAAGCTGCCATATGAGCAAATATCTCTTATTTCTATCCTCATCTAAAGTATTTTGTTTGTATATAAATTACACGGGTATTAATCATCTTTTTTTTTTCTAATTTGACATGAAGGTATATCTGTCTATGAATTTTTGAACAAGCTATTGGCCTCAATAGCACAAAACCAAAATGTACCTTTTCTCTCTGCCTTAACTGAAGACGTGCATGTCCTTCCAGACTTTCACGGCAACAGGTACATATATTAATGTCAAGCAAAAAGTTATATAAATAGAGAATAAAAGAACAGCAAAGGAAAAGACTTTCTTGTAGAAGCTGTGCCCTAATTTCAAAACATGAAATGTTTACTTGCATGTCTCACTCTTGTTTTGTTAATTAATTTTTGTTTAACTATTGCACTTAGCTTGCAAAGATATATCATATATTATATTTTAAATAAATTACAGTAGTGTCTATGAAAGTCTCGTTCATTTTTCATCTTGGTCTTTAACTTTCAAGTTCCCTCACTAGTAACTAGTTCAGATTTGTATTTTGCCTACTACTTCAAAAAAAACAGAAAAAAAAAAAACTTGTTCAGATTTTTATTCTGGTCAGGACCATCAATCTTTGTAAAAAAATATAAGACCAAATATTTTAGTCAGTGCTGATATGAATCAAGCTGCTTCTTTTACTAAGAAAATATCCCAAACCCAAATGAACCCTCCCTGCCCACACCTACTAGGATTGCAATACATTTTTTATCTGAAATAGAACGATACAAATCATAATGTTCATGAATCATGATCAGGTATGTGAAGATAGAAATAAGAATGTTCTGGGACCCAAATGGGAACTAAATTTGGGGACGAAATGACAATTTGATGATGCTTCAGGAATTATTATGCAGTTCACTTGCTATTCCTTTCTTCACTGTATTAGTGCTTATTCAATAAGATTATCTTTTAATATGTAATAGGTCGCCTATAGCTGATCCAAAATCAAAAGGGATGATATGCGGCATGACGCTTGACACAAGCGAGAAAAGTTTGGCACTTTTGTACTTAGCTACAGTACAGAGCATTGCATATGGTACACGGCATATTGTTGAGCATTGCAATTCTCATGGACACAAGGTATAAATAATTCCTGTCTATATGTATTTTATTGTTGCAATGTTTCTTATACCCTACAGTCAATCATTTAGTATATCCATAGCAGAACAGCTATGCATTTCTGTTAAAGATTCAATGTATCTAGTTACATGCACTGATTGACTAAGCCTATCTTGACAAAATTATCATATTTACATGCAGATAAACACACTTCTAGCATGTGGTGGCCTTGCAAAGAATGCGTTGTATATTCAAGAGCATGCTGATATTACTGGTAAGTCTCTCTCTTCCAAAAAATAATAATAATAACTATTAAGTTCCTTTTTTGATGAATGACATTCCTGTAGGCTGCCCAATAATTCTGCCCAGAGAGAATGAATCTGTGCTTTTAGGGGCTGCCATTTTAGGTTCCGTTGCCTCTAACAAGTATACCACACTTCATTCTGCCATGAAAGCACTAAATGCAGCTGGAGAAGTACTCTCTCTCTCTCTCTATCTCTCTCTCTTTGAAAACTGCCACTGCCAAGGCTCTCTCTCAACGATTAATGGCTTATGTGTAATCTTTGACCCTGTGCAACAGGTCATACATCCATCGAAGGATCCAAAGGTGAAGAAGTACCATGATGCAAAATACAAAATATTCAGATCCCTCTACGAGCAACAGCTTTCACACAGATCCATCATGGCACAAGCATTGTCATAAATGTAAATCAAACTAGAATCATGTTATTTTTATATCATTCGTATTCACTCCAGAAACAAAAGTTCAAAAAATTGGCAATTTTTCTACTGTCTTCTTGCTGAACAAACTATAACTAATTATTAATTATGCAACAACAAATACAAAGCAAAAAGAATTCAAGATCAAATTTGGGAGCCATTTTAAATTTTCTACTTGCTGTGTGAGCTTTGAATTTACAAGCAAAAGTACAGGGCTGTGTAGACCGCTATAAGAGCTGTATTTGATAATCATAGATCAGGTGGTGGTGGAGGTGTCAATCTCCTCCTATTCCTCCTGTACCTCCTACTAGCCAATATGCGCTGCCCGACATACCTGTTCAATATGTTTCCGATCACAACCATTAATATAATACACCATAAGTATATACAACTGGAATTTTGTAAGGGGAGAAGAACAAATACCTTCCCATCATCATAATAGTAGCTTGTGGGTTGGTGCCTGGTGAGACTGTAAGTACCGACCCGTCAACAACTCTCAGCCCCTTGGTACCGATTACTCGGAACTCCCGATCAACCACCTTACCAGCCACACACCCACCATGGTAGTGCCACAATGTTGCTACATTCCTCCTACAAAAACCTCTCATAGCCTCGTCATCAGACCTATTTGCTGGTAATGCAGACCCCACATACCGAAACTCTCCTCTCCTCACACCAGATCCTCTTTGTGTTGGGCCCCATGTTCCTATGGCAGGCCTGAAAACAGCCATCGATCGGCTTTGCAAAACATCTCCAACACGACGTAGGCCAGATACACAACGGTTGAGATCTATGTTAGATGGGTCGGTGAAGTAGTTGAAACGCACGAGCGGGCTGTCACGTGGATCCAGGGAGGCCAGGCGAAGGGAACCAAAGGAGGTGGGGCCCGCCACCTTCTCCATGATTGTTGCCACATTGATGTAGATTGGGGTCGAGGACAGGTGGAGGAGGATTGAGTCCACCGGGGACACAAAGGGGACCACATAGGATGCTGCCTCAAGGAAGGCGTCCCCACCATCCGGTATTCCCACTACCTGTGCAACAATTCATATGATGCGTAAATTAATGATGAAAAAAATGACTGATTTGACCCTGTTTCACTGATGACTTGTAATGAATTATCTTTGAAAGGTTCACTTTATGAAGAAACAAGACAATCTTTATTCAGAGAAAAATGAAGAACTTAAGGTCAACTTAAAATTAAGCCTATATGATCCAAAAAGATTAGCCTAATGAAATGAACAGATAAACACTCAACTACATGGGCACATCAATGAATAATCAAAAAAGGAGACGAGAGAAAAAATGTCAGACCTGTATCAGAGAGTGGTCAATGGAGCCAGGTGGGAGAATGGAAATGCCATTGCGGGGATTGTCATATAGGTATTGGCCCACATCAGGGTTGGGGACCGCAACAGGGATGCCCCATGTAGCAAGGTAAGCGCGGGGCCCAACGCCACTCAGCAATAACAGTTGTGGGCTACCGAGTGCGCCAGCACACAATAACACTTCACCCCCTGGCCGTGTCATGGCATGGTGCCGCCTTCCCAGCCGGTCCAGAAACACCACTCCCACTGCCTCTGCTGTTACTGGACTGACACTGGTAGAATCTGCAACATTCGGAAACACAGTTACTGCTTGGAAATGTACTTCAAAAAAATGAGATGAAATAGCAGAATATCAGAAGATATGAAAACTGTTCAAAATAGGATAGAAGCATGTGGTATTCAAGTAAACTCAGGACTAACAATTTACCGTTCATTTGCCTTTCTATTTTTGATGATGAATATCTGAAGGCTAGTTTAGTGTGTTCAATTCTCAAAATACAATCTCTTTGATAACAATAACCAACCTTACAAGTTTATATCCATTTGAGAACATTACCAATTTGAGCAACTTTACAAATATAGCAACAATTTAATTTTACGGCCCAATTCGGCATAATATACGGATAAAATCAATTAAAAAACACAAAAAAGAGAAGTAATAATAACAAACCAAAATAAATAATATAAAGAAAGAACTAAAATTATATGGACCAACCGAAAATGATATTAACAAATAAAAAGAGGAGAATGCTACTAAATCAAGAACTGCTGCTTGGAAGCTAAAGAAGTTCAGGAAAAGCATTTACTGTTTTACACAAAAATGATCAATAAATAACAAGGCCTAAGAACACTACCTGGTTGTACTTGGTTGAGAAATATCCGATCCACTGTTGCTCGTATTGCGACCCGGATCCGGTCGGGCCTTGCATAGGACAGCAAATCAGCAGCACTATGCCTCCTCCCAGCAGCATCAAAAATTGACCCGCCGATCTTTGTACCTGTTAAGTGGTTCACTGTGAACCCATTGTATGGGCCCACACCTGCCTCAATCAGCCCATCCCGTAGTGCTGCTTGCCAACCCCTCACCTCTGGCCGGTGCACCAACGCCCGTTCAATCCACTCATATGATTTATTTACCTCATGTAAATCCCAGCTTAATGGTACGTCGGTGAAAAACTCTGGGTGTGCCCGGCTGTAGAACCCCGCATTTATAGCAGACCCACCACCAAGTACACGTGCACGTGTGTTCGGCACGCCTTCTTCTGAGGCAAATGGCTGAGCTGGCGAGTCTTGATTGGTTGTGGAGAGTGTCGCAAGAAAGCCCGATGATGTGGCAAGAGATGGGAATTCACCAGGGGCCCCACCTCGTTCCAAGAGCAAGACACGACGGCCACCTCCTGACAAGGTGGCAGCCAGAGGACATCCAGCAGCCCCGCCTCCAACAATTATGTAGTCATATTCTGATTCGGCGGGAAATTGAGTTGCATCTTGTGTGAATCGCATGTAACCTGCAGAATGGTACATAATCAGGTTGATGAAATTATGAGAAAAAAGCACCAATTGTACAATTTTGCCCAAATTGTTCGGGATTAATTAACTAACTTTGCAAACAATCAAGCATTCAATGAAAAGATGCAAAGTTTCTTTTACTTCACAGCTATATGATCAAGTAAAATTGACCCATCCATTCAATTTAACTAACTTTTAAAGAAAGAAAAAAGGATCACGAGTGAAAACCTCAGTCTTGGAAGCTCTACATACTCTTTCTATAGGTTAATTTCTTAGTTTCGTGAAAAGAAGAAGAAAAACAGAGAAAAAGTGAAGAACATGAGGTTTTTTACCTCTTGGAGTAGCCGTGGCGGTGTGGTGAAAGAACAAGGCCAGAGAGAAGATGAGAAGGAGAAGGAAAGAACGGTTCTTGATCATTTCTTGCATTGGGTTTGCAATACAATGATCAGAAATTAGGGTTTCATTTTGTGGGAGAGGAGGAGAGGGAGAGAGAGGTTTAGTAGCGTTTGGGTTGGATTCTGTTTAAGCTTTGTGGAGGGAAGCGGGACGATTCCAAATCCTTTGCGACGGGATCTCTGTTTCAAGTCACCGACGGGTGGGCCCCTGAAACACTCAAGGCGCTTCTAACTGAGAACAATGCCAGTGGGCTCCACATGTAAGCGACCTATAACAGGATCTCTGTAGAGGTTCTGGAACAGAGAATCCGGACTAACGGACTAGATGGAAGAGTTGGGAACAAATTTCATGGTTAGAGGCGGAGTTTGTGAACCTTCATATAGTGGGGCACTTACTTTGACAGGTGTATGATAGACCGATATCAATGCTGATATTTGGGCTCTCAATATACTGGGCCCCTTTAAAAGGTAAAAAATTTCTCTACATTGGTAAGAAATTTTTTATACTATTTAGACAGGGTAAAGGCCCATTGACTTAGAGCATATTTTTATGTCCCCAAAAAATTTATTCAATAGAAGTATAATTCAGAATTAAATTTCTAAAAGTAAAAAATGACTTTTGGAAAAATACAATAAAATAAAAAGGAGAATAGTAGCTATCTGACAAGTCAAACTATTATTTTCCTTTTTATTTCATTTTTTATGACTATGCTTGTATTTTAATTTCATTTGAGTTCTTTCTATTTTCTTTCCTCTTATATCCTATAGTATCTGTATCAACTCTTTTTAATTTAATGAAATTTTCATAATAAGTTATTCACCTACTACCTAAAAAAAAGATAGGAATGACTCATCATTCCTATCTTTTTAAATTAATATGTTATCTTCTTAGTTATTAACCATGAATTTATATTTCAGCTGAAGAAGCCCAAAATGTTATAACAGGCCTAAAGAGGCCTCAAAATCATTTCTTGAAAATGCATACTGTCCAATAGATTTAGAGGAAATAAAATATGATAAATTGTTCCCATATATTTTTTCGTATTTTCAAAATCAAAATACTTTGTTAGCTTAGTTTGCCAATCCCTTTACAAAGAAACCATTGCTCTTTTATACCATCCACAGGACAATGAAAACCAGTGAAGAAAATTAAACCAAATACTAATATATATAGTAATTGTTAGAATTTTGAGGCGGTGATACAAATGCATCTTTTTATGAGTACACTCTCTTATGATGTGTATCATTTCTAAAATATATCTCTTGATTATTATTAAATAGAATAGAAATTCTACTCATTGATGATAAGTGATTTCAGATATCAAATAGTATAAGAGAGTGCATAAAGAGATAAAACATCATAATTAGAGAATCTTGAGTTCTTGATATTTAGATTGTGGAATAAAGTGATAGACTCGATTTAGATTGTGATTTATCTCCATTTGATATTTTCGGTAGGCTTATAGCGAAAGAGAAAAAACTGCTGGACGTGAAAGGAACCGCTCTTATTTTTTTGCTGCAGTATTTTTATAATTTGATTTATTTCAATGTCTAACAGTAATTAAGATATCCGGAAAATTCCTCATTGCTTTAATGCTTTGAGATTCGTGCAAGCATGCAGCCAGCCAACCTTGGGGAAAGAAGATTTGAAACATTCACTGAACCTCAAATTAATGTGTATTAATTATATTTTTACCAAATTCAAGGAGGCGCCTCAAAAGCATCTCTTTTGCACATGAATAATAATATATATGCTATGCATGCAACTTCTCTAACAACTTGTCTACGTGTCTCATTCAGACATCACAAGTACTTCAAATGGGAAACACTAATAATCTTTATTTTTAAGCTCTCTAAACACTCACATGGTATGTTGGCACTTCATTTTTTTTTTGCTTTAATTATGTATCATAAACTAAGAGAGAAGCTAGCAAATGTTTCTTTTTAGTTAACAATTTGAAAACTCAAGACCTCCTTTTTTTTTTTAAAATACCCGACAAGAAGAGAAGCTTAATTAGTTAAGTAATTATAAAGAAACTGAATTGTATGTCTAATACAGATGATAGATTTTATTTCTTTACTGATTTAGATATAAAATTTAGATATAAAATTATGACAACTTAGTACTTCGTACAGCTAATAGTGGAGTTATATGTAGAATAGTGTGTTAATTTGACTAAAATTTACAAGATTACAATTCATTTTATAATCTTTATTCAAAAACTTCTATAAATATTCTTAGATATGCTTTAATCATTGAGTAGTCTTCCACCACTAAGTAAACAACTTGTTATAGCAAAATTTCTTCCCCTCAAAAATGATACTCCTATTACACATTTAGTCACAAAAATGGATGAAGTTGGAAATGTTTCTCTTAATAAAAATGGTGAAATTATTCCTCATAGCATCCTACCTCCCAAAAAAATAATCTAAAGATAGGTTCTAAAGTACACTTTATTCCTAGCCGAAAGTGCAAACATAGTGTGTGAATCCAAGAGTTGGCGCTTTCTGTCCCAAAAAAAAAATAAAGTAGAAATAATTAATAAGGAAAATATTTGTGAGATATTATCGTTTATACCGTTATCGATCGATATTAATTTTGTTATTCATATTAAATGATTTATTATTTATATTAGTGATTTTATTACACATTTTATTTTGTATTGTACTTTAATTGTTATTTAACTCAGATACTATTAATATGAATAATAACTCACTTAAGTTGAATAATAAAAGTATTGTATAGATAAATTGCACGCAATAAAATCACTAATTAACATAAACAATAATTCATTTAATTAATCTGAATAATAAAGTCGATATCGACAACGGTATTCATTATAATATCTGTATATCAGCTCCCAATTAATAATTATCTTTTGTTTTTCTATTGTTTAGCCCCATATATAAGCATAATCATCTATAATTATCTATAGCAAATTAACATGTACAACAATTGTGAAGTCCTAGGTTATATTTTATTTCATAAATTAACTTATATATAAATCATTAGGATGTCTCTATTTCTCACATCAATTTTGTTGATTTATGCACCGTATCAACCAACAAGATGTCCTTTGTGTTGTCTCTCTCCTAAGCTCATGCTTGCCATGTTAATATGGAATCTCCACTTGTATAAATTCCTCTTCTACCTTTTTTTTTTCTTAATTTATCCACATTTCCTTAATTGGTTTGATCCATTTTTAAATTAAAGCAGGATATATATATATATAGTATATATATATGTTGGTTGTTGCCTAACAAGTATTTGGTAAGAGAGAATATTAATAAAGTAACCGTTTCCTATACCATAAATCATCCACTATGAAATTATCATGAGCAGAAACATATAAATATATAAAAAAGTATATGCAAGGTGTCAAAAATAAATTAAGAATAATATATTAGACTTTGGAACAAAACATGTACCACATGTCTAGAACTTTGATTGTTTTTCAAAATCTCTCGTGGTGTCATATGTGATTCGTATTTTCTGTTACGTTATATCATATAATACAATATACTATTCATTAGTACAAAATAAATTTTAAAAAAATTTCTTTATAATTTATTTATCCATATGTTATATAGCACAATGATGCACAACAGAAGATCAAAATCCTGCATATAACACTACTATATCTTAGCTACTTTTTATTATATATTTGCTTAATATTTTGTAGGGGTAAGTAGACTTGACAGCTAGCCATCTGGATTAATGATAAAAAAAAAAAAGCAATGTCACTATAGACCACTAAAAATTCAAATGAGACAAATTTATATTTTGCCACATTTGAGTACAAGAAAAAATAGCACAAATTTATATTATACTTAATCTCATTTTTTTTCCTTCAACATGTGGAGGTTAATGGAGATACCAAAAGTTGATGCAATTGAACGCTCTATTATTAAAATCATGACCATTTGTTGGACTTTGTCCAAGAAAGTAAAATATTTTTTATGAAAAAAATAATTTAAAAATAAGATAATTTCTATAAAAAAAATTTGCATTCAACAAATGACACAAAACATTTTTTTTCAAACGTTGAAGAAGTGTGCAATGAAAAATAATATACTTTAACTAGCATATCAAAAAAGCTTTTTGCTAAGTCCTCAATGCATCAAATACATCTCCCTTAAATGAGGAAAAAAAAAACATGAAAATACAAGTGCTATCCTATATCATCATAAATTAAATGATGTGATAAAGCAAAATTAAATATATAAAAATGTAGATGATGTGCCATGTCTAAAGAATTTGAAAAGATAATTCGCTTTATTTATTTATAATTTTGTCATATAATTATTTAAATAAAATTACTTAATTACAAAATAATATTAGTGCAGCATTTCTACTACATTCTTGGGTTGTTTAAATCTGCAAGACTAATCTTTATGAAATCGAGCCTACAAACATTTTCTTCAAAAAAAATATATAATAAATTTCAAAATCCCGTGTCCAAAATGTCGATTTAAGTAACTTAATAAATTCTTTATATCAAAATCTTATAGAATACCAAAATTTACCATTTTTAGGAATCTGAAACTATTTTTAATGATTTTTTAAAGATGACCATTTTTTGACAATCAAATATTAATATTTTTTCTATTATTTTTAGGATCATGTTTAAAAAATCATTAAAAATAGTTCCAAAATCCTAAAAATGGTAAATTTTGGTATTCTATAAAATTTTGATATGAATAATTTATTGAGCTACTTAAATTGATATTTCGGACACGGAATTTTGAAATTTTATCCATAAGCGTTTCGAGCCGAAATGCTTATGAAAGCGTATTAGCCAAATTATATATATGTGTGTGTGTGTGTGTGTGTGTGTGTATGTATATATATGTATGTATGCATGTATGTATGTAGAGTAAAGCTGGGGACTTTTTATGAACATTTCGGCTTGAAATAATTACGGATAAAATTTTAAAATTTCGTGTCTGAAACGTCGATCCAAGTAGCTCAATGAATTCTTCATATCGAAATCTTGTAGAATACCAAAATTTATCATTTTTAGGATTTTTGAACTATTTTTAAGGAATTTTGAAAGATGATCATAAAAATAATAGAAAAATATTAATATTTGAGTGTAAAAAAATGATCATCTTAAAAAATCAATAAAAATAGTTCAAAAATTCTAAAAATGGTAAATTTTGGTATTATATAAGATTTCGATATGAAGAATTTATTGAGTTATTTAAATAGACATTTTAGACACGAAATTTTAAAATTTGACTCATAAATATTTCGGATGAAAGTGATTATGAAAACACCCAACCTTTACTCTATATATGTATATATAATAAGTAAAATTTGATAGTTAATAGTTATATATTTTGATTTAACAAATATACAACTATAACTAATAAATAAAAATACGATTATTTAGGATAAATAACAAAGATGGTGGTCTTTGGTCGGACTCAAATAAAATTATGTACGAATAATATTTCTTTTTAATTAGTTTATTTTGAGTAACATGATTTTGATTGGACAGTTCAAATTACAGCACATCGTGTCACAGTCTCGTTACGCCTGTCGTTTTGCACAAATTTGTTTTTCTGTTCACAAAATTTGAAAGAGAAAAATTACAAAAGAAGGTACACTATTTTTTTTTTATCTTTGATGGGACATCACTAACAAATAATGCTTAGCAATTACCCAATGAGTAAGGTTTCTTTTTTCTCTGAAATTTCTGGAATGTCATTAATTACAGAATCAAGGAGTTAATCATGTATCATTACGTGTTTATTTAAACACCACCAATTCATTAATTACAAAATTAAATAAAGTGATGTGTTCTAGGAAGAGAACCTAGAAGGATTATAACAAAGAAGTTAACAATTTCTTTGAAGCATCAAATTAATTGAGGTTGACAAATTTGTTTGCTTGTAATTTGGGGGGAAAAAATGGGTAAAGAAGGTGCACCAAAAGTAGTACCTTTAATTTATTAATTTGATTTATAATTTAAACTGCAGTCAAGATGTAAAACATTTCAGCAAGCAGCGAGAATTCAGAAATGTAGTTTATTAGCATTTAATTTAGTGATAGAGATAATATTTTCTGTCTAAAAAATCACAAGTTTGAAACTCAAATTATGAATTTTTTATAAATATTTAAAATTGAGTGGTTTTTTATCTTCATTTTCATTTTTATTTTTATTCAAGAATCAAGAGTAAAGAGATTAACAAAATTTCCAAGGACTGATTTATAAATTTCCAAGGAATCAGGATATGTGCCATGTGGCCATGTCCTTGTCTTGGCAAACTTGATATATTTTTTTTTACCCCAATTAGGTTGTTTCCTTTTAATAACCAATTTTTCTGTATTAATTATTTGCTTTATATTGTGAAATTATCTTCTTTTTATATTATTATTGCTGTTGTTGTTGTTGTTACAACAACTTATTTTTCAGTTGTATAGAATCAATCTAGAATTTTCTTGGGTAAAAACATATATAACTCAATTATCAATAGTTCTTTTTGAAATTAAATATTTTGGAAATTAATTGCTCTGACCAAATTAAAATTTTGAGACATTGGCAAATATGTCAATATTGAATTCCCATGACTTATTATGACATTTATTATGAACTAGAAATATCTTTCTAGATTTGACTCCAAAATATTTTAATTTCTAAATTCAAATAGAATATAAAAGATGCACATAAATTTCGACACAAAATCATACAATCTAGCAATTTATTTTGTTCATTAAATAAGGTAGACCTCACATATTGATAGATATATATATTAAATATTAATCCAGCTGTAAGACTATATATACAATATCTCATAATTCAATCCAATAAATACAAATACTTGATGACATGATTTGTCTTAAAAACCTTATCACATTTCTTTCTTTTTTTTATGAAATATGGAACACATATTTGTCAAATTCCGTCATTAGCAATCCGGAACCACCAAATCTCGACACGTTAACTCCATCTTTTATTTGTTTGGATGATTTAAATATTATCTGATACTCAGAGTGACTATTACTTCTTCTTCTTTTTTTTTGATGATTAAGAGGCGTTTTATAGAAAAAAAAGAGGATCTTTCATTGTCTCAAATATGGCCTATAAACCTCCTTTAATACCATTTTTGGTGAGATATATCTTTCTTTGTACATCAAGAAACCTTTACTCTCATTTTCCTTTTTTTTTTTTTTACTTTTCTCATAACTTTATTTTTTTTATAATCTTAATATTTGTCTGTGTTAACAAAACAAAAGAGTTCAGACATCACTCTAAATATCATATTTCTATATGTGTCATCAACTAATTGCCAGCACATATAAATTAAATCTATGTAACGAATAAGAGCGAAGGAACTCGGCATACATACATATGGTGACATAGGATAGAGGCACAGAGAATCCGGGGCCATCCTTTTTGTTAGTAGAGGCAAAGTGCATTAATCATAACAAGTACGGATGCGGAATAGAGACGCCACAGGTGGGCCCACATCATGGTAAAGCCCACATTCCACTAATATATATATATTTTATATCCATATATCAATTCATTGAATTCATTAATTTTAGGCCGCTTGAAGTTTCCTTTCATGTAGGCCCAGTGGGTCACCACCACCAACTTACCCATCCTTCCTCCTCGATGCCTTGATGGCAACTTCAGGGGCTTCTTTGGAAATTTCCCAAGGAACGTTACGTCTGTCATTTCGCTTCTACACTCTTGCATTTTCATCCTCAAGAAATTATAAATTGTTCCGGGGATTGCATATACTTTAGGTGAATTTCTGAAATGAATTTTTTTTTGGAAATAAGGCGGCAGTTAGCAGGACATTTATTATTTTTTAAATATTTTTTATAAAATTTAAATTTGTATTAAATACGTAAAATCTATTATTATTTGTACTAAATCTATGATTCCTCTTAAATGAGTTATGACATGAATTTTTTGACAATCAAAATATACATATACAATACTTTATGAATTATAAAATAGTTTGTAATTTTATTTTTGTTCAAATGTTTGTCAAATAATATTTTGATACCTAAAGAAAATTCAAATTGAATATGTTAATAAGTTTAAATTAAAATAAACATTCACTTGCCTTTCAAACTCTTTTTTTAGGATTATGAAATTTTGTATTGGCGTTTGATTGGTGGGTGGTTAATGGAAAAGAATGGCAAATGACGAAAAGCACAATCAAGTAAATCTATATTATTTGATTATGAAATTAAATAAGAAATTACAATTAATGGTATCTTAAACAAACCTTAAAAATCAACATAAATTACAACAAAATCAAACATGTTGTCAAAAATAACAAAAAGAAGTTTCTTTGGGGTTGTATCCGCAAAGTTGTCAAAAGCACTCTATAAATTGCCTTCGTTCCAATTTCCCCTTCTCTCTCTCTCTCTCTCTCTCCCCCTTCTTCCAATTCCCCTTCCAACACTGAGACATACAACCCCCCCCCCCCCCCCCCCCCCAAAAAAAAAAAAAAAAAAACAACAACAGTCACTCTACAAACCAAGCAATCAAAGCATCTACAGCTGAATTAAAGGATCAATTGAATTCCATTGATACCCACATGATCACCACCTCGCCTTCTAACTCCAACCGGTACGATGCACTCCACCGGGACAGGTACGAGCCGGTGATACCGGGTCTACCCGACCACATAGCCGAGCACTGCCTACTTCACCTCCCCTTCCCTTACCCCTCTCTTCTTCGCTCCGTCTCTCCTTCATGGAACAAGGCCCTTCTCTCTCCTTCCTTCCTCCTCACCAAATCCAAACTCTCTCTCTCTACCCCACGCCTCTTCGTCGTCTCTTTCCACCCACAAACCCTCCAAATTCAATGCCAATCCCTCGACCCCGTCTCACACCGCTGGTTCCTCTTACCGCAAATCCCCCTCTCTACTCCGATTCACCCGTGTTACTTGTCTTGCGGCACGGTTGCATCCCGAGGGGAGATGTTCTTGCTCGGCGGCAGCGAAACCTGCTTGGTGTACCGCGCGATAACTAATACATGGTCGGTTGTGGGGCCGATGACCGGGCCGGGAGTACCATTGGCCGTTGGTGAAGCTCCGGATGGCAGAATTGTGGCGGTGACCGAGAACAGCGGAGAGCTCTCAGCTGAGATGTATGATCCAGTCACTGACAGGTGGGACCCGGCTGCAGTGAAGCTTCAAGGAATTGAACGGTAAACATATAAAATAATAAAAAAATTACACTTACATTCCTTTTCTGCAATAAAAATGATTTAAATATTTTACGATATTTTAATACATCGAACGGATTAATTTAAGATAAAATAAATTAAAATACTCTTAGACGAAATAAAATTAAATCATCGAATTTTATAATTTTTAATATTTTTTATTTTTATTATTTTATTTATTTATTTCACTGTTATTAAATATTAATTTAAAAAATAATTTAATATTTATTTCGTTTCAATTGAGATAGCTTGGAATTGAGAAATAAAAATAACTTGCCATGTCAACTAATTTTGGTTTTGTTTGCTGGGATGGAGCCTGACTGCTCAGCTGGCATCGATCCAGTTGGGGATAAAACATGAGGGAAAATTTTTACTTATACCCTTACAAAACATCCAAATTACAGTCCAAAGATTATATTAGATATTTGTGTCCCTTAATATATAAAAGGGTGGGGGGTCCTTTCTGTTAATAAACCCCAACTTTGGGAGTTTATAAATATAATACACTGTGTTTAAACTATCAAAACTACAACAGTATAAATATACACCTCTTTAGATTTTGAGTCAATGATGCAATGATTGGCAAGAACATTAGAAGTCTCTCATTTTTAATATGATTTCTTTTGTTAGAAGTAGACTAGCTTCAACAGCTTAAAAATAATAATTAACAATATTAAAGAGTGTGATAATTATAGTATCCATAGTCAAATATATTGTTCGCTACATAAATAAAAAGTCAAACGAATTTAAAATTGAATCTTATTTGTTTACAAGTAGGGTGACTCTGAGAGCTTAAAAATATTGTTTTCAGAGAACTAGATAAATTAAAAATGTACACTCAATTCTTAAAACACTGGCATTATTTTTATAGAAGAAACAACAAGAATTAGACAATACAAATAAAAAAACAAAAACTTCAAACAAAAAATTACATAACACTACTTCTAATTTCTTGACATAATAGGTATGATGCGGCGACAATCAACGGGTGCGTATACCTAACAGAAGGCTGGGCATGGCCGTTCGACAGCCCGCCACGTGGAGCGGTGTACAATGCAGCCCAAGACATCTGGCAAGAAATGCCAAAGGGGATGCGCGAAGGCTGGACGGGATCCAGCGCGATCATAAACAGTACTCTCTACATAGTGACAGAATACGGTGACAACAACCTAAAATTGTACGACGAGATCAGGGATGAGTGGAGACCAGTTCGAGGCGGCGGGGTGCCGAAAGCAGTGCGGCGGCCGTATGCGGTGGTTGGTGGAGGGGATGAGGGGGTTTTGTATGTGGTCGGAAAGGGATTGGATGTGGCGATTGGACGGGTAGAGAAGGCGGAGATGGGGAAGGAAAAAGTGGATTGGGAAGTGATCAAGGGACCGGAAGCGTTTACCGAATTGCTCCCTTGTAACGCACAAGTGTTGCGCTTGTAGATAGATAGCTAGTTAGGATTGATCGATGTCAACGGTGGAGTTTTCGTATATGGATCGAAATATTTGGATTTTGGCACCTCTAGCATATATATACCGGGTTGAATTTGCAGCTAGCCTTATATGACGATCGATTGCAACTTGCAAGTTCTTCGTGTTGCCGTTGGTGCAGTTGCGCTCAACGGCACAAGATGCGTAAGACGGATGCTTGAAGAGAATCTAGCATCAACTATATATATACGATTCTACACTAAAATGTTCTAAGAAAGATACATTTTGGCGTATATATACATCATATATACAGGTTATTTTCTTGAGTTGTGAAGCAAGAGGAGGCGATGCGCAATTCTTAGGAAATGTGAGGGTGATTTTATAAATGAATCTGTATTAGTTTTTCTTTTTTCTTTTTCTTTTTTTTTCTTTTTTATTCAGAGAAATATTGGCATTGTAAAAATTTACAGGTTTTTCTTTTTCCCTTATAGCATGTTGCTAAACATGTCGATTGGGATAGATTTAAGTTATTGTACTTGTTTTTTATGAGAGTAATTAGTTGTATTTGTTGGCTTCAAAAGGATGAATTGGTAGTTCTAATTGGGATAAATAAAAGTACACTTAAAATCAATTTTTAAGTAAAATAGCATTCTTTTTTTTTTATTCTGGCTAAAATATTTCTATATTTTTTTCGATCGAGTTTGCTACAGTATGTTTCTTTTCAATTTAGTTCATGATATTTTCTATTATAGTAGTTATTAATTTTTCATATTTGAATCTGAAATATTTATTTGATAAAAATTAGATTCATAATATTAATTACTTTATTTAATTCTCACCGTCATAAAATCACTTTTAATCAACAAACACAACCTAAAAACTCTTGACATATATCATCCACCATTTTCACTCCAGATTACAAATTACAATAAACCGCAGACTTAATATAATGATGATAAATCTTATCTTTTTACAAAGATGTGTCTGTTCAAATCTCGTAAATAATATTTATAATGAAATAAGTGTCAAAATTAACAAAAGACCTTATTAAAAAAACCCCAATGAAATCTCTTTATCGGAATTAATTCATTCATTAATTGTGTACGCATCTTCTTGTGTAATCTCTGCCTGACATCATAAGATATAGCAGCAACAAAAAGAATTAGAAATAGAAATTACCAAGGTTGAATTCTCGTTTTCCTGAGACCTGAATTGTTGCTTTAATTTGGGGATTAGTTTGAATTAATGATGCGCGGTTTGTTTGTATTAAGGTCTCTTTGATGTGATTTTTCTGAGCTTAAGCTTATCTATCTATTTGATGCCAGTGGTGGGGCCTTTGAAAACCAAGCTTACGGTGGCAGCCACGCAGTTGTGAGTTCACGCCTCCTCCAGTTTTGCCACAACTGGAGAATTCCATTTGCCATTTTATGAACTAATAGAACCTTTGAAATTATAAGCTTGTACAAGTGTACAACTGTTTTCTATTTTATAATAATGATGATGATGATGATGATGATGATGATGATGATAAAGATATTGTTGCTTATCAAGTACCGATATTATTGAGGTGTAATTCCTTTTAATTAGTAAAAACTAGCGACCGATCTATTTCACAAATTAAACGCTACCAAGTGATTCGTTTTACAAATTAGAAAAAAAAAATATCTGCATTCTCTTTTTTTATTTCTTTTTGAGTGAATTTTTTATATTTAAGATTTTTTATTGATTAATAGTGTGATTACTTCAATTTCTATGATCAATACTTCAATAGCATTGGATAATGTATGTTTTCCAATTTACATCTTTTGTTCTCTTTTTTTAAGATTTTTTTTATGATACAATCAATTTTAAATGGGTATCTTAGCTTAACATACATTACACATTATGAATAATAGTAATCAATTCTTATAAGATAGAAAAATAACTTTACTTAATAGTAAAAATCATGTATCTTTGTATAAGAAATATGTATCACAATTTTGCTAGCTAGTTTAAAATATAAATTAAAAAAATATTTCTTATATCTCAAATTCTACACCCTTATCTGCATTCTAATATTAAATATATAAGAGATCCAATATCACTCTTTTTTTCCCTTCTATATGTTTCCACACAAATTAAAAAAAAAACATTTAATGTAAATTGAAGCATAATGGATTTGCCAGGCTATTTTAGGACTGGAGATGAAAAAAGAGTTGCTAGTTGCAGATTACAGCTGAAAAAGTTGAGGTGTGCAGATTGGCACCTCACCTTTTTTAAAATATTAATTTTTGGGCGTGCACGTTGTTTTCACCAATTGCTAGTTGCGCTTTTTTATTTTTTTGATGTTATAATTAAATTTGGTGATGAGTTATATCTCTATATCTCATGCATCTTTGCTTTAAACTAATCAATGACGATGTGTATTATTGTAGTTTTTAGTGTATCAAGTTAAGAATGATTGTCAAATTCATGACAGAGATCGATCAAAATAACTTTAATTTCACAAAATAACATGGCAAATTTTGTACTACTATCAAAAAGTGCATATTATTGTTTAAATCAGAGAAAACGACTCAAATAGAATCGAATTCTATATCCGTATTCGACTCAAATTGACTCGAAAATTGACATTCCAATGTCAGCAAAGATTTCCTAAAAAAAGGTGAATATACAAAAAAATATAATTAGAAGGCAATTTAAATTAGAGAAAACGACAAAGCATTGAGAACCAATCTCAGAATGTTTGGAATCACATAGACTAGAAACAATCCTCCTTTTTTGTTTTTATTCTGTATTTTTTGAAGAGAAGCGATAACCGTATTCTTTATTTGCATTCTAAATATTTAAAATTATTCAATATAATTTTTAGTTTGAATTTTGAAATATATATCATTAAAAAATATTTATACTTAGTATTGGATGCAAAAAAGAGGTGCAAAATTTTATTAATGTAGTGATTTAGAAGTCCAATATATTTAGTTTATATTATCTGAATGATTTATATATGTAATATATATATCCATTTTGTTCCTTTAGTTATCTTTATTATTGATTTTTTGGGTTGATGATCTAAAATAGTAAACTTAATAATAGAACATAAAAAATATTTTAAAATGTCCCTAACTTGTCAATTAAAGAGGACACTAATTGGAGAATTTAAATTAGTGTGTGGATTAGTGTGATAGTTATGTTTCACAAATCATGTAATAATTATTATCAGTTTAATCACACAAATATATGTTAGAAAATATGATATTGGACTTGACCCCAAGATGATACATCGTAATTGTGTTAGTGTCATTAATATTTTACGCGTATCTTAATTCTAAAGTATTAGATGTTATATTTTCTACATGAGAAATATATGCTTGTAGGTATTATCCAACGTTGTCCGTAACTGATAACCATACATATTCTATCTCAGTACGTATATCTTGTGAGGAAGGAATGTATTAATCCAATGTCCCCGTATATGTTATTATGTGAGTGATGATATCTATTGACCATTTGATGAAATAATTTAGTGACTGCGTAGATATAATTAAGTGTTAGTCATTATTAGTAATGTCATTTCGGGAATCAAGAGAATTATGAATCTATAAGGATGACATAAATTTATCTTAAATTCATTAGAGATATTATATGATAAGAAATTGACACAAGGTAAATGTTGCTTAAGGATCATGATAGCGTATGATACATATCATTTGTGTCATATGGATAAGTCTGATGCACATTGTCAGGTATCGCTCACATCTTATATGTTATAAATTATTCTGACTCTATTGTCAAATAACAAAAATCCTGTTAGGTCACACAAAAAAAAAATTAAATATGTGATGCTTGAACAATGTTATAGAATGATAAATTTAACCTAATGTTTATGGGATAAACATCTTTCTCTAGATTGGACTTCAGACGGAACTGTTGCGGATCGTAGGAGGTGTGTTGTGAGCCGCAACAGGGTTTCATGGGTGGCAGCACCGGGTGCTACGGGTCACAATGCATGCAGCTGTCACGAGGTGACATGAGGCATGGTTGCGGTGTGCAACACAGTGCTGCGAGCCGTAACTAATAGAGCCTAATAGAATTTGCAATCTAAATTAAATTTTAGATCAACTTCTGAATCCCAAAATCACTCTAGTGAATCTTTAATTTAAATTAAAATTACCTGATTCCATACTTTCAATCTTCCAAAGAGACACAACCATATTGATCATCGGATTTCTTAAGCCTTCACGGTGATCTTCATCTTATCCAATGGAGAGATAGAGAGGAGTGGTACAGAAAATTTTCTTCTCTTTTCAGAACCCAAAACTAAGAGAAATTTTTTGAAATTGTTTTCTGTTTTATGTTGTAGAGACTCTCTTTCTTTTTCTGTGTAGATGAAGAGTCTTTCTCCAAATATATATTGACTGTAGGAAATGAAAGGATAACAAACCAAAAGATCATGCCTCAACGGATTGGATCCATACCAGTTTCAATTTCTTTCTTATCAGATTTAATTCCACAATCAAAAAATTGCATATTAGTTGTGTCTCCGGAGACCAATAGCCTTATACCATTAATATAAAATTACTAGTATGCATTCTACACATAAAATGACCCATTTCTCATGACACATATATATATTACTCGATAATATATTTAATTTGATCACTATAATTCAGGTATCAATTTAAGTATTTGACAATCCATAATTTAATATATAATTATATCACATATATGCCCATCTATTGGAATTAATTCCAACAATAACATGTTGGTTATGGAAGTAGTTGCGCTGAGTCGGTCCCTAGACGTGGTTCCCAGACGTAGGAGCAAACACGACGTAGGGAACTGAACCACGCTCGCCCACATTTTGGGGGGTGGGAGTGCCCGGTCCCTCTCTCAGCGCCCTATAAGAAGGGGTGCATACCCAGAGTTTCAGACATCACAGTTTCTCGCGTCGAAACTCTGCCGCACCACTGTCTGAAGCAGTTATGAGAGGTTAAACGATGTCGCCTGAGCACCTATAGCAAGGTCACCAGCCAGCGCATAATGAGTTCTCTGGTAGACACCGACAAAGGACTTCTACGTTGGAGTCTAACGATGTTTTCTCACAACAACATCAGCGTTAGCTCGAGTCTCCAGCAAAATAAAGGTATAAATCTGTTTGTATAGCTAGTTTAGTTTGATTCTAATTGCACGAATAGACCTTTTGATGCATTAGAGAAATTTTGAAATTTCCGTTCCGTCCTTACAATATAAAATCTCACATAACTAATAAAATTTGAGGTATAAGAAATTTTTTTTTTTAATTCACATCCACCGTCATGAGTTTTTTATCATAAAGAAAATTATGATACTTGATCGAAACATTCATTATAAAATCTGTATGAATTTTGTCATAAATTTGAGCCTTTTCAATTTGCTGAATTATGAAAGAATAAGGAAAATGTTATTTAGTCTTAAATTCAGTATTCAAAAGTGACTCAAAACAATCTAAACTTCCTGAATATTTGCTCTTAATTAAGAACCTTGGTTTTACGTTTTGAATAGTGCCAATTTCATGCACTGATGCTTCAAATGTTCTCCTGCCAAAAATACTGTTTCTCTCTACAAGCTCAAACTGTCATCTAATTTTGTAATTTTGATTAATTGTAGTTAACAATGACAAAGACAAAAGAGCGGTTGTGAGGTATTTCAGCAAGTCATTGTTGCATGACAACACATATATAGGATATGAAAAGAAAGATTAATTAATATATAATTCTTAAGTTCTTCTTACCTAAGTAGTTGGATTTAATTTGCTTGCATCACAGTAATTGTAACAAGAAAGATCCTGCTGGATTCGAATGAAAAAATAAAAAATAAAACCAGAAAGATGGATCTTAATTGGACCACAATTTGCTGATGTACAAAGTATTTAATTTTCTTTTTGAGTAATTTTAACATACAAATTTTTTTTACATATGTTTCGGTGTTGTGGTACATATATTTGAAAAATATTAATTGAATTAATAAAATAAAATCATAGATGTGTTATTAATTATTTAAATGAAATGTGTATAAATTTGAAAGATAATTAAGCCTTTTACCAAATAATTTGAAGTTTTTAGTAATAAAATTTTACTAGTTTTTGACGAATGACCAATTAAATTTCAAATTGACTCTAAGTAAATACAAATATTATCTAATAATTGAGATTGCAACTACAATTTTTTATTTTTTTATTTTAATAATATTTATTTCAAATATATAGCATAAAAAGTTATATATATTATGATCAGTTCTATTATGAATCGAAATTCTAGCAATTATTATATTTAAATGGATCATGGTTATTAATCTCAACAAAATATTTTCATCTCTAACATAAATTTTAATTCACAGTAAAATTAGTCTTATATTAAAAAAGATAGATTGTGCTAAAATTACTCTTCTTGAAGTAGGTTTATTTTTTTAAACTTATTGTACCATATATCTTAGTCTCAACTCTTTCTCATTGAATTTAAACCAAAATAAAATAAGTGTTCAACCAGTCACACATCACATTATGAACAGGTTTTCACTTTCGTCATTTTTGTTCCTTTTTAAAGATAAGTTCTCCATAGTCAAAGTTTCATCCCTGAAAAAATGAAAAGGATAAAATAGAATTATACCATGAAATCTCAAGTGGCAAGAGGAGGCTACATCATTACACATCAATGTCAGTGATATATAGAGAGTAGGTAGATTCACAGATAGCATGAATCAATAGCCAGTTGTTATTTGTATTTGTCTTTTCTTGCCAAAGAAAAAAAAATATCCATCTTTCTTCCTAATTTATTTAAACTAGGTTCCAGGAAATCATAGCTGTTCATAGCCAATATGAAAATGACATCTCATACATACATGCCGACGAATTAATTAATCTCCATTTTTTTTTCCTCAATTTTACTTTATTTTATTTTATTTGCAATAAGTGTTTGTGTCAGTGGTCACTATCTCCTGTGACCATGAAATTTTTTTTTTGTGACCACACAATTTGAAGTGCTTTTTAAATTGTCTTTCCAATTCTCAGTAGATCGGAGAAAGTAGGAAAAAGGATATGTTAGTTAGTCACAATGTCACTATTAGAGCTTTAATTACATTGACCTATTTGCTAATATTGTCTCAAATCTTTTGTTTTACTTTTAAAGAAAACCCAAGAGCACTTTCATATTTGTTCCTTAAATTCAAAGGCTACATAGTCATTTTCAAAAATTAAATTTAAATGTCCAATTCAAATAATTAATATTGTTTATTTTTTGAGAGATGAATTGAATTAAAATTTTATAATTTTTAGAGTAAAATAAATACATTAAAATAAATCAATCAGAGTTAACCAGGTTTGTATTTTATTAGGTTTGTATTTTATTAATTTCTTGTTTTAGTATAAAATAAACTTCAAAAAATTGTGTGCATCTCTCACAGGTATAAATGTACAAAATTAACGATTTAAATTTAATATTTAAATTTGAAAATCTGAAATATAAAAATAAACAAGTGAGTTTATGAAATTATATGACATCAAGTACTTGTGATGTTGTAATCTTCCTTTTATATTAATTTTATTGGAGAAAAATAGTTGTGATATATATAAAGTGAATTAAAATAGACTATTGGAAAATTTGGAACAGTGTGTGCTAGCGTATTAAAAATTTTGAACAAAGGATAATTGACATTTGAATAAATTCAAAAGGAAAACTTCAAGTTTTTGATATTCAAACTTTTTCAAAAGAATCAAATTATCCTTAAATTTTTATTTACACTTATTCCTTGATTTTTTTTTAATAGAGAATTAAATTGGTTTCTTTACTTTTCAAAAAACACTGAGACAGTCCTTTCATCAAAATTTATACTGACATGAAATAATTTATTTGATATGTGGTCTTCTATCATGTACAGTAGGTCTAGGTCTGAGTTAGATCTGGTAGGGGTTTAGGATATGACCCCATCCAAACGTTTGTTCACATTTGACTATATTACGTGTAATTATGTGTAGTGGCGGACCTAAGTATGTATGGACAAGTTTAGGTCCATACCTAATTTAATTTTGAATCTAACCTTAATTACTATAATTTTACTTATTAAATGCTGACATAAATGATATAGTTGTGATGTTTGTCTAGACTTGTGGAAGGAAATTTTTGAATCTAATAAATTTACTAATTTACTTGTCAAATATGCCCATGCTTACATGGCTATTTGGATCGGCCACTGATTATGTATTTAATCTTTTTTTAAAGTATTATGCATGATGTTTACAAATTATTGTGTATATTTTTATGGGTAGTATTAATTATAGGCTGAATTTTATGTATACCTCTTTAAAAGTTTGAAATTTCGTATTCCTTCCTCTAAAATTCATAATATCATATTTATTCTTATAAATTTTTAAAACTTTCATATTTATCCAAAAAAAATTGTATTATATATCAAATACACCCAAAAACTCCAAATAACCCCATTAAATATTTTAAAAACTATATCTAAAATCTTAATATATATTTCATAATTATCATATTTTTTACTTCTTTTATTTATATTGTCACAGTAATAACTCTCCAAACATCAAAATATATTTCACCTCCCATCTTTTCATTTACTGAAAATTCAATTTCAATTTCAAAGAATTTGAAAATTTCGATGGTCGGTATTCATTAGAGTGGCAAAACCCGACCTGACGAACCAGCCCGACCTGACTTGATCTGATGTTTTCAAAAAGTCAAAGTGATTCAAACCCGACCCGAGATGATTTGAGATCCAAAAAAAGTCGAAAGCCAATGCTAGACGATCCAAAATCTAATCCGACTCGACCCAACCTGGTCTATGACCTGACAATTCTTCTTGGTCAAACTAATCGGACCTGACCTGAACTCGAACTAACCGTTTGATTGCTACCTCTAATATTCATGCTCCATAACTATATCTGTAATATATTTATTGAGAATTCAATTAAAAAAAATTATCTATTATTTTCAATAAGGATAAATGAGGAATTAATAAGTATAAAATTAGTTTTAATGAAAAAAATAATATATTAGTTTTAATATGTCTTTAGAGGAGTTTGCATCTGATAAAATACTTTATTGTGGACAAAAATCCTCCCCTAAAAAATCTTTCATACAAATCTCAACGCTATCTATTATAATAATATAATATCAATGTGATATTTGTGTCCATTTAAGAAGATATAGACTCGTCACTAACGACCCACATTGCTAACTTTCTCTCTCTAAAACGCTGCTTCCATGTCATCAATTCAAATTAGACATGCAATGAATGATATGACATCAATTAATTCTCTCCACTGCCAACTACGCACTATCCTTTTCTGAAATAAAACTCTTAAATCTTTAATTGGGGCCTTTGCGCAAATATATTATATTTTTTATTTCATGTGTATTTTCAACAGTTTGTCCCCTTGTATATTGAAATTATAATTCGGGCCTTCACAAAAATATATTCAATGATGTAGTCCAGGACATAAATAAGCTACTTCTTGTGGGACCTTTTATTCACACATCACATGCAATAATTTACTTGGTGAACGTGCATAAGAGCAACTAATTTTATTAGGAAATTAGACGATGATAAAGTGATTATCAAATACCTAATAACTTGAAATCATCAGCAAACTTGATCTAAGTTTGTCACCCAAAAAAAAAATTAGTTTTTGATCTAGTGATAAAGATAATGTTCTTTATGTGAGAGATCGTAAATTCGAAATCCGAATAAATGATATTTTATAGATATTTAAATTTTAATGACTTTACTCCATCTTCATCTAAAAAAAATTATCACCCAAAAAGAATCTTTTATTTCTTTGACATTCCATTTAATCTAATATGGTGTTTGTATAAGTTACATAGTATTTGGAAGTGAACAAATCGTGCTCAATAATGCTCGCAATCGGATTATGCTGTCAAAAATAAAAATTTAGCTTAATTTGGTACAAGTTCAATCAAACATGAAATGGAAACAAAGCATGCCGAAAGTCCTACTTTGTTAAGATCCATTGTTTCAAAGCTAAAAAAAGGTTGGACTTTTATTGTGCACTTATTATTATGCTTTTGACAAACTTTAACATTTTTTTAAGAATTGACTTATGCACTCAATATTTCTAGATGAACTCCTAATTATTAATTAAGCAGGCGCATTTAATAATCGTAAGCATGGTATTAAATTTAGAAGGCAAAATAAAGATTTCAAACAACCAAACAATCTCCTAGGCCCAATATAATAATTATACATCATATTTGATCAGATTATTTTTCCAATTGAAGAGAGCCCCCACCAATGCATAATTTTTAACATTAGTAAGTTGGCCCAATTAGTCAGAAACAAATCCGCATCGTTTTTTTTTGTTTTTTTTAATGTGCAAGTTAAAAAACGTAGAGGCTCGAAAAGTTACAATCCCTGTTTAATAAAAGTCTAGCATTTTTTTTCCCAACTGCTAACCACGGAAACAGAATTTTAACCATATAAGGTAATTCTAGAAATATGTCACACACACACACACACACACACACACACACACACAGTAAAAAAGACAATTGTTTTTTTCTTGTTTTTTTTTATGAAATGGTGGTCGAACCCACGGTTTCATTTAAGTAAAATGCATTACAAAATCAGGTCCTACATTATTGTAGATCTTATTAAGCAAATCCAAGGTAATGCACAAGGAAACTACATCGCTTACTAAGAAACTATGGATGAAATATATTCAAGTCGCACGTTAAATAAACATTTTTTATGGCTGATGTACGATATGGCTCAGATGAGATTCCATGCAGGCAAATGCGCCCAATTTCCAAATAACACAACACATTTATCAACCCATGAATTAAAAATCAGATAGCTTGCTAGTATTTCGGAAGGCTTACTATTCATTGTACCAAAAGAAACATGCCAGAAAATAGATACCGCTACAGGAGCAGTAATAAGACACAAATGTACTTCAAAAAAGGTACAAATACTACAGGTTTAAACTAAAAGAAGTATTTCCCATGACATAATTGCACGAAGATCGCATCACCTGAAAAGAAAAATTAGGAACAATATAGTGGTGAACAAGAGAATTTGAAGTTACATTGAAAATTGCACAAAAAGTAAGAATTAATGGTGATAAGAGTAGTTGTGTTTACATGTAAAGACCCTCCGGTACACCTTCCTTCTTTTTGAACATAACCTTCTCCTTTGCTTTTTTGAAGTCCGTATGTGTAACCTATTATTTTGATATAACCAAAGAAATAGAGCATAATCAACACAGAAACATGCAATAAAATTTATGATAGAAGTCATAACAAGAGGTAAGAGAGATTATTTACCTTCATTCGCCGCTCTCTCAAGGCAAGCAAACCGGCCTCCGTACAGATCGCCTTGATATCTGCACCAGAGAACTCATCCTTGGTCATGACGAACTCCTCTAGGTTCACATCTTCAGCCAGTGTCATCTTTGCTGTGTGTATCTGGGATGCACCAAACAAAAATTCTCAGCATGAGCACAAAGGAAAATTATAAAAAAAAAAAAAACTAAATACATCAACTAGTTAGCCAACATTTGGCATGCTTATATTACTAATTGCACTTTGCTTCCATTTCAAATATCCTCTCTACAACAGAAATGATACACCCCTTAAATCTTTATTGAAGAGAGGTGGAAATCAAACCCTGTCCCCACTTATGTAAAAAGACCACTAAAATTAACCCTTCTTGCTTGCTATCTAGACATCCACAGGAGAGAATTGAGCAGCTAAGTGTATCTAACCATATCTAACCATGCTCTGTGCTTTCCCAAAACAATGTCAAAAAGCAAAAGCAGCCCAAATATACAGATGCATACATGATATACAATTTTCAAGGGGCCTGGTACAAAATTTCCTTTGATGAAAAAAATCAACAAATAAGATTTTCAAAAAGAACCTGGAAGATGCGGCGACGAGTCTTGATGTCAGGAAGAGGAAACTCTATCTTCCTATCAATACGACCAGGCCTGAGCAGAGCGGGATCAAGAGACTCTATACGATTGGTTGCAAGAATAACTTTTACATCACCTCTTGAGTCAAAACCATCAAGTTGATTGAGTAACTCAAGCATGGTTCTCTGGATCTCGCGTTCACCTCCTGAGTGTGCATCATATCTAGAAAGTAACATTGTCAAAAAAGAACATAAAATCAGACTTTCTAACAGACATCAACAAGTGATTCAGCTATGAACATCAGATATCATGATATATAAATAGCATTCTCATTTAGCCACCTGTGAAACATTTTTTTTTCCATACCCTGCAACCTATTATACTTTTACAGCCAGCAAATAAACCACCTATCTTCCTTATTTATGCTGGGAAAAGATGTGTACTTATGTTAAGATAAATAAGGTACGAGGAAGATGCAGATTCTTTTGACATAAACAGGATGAGAGGGAAACAGGAGAGTTTCATGTTATGTTAGGTGAATATTCCACATTCCTCATGTTTTATAGATGTCAGCAAGATATTTCTCATATTCTATGAGTGATTGAGTATGTAAAATAATTACACCTTTTGCAAAACAAGTGCTAACCTATACATGCTGTAAAAGAGAAATATTACAAATGACAAGGGATACAATGCAAAAGGTTCTGGATCCACAATTGGTGCCAACAATATTACCCTAAAATGACATGTGCAAACACATCAAGTGATTGGATATTTTATACATATCATACAATACATGTGTAACAGAAAGCATTGCATCGTTCTGACTCTATTTCAGTATGCATCAAGAACTAACAAATCAACATAACCAAAATTTGTCTTTTTTCTCTATCTGTAGATGGATATCGAAATAAAGTCAAATCATGTAAGTTTTTACATGCATGTAAATGGGATGATATAGAAGCACCTCCAATGGTAAACTTGTTGATTTAAAGCACAAATAGAAAAAAGTTGGCACCAAAAACCATAGGCATTGAATCTCTCATTATGAATGTCCTAATAAAACCACTTATGAGTGCTGTGCGACTACCTAGCATGAATATGCTTTTCTTTTTCTTTTTCTTTTTACAAGATATACGAATATTTTGAGGTTTTGTAGAGGACCCAAGTAAAATTTCACCTAGACTCACAATAAACTTTATGAAAAATCCTCTTCATATATGGAACTGCATGAAACAAACTTTAACATTATTTGCATAAAAAGAAAGAATACTTTTTAACCTAACAAAAGGACTGAATTAAATAATGTTGACTACCCAGTCTACAAGCGCTATAATTCTCATCCTCTCATGACTAACCACCACTTGATAAAGCAACATTAGAAATCCAAAAAAAAAATCTGGTAATTATTCTTTTTTATTTCAATTTTCCATGGAATAGAAAACAAGATATAGCTAACAAACCTCTTGGTACCAACAGCATCGATCTCATCAATGAAGACAATCGAGGGGGAGAGATCATCAGCAACCCTGAAGAGCTCTCTGACAAGCTTGGGCCCATCACCCAGGTACTTCTGTATCAACTCACTTCCCACCACGCGCAAGAATGTTGCGGATGTTGAGTTTGCCACTGCCTGCACACATTACAAGGCACATCTGATCAATTACTAATTTGTGACGAAAGAAACCGGTTGTAAATCCTTTGGAAGAGATATCCTAGTGTAAACTTAAACAATAATAATTCCTGCATGCATTTAAAGATACTTACGAATTCATGGTCACAGAAAGGATTTGTGTCACATAAATACATATCTAAGAATTAATTGAAACATGAAAGAGTATGATATCTTTTGCAGCTCCTTGTACTGAGAATGGTAGCAAGGTGTTACCATTATACTTTGATAATGTATTGGTGATATGCAAAAATATTAACAATAACAAAAGCAAATAAACAAAATTTCATCAATTAAACCTTGGCAAGAAGGGTTTTGCCAGTACCGGGCTCTCCATAGAGGATAACACCTTTAGGAGGCCTAATACCAATATCCTCATAGAGCTCAGGATGCGTCAGAGGTAACTCTACTGCCTCTTTAATCTCTTGAATTTGAGCATCCAGACCTCCTATGTCAGCATATGATTCGAGAGGAGCCTTTTCGACTTTCATCACTGACACCATAGGGTCCACCTCATCTTGTAATATACCAACCACGGATAGTACCTGGTAATAAATCAACTCATAAGCATGTGTATATTTATTTCATCACGGTTTCATCTACCTTCATGCTTATGCATGAACTAAGATTGCCAATGTTACATAAGCAACTCAAAATGAAAAGTAACCGGAATTATATTGGAGCAGACTAGCTAACCAAATTGGGATGGTACGAATCAATATTAACACCTACAAGTAAATTAAGCTAGCATGATATTGCTCCAAGAGCTAACTAGAAGCGAAAAATTTATCAAACACGCATAATTAATTATAAGTGATGTGTAGCTGATGCTAGAACCAAAGTAAATCTGAAGAAAACGAAAATTCAACATCGATCTGTTGCATTGAGTTGTGTGAATAATGGGCTGATAACTCTACCAGTATTAGAAACCTAAACACGAGATCCTTAAATCAAATCTTCTCTAATTATCCTCCCAAAATTGAAAAGCTGAGATTCAAAATTGTAGTAAAAGAAATCTCACCTTATTATGCATGAGAATGGCACAACCCGGCTCGAGCTGATCCTTGTCAACAAAGGACAAAATGCCAACATAATACTCAGGCCCGACAGAGCTTGATACGATCGCATGGTTCTCATCTATAATCTCCTCCAAATTCCCCACACTCATCGGCGATCCTCTCAGATCATCGACCTTAGTCCGATCCTCTTCGCTCTTGTCTTCATGTGGCTTCAACCTCTCCTGCCCCGCCACAAATTCCTCCTCCATCAAGAGGTAATCCTTGACCCGCTCAAGCTTGAGAAGACGGAGACGACACTTAGAGAGCGGCGTCACGTGAGGGAGGCGCGCCGCCGCCTCAGGTCCTTTCTGCTTGCGCTGTTTCCGACCGACGCGAGAAGGCGCAGCTGGTGGTTCAAACCGGCGGCCTTCCTTCTTGTCATCTCCTCCCTGCTTGCGGTCGCCGGATTGGCCTTGCTTGCCCATGCCACCTGGTGTACCTTGACCCATGGCCGGATTGCTTTAGATTGACGAAAGCTAGGTTTCCTAGGGTTTGATTGGAAAGGTAAGGGAAGCGAGAGAGAGAGAGAGGTGAAGTGAGAGATGCAGCTTTGGGAACAAGAAAGGTATTGGTGGTGGTGTTGGAAATAAAACAGCGAGAGTCAGAATGGAAAATTGCAAACCGAGATGTTTTATGGGCTTTGTATGAAGATAAACAATTGTGAATCTGTCAGGATAGTTATGGGCCTTTTGTATGGATGTATGGCTGTTGGAAATCCGCATGTTTTTGAGATATATTTATATATTTTTTATAAGATATTTATGTTTAATAAAAAAAATATTTATACTTTGCATTGATAGGATTGAAAATTTTGAAACATGTAATTTAGATTATTCAACATGTTTCTAACTTCAATTTTTATATGATCATTCACAAAGCAGAAAATAATAAATACTTTCAATAATAAATATAAATATTAATTTTATTAAATATGAATATTTTTTTGGTGCAGATAAAATGTACGAAATTTGAGGTGCAAAAATAATTTCTTTTTCTTCTAATATAGCGTATTATGTGTCAGTAAAATTTTTAATAACAATCAAATATCGTCATCAGTCGATTCAATTTTTGCCCATAATCTTTACATAACTAGTAAGGGGACTAACAAAGTATACTACAATCTAGGTGACATAGTTGTGAAAGAAATAATAAGTTATTAGGCTACATGTGAATATTTTTTACTAACAATTAATGTTCTACTGATATGAATTAGTCAGTATTTTTATTAATCATGATCCTTCAGACGAAAGGAAGCTTCTGCTATGCCATACGATCAGTATCACTCTTGCAACATAATGTCCAAAAACTAAGTATTTCATAAGCATATGTTTATGCTTAAGAAACTTAAGAATTACTAAAATAAATGTGTGTACAAGCATTTCTTTCCCCTATCATAAATTTGACATAAATTAATTAAAAGTATATAAAAAGAATAAGTGTTAGAACAGATTTCAGAGTCAATAAACAAACTGATTTTGCACAAAACTGATTTTGCTGTTGATGGATTTTCCTTTTTGTTTTGTTTCTATTTTTTAAATGTTTGACAATAATATGTTTAGACAATTTTAAAAAACGATTGAAAAGAATTGTATATACCAAAATAAATAGACTGAACACATGCATTCAGAATGTTCACAATTAAATTAGAACACCAGTGTGTTTATAAGTCATTTTAAAAATATGCATTCGGTTCAGCGTTCAAGAAGTTGTTTTGGTATTTTGAACAGAATTTCAACGGTTTTAGCTGTCAAGAGATCGGCTGAGTAAAGTGGAGATGGACCACCGGCAGACTAATCGGTAAGGAGACATTGACAGATGGGTCCCGGTGTCAGAAATATTTATAAAGAAGAACAAGCACAGTCAAGTGGAGCCCAGATAGCACAAGACGAACACAAACGAAATAAAGAAAGCAATTAGGCGCGAGGTTGTTATTTCCAAAATCCCTTAATTGTAGCAATTTGTTTGGTTAAGTGCAAAATTAAGTGTATTCTGTAAACACAAGCATTGCACAGAACTCATTCTTTTGTTGAATGAAATCAAAACTTGTTTATCTTTTATCAGTTTCTCTTTTCTTTCTTTCCTCAAACCAGACCAAACTGAGATTTCCTTCTCAAAACTAAACATCGAATTTAGGTGAATTTCCTTGTTCATGTATCTTTGTACCACGACATATATCCCGAGCGAGAGATGACAGAAATTCAAACAAAAGAGATTTATTCATGTATATTGTCCAACAAAACAAAATAGCAAAAAAAAAAAGGATTCCTTCTATATATCATCAACACTTGAGGCATCATCGTTTGTTAATAGTTAATAACAACAAAAGTTCCATTATATATCACCTTTGTTGTTAATTTCTCTCAATGACAATTATTTCCTTCATACTATCTTCTAAGAGTCAGATATACTGCTCGTTTCGTCATTTAGCAAACTGGACAAGCTTCTACAAAACTGTTTCATAATTGCATAATAAGTACACATTGTAAGTGTAATTAATATAAGTATTCTTTAGAATTTGTAGAAAATAGATAAATGTAATTATATCAAGTACATACCTCATTATATAATCTCAATTCACCGGTGGATTTTGATATTTGCACTACGCAGTGCATCGGTGTCACTTCAATCACCTGAAACAACATTTCCAACATGATAACATTAGAAAACCAAAATATAATTGGTGCATGAATTGGGTATGATCAAGGTCGACCGATCGAGTAATTTTCATTAATTACCTCTGCTGAGACAGTTAGATTTGATCGGCTCCATCTCATTTTTTCGTTATTGTGGAGTTTGACCTGAAACAATGAAGAAAATGTATAACCAAAGTACATAACATGTAATCGGTGTATATATACATATAAGAGTAAAATGGTACCGTGGAAGTGTTGGTTTTCTTGAAAGAGAGACTAACTTCCTCAGCAGCAACTTTGATTTTCTCGAGTGTTTCGTTTATCGGATGTTTTGATCCTAGCTTCGTCTTATTCTGTGCAACAGTTTGCCTCTGTTGTCAGTTTGAAATTAAGTAACAAGGAATACTGTTACGGCTATATTAAGAACATAAGATAAAGTGCTTCATGTACCGTACCAGTACAAGCAATGTATTATATATACATGTCTAAGAATGATGCGTCTCATTACCATTTCAGTCAATTTAATTTTTCTTTCAATAAGTACACAATTTTTAATGATAGTGTAGAACAAAGACTTGATTGATTAAGAGGAATGCATTATTACCTCGTCTTGAAAAAACCCAGACAAATCGAGGTCGCTTGACATTGCTATCAGTTGGAAAGCATTTATGAATCTCTCTGGATTTTCATTTTGTAAGTAGCTTTCTCTCAACTGCAAAGGCATATATAGAAGAATTATTAATCAAGTAATAATTGTGATTTTTTTCAATTTCTGAAATTTGGTAATGCTACATTGATAAAATGTTTCCTGTATTTCTTCGGTATATGAATATGCATCCTAAAGTTTGCATGTATATATACTGAAGAAATATTTGACAAATTTTACGAGGTGTGTTGTACTCACATTGCTGTTAACCTCTTCAGAGTTTGTGCAAGTTTCATCCTCAAATCCGAAAGCGGGCTTGTAATCAACTCGAAACCAGCTATCTGAAAGAATCTCTGCTATTGTAGCTCGCTATCGGTGATAATAAATGTAAGCTTCTTTCTAAAACTAAATATATAGGCAGTTATCAAGGCTTCTGTTACAGATTTTGAAAAAAAGAGGCAGCGTTTCTGGGACCTTATATTATTAACTGGACCTCATCTTGTCAGTATATATGTACTTGTTCGATTGAAATGGTATATATATATGGCCCAAATGTTACAAAATCAAATTAAAATCAAAAGATCTATAGGGTGTTAATTAAATTTCTCCAGATGCCAAAATAAAGAAATTTTCTAGACATATGTTCAAATTTAAATCATACCTACAAACACAGAAAATATATCTGTGCTTATAGTTTTCGTGCACTTTACTAAAAAGGTTTTTTGTGTGTTTGTGCCTTTTTGTTGCTAAGATTAAGTGAATAATTAAAATTAAAACCATTATATAAATTTTCACTAGATATATATAGATGACAGTTTGACTAACACATGATGTAGAGAATATATATATATATATATATATATATGTACCTTTGTAGGCAGAGGATCTAAAATCCTTGAAATAATTCTTTTCTGATGGGGTGTGAACCATTCTGGAAATGTGTATTCAGCTCTTGAAATCTTAAAAATGAAAAATAAAAGAAGGTAAATGAAAAAAGAAACATAATTAAGGGAAGAAGTAAACTGTATAAAAAAAAAAACCACAAAATTTACCTTTCTGTATAAGTTCATTCGACTACGATCCTGAAACGGCAAATGACCGGCTAGCATTTCAAATAAGATCACACCACATGACCATATATCAGATGCTGATCCATCATATCTCTTATGCACAATTACCTAGTTAATTAATTAAACAGTTCCATTAATTTGGTTTTTATTTGCAATACTAATTAGAAGTTAGAACCAAGAAATTGAATAATTAAACTGTTATTATAAACTACCTCTGGTGCAACATAACTCGGAGAACCACAAGAAGTCGATAGCATCTCGCCAGGCTGGAAAAATAAATTTGAAAATAAGTATATAGTAATGGTTTTGAGTTTATAATTACTTTATATTTTAAAGTGATATATAGCTTTTGTATGAATAATATCACCTTCTGTAAAATGCTTAGCCCAAAATCAGACAGCTTTAAATTGCCATTGTTATCTAATAAAAGGTTCTCTGGCTGTTAAAAATAGTGAAAAAGAAAAAAAAAAGAAAACTACATTAATATATACTGAAGAAAAAGAAATAGTAAAGAGACTACATATATACAAGTATATATATCCCTTGATATTGAAATACAATAAAACGGTTCAAGCAACAATATTCCAAGGACAGGATGAAAAATAATCTCACTTTCACAATAAAAAGAAAAGTAAAATGTCTCATTATATAGTAAATTTTTTTTAAGAGTTTACAATGTTTCTCAACTATGAGTATATATGGATAAATAACAAATGTTCTTCAAGGTTCTAATTCTAAAACTAATTACCTTGAGGTCTCTATGATAAATTTGTCTACCATGACAGTAATCGATGGCATCTATTAACTGCTGAAAATACTTCCTGGCCTCCTCCTCATTTAGTTTCTCAAGATAGTACTATAAAATGCATTAAAAATAATCAAAATCCAAATTTAAACATAACATCACAATTTTAACTAATGTTCAAATGGTTTATGTTTGGTATATAATTGAGGCCTAATTAAAGCTTAGCACAGGCTAAACAAAAAAGAGGATAAGTTTCAGTCGGAGAAACCGGTTTGGGATCGGTACCAGCCACTCTGGTACAGTACTGATTCTTTCTGGTAAAGAGCATTACTGTTATCTGGTGCTACAATCATTAAATTATATTATGGTTGAATCTTACTAGCTTGTCAGATAGTTGCCCTCCTGAAACATACTCCATTACAAGATATATCTTCGTCTTCGTTGCGATTACCTACATGAATTTGTCCTTGTAAAATTTTTTTTTTGGAAGTACTCTAATTTCAATTAACCAAAAAAAAAAAGAGGAGAAGATTTGAAGAATGCTAGGAAGATACAGAAAAGTAAACAAAACATGCGTGATATATATTTTAATCAACCAATTAATTAACTTAATGGGATTACAAATATATGTATCTATATTCTATCTAAAAAGAACAAAACCTCATATATCTGAACGATGTTAGGATGATGCAGAACCTTCATCAAACTTATCTCTCTTACAACCTTACAAACACAAATAAACAAACAAGAAATAACCATGAAAATCTCAAAGAGCAATATATATATCACCTTCATTAGTTGAAACCGAAGAAGAAATAATAACCGAAAAATTAACTCATCAAACTAGTACTACTTAACAACAACAAGAAGTACCTGATCCATTAAGTTCTTCTGACGAATCATGGCCTTGTCGATGATCTTTATCGCGACCTTTCTGTTGGTCTCGACATCCACTGCCACTTTAACCTTCGCAAAGGTGCCTTCCCCAATGGTCTGACCGAGACAGTATTTCCCGACAGTCATCGCGAAACCCATTTTCTCATGCTTATTTTTACATGCATTGGCAATGAGAGGCGCCTTAATATGTATTGTTGTTGCATACTTGCATCATTATATAATTAGATATTATATATAGAGGATATGCATGGCCTACAGGGAATTAGAGGCTATTTTTGATGGTAATAAGAAAAGAAATGACGAGAGAGAGAGAGAGGGGGGGAGAGAGAGGTAGTTGGAATTAGAGAGGGAACGTGATTTGAATGGAAGGTGCCGTCTACTTGTGGTTTGAAATTGATCCGCTGCTTTTTGTGACCTAAAAATGTGAATGTAATTTAATTCATGTGTTTTTTTAGGTTTTAAGTTTTAACACAACATGTGCTAGCTTTCAATCCCCTCCATTTACTGTGTAAATGGATTCTACCTTAGTTTTTTGCTTATCAGTTGTAGTATAAAAAACAAAAGGTTAATTTTGTTATAAATTAAATTTTAGCATACAACGAGAAGATTTTTAATTTTAGATTTTGAGTACTCCCCACCAATCGTATTTCATGTAGTACTTCTACTGCGAGACATAAAGTAATAACTAAATGTCTAAATCAATCAACCTAACTAAACTTCAACCTCAAGGTTTCATGAAAAACACAGATCATATATACTTTTTTAGCAAAATATATTAAGGAAAGGGATTATTCTATGATTCCCTTTATTAATTAACGTCATGTGACCTGTCACTAATTGTTAAATAACTCTTTCCATTTTTACTTAACCTTAAAAAAAATGAAAGAGAGAGTTATTTAACAATTTTCAATATTTCTCAAATCAATTATAATTAATTTGAAAATGGAAAAAAAAATATATGGATATATACTGGATGTACAAATACTTAATTTACCAACCAAATTTCTTATAATTTAAGTGTTGTTTGGTAATGCGTCAAGATTTGTTAAATTTGTAGCATTGAAATATTGAAGTCTATTGATAAAAAGTAATTCATGGACACAATTTTATTGTTTCAAATATAAGCATAATACATGTACTAATGTACTATATATATTATGCCTACATAATTAGATTCTGAAACTAACTTTATTTTTTACAATCATTAAAATTAGTAAGGTTGTCAAATGATTTCTTATCATGTATCAAATATATCCAAATAAACTCACTGAAAATTAATTCAGTACTATTGACAAGCAATTATGTTTAATGGAAGAAAAATTTTGAAGTTTTTCACATTTGAAAAAAATCTGAAAGAAATAGAAGATAAGACGCAGCTGATCTAGAGAAGAGACATAAAAAACCCAAACAATCAATTTTAATACAGATATATTTCGCTTTTCTGATTTTTTTCCTTCAATTTTAATTTGTACAATTTGCTATATTAATTGTAATGCACATAATTACTAGATATATAGAAATTCATAAAAATAGGCTTGCTATTTTCTAACAGTAATGGCCCGTGAGCTGTTTATTGGTTTTGGATTTATTAATTTAATTAATTGGCTAATTTTATTATGAATCAAAATTCATATTATAGACAAAAAAATCATATTAAAATTAATAATTGTTAAAATTAACAGCTGTGATTTATTCATCGCTAAAAATTGAAAGCGACTAATAGTGCCTCAAGCTAAATTTCTTAGAAAATTCTCTTAACTAACTTTTCATTTTTGGCCAAAAAAATACATATATATATACTAACTTTTTATTTTTGATAAAATTTACATTTAGTGCTCTCAAGTGTTTGTATTATATACTTAGATATTTATATAAGTGACTTAAATATTTATATCTCTGACTTAGGTGTTTATATATTTTAAGCAAGTGTTTATATTTTATTTTGTACTCAATTGTATATATAAATGACTCAAGTATTTATATCTCTGACTCAAGTGTTTATATATGAGATTCAAGTATTTATATAAATCATCAAGAAAAAAAGTAATAAGAGAGAAAAATAGTCTCAGAAATAAAAAAAATACATGAGAGAAAAAGACATGTATTTTTTATTCTCAACTACAAAAATCTTATGAAATGGTGTGACATAACCCCAAGTCCATGGTGCACCATCATTGTGGCATGTTGTTGGCACATATGGCGTCAACGAAACAAAATCATCTTTGATACAGGACAGACGTCAGAATGAGTTTTCTGGTAAATGTGATCACACAGGATGTTCAATTGTGGGGAAAATACAACAAAGCATCACCAGGGAGAATAACAGAACCGTACTTATCTACTTATCAGGGGAAAAATGTTTTTTTTTTTTTTTTTTTTGGGGGGGGGGGGGGGGTCCGTAAGTTAAAATGGTTTTTAGTCTCTGTCTTGGATCTGTCAGTTTTGTGCTGTTTTTTTCTGTTCTGTTTTATTTTCTGTTCTGTGTTGTTTTTAGATAGGACTTTGATTAGTAGGTGGTTTTTTTTATTAGTGTAAGAAGATGTAATGTATGAATTGCTTTGTTTTAATTAATTAATATAATTTTGGCAGTCCTTGTTAAGCTTTTAAAAAGAAAAAGTTAAGGATAGTAACAGGAGAGAGGAGAAAGAAAGAGAAATTTTTGTTTTTGAGAAAATAAAAATGAATGAGATGAGAGGGAAAAAGAATCTTGAAAAATAAAAATGCGTGAGAGACAAATTACATAGGCTACTCAGATATTTATATAAGTAAATAAGATATTTATATATTGAATTTAAGTATTTATATAAATAAATAACGAAATTTATTTGAAGATAATTTTTTTTAAAAATAATAAAAATTACGTAATCTAATTGGAGTTAAAAACATATGGGACACGAATTGAGAGATAGAACTGGAAAAAATAAATATTTTCTCTTAAAAATTTTAATTCATAATAAAATTGCTCCAATTAATTTGGGGATCCCAACTTGTACTTTGAAGTTTGAAGCTTGGACACCTCAATTGATGTTATGTAAATTCAATCACGTGTCACGCGAGAGAGATGTCAAAATCTTTCAGAGACTATCTCAATCCATGATGATACACTAACACCACACAATAATTAAACGAGAAAGTTTGTTGAAGTTGATACGTTTCATGTCCTTATTTGATATATCATCAACAAAATTAATGGCCCCAAAATATATAGTAGTTTCCTAGCACGTGAAACTTTAAGCGATGTGGAGTTATTGACTCAATTTGAGCCATAAAAAGAATCTCAAATTGGTGATTCAACTATTTCGACATGTCTACAAATCACGTTAGGAGATGGAGAACCATATTTTATTTATTTTATTTTTTATATATAAGGAACATATTATTCTACGTATCATATTTATTAATTGTATAGATTAATTTATCTAAAAAAAATACTTAAAAAAGTTGAGAAATTTGATCTCTATATTTATCTAAAAAATTACTAAAAAGTTACTTGTGTAATTGACAAGGTTTTTCTAATTTTTAATAGGAAAATGATATACATATACTTTTATCAATACTATCATCAATATCGATTTTATTATTCATATTAAATGAATTATTAGTTATATTAGCGATTTTATTATGCAAATTATTTATATAATATTTTTATTATTCAATTTAAGTGAGTTATTATTCAAATTAATGATATTTGAATTAAATAATGAAAATATTATATAAACTAAGTTGTATAATAAAATTATTAATATAAATAATAATTTATTTTATATGAATAATAAAATTAGTATTAATTACGGTATTAATAATAATATTTTTTAAATATTTTTTTTGGATAAAGTTACATAATTTATGATAAACTATAGTGGACAACTTTTTTACAGATGTCAAATCGCGGACAATATTTACATTTTTATGATGTATATATAATCACTATATCAGCTCTACACTGGTTGTTTCATTAACCATGAGTTATCAAGGCGGATTCTTTGCTGCCATTGCTGTGCATATATTTGTGTTGTTTATAGTGCAGATATTCGGTTACAAATATAAGTTGGCATATGAGTGTCTATAGGTTGACAAGTAGGAAGTAAAAGATTTTTTTAAGTACTTGAAGGTAAGCCAAGCTACATTAGACTGACATATGAATATATAATTGACAAAAAAGACAACATGATATTATATAGTGCACCTTTTTTATAAGAGAAACGACTTAATTAAAGCATGCGTATCCTAATTGACACTTAGCTCTAGAAAACATCTATTTTTGACGAAACTTAGCTCTAGAAAACATGAAAAATTTATGCTATACAGCATAGAAGCAACCTCTGTGTGTGTGTGTGTGTGTGTGTGCGTGCAGGGAATTCATGATGTTGATGTTTATAAAGACAGTTATAAAGCTATGTTCCAAACATATGGAAAATTTTATTTTTGAGTTGCACAGGCTCCAGGACCAACATTATTATCCCTAAACTTATTGATGTGTGAGCAAACCTGGCAAATTTATAATTATCTTTGTTTTTAATGAGGAGTTTCTATACCAATTGACCGATTTGTTTTTCTATGCAAGCACAATGACAAATTTAATATAAATAGAGAAATACATTATAGTGACAGAGAGATATTATATTATCAAAGTGCTCTCTCTTAATTTGAAAAATGTCCATCTCGTATACTCTCTCTCCATGTCTCTGCCAACCCCATCCAACCTTCTCTCTCTCTCTCTCTCTCTCTCTACCTCAACCACCCCTTCCCAGCTAAAAGACTAAACGCATGATTGCAACGAAAGCAAAAAGGAAACCGCACAAACAATCATATAAAGCAGAGTAATACATGTAATGAATGGAATAAACAATAAAAAAGAATATGCACTTGCAAAGTTGTGTATAACTATCAATGACATAATCATTAGACAGGACTAGAATGACTTTTCTTTTCTTTTCTTTTCTTTTCTTTTCTTTTTTTTCCTTTGTCAAGTAACTGAACAAAAATGTTATACTATCTATAATTTCCAATTTTACATATCTACATAAATTCACATATTCAAAATCTCAACTCTGATCAATCAACAAGTGCAATAAGAATAAACACAACAAAAAATAGTCCCCAAGATCTGTACAAGAAGAAACGCCTTAAAGGTGAGCACCAAAAAGGAAAAACGAACTTACCGATCTCAATTCTCCGGGCAGCCTCTGAAATCCTTCCGACAAAAAGCATGACATAAATATCAATTTGAAGAAACATGAAAGTCAGCAGGATCACCTCTAAAGCTTGAGAAAAACGAAGTCCTCGATAGCCGGGATTTCGCCGATCATTTTCAGAGTCTCCTTCTCAGGCTCCTCATCAACCCCAATAGCCATTATCGCTCGCTTTCTTGCTGCTGTTCTTGCCACACTCATAAAACTGACATTGACATTTTTGCCCCCGAGGACCGACCCGACTCGGCCAATCATACCGGGCTGGTCCACCTGGTGACACAAGATCACATTTCCTTCCAAGCTTACATCCACGCTGAATGAACCGACCATAGTCAGCCTTGGTATCCCATCCCTAACTCTCCCCTCGACCCGCAGATTGCCCTCATCAGAAAGGGCACTTGCAAACCTGTTAACAGCATATATGTTAAAATATGCATTTTCTTTCTGTCAGATTAAGCTTTTTAATGAAGTTGTTGATTAATTAGGTATTATAGCACAAGGTCCTGAGTTCAAAAGCTACCAGGTATAAGGGTTACAGCTTTGGCTTTCAGTACTGTTTTACTGATCGGCAAAACTGTAACGTCAACAAAATTTAGTCAGAGTGAAACTAATCAGGTTAAATTGTGAATATATTCCAAATTGGATTCACTCACAGGCCATATCAAAAAGCAGAAAGAAGATGAGTCCAGCAATGGCACACTTACTTTTAGTTGCAATAAGAGAATAATAAAAACACAGGAACTATGAGCTTAAAAAGAAGTTCCAGCTAAAATTGAAACTAACTGCTGCACTTTGAAGTGTTGAAAAGCATAAAAGGACAGGATAATTGCAATGTGTACTTACAAAGAAATGCCCAGGTTTTGATCACATGGAGAAATGAAAGAATACTTATAATTCCCCTTTGGTAGATTATTTTGGAAAAATAACCAATTGGAACTTCCCATTGTCAATCATTTATTTTGGACAAAACATAAAGGAAGACAATTAAGACATCATAGCTTCGGGTGTGGTAAGGAAAAGTCCTTGATTTTCAGCAAGCATAAATTGCAATTCCCTCAATCAAACATGATATCTTGGTCAACAGTCAATAGTAACCAGACCTCGATTCAACATTTGTCAGATGTATCTGGATGGAATCGATTGGAATCTCAGGCGAACCATCAACAAATATTCGTTCCTCACTCAAGCGGAGCCCACGCTGCTTAGAGACAAAATCTACATTGACAATGTTGACAAATACACTTGAGATGGGCTCCAAAATGCCCTTTGTTATCATGGCACGAACAAGCCTTGTGTCTAAGTCGTCTGGGTCCCGGGAAGAGGTGTATACCACCTTGACAACTTTGATGCCACTGCTGCCAGACACAAGCTGGACAGCTAGGCGGCCAAGTTTCTCAGCCAGTGTGAGATAAGGTGACAGCTCTGACACCACCTGCCATGTTAAGAAGTCATTGGTTTTAATATTTAAAAATATAAATAATCAGTGATTTCTTTTGGAACAAGCAAGGACATTTATGTCAAGAAAAGGCTCAAATTGAAGGGTACCTCAGGAGGAACCATGGGTGCATTTACTGCTGTGGCAGCAAGTTCACCTTTGAGTGCTCCAAGTACTGCCTCGGCTATCTCCATGGCTACCCCTTCCTGTGATATGTGCTTAGTCCAAGTGAATATACAAAATGCATTACCAAAGTTCAAGAACATCACATTTACCCATCTAAGTGACAGTGTTATAGGTATCATCCTTTAATAACTAAACTGCTGGGATCCTACTTGTGCAATAATATGAAAAGTGTCTACGGGTGTCAATGAGTCAAGTCAGGTAAGCATTATTTTTTCTGAGACAGGTCCAACCCAACACAGATTGAAACTTCTTAAACCCCACCAAACATGTGATAGGACGACCTGTCTGATGAAAACTTGATTAAGTATCTAAATTATTTTTTATTTGTTTATTCAACTTAATCTCAAGTAATATATAATTAATATTAGTCTGCAAATAAATCTTACTTAATGCTAAATTTCAAACTAAATCCAACAAAAAAATGCTAGACCCATACCCGACCCATCTTTTCATAGGTCATACCGGGTTTGGTCAAGTGTGAGTCAACCCGTCAAATAGGGTTAAGAGTTGACACCCCAAATTTTTGCATAAATCACCTTGTAGTTGTAAACAATTATACAATTTTGTAGCTCAATTGACAGAAAAGATGGCTTGGTCAAATAAAATTGATATTTAAAGGGTGTTTTAGAGAATAAGACAGAAATACTTAAATGAACCTGAGCTTCGATTGTGCTAGCTCCCAGATGAGGTGTAGCAATGACATTTTCATGTTGAACCAACCTGCTATCCTTTGGTGGTGGCTCCTCAGTAAAGACATCAAGTGCAGCCTGGTACATTAAATCAAAATAAAATGGAATTAGGAAAATGTTACTTTCTGAGAACCAAAAATCAAACAAACTCATCAAGCAAGTTTCACCTCAGTAAATTAAACCATCAAATTCAAGTTGCGTTTCCTATTGTCGTAAGCTTAGACAAGAATTTTCCTTTTCTTTGATCATATGGAGCGAAGCATTTCCTCTTCTTTAGTCATAAAGCAGGATTTCTAACCGCGAGCAGTCTTCTATTAAAAGAATTTTCCATTTTTAACCCTGTAACACATAAAACTCCATCCACGAACAATTACCTGAGCAACAGTTCCATTGTCAAGAGCTTGCACCAGTGCCTCTTCATCAATAACCCCACCTCTTGCCACATTCACAATCCTGACCCCCTTTTTGACCTTTGCAAAAGTTTCTTCATTAAAAAGTTTGTTTGTTGTGGGTGTAAGAGGCATGTGAAGGGAAATAAAATCAGCAGTTTTGATAGCCACATCAAAAGGAACAAGCTCAACGCCAATTGCACGGGCTCGGTCTGCAGGTGCATATGGGTCATGAGCTACTACGTGCAGACCCAAACCTTTGGCACGTCTGGCAACCTCAGATCCAACCTTGCCAAACCCCATCACAGCTAGTGTTTTTCCAACAAGAGATACTCCAACATACTTGCTCCGCTGCCATTTACCTGAAGACAAGTATAAATTCAAAAACTTAAGCAGAACAAGAACTGCTGCCTGGTATAACAAGGTAACAGGCAATGGCAGTTTCTTTTTTTTTTTCCTAATTTCTTTTTAAGAAAAAGTATTGCAAGGAGTCTGTACTGGCATATTCAGCTATGAATTAATCATGACTAACTGGCCAGTACTGGTACAGTAAAATCTGTTAATCATTGCTTGCAAGTTTTCCCATTGGTAGAAGTTGCTACGAACCAATTGTATATAGATAGAGATACTGGTACAATATACTACTAGACAGTACCAGTAAATATCACAGATTATAGCATGGCAGCATGTTATATCCCCAGTTGGCTCCCCAAAAAGATAAAAAGACGAAAATTTCTACCACCTCTTATAGCAAGCAAGTCATGACCAAAACAATTTATAGTTAAATATGCAAGTCGTTCTGATGGCAATCCCCAACCTTGCTACCACTTGAAAACAGAGGTTTTAGAAGAGAGCGATGTCCTATGTATACAACTGCTTAGTGGTAGTAGTAAGAAAAACGGTGCCAACAGATCACACATACTAGTAAGAAGTGAGAAAGAAAAATGCATGCCTGCCTTTAAGGAGGCATCAGCAGCAGCGATGTTGCGGGCCATAGCGGTCAGGAGGGCGATGGCATGCTCGGCAGCAGCAATAGTGTTAGCAGTGGGGGCATTCACCACCAGGCACCCACTCTCTGTTGCTGCTTGTAGGTCTACATTGTCTATCCCCACCCCTGCCCGCCCCACCACCTTCAGCCTTCCTTTTGCTGCCTCAAACACATCTCTGGTCACCTGTACAGACACGAACCCTTCGATTCACTAGCTAGTTGTTTGTTTTGTTTTGTATTATTTTGTTATGTTTTTGGAAAGTGCACCCACAATTCTGCATGATTGATTTTCATGGCACCTCCTTGTATAGTGAGACTAGCATGTTGGTATCTATCAATTCAACTGTGGTACCAATTCCTATTTTTAATACTAACAATGCTGGTAACCATATATATTTTAATTATAGAAATTGCTCCAGTACACCAAGTGTTTTTGTCGGTTCATATTTATTTTATGTGATAAGCATGCTATGGTACTGAGGTTCCTAAAATCAAATGACAAGGATACAAAACTATTATTATTCATATTTATTAGTGAACATTTTCTTTCCAAAAGTTAGTAGAAAAATTTACTGATAATCAAAATTAGGAACGACTTAAAAGTGAAGTAAACATTGCCTGCTTACATTTGTTCTCTCAAATGATCAAAGTTAATTACTAAATTTTCTCTCATAAAAAGTAATGTACTAGAGAATCGCTCTTTAATTATTGCTTTTAGAATTGTCACATGATATTTAATGCAACAGAGAATAGTACAGCATACTGACACAAGGATGAGGTTACTCTGTATGGACCAATAGGAGCATTTTATTGGTAAAGTCTGAGATTCCAGCCAAATTGAATATTGTCATTGGTTGTGGTGTTTACATAGTAGCATTAATTACATACAAAAGCTATCTTATATGTTCTAGCTTCTATATAGATCACATATATATGCCACTATCAAAAAGATTCCTCTCAATCAAACCAATTCAAGTTGCAACATTGGGGCAGGAAAGAAAAGACACGAACAAAAACCTTTGTGCCGCTCCGAACTATAATGGCATCGCATAGAGAGATTTTCGCGCAGAGCTCCTCAGGCGAAAGGTCATAAGCACAATCAACATTCGCAAACTCTCTCAGAAAGGCAATCCCCGCCTCTCCTAGCTTCTCCGCCACGAGCACCGTCGGTTTGGTGCCAGATTTCGCAGCCACGGTGGCGGAAGCAGTGGCGGAGGGAAGGAAACGGAGAGAGCGGTGGGAGAGGTGGTGGCGGTGGTGAGAAGAGAGGCAGAGGGAAGGGAGAGAGAAGGAAGGGAATGGAGAGAGAACGGAGTGAGAGGTGGTAGGGTTTAGAGTGGTGAGTGTGAGAGGTCGAAGGAAGTGAGTTGGAGGTGGTAATAGCGCCATTTTTGGAGAGTAGCGATGGAGAACTGAGAAGTGATGAGAGGGAGAGATTTTGGATGATACAACTGTAGAATTGTTATCTTTGTATATGCATCTAACCCCTTCATAAAATATGAAATTGCAATATGAGGAGAAGATAGTACTGATGGATGGTGGTGCACTGTGTATATTTCAAGAATTGAAGGGGCCATTTTACAATTACAGCGGAGGCAGAGAATATGAAGGGATTGATGGAAGTTGTCTTCCATAATTGTTTCATAATCATCATTGTTATGACCGTTAAAATATATTCTTTTTTGAGATATGAAATTAAAGTTATTCAATTTTAAATATTTATAAATAATGATAATAATAATAAAATTAGAATATATTTAAAGCAGGGCAAACATTTTAGTATAATTAAATTATAAGGAGAAGTTTAATGTCAGTAGTTATTGGTGTCAAACGGTATTAATTTTGTTATTTGTATTTAACTCTATAAATTTAAATCATTATATGTTTTCTACATATAAAGAGTTTTCCAATAAGGTAAGAAATTAAGTTAATACTTGTCTAAGATAAGGCTGTTATTACTTATTACTGATGTTCTATATATGTTATTAAAGAAAATTGATGCCAAAAAAAGAAAGATTTTTTTTTAAAATAATTTGCTTTATATTTCTATAAAGTCACAAAGATATCATAATTAAACAACAAACAATCAAGCTGCTCTTAAACAATCTAACATCTTGACCAATTAAAGAAAAACCAAGCTAGTAATATGACTGTTAAAATATTAATTATTGAACCGGATCTAAATTTAAATAAACTGAATATTGATGTTTATAATTGAACTATTAACTATGATGTTATTAAACTGAATAAAGCAGCACGGATGTTATTTTCAATTTGTAAAACTCTGCTTCTTTTTCTTTCAGTTCAGTGTTTGAACAAATTTTATTCAAATAGATATTAAAATTAAATTATAAAATCTAAAACTATATTATAATAATGATGATGATGATGATGATGTTATTAAATAATAGTGATGACAATAATAACAAGAGGAGGGATCCGATATCTACGATCATTGATGTCACATCAATGACCATGAAATTAAATTTCAAATAACTATATGTTAAACTCTTAAATAATAAAACTAATTAGTTAGATATTTTGTATATATCATGCTATATAGGTGCACAAAAAAATACATCATTTTAACTTTATTTTGATATGCATCAAGTACTAACAAAAATCAACAGATCAAATTTTGTGATTTAATTCACTCTCTTCATAACCATCGAAATAAAGTTAAAATTCAATATTTTTTTATATATATATTATTGAGATGTATTATAATATATCTAACGATTTATATATATTAATTAAAATATATATAATAAAATAAACATCATGAACACTAATAATTATGATTATGAGATTCCTCTAATAATAAATGTAACATAAAAATAAGCTCCTTTCCTATTTTTGTTGGGTCACTATTGGGCTATATTCGCTTTTTCCGTCAACATGAAAATATGATGATTCCCTTGGAAAAGTGAAGAAAGAAAAAAAAAGTAGATTTTCTATGAAGTAAAACGAGAAAGTGGAGTGATAATTACGCCTTATTTTTTATTTATATTTTAAATATATTTATATATATTTTTTAAATATTTATATTTAATGATAAAAGTATTTATATTTTATATTATTAAGATTAAAAGTTATACATATTATATTTGTATTAGTACAATAAAATTTTTAATTTTAATTTTTCTATAATTATCTAAAAAATAAAAAGTGATAAATATTTTCTATATTAACTATAAACACTTATAAATTTGAATATAAATGAATTATTTATTTAATATAAATATTTTTAGCGTACAAATAAAAGATACAAAATATAAAGTACAAGAAAAATTTTCTCTTTCTCCATGGAATATTACTGCTTGCAGTTGCAGTATGTGATCTCTTATAGGTGTTGAAGTAGTAAACCGTAAAAGTGTGGCGTGATAACTCTATAAAACTCTAAAATTCTATGACTGTATTTTGGCAAAGATGTATTATATATCACGGTGCCAGATTCAAAAGACAAAAACATAAAAGACTGAGTCATCTGTCCACAGGTGTGGAGTGGAGAAGTATCTTCTAATCAACTTGACATGCTCATAATTTCAACTGGATCAGAATTTACGGATACATCACTTGGATATATACAAAATAGGCCCTGGATCTCTGTCTAAAACGGGCTCCTTGGAGTCTCTGACCCACTTCCAGTCTCCAAACCTACGTTACCATTCTACTTCCGTTTGTTATTTCATAATTCATATTAATTTGGCATTTTCACATAAGTGCGTGTTATGTATGTGGGCCTGATTTCACATTGAAGAATTTTGAAACATGTCTGGTTAACTGACGGGGTCCGACTGTGCGGTTCACATATTATTTTCGGCTGTATTGTAGAATTAGGGTTTTTCCCGGTTTATAAATATGTCTCTCTGATGTACTTTGTAATAACAACTTTTGAAAATAGTGAAATTTGTGTTGACAGCGATTGTAGGTTTTCTTCCCCTTGAGGCTTTTCCCGCGTAAAAATCTGTGTGTTTATTATATTTTTTTCTCTCTTTTTTTCTTTGTGATCGTGTCATTGTACAGTGTGCGCACAAATGTGCGTGAGAGTTTCAAAGACGCAATTCTTCTTATCAACACGGTCGCAGTGATCAATAATTGGTGATGCAACTTGTTATTCGTGTGGTAGCATCATGGAAAAGTGGTGTTACTTATCCCATGCTAGTTTTACAAACTTGATTTCATCCCCGCGATTGAAAGAGGAGGAACCGAATGCTAAGTGTGGTGTGAACAATCAACATATAATCATATATAATTAATGAACTTGGTGCAATTAAGATACTATACCGGCCTCAATATCGACTGAAAGCTCTCATCTAAACGATGAATTAGATTAATTCGTCTATAGGTTTATAATCCAGTTCTTAGCAATGCTGATGCTAGGTATATGCGATCACCATGAGCAAGAATGTACATCATCATACAAGCAAATTCAAAAAGATTGACAGGTCGTGAGAGAAATTAAGATCGGATATACTAATTTCAAGCATTTAACAAAAATATTATACATCATACAAGCAAATTCAAAAAAGAGTCTCTAGCCTAGCTAGGCTAAATATCCCTTGCCTCCATCGTCACACTTGCCCCGGCAACAATCCTCAAAAAGTCGGCACTACGCTGTACCCAGGATCGATCATGAAATCGAAGACACGGTCAAACTGCTCCACCTCAGGCTCGGTATCTGTTCGTTTCGCGAAGCGGCCCTTGATACGGGGCCGTGTCTCCGCATATGCTTTGCGGGACGCGTAGCGGATTGTCTTCTCGAACCGGCGGTTCTTGCGCTTCTCCCGGTACCGCATAAGCCTCGCTTCCCTGTCAACCGCCAACTCAGCCTTCGTAATAGTCGGCTTTGTTACGTCAGGCACCACGCCAACCTCAGAAGACGACATCTGAAACAAGAAGAAACGAAACTTATTTTAGAAAAAACAGAACATCATATGTAAAACATGCTTGTAAAAGGTCTTCAATTTAGTTCTTATGATTATCACAACACAGTTCAAGCTTATCTTCGTTCTTTATTCCAAAATTACAATCCATACTTTCTCCAAACTATGATATGGAAAATATAATTCCTGTAGTATCACTTAATTTAGATCTTTACAAATACACGGTGTACACGCAATAAACTGTGGCAAGTCCTGCACTAACAATGACTGGCCACACTAACTTCTACAGGGATTGGCCATAGAATAAATTAATAAAAGGCTCTCTAACAATAACTGCTCAGTAGTAATTAAGTAGAGATTAGAGAAGAGATCTTAATTACGCTTTGACTGAAGGAGTTGGCTGTGAGAGAGCTATAACCAGACTTAGCAGTGTTGCAACCAAAATCTAGCATGACAGTGGACCCCACATGAACAGAGCCAGTACCAGTACCGTTACCGTTACCGGTTCGTACCGGCACGACACTATCCATCTGCTGTTGCAACCTCTCCAGATCCACAAACGGGTCGACCTCAGCCTCCCCGAACCCGAATTCCTCCATCTCGACCAAACCCTTGTTCAGATTGAACCCGAACCCGCTACCACCGCTGTTCGAGTTCAGATTCTGGTTCATGTTCGGGTTTGGTAAGATCCACGACTCCGCCTCCGCCTCATTCTCCTCTCCGTTCGCCTCGCCATCCTCATCCTGGCCAAAGAGCCTGTTAACGGATGCGGATCCACCAGAGTGTGGCGAATCCAAGAAAGGGACGACAGGGACCCTCTCGTGGCGACGCGACAACGGGTTGGCGGAGTGGATATCGGAGTCGCACGTGGTACAGAGAGCGGCGGCGTCTGCTTTGCACGTGACAGAGGCTGGAGCTTGCTCACACACCTCGCACAGCAAGACGCGCTCGTGGCGTCGCGAGAGAAGGTTCGCGGAGTGCACACGTGCGTCGCACGTACCACAAAGGAAAGCGGAGTCGGCGCGACAGTAGAGGAGAGCAGCTGCGCTCTTGCACGAGTCGCAGCGGCGCGATTCGATGCCCCAACACTTGGCTTTTTCTATTCCCATGATGAATTTTTTAAAAGAGTATTTCGATCGAGCGGGGTTTGTTTCTTAGTCGATTTGCTGAATTTGTTTTGTGGCTTGGTTTGGTCTCTCTGCGCGTGAGGTGGAAGAGTGGGATTGGAGAGCTGGAGCTGGAGCTGGAGTTGGAGTTGGAGGAGGAGACTTGTTTGCTATCTTGTTGGAGGGAGGAGATCCGGAGAGGTTAAGAGTGATCGAGCGTGTCGGGTGTAAAGTTGGTGGATTTGGTGTACGCTTAACATTATAGACAGTGCATGGTGTTTTGCAAGGGGAATGAATACAACTAGGAATTAGAATACAAAATTAAACTAAACAATGACATTTGATTTTACACTTTTCATATGAGCATTATATATTCGCATTGGTGTACTTTGATAACAACAAATATGATGAAATAAGATACAATTAATGTCTTAAAATATAATTCAATTTTAACCATCTTTGTCCTCCTTAATCTCATAATATCATATTATCATCAGAGTATCATCATTAATTCTGTATGGAATAAATTATAAGAGTGGGATGCTAATTGAGATAAAATTTTAAAAAGTCAATTAAGTACAAAAAAATAATTAAAATAAAAAAAATTTATCTCGCGCAAACCCCAAAAAATAAAAATAAAAGCATAAAATTATGAACACATCAAAAAGAATAAATTTGATGCCATTTTGATCTTTAAAGACACTTATTATAATTTGTAGGATTCAAGGAGAAAGCAATACATTTCTCTTCATATCAAACTTATTATAAATTTATTATTGTTAGAATAAATATATGATATAATTTAACATGATATTTATATTTACATATCATTGGAAATTTTATCATCAAAACCTTCTATAAAAATCAAACATAAAAAGAAGGCACTGCAACTCTGGTCTAAATGCTAAACAAAACACCAAGTCCACGGAACTGTAATCAATAGAGTCGGAGATTGGGTTGATGACTTGAGCAGGAACACGTGGAGCTCTGACGGCCTAGTATAATGAAGATTTATGAGAGAGAAAATAATAATAAAATATTAGAGGGGAGAAATTGCAAAGAGGCCCTCCTCAATGTGGGATAGCTGTAAGCTGTCACACTGGTCTGTGCCGTCGCGGGGTCCACCCGAGCTAGAGACGTAAAGGAGGCATGTCTCCTCTCCAGTTAGAACATAAAAAGAGATGATGACCTCTGTATAGTCTCCATTTTAATCAAACTAAACTACTTAGCATTGTCCTATGATAAAATAAGTCTTTTTTTAACCCTGCTTCATCAATCATCATGCAGATTATCAAGTTATATAATATTTAAAAATAATACACAAAACCAACAAATGGTACAAAATTTATATTAATTACACAATATACAAAACAAAATGAAGAATAAAATATACAAACTAAAAAAAATTCAAGCAGAATGCGTATGAATAGTAATTTATTGATCCAGAAAGAACCAAATGTTTTATCAAAATTAGGTATTTAGGTATTCATAATTCATGTCACACCTACTTCTTTTCTGTTTTTGAACAATTATTTTCTCTAGGTTAAACTTTGAAATTAACATAATGAAAAGACCAATTGGAGGCATCCATTATTTTGTGCGCAATGGAGAAGATGTGATGCGGTGCAGTGTAGTTTTTGGCTCCTAGTGCAGGGGAAAAGGCGAAATGATTGCACGCCGTGGTGTCCACTTGACTTGAGCCCGTTGCGAAAACGACCTCCTCCTCAATCCCAACGCCGTCAAATTCTCCGTTACATCTCCGTTAAAATCTCAACCTTCCTTCTTTCTATTCATGATTCTATTATATCTGTATACGAAAGAGGGAACGGGGTGTTTCAACGTCTATCGAATTATACTTTAATTTGATAAATAAAATTATTATTGGATTATCAAATTTAATAATTCATATGATTATTAAAGCAATTAAACAGTCATTTTATCTATCGGATCAAATTTTAATTTAATGGACATTAAAATTGCCCTGCTTCTTTGAAAGAAGAGGTTATTAATAACCTAACCTCATCTCTATTATACTATTACTGGGCTTTGATATTGTTCAATCAAACCTGACATGATGGTTGGTTGAATATATAGAGAAATTTTTAATAAACTCGTGTTAATTGCATTCCCTTCCTAAAAAGGGTAGAGAAAATAATAATTTGATGGTGTGGTGAGTGTATGATCGCATTAAATTTTCGCCAAAATTGCATTCTGTCAAGTTATTCCGTCAAGTGATTAATTAATTGATTAATTGATTAATTGATTACTCTTAAACTCTCTCTCTCTATCTCTCTCTCTTTCTGGTACTAAACTACTAATTAATTAAGGAGGGGGGAAAAATCAACTGTCTCAATCTTTGCATTAATTGTTACCCCTGAAAAATGCAATTCTCATCGAAGAGAAGAGACACAAAAGTCAAAGTTTGACCTACTTATCAGGCATATATTTATTTTTTTCTCAAAAAGGATTGTTTTGTTAAAAAATATATTTTTGATTTTGATGTCAATCCATGTACTAAATCAGGCACAAGAAGCTTCTAAGTTGAGAAAATGACCAGGATTAAATTACATTTTAAACATAAACAAGCGAATTAATAATGAAAGCTGCATGTAACATGAGAAACTAATAATTAAAACTAAGTTGTAGAAAACGGAATGCGTTTGATGGACGAAAATATTGCCGAACAATTAATTATTTAATTAGCTGACAATATATACATGTACTTATCATAATAAAAAAATTAAGTTATTATGAACTTGATAATATAATATATTGTTTTTAACTAAGATGTCGAAATTAACTATTTTTTAGAGATTTTAAGAATAAAAACATATAGATGTCTCTATTTTCATTCTCTTGAAGTCATAAAATGAAATTTTAAATTTTTTGATCTGGTTAAACTGACTACTTTTCACGTTATACTTGTGTGAAACATTTACAATATGAAAAAAAAAATCAATCAATTAAAATATTTAGATAAAACTCTCTGGACAACCAACTAAGAAACAAATTTTTTTTAATTTAAATCAAGATATTCATAAATTTTGAAACTTTCAAAATAATCAACAACTAATTAGAGAGAAAAATATAACAATAAGTTCCTCTTCACAATCTACTTTTATAAAGCAGTTAAAGTGTAAAGAATCAGTCAATTACATAAAATCATAAAAATTACAATGAATATTCCTATGAGAGAAATATATAATATTAAGTGGAATCTTGTGAACTTTAGCTTTTATATATGCAGCTCATGCCAATAAGCTATTATATAATGAAAATATAGGCGTATAATATTATCAAGTTGATTTGATAAGTTAATGATTTTATACCAATTCTATCTGTCAATCTAACTTAGTAATTGATGAACAAATAAAATTTTCATTTTTTTTAAATAATGATGAAAATTAAAGTCACTGAACTTTTAATATTGTATGTATATCTTTGACAAAGATCTCATTGTATCCAATTATATTTGATTCATAATTCCCTTATAAGAGATCCTTAAAACATCATATATATATATATATATATATATATATATATTTTAATTAGTTAAGCACAAATAGTAGATCAAATTAACGAATATCTTTTTCACAAAAGAGTAGTGTGCATTACCAATACTTTTTTATCAACAAAAGTAGATAGATGGATATGTCAATACACACTTCATGATTTTTTTTTTTTTGTTCAACCAAAAAGGTTTCTTCACCAATTCACACGTGACATCTGTCTTTTGTAGTGTATAATCACGAGGGGGTGGTAAATTACCGTATTTTTTTAACTAAGAAAATAATTATTTAAAATTAAATATATAGGAAAATAGGAAGGTAATTTTGAGATTTGGGAAGGACGGGGTAGAAATAACCGTCCGATAGGGTCGAGTGGATGGGTGGACGGGCCTCAAATCAACGGCCTTGGGACGAGCCTCAAAGCCACGGCCCAGCGCTTTGGCAGATTCCTCGCGTCCCTGGGCCAAGCTCCAATGTTGCGTCCTTGGGCCGAGCTCCAAAAGCGCGTCCTTGGGCCGAGCTCCAAAAGCCCGTCCCTGGGCCAGGGACGCGCTTAAGCGCAGTTTCGGCAGATTTGGGCCGCGATTTGCTGGCCCGTCCGATGCAGCTGATTTACAGGCCCAACTCGTCCCAGGTTCGGATTTTTTCATCCCAGGTTCGGATTTTTTCGTCCCAAAATAATTAAGCTCAGGGACGTGTTACTGTTAACCGTCCCCCCCTTCAGATTACGAAACCGAATTCCGACCCGAGTTTAATTATTTCGGACGAATTTTCTCAGTCCGCCCCTACTTTCCAGAACCAATATAAATACCCAAAGAGACGCAGCGACCTATACACAAAATTTTTGGGGTGACATTAAAAAATTCTATTGTAGCATTATCGGAAATGAGCTGAATCTGTTGGTAAACAGGATCTTATTAATCGGTTAGTTTTTTTTTTGTATTTTAATTATTTGCCTTATATTTTCATTTTGAAAATGTATTATATATGTAATATATACTTGTATACATACAGAAAAAATAATTTGTGTAAAAATTTGCAGATAAATTAAAAATGCCACCTGTAAGTGTTTATTTTGGGGGTGAGATATTTTATGGCCGATTTGGAGCCGAGTACACCATCGCTCCCCGATTAACATTCTCTGTGAATGAATCTACTACCTTTGAAAATATATTGAATGAAATATATACCGGATTATGGGTATCGAAGAGGCAGTACTCTCTCGAGATTTATGGTAAAGTAAATAGCGGAGCAAGTGGATGTTGGTGGTTCACCATACTATCAGTTAATGATGAGATATCATGGAAAACCTTTTATGAATTAGTAACTTCCCAAATGGCATTGATTGAACTGTACATAAATGTGAAATCTGTGTTGAACTTTTGGAATGAGGAACCATTTTCGAATAATTTACCTGTTAGTAGCTCCTTCGATCATGCCGGACCTTCATCCACCATAACGAATGTTAATTCGTCTATAGAGCTCGAGGAAGAAGAAGAAGACGAAGAAGATTCTGATGATGATTCCGATTATCAGATTGGGTCCGATGTGCGTGAAGAGTTTGATTCTGATGATGAGGATGACGATGACGATGAGGAGGAGGTACGTGCGGATATGTATTTATTACAACGTAGAAAAGAGAATAACCCATTTATTAATAGAGGTATAGAACATCCGGTTAGTATGGTAAATGATGTGTCAGGTTTTGCACGTGCCGATGTTGATTTCATCGGTGCACGTGCACGATTGGAAGGTCCCCTCGTGGAGAAAAAAATATTTCTCTCAAAACAACACCTTATCCTTGCAGTCCAAAGATTTCATATTGAAAAAAATAGGGAAATAGTCGTAACCGATAGTAGCACGAAAAAATATAAAGTGAAATGTAAAGATTCAAATTGTAACTGGAGTTTATATGCAACACCAACAAAAGTGGGTGATGCATGGGCTATTAAAACATGTCGATTTTTACACTCCTGTACCACCACAGCAGATAGAGTTGACCACGCTCAGCTCACATCTCGGATGATAGCTGACATTATTAAAGACGAATTGAAAGATGATTTAGGAATGTCAGTTAAAACTGTCCGTGGATTGGTAAGAAAAGTATTCCCAGGAATAAATCCCAAGTATAACAAGTTGTGGCGAGGAAGAGAGCTCGCGATGGCACAGTTATTCGGGTCATGGAATGGCTCGTACGCACTTTTACCTCGATTATTTAATGCTATACGTACGTCTAATCCGGGTACGAAAACAGAGTTACAATCTAATCCCACGGCAGATCCTGCTGTGCGTCAATTCACACGATGTGCTTGGGCATTTGGCCCGTGTATTGAAGCATTTCGATTCTTACGTCCTGTTATAAGTATAGATGCTTCTTTTCTACACGGACGGTACAGTGGGAGGTTACTGGTAGTTGTCGCTTATGATGCTGAAAATCATCTGTTGCCACTTGCATTCGGACTCGTTGAAAAAGAAAATGGTGACAATTGGGGATGGTTTATGAGATGGTTGCGACGTGAGGTTGTCGGAGATAGACGACTATGTGTTATTTCTGATCGTCATGCAGGCATTAAGCATGTGTTTCATAATCCTCAATTTGGGTGGCACGAAGAGCAAAACCAAGTCGTCCATCGTTTATGTGCACAACATATCGCTGAAAATTTATTAAAAGTATGTAGAAATCAAAATGCAACCGATAATTTTAAAGCAACATGCAGGAAGCACAGTCTGCGTGAGTTCAAACAAGGCATGAATGAGATAAAAAATTGGAGTCGGGAGGCGGAGGAATATTTAAAACATGTCGGTAAACTAGATGAAACAGACAAAGAAACAGAATGGTGCCCTCAAAAATGGTCTCAATGCTATGATGGAGGATATCGTTGGGGCATAATGACAAGTAACGGTGCAGAGTCACTTAATCGGGTGTTCAAAGTATGTCGGGGCCTTCCGGTGTGTGCTATTGTCGAAACGACCTACTATAAGTGCGTTGTTTGGTTTGCTAAAAGAAGAATAGAAGTCGCAGAGTTGGCGCGTAAAGGTCAGTTATTCTCTAATATGGTTACTGCCAAACTTGAGGAAGGAGTGATACAAACACAAAATCTTGAAGTCACCGAATTCGATGTGGTCAGAGGTCGATATGAGATTATCGCTAAAGGCGAACGAATCATGCCAAATGGTAGGGAAGACAGAAGCTACAGAGTTGATCTAGTGGAAGGAAGAAAACCCAAATGTAAGTGTCGTAAACCGGATAATACATTCATTGCATGTTGTCACATCTTGAAAGTATGTGCGGTGCGTGGTTATAATCCGAATGAGTACACTCATCGGTTTTATAGCACCGAAGCGCTGGTGAACACATGGCAAGGTCAGTTCGAAATTTTTGGGAGGGAAGAAGACTGGCCAGAATATGACGGCGAGACAATTATTCCTAACAAAAAGTTAGTGCAGAGAGGTAGAAGGAAACACACACGTATTCCCATGATGATGGATCGCATGGCTCGATCAACCATGGAACAACTCACTGTACACAACGAAACACGCAACCAGGTTTTTATTCAATTTGTTAGTTAAATTTTATAACAATTTTTATACAATACATACTAATATGGATCAAAATGTTATATTTTTGTAGGTTCGAACGTGGATGGTACCTCACGATTGCGAAGGTTACTAGCTCGTGCTCGGAGGAGTATTTCTTAGGCATTTGATGATGTATTTATTAAAATAATTCAAATTTTAAATTATAATTACGTATTTGTTAATGTTTTATTATGTATTTTTTAATTTATGTACTTGCTACGGTTGTACTTTTGTACTTGATTTATTAGGTATTTATAAAGTGCCATAAAATATAAAGGTAAGCCATAATCGAAAGTGCTCAAAATAAATAAAAGTACAAAATATTTAAGAGCTGGTAAGTAACGTCATCTAATACAACACAAAATAAATCTAAGAGCTGCTTGGTGTATATTTCGATGCTGCCCGCTTTCTTCGAAGTCCTCGCCCCATCGGAATTGTATCTTCTTGATCCCCAGATGACCGCGACACATCATCTTCGGCTGGGACATTCTGCAAATTAAAAAATATATTTATTAAATGGTAATAATATAATATTATTGATTCCAAAATATATGCACATAAAAATACCAACGAATGTGACGGAACTTCAGCCGTGCATGCATATGAGCTACCAGGGGGAACCTGCGGTGCAGAACGTGGAGGCTCTGATGTCGGATCTGCGAGAAGGCTCTGGAATCCAAACCATGTTTGCGGCACCTCTGTCATAGGAGGTGCTTGTGCCTGTGTCTGCGAGATCTGTGACACGGGCGGCACCTGCCACGTCGGATATGCCTGTGATATCTGTGGCTGTGTCGACGGCATTTGTGGCATGTGGGGGATATGCTGCCACGTTGGAGGTGCTTGCGCCAAGGGGACCGGCGGCACCTGCCACGTCGGATATGCTTGTGATGGGGGAACAGGATGTGTAGGACCCCAGCCGTATGTCTGTGACTGCGGAAACCCATAACAAGGCTGTGTCGATGGTCCCGAAGATGGATATGGATAATACGGCGACCCCTGAGGTGGATGTGGATACGGATATGGATATGGATAATGCATCGACCCCTGAGGTGGTCGTGATGCCTGTGTGGTCTCTGGCTGTAGTTGTCTTAAGATATCATCAATTCCGAACTGTATCGGAATATCCGTATCGTCATGTGCAACAGCAGAAGGTCCGGCGTTTGAAGGCTCGTCATCCTCATCTGGAATAGCATCAATATTGGTAGGAAGACCGGCCTCTGATAACACACGATCCATCTCATGCGCCTGATCGGCATCCTGTAGCATACAGTGTAAGCTCTTTAAAAGAACTTTACTGATGGCTTTTGTGCCGCGCTTATACAGTTTCTTAATAACATGTTCAGCTTGTTGTAACGCTCTGATGCCCTAAAAAACAATAAAAATATACAAATTAAGGTGATCCAAGTTAATTTAAATAAAATATGTTAACTTTAAATAATTTAAACATACCATGCGGCGCAATCTCGGACCACTAGGAACATAGCCGAGGACCTCTACAGAATCTCGTGGTGGAGGTAAAGGCCTGTCCAGTCCGGCCTCCAAATGACCTCTAATATAGATCGAATACATCCCCTGTTGCTGATACCACTGACGATACTCCATCAGACGTGACAAATCATATGGCCGCGTCTCATCAATGAAATGTATCCGAGACCACATACTCACATACCGTCGATGGTGATGAGCCCAATCCGATGAAGTACGCGATGTATGGGCAACTCGATCTAGATCTCGAAGATCAGTCCAATGATGTGGGTCAACTGGTGGTATGGTCTGATATAATCCAAACTGACGCATGACTCTCTCCGGATAATGCCACGAAACAACCCAAAAATGTATCAACGGCATCCGAGCTAACCAGTACTGCCGCTCTCGGTGCACACGATCGGGAAGCAGATCAAAATACCGTTTATACGGCTCCCAATTGACATGCTCATCAACTAAACTCTCGAACTGATTGCGATAATATGTCAGTGAGGCTCGGGCCGGACAAAAGGCATAAGTATGTGGAGTGACCCACCGCACCGCGTAGCATGGTCTCAACTCGGGATCCTCGCCGCCAAAGGGAGGATCTGTACCTCGACAACGGGGTCGCGCAATATTGAAATACGTCCAAGACCACTGCTGGAGACAGTCATCCACCAACTGCATGTTCCCCAGTTCACTATGTCCGGTCAGAGGGAGACCGCATATCGGCAACCCCCATAAGCAACTGACATCTTGTAGTGTAATGGTAACTTCACCGACCGGTAAGTGAAAAGTGTGCGTCTCTGGGCGCCACCGCTCTGCAAGTGCGGTGACTAATCTCGGATCAACCTGCATCTGAGACAACTGGGCAATCTGATACATCCCTAACTTCCTAAGTGCCGGCTCACAACGCTCATGATAAGGAATGTGAGGACGGTGTGCACGTGAGTTTAAAACTGCTTCGGGCTAAAAATAAATTAAATAAAAGTTAAACTATAAAACAACAATTATATCACTCAACTATGGTATTTTATCGAATAAAAACATATGATATATTTTCGACTCACCTCCTCGTGTATGTCAAATATTCTATGATTGCACATAGGCATGGCCAGTAAGGCAGTGAGAGGTCGTCTAAGGGCCTCATCAGCTTCGCTAGTATCAACCTCCCGCTGAGATCGGGCACTGCTGCTACTACCGACTTCTTGTATGTTCGCCATTGTTTTAATTTTCTAAATAATTTAAAATTCGACATTACTTATCTATTTTAGTTACAAACTTACACAAGACATACAGAAAATTCAGATAAAGTATACAAAATTCTATAATCTCTACAAAAATATACAGCAAATGAAATTTATAAAATTCTAACTAATTAATCTTTATATAAATAATTACGGTCATCTCTTTCAAGCAAAAGTATAAGAAGTAATAATTCATATATTAAAACAGTTAATGAAAATTAAACTCACATATACGCCAAAATAAGTATATATCATAAAAATAATTCACAATTTATCCAAAGTGCCGATATCACAAAATAATACTAATAGTAATGGTATATATTCTTAATTTCTAAAATTTAAAAATGATATGTTTTCCGATTTTACAAAGTTTCATTTTTGTATATTTCATTATGACATAATAAGCATGCATAATTTATAAAGACATTGAAAATATTCCTAAATGTCCAATATGTTCATACATTAAACAAATTGTAAATGTAAATTGTAAACAACCCAAAAAATCTATCGTACAATTATATAATATTAATACTTTATACCAATAATTCCGATTCGTTCATCATTGAAACAAATATACAATGTGAATATATTTTTAGTTCATCATTAGATTGCAATATAAATATTTTTTCCCCGAACTACATAAAAAAAATTGAATAGATTTGTCATTCTATCTATATTTTGAAATTTTCAGAAATTAATAATAATATATATTATTAATTTCTAAACTTTGAAAATTCTATTTTTCCAATATTAAGAACTTTCATTATTTTATATTTTACCAATATTTATTAAGCATGCATAATTTTCTAAATATTCTTAAATGTGCAACATAAACTAAATAAAAATATTATTGCTACTAATTTTTTAACTAAATATTATTGCTAATTGTTTATGCAAAAAAAAAATTAATTTGTACTAAATCACAAATTCTATAAATCATACTTTAATTATTTCTACTAAATTATAATTTACCTGGTAATGTCAGAGGGAAGACGGAGAGGTGGCCGAGAGTGATCGACGGCGGCTCGACGGGGTGCCGACAGCAGGCAGAAGGCAGGAGGATGGACTGTGGGGGAAGAAGGGTGGGCTGTGGGGGAGGGAGTGTGGGGGAGGAGGGACTGGGCTTCGGGGGTGGGGAGAAATAGGCCCAGGGGACGGGGTATCCCCCACCGCCCCAAGTCACGGGTCTGCTGGGACGAGCTTCCCAACAGCGCCCCACGTGCTGGGACGGGCTTCCCATCACCGCCCCCACTCACGGGTCTTGGCTCGGCCTGCACTGATTTCGTGGCCTGCACGGATTTCGATGCGTCACGGGCGTAGTCACGGGTTGGGACGATTCGGCCCAGTTCGGACGCGGCTCCTTTCCGCGGCCCAAGCTCTGGGACGAGCTTCACAGCCTCATCCACTGGCTCCAAGGACGTGGCTTTGAGGCCCGTCCAGCCCACAATTGGACGGTTATTTTTACCCCGTCCTTCCCAAATATCAAAATTACATTTCTATTTTCCTATATATTTAATTTTTAATAATGAATTTTTTAGTTAAAAAAAATTCGGGGTAAATTAACCAAAAAGGACAACTTTGCAAAATAATTAAAATCGGCCTCGACTAAAAGCGACGTGTCGAGTGTCGACCTCCATATCCGAATTAGTTGCCTAATATCACCGCGTCCGAGTGCAAGAATCTTGACCCAATCCCCATATCTCAAAAACCTATCCCGTGTCGGATGGCGACACATCACAGGGGCATTACAGTCAATTTCGAAATCAGCTGACGAGTAGGCTGACGCCATCATTCCCCGAGCACCAGCATCTGATTCCGTGCAGCTGTGAGAAGTACCGACGGTCTTGGACCACACTCGCCACGTCTCTTAGAATGGGATGATTTGTCCACGTGGAGTTATATGAGTGGTTGGAAGTAGGGAATTCGTACAGAGGAAGGTTGTGCGGAGATAGTGGCTGATGGTAGTCCCGAAAAGGCAAATGCTGGACGACACTTTGCTGGTGGGACCAGTTGTTGACGGTTAAGCTACATCTTTTTGTTTTTCTGTGACGGTGATTTATGTGGCGTTATGTGATGCACATGAAACGAATGGCAGTATGATTGTAAAAATTAATTTTTTTTACCGTTGATTTTTGCCATCTTTGCTTTATTGATTTTAAGTACTGATGATGTAGTAATTATAAGTGGCAATCTGTGATGTCAAAGATAAATTTTAAGGATGTGAAAGTATGTTTAGATATTTAATAGATTTAAAAATTGAATTACAACGAACAATAATATTAAATTGATCGAGGATTGAGGAATAATTGTTAACTCGTAGATGTTCGAAGGTTATTTTTATAATTTGAGGTATATAAATACTCAAATATAGCATAAATATGAATACATGACAAAGATTGTTGGACAACAACCTTGGAGGAAATTAAATATTTTTGTAAAAAAATGATTAAATTAATTGTTGTTTTTAATTAAACATGTCTAGAGAGGAACGAAAGTCTTAACAAAACTTCAATTTTTTTTTTACCTAATCAATTTTCTAAAATAAATCACAATCCAAGGACTAGTTAGGCCAAAAAAAAAACCAAAAAAAAAAACAAGCAAAAGAAGAAACAAAAACAAATAAACTTGTTAATGGAGTCTAAAAGAAATTTGCTAGTACTTGGTGCATCTCTCTATTTCAAAAAATAAAAAAAAATAAAAGAATTACAATTTAAGCAATAATTGTTAATTTTCACAATGATCAATGGAATCACCAAACAAAATCTTACAATAAATCTATGTAACAATCTAACATTTAATCGACTTGTCGATATGGTGGATTTAAATCGAGATAAAGAATTTAACTCTATAAAGCTCAAACTCAAAGAGAAAATCCATAAAAATGCATTTATCTTTGAAAGAGATACTTTTACAAAAGTTTCGACCGATTAAAACATCTCAATAGAGCTCATATTTCAAATAACCGTTATAACAGTTTAATTTATCATTACTAATTGTACAAAGTTGCTTTCAACGGTTGAAAACTTAACGATTTAATCAATCATTGAAATGATTTATGTTAATCTCATAATACAATCGTTTGATTGTGATTTGTTAGTAATATTAATCCATATAAATTTTTTTTTGAGGGCTTCCGTTAACCCTAAAAAAAATTATAAGAATTAATCCTTATAATTCATAATATTGTCTTCGTCATGTGTTCATATAAAGATTATGAGACAAAAGTTCTTGAGTAATTGATATTAAGGCCCTTAATTCAGTAATTAAATTCATGAATCTATTGATTTTTCAGAGAAAAAGAAAGTTTATTGAGAGTGTTGAATTCTTAAAAGAGTAAATTACATAAATGGTTCTTAAAAAATCACATTTTTATCATTTTGGTCCTTAAAATTTTTAAAATATCAATTTGATTCTTCAAGTATTACTTAGTTACCATTTTGATCGTTAAAGTTTTAAAGATACCAATTTAGTCCTTCAAATTTTTAATTTGTACCAAATTGATCATACATTTATATTTATGAAAAAAAATATAAATTTTATTTTAATTATTTATGATGACACAAACATGAATGTTAATACTAATTTAATTGAAATCTGATGTAGTGAATAATTATAGTTCTTTTTATATTATTTGTATGTTTGATAATTATGTCTAAATTAGTCTTAATACTAAAAAAATACTATAAAGGTATAATTATCATTTTTTCAATAGATATTAAATGTAGGACCAATTCAATACAAATTAAAAACTTGAAGGATTAAAATGGTACTTTTGAAATTTTAAAGATTAAAATGATAACCAAGTAATACTTTAAAGATCAAATTGATAATTTTCAAACTTTAAGGATCAAAATAATAAATGAGTGATATTTTAAGAATCATTTATACAATTACTCTTCTTTAAACCCTATAAATTAGCATACCATCTAAAATCAAAAGCTGTCATTTTTTTCATTATTGAGTTGAGCTGATGATTATATGACAGTTCGTTTTCCGTTAAAAATGTAACTGTCCGGATGATTAATTCATTTTATGTAACGGTGTAATCTGCGTGTAATAATTTTAGTTGAACAACTGTTATAGGATCAACAACAAACCAACGACTTATGTACATATCTCCAAATCATACAAATATTACAACGTATATAATTCATATACGATGAAGGTTGAACCACGACATAATAAGATCAGAATACACAGAAGAAAAGAGTGGCGTTATTACATACACACATCACATACACTGTGTGGTGGGACCCACATCGAGACAACCCACGTTCGCCAGGCCAGCTTTTACGGATACAACAATGGATGTACGAAACGCAACGCATTTCCTTTTGGCGCTTACTGCTCTCCGCTCATTCCATCTCAACAACCTCACGACGCACCAACAGCGCGTTTCGACGCCGTTGGATTTCGAAAAGGGGAAGAAAAATAGAAGGACGCGATGTCATCATGTTATGCGTGGCACGAATCTTGATGTGCCGTGATTTATTTTTTTTTTATTTTGCCAAGTACGTGACGTACTGTTGTGTTTTTTTGGACTGCTGCTGCTGCGCCTATAATTGGTGGTTTGGTACCACGCAACACCAGGAGCACCATCCGTACAAAATGCACCAAAAGTTATTGTGTTCTTGGTTTCTTACTATGGTTTTCATCCATTTGGTGTAGTTTCTCTCTCCGGAGGAGGGATATTTTGATATCTATTTAATTTGATAATTTTGATGATAAATTTTTAAATAATATTTAAAAAAATTTTAAATAGAAAATAATTTATAAATATATTTTTAAATTTGTAGATTGACTGTATTTTAAATTTCATACGATATAAATATTATTTGATATTCTATTAAAAACTATAAAAATTACTTGATATTATAACGATCTATATTTAACGAATTTTGGTAAAAATATCAGATGATACTTAAATTACGTGAAAGTTGAAATACAATCAATCTATAAATTAAAAAAAATATGTTTGTCAACTTTTTTTTTATTTTTGAGAATTTCTAAAAATTATTTAAAAATGATTTAAAAATCAGTTATTAAGATAATAGTTATCAAAGGATCTCTCTTTTTTTCTAATTGTATGATGATAAGATCAGATTCCTTTGAGGGGTTTGATTAAGCCGGATCTATATCGAACGGACTAGATCGATCTGATTTGAAATTAAAATTTTTTTTAAATAGATATAATTTGTTTGTTTTAACTTAATGATTCAGATTGAAATAACAAGACTTTATATTTCTAAATGAAAAATGGAGATGATTTCGTTCCTTATTAAGGCATGTGATGGAGATATGGTCTTTTGGATAAGATGAAAGAAGAAATCATTAAATTAATTAGCTAGGTCTTTACATATATAGTAGGGCACTAGGGGCTATATATTTATATGTATATATGCAGATCACAACATTTAATGGAATGGAAGTACATGCATGTTAAATGTTAGTCAGAACAACTTCTATTTCAGGATGACTATGAGTACATATGATAAAATAAATATGGTAAAACCATTTATTGTTAGTTCATAATTAAATCTCCATTCCACTTCAATTCACTATCATGAGTAGGGAATTAAAAACGTGCGTCACATGTCCTGTCATATTAAAATACGGCGTGTCGCGGCATGGTACGGCACAGCACGGGGAGTTTTTTTTTTTAGCGTGCGTGTCGTGTCGTGTCAAAAATGGAGAGAGGACGACACGACACGGTTAAGGCACGGCGTGCTACACGTGTCGTGTCGATTCGACACGCCGTGCTAAACGGGACGTGTCTTAACCGTACCGTGTCGAGTTGACACGCCGTGCGATATGTGTCTTAATCGTGCTAAACGTGTTTGGTGGGAAAAAATTCGAAAAAATCGGAAAAAATTGTAAAAACTTCGGAAAAAACTGAAAAAATATAAAAAAGTTCAAAAATTTTAAATTTATTTGCTGCTAAAAAAAATTAAATAAACAATTGGAAAAAAATTGTAAAAATTTTGTAAAAATTGCAAAAAAATTGTACAAAATCCCGCCAATAAATTACAAAATCAACCGTCCGATCAACATCCAACGGCCTACAATCCATGCATACTATGCCTATCCGTGCTAACCGTGCTAAACGTGCCTACCCGTGCTTATCCGTGCCTAACCGTGCCTATCCGTTCCTATCCGTGCCAAACGTGCCTACACATGCCTACGCGTGTTCCATGCCGTGTCGCCCCCCTTACCTGTGCGTGCCGTGTCTACAGCGACAAAAACCGGACACGACATGCGACACGTATAATACGACATGTGTTGACACGCCGTGCCGTGCCGTGTCGCCTCTGACAGGTCGTGTTTTTTTTAGAACCCTAACCTTGAGTAACAATGTTATATTTTCTGTTAGCTAGTTTTTAAGGGAGCTAATATACAGATATCAAAATCAATATCGACTTTATTATTCAGATAAAATGAGTTGTTATTCATATCAACGATTTTGTTATGTAACTTTTTTGTACAATACTTTTGTTGTTCAATTTAAGTGAATTATTATTTATATTAATGATATTTGAGTTGAATAATAAAAATACTATAAAAAAATAAGTTACATAAATAAAATAGTTAATATGAATAATAAAGTCAGTATGATTTTGATATCTTCCAAACATTTTCCTATTTTTTTTTTAATTACTTACAGAGATTGCGACAGATGAGAATGATATAGAAAAATAGTTGTCACATCCTATCCTGACAAATAAAAAAAAAAAAGAGAATGTACAATGATTTTTTGAAAAAAAATGTAAAATTATTTTTTTAGTTGAATATATTTGTCTAATTGTGTATGACTAATTCAAAATTTTTATCACAATATATATTAATTTTTGACTTAATATTCCAATGATACAAATAACTTGAATATCTCAAAAAATAGCTTAATTTTGTTCACTGAAAATGTTTCTCAAGTGGAATTTCGCCAATGAGATAAAATTTATACACCAATCAATTGAATTATTCAATGTTAATTATAGAAAAAATTATAGCAAACTATATTGTATGTTACTCATGCTAAATTTTTATTCCACTCTATATCATTTTCTAACTTAATATCTCAACATTCCAAATGACATGGTATCACAAAAGATAGCTTAATATCATTCACAGAGTATAATTTGGTCTTTAAAAAAATTTTGTTATACACAAGTCAATATTGAATGAAAATTAATTGTTCTGCAGCCGAGCTGCTGAACTATTATTTTTTTTGTTACATGTGTAAAAAACTAAAATTGCTGAAGATTCAAATTTTAGATGGTAATTAACTAGATTTAAATTGAACAAATTAAAAGCTTGTACTATTTTTCTTAGAGAAAATATTCTTGCACTCCATATTTTACATACATTATCTGTATATCATAAGTGTTTATACTAAATAAATAAGTAATTTATATTTGTATTTATAAATATTTATAATTAATATAGGAAATATTTATTACTTTTTCATTCCTCAATAATTAAGGGGTGTAATTTGTTGGAACTAATTCTTGTAAATTCGGATAGCTACAAAAGAAAATGAAATAAATTAAATAAGTTAAAATAAATAATTAGAATTATTTTATCCAGATCGTGATACTATCACCGTCCTTAAGCGTATTTCGTTTTTTATATACAAGACTTAAATCACAACCAAGATAATCTGAGATTTACACTCCTTATTGCACGATTATAGAAGTGACTGACAGTAGCTCCACAATATCTAGCATAATATATTGGAACATAATTTATAAATGGAATTGAGAAGTAATTAGATCAATTAGGTGGGGGGATATTTTCAGTTAATTGAAATGGTAATTGTAGCACAGTGAAAGTCTGGAGTAATAATATTAATATTGGATTTTTACTTTTCTGTAAATTAATCTCTGTATTCTCCAATTCACCATTGCTTTAGAAAAGGCCAGTCAAATCTGAATTAAATCCAAAAATAAATTATAATCAAAGATGGACAACAAAGATAATAATAAGCATTATTCACATCAGTGAAAACTGAATGAATAAATGGATCAACAAATCAATGGCCTATTAATTACCACAGATCAAAACTTCTATTAAGCAAATTAATTTATATAAATAAGATATGAACAACAAGGAAATTAATATTATATCATATTTCTGAAATTAATCAAAGGGAATTTTGAGTTTTCTAATATTATATTCAGAGTAAAGCTAGCGTGATCTTAAACTCATCAGGGGGTTAATGGGTTTAACTCAAAAAACTATCAAATCGACTCCAAACGACAAATCTAAGTAGCTCAATAAGTTCGTCATATTTTGTAGGATACTAAAAATTTTCATTTCTGAAGTTTTCTAACTATCTTTTTTGAACTTTTTAAGATAATTTTAAAATAATAATAAAATAATGAATGTTTATATATTAGAATCGGTCATTTTGAAAAAAAAACTCAATCAAATACTTCAAAAACTCTAAAAATAGAAAATTTTTATATTCTACAAAATTTTGATATAAAGAATTTATTGAGCAAATTAAATTTATCATTTGAAAATAATTTAATAATTTTTTAAATTAAACTCTCTAAACTCAATAAATTTAAACTCATCTCAACTTTACTCTTATATCCAACATAATTATCATTCATTCTTTTTCTTATTTGAGAAATAGAACCACCAAATTATGTCACAATAACTCTCTCTGCGCTTCAAAATTGGTGCTTAATTTAATTATATATCTTTCTAGGTTTCTAGTTGTGCAAAACATGGGTGCAAGTCCCAATTCTTATATTGTCAGTGGATTTTAAAAAAATAATGCAACATTCTTTCATAAAAAAAAAAAACAATGCAAAATTCTATACACATGCCTTGATTAATTTTGATGAATCCCAAAGCTTTGGTTTCAAAACAAAAACAAAAAAACTCATTTTTTTGAAAAAAGAGAGAAAAAAAAAATCTTAATTTTCTTTTTCAATGTTCTTATCATGAAGTGTTCAATTTATGTGGGCTCAAACTTTGCCACAGTTGTTTCTAATCCATAATATATTGCATTCTTTCACCATGAACAAAATAAATTGGGCTGATAATTAACAGCTAAAATGATGATTTAATTTGAAAAATATTGGAAATTTTGTAATAATATGCCTACACCAAATCCATGGGCCTCAATGGTAATTGAAATATACTTTTAAAAAAAAGAAGAAGAAGAACCATTGAGTTCAACTCAAGCCATTTATTTTGGGCTTGAAAATCAAATTTGGGTTTAATTTCCTTCAAATTTCTCACCCCATGTATATATTTGATTTGTTTGCTATCTCCTTTCTTTTAATTACATCAAAAAGGTTAACCAACTTTCTATAATCATAATTCATAAGGAACCAATGTGATGAGGATTTATGATTGTTTTATTAGCAAGCATGAAACATTCCCTAAGAAATGAAATTATTTTTGAACCATAAAGGAAGAGGAAGAAGAGGAAGGATATTATTATATTAATTAAATGATATATGTAGGAACGCTTTATTTTCCAAATTTCTATCTAATATTCCTGCAATTGCATTTTGGCAAACAACCAATAACACTTTCCACAAAATTATTATTTTTTTCTTATTGTATTAATTAACCAACCTCACAACTTTATATTCATTTATTTACTTGCTAGCCGAACCGCAAACTTAATACAGTGGTAAAAAGTCTTACCTCTTTACAAAAAAAATACAGGTTCAAGTTCCGGAAAAGTCATTTAAAAAAAAATATGGAGACTAATCCTAAACCCTTATTTAAAAAAAAATTTACTTGCTAGCTACTTACAAGTTACAAGGGTTAAAATAAAAACTTTGTAATAATAAAATAAAAACTTTGTAATAGTAAAATAAAAATTTGTAATAAGGACAAGGTATTTATACAACTAAAGGCATTCTATTGTTGTACACCTTGCACCTATGACATAATCACAAGAAGTAAAAAAAAAAAAAAAAGAGGTCGCTTTAACAAAAAGAAAGAGTAAAAAATAAGAAGAGATTGAGAAAAAAAAGAAAAGAAAAGAAATATACTTGTTTGTCTTGTCAATTTTATTTAATCCATCACTCTTATATAAAGTATATTTATACAAAGAATCTGACGACATTCAGTCTTCTAACAATTCACTTTTTTTTTTGGTTTACGTACGTCAAAGGATAATTCACTTCTTGAGATTTTTAAAATTAGGTTGGTGATATACAAATATTAAAATCGATATCATAATTGATACTGATTTTATTATTTAGATTAAATAAGTTATTATTCGATCGTATATTAATGATTTTATTATGTAACTTATTTATACAGTATTTTTGTTATTCAATTTAAGTGAGTTATTATGTATATTAGTGGTATTTGAGTTGAATAATAAAAATACTGTCAAAAATAAGTTACATAATAAAGCTGTTAATATATGAATAGCAACTCATTTAATCTGAATAATAAAGTCGGTATCGATTTCGTTATCTCCCAAACATTTTTCTTAAAATTATTGTTCGAATTAAAATTTAGAACCGTTGATATATTTTCAATTATTTAAAATAAAATGTATATTAAATTGAAGTCAATTTGAAATTTATTTTGTCATTTATTATAAATTCATTAAATTTCTACCGTAAAAAAATTTCAAATTGTTTGAAGAAAAGATAAACATCTTTTAAATGAACTCAAATTTATCTGCACGTACTATATAAAAAATGAAGAACAAATCTATAATCTTAATTTCATAATTTCAAGATATCAAATTAATCTATAATTCACAAAAATGGTATCTTACCTTGCTTGATCTCTTTTTATCTATTTTGTTCACAGTGCTTGCATTTTTTTTCTTAATTTTTCTCTCCTCGTTTAAAAGAGAATCTTTATTTTGTTCACATTTTTTTTTCTTAATTTTGTTTAAAAGAGAATCTTAATCTATAATTCACATTTTTTTTCTTAATTTTGTTCACAGTATTTGATGTATCCAATGTGCAATGAAACTTTATTGTGCTTCTCTATAAGAACTTTCACATGGCTAGCTAATTGTGTTAATTTTATTGTATAAATTCTCAACATTTTTTTAACTGAGGAATGATTTGGATAGTTCATGAATTTTGTCCATATTTAATCCAATGTAAAATTAACTCTTATTTGTTCAGAAAATGTAAATCCTTATAGTTGAAAAGTGAAACCTTTCACGATCTTAAAAGTAAAAAAAGCTATGGATGAAATTTTTTGGACGATAGGTACACCCCTCTTTTTGAAAATATATTTATTTATTTATGTATAATATTTGTAAAATGTGCATGATTTTTTATAGAAATTGTTTAATTTAAAATTCTAATTTCTTCAGTAAATATATATTTTTTTTTCTACTGAATTAATATTGAAATATGAGATGCAACACTAGTGTACATAAAATCTAATTGTCTAAATTACCCTATGTTAAAAACTGTTCTCTTTTTCATTTTTTTTATCATGGGAGGAAATTTTATCATGTTCCATTAGCCTAGAAAAATATCTATCTTGAAGGTCAGCATGCAAACAGTATGTTTTTTTTTTTCAGAAATTGGTGCTTACATGAATCTTGATTATTTATCTGTCTCACTCAAGTAACTGAATTTTTAATTTATCTCCATCAAGTAATTTATATATTTTATTTTTCAAAATAAGGAAGTGCTAATGTCACTATATCCACGTTAACTAAATATATAGTTGCTAACTTTTAATAAAGTAGTGTACTATATGTTTTCTTAAATAAAAAAAATTTGATCATACAAGAACTGTTTTTTTTTGAAGTAATAGGCGAATGGCCTACTATTTACATTAGTAAAAAAAAAAGAAAAATGAATATATTTGCTGACAGAAAAACGGTGCAAATTATCCAAAAGTTTCCATGTCAGCTCTTTGCTAATTTTCTGACAGAAAAAATGGCGCAAATTAATTAAACTTAATTTTAGCATTCAAGATAGACAAATCAAGTTTGGTGATCAATAATAAATGACTGTAATTCAGTGACGAATAAATACTTTAAGCCATCTGAGTCAAGCTACTGATTTTCTTGTTATTTTATTTTATCTTTCTATGACTATGTTTGTATTTCAATTTCATGTGAGTTCTTTCTATTTTCTTTTCTTTTTTCTTCTATTTAATCTGTATCCATTCTTTTTGAATTTGATTTAATTAAATTTACATAGTAAGTTATTCGCCTGCTACCTTAAAAAAATACCTTAAGTGATTAGCAGGATTATCATAGGCACTTTGAAATGCTAAACTAAATTCAAATAAACCCTGATTTTGTTTTACAACATCAAAATTTTACAATTATAGCTTCAAATGGAGTACACTACACAACCTCAAAGTTATAAAGAGAACCCAGAAAAGGGGTAAAAAAGGGGAAAAAAAAGCAAAAAAAAAATGCAAAAGAAATATATTTTAATCACTGCCTTCTAAGTTGCTGCTGATTCAGCTCAATACTTCTTTGATTCCCATCACCATCTGTTGCGCCTATTCCTCTTTCCAAATCAACTTCTATATCAGCAACAATGTTTCTATCGTTATTACTAGAGCAATTACAACTACAATTGTTACAATTATCATCAACAACATCCTTCTTTTGTGCCGGGGTTGCCAAATAGGTTGGTTCCGCCTCTCCTGCCATGATAACCGCTACATGCTCTTTGACAGGTGGGTTCGTGCCGGCATCCTCAGCACCTGTCTGTTTCCCCGTGCCGCCAATCCCACCATGAGAGTTCATCTCTCCATTTGCACCGGTCGAGTTCAGGTATCCGGCAAGTCTCCAGTACGTACACGCCAGAGTGAGAAGCGCGAGTGCAATTAGACCAAGCATAGCAGCTAAGCCACCGAACAGGTACGGGACAGGAGAGCGCCATGCGGAGTGTAGACCCAGTCCGTCCGGTGAGGCCAACGGCGGAGGAGAGCTCATCGGGTTGTGAAGTACCGTTTCAGAGAAAGTGGTTCCAGGCCTCATCTTCTTCTTCTTCTTCTTCCTAACTAACTAATGGATCTCTTGTATGATTTGCTGGGTTCTTTGTTAAGGAGTTGTGGGATATGAAATGGAGGAGAGGGGTGTGTGTGTATTTATATATATATATATAGAGAGAGAGAGAGAGAGAGAGAGAGAGGTGGTAAAGGATAAAGGAAGTGTAAGAGAAATTATAATTAAAGATGGAGATGGATATGTATATATGTATGATAATGTAGTTTGAGAATAGATGTCGTTTCATGGTGTGTGTAGTGCTTATGTGGGCCGTGGTGGTTGCCCATAGCATTGGTTTATCTTTTAGAAAAGAGAGATGGATTTATTAATTAATTGATTAATTAATTTCAGGTGTTCTCCTGCAAATTCTCTCTCTCTATATATATATATATTGTGTTCATATATGAGAGTAAGGTTTGGCGAGGTTAAGCTCATTGATGAATTTAACTTAAAAAGTTATCAAAATAAATTCAAACAATAAATTTAAGTTATTTAATAAATTTTTCATATTAAAATTTCATAGAATATCAAAGTTTTTTATTTTTATATATTTTTTAAATATTTGTTTCGAACTTTTTTTTAAAATGATCTATTGCAAATATTGATTTTTTATTATTACTTTAAAGTTATCTTAAAAAATCTGGAAAAGTATAGTTAAAAAATTGTAAAAATAAATTTTTTTAATATTCTATAAAATTATGATATGAAAAATTTATCAAGCACCATAAATCGAAATTACATACGAACAAGAAAAAGTATATTTTGAAACATTTGTACTTCGGTACGAAGAACAAATATTTTCACAATTGCTTATCTTTGTGTGTATATGTGTGTGTATGTGTGTGTATGTGTGTGTATATATATATATACTTTTTATATATCTTGAGGTTTTAAAGTGACACCTATTGTGCTTTATACAACTTTTAACAGAAACTTTGAGTGCTTTAATAGAAACGCTCACATCCTCAGTGTTATCAGAATTTGAAGTCTGGTAAAATACGTTACCAAAAAGGGCCACCTTTTTAAAAAAAAAATAATAACAACCGCTTTATATTGCCAGACGTGGCGGTTTATATATTGCTGCTCAGATAAATAAATAAATAGATAACTATTTACTATGACGTTACAAAATTGAGTTATAAGTATCAGATAAGGGTATATATATATATATATATATATATATATATATATATATATATATATATATATGTATATATATATATGTATATATATATATGTATATATATATATATGTATATATATATATATGTATATATATATATATGTATATATATATATATATGTATATATATATTTATATGTATATATATATTTATATGTATATATATATTTATATGTATATATATATTTATATGTATATATGTATATATGCATGACAGCATCAGCATGCATGAGACTAGTTTAATTTGTTGGTATATGGAACAGATGTAGCAACACAAGTTATACAACAGGTGCTAACTATATATAATGCACTTGCATTATACATGGTTTATTGATTTTTTTGTTAAGGGAATTGATATACAGATACCATTATTGATATCGTCGTCATTGATACAGACTTTATTATTCAGATTAAATAAGTTATTATTTATATTAATGATTTTATTATACAACTTATTTGTACATTAATACTGTTATTATTTAACTTAATTAAGTGAGTTATTATTCATATTAGTTGTATTTGAATCGAATAATAAAGTATTGTACAAAACAAGTTACATAATAAAATCATTAATATGAATAATAACTTATTTATTATACAACTTATTTGTCAGTTTTCTTACTTCTATTTATCTATTTCTAATTTGGAGTCTAGAGAAGTACTAATACAATACCTAATTGTATATATAGTGTTGGAAATTAAAGAACAAATTTTGTTTTGCTTTTTATTCGTCTCCTTTCAGTTTTTTCTTTCTTTCTTTCTTTATATTTCTTATATTGCTTGAAATTATTGAATAATTAATTCTGCTGTACCAAGATCCGGTATGATAATTATTGAATAATAGGCTCCTGACATGGAGCAAATTAATATCTGGTTATGTGGATTATTACCTGATGCAGGTAATTAATCTCAGAATTATATAAGATAAACGCATTACTTATTATTTTCTAAATTAATAGTTAAAATGAAAAAAAGAACATTTTATTTTAATAAAGTTTTTATTATTATTTAAAGTTGAGATTCATATTTCCAGACAAGTAGAATAATTTGCATATCTTTTTTCTTTTCTTTAGAGCCAATATATAAGAACTAAGTGTTGTAAATATATATTTAATTGCTAAAAAAATATAAAGAATTAAATTATCCCAATTAGGATTGTTTTCTGAACTTCTTTCGAGCAGAGAATTATCTAACTATCTTTTGAAGAAAAAGTTAAAATTTTAAAATAAAATAATTTCTATAAAAATAATTTCATTTCAAGGGGAACAAATGGGTGTAATCTTCAAGATACAAGAACTATATAAAATAAAAACAACACAATTAGTTAGTAAGAACATATATAACACCATTAGTTAGTAAGAATTTCTGCAAGGTATACAAATAATTGTATCACCTATATATGGATCAAAATTTGTTTTATAGATGAAGAAATTAAATTAAAATTTATGGTTGTGAGTCATTAATCACTAAAAGTTTTGATCTATAACAAAACTGCTCAAACTATTTTATTACACCTTTAGAAATATTAACACATGATTTATTTTAAATGAAGAGAAAGAAGCATGTAAGGAAGCCTTTCATGTAAGATAGATGATTCGCAATGAACATGACATGACAGCCAAGAAGCTTGCAAATCCAACCACCTTTATTATTAATTATAAAAAAAATTTAATGTCAATGATCATTTGTGTCAAAACAATTTCCAACTTAAATTATCATATTTGAATTTTTAGATGTGTCATGTATTAAGTAATTTCAAATACATGCAAATTAAAATTATAGAATATATCTAAAAGATGCAATTTTTGTGTGCATACAATGTATGATATGTATAATATATCCAATTAATTAAGTAGTTATTGTTTAAATATTTAAAAAATATTTATTTGAGATTTAATTTTGTTGGCACTAATTTGGCTTCAATTTAGCATCAAAACCTTTGAAATCAAATCTCTTCTCTTGATATTATATTACTCTATGTTTTTTTCATTATCCGTTTCATTAATTTAAAGTATGTCATTATCACTAAACCTTTAATCATTTTGATATAACTATACTAAAATAATATATAGAGCTTGTGAGGAAATTTTAGGAGCTTTTAAAAATACTTAAATTTGTTCCGTACTAGATTCCTGATACTTCTTTTCAAATCCTGTCTTTGTTAATTTCTTTCTTTAATTTCTAGTGCTGCTTCACCAACTAGTTTAATATAGTTTTACAATACCAACGACTTCATAGAAGACTCGTTCAAGTAGTTTAATTTCATGAGAAAAAGGTAAATAATATAATGCAAACTTTACAAAATTGTCATGTCTCATGCATGATTCACAAATCACAAATATATAGAAAAGAGACAGGAAGAATTTATACGGCCTCATTTAGTTATGTCAAAGCTTTTTAGCAAGTAATTATCATCTTCCCCTTTTGCACAGTGTAGTGCAATATGGGTGGTATCTATGATATATTAACTATGGTGCGAATTGTTTTCATACAGCACCTTAAAAACCATGTGCGCGCGCACACACACACATATAATCCATTAATTAATGGTATCCTGATTCTCTGTTTTCACAACCTTGTGTTCTTTTTCTTTCTTCTTATTTGTTGTTTCTCATGCTTAATTAATACACAAAAGGGTGATCAATCAGTACCATGTAAGTATCAAATAAATACAGATCGAGCTCTTTACTTGGATGAATTGAATGTTATTCTCTAATTTATTCTAATTCAATGTTGTTGTCGCCGCCTACAATCTCGAAAACACATCGAAACGCTCTCATTCCTGTCGCTAGTTCCTATCCTAGCTACCTGTACTGTGCTGTTAATTGAATTCTCATCTAAACAATCCAAATTACCAAGTTTCCCTATGAATTGGTACATTTGATACCCTTTTTCGAGAGATTATAAACGAACTGCGAAGATCCTTTTCCTAAGCATGTGACCGGTGGTTGGATGTTCTTCCCCAAACAGCCTGACGCATTTCCGCAGATCGGGGTCGGTTCCTTGCCTTCCGCTGATGACAGTTGCATTTCAACGATGGTGATATTGACACACGGCATCTTGTTGCTACATCTCAAGCATACTGCCGGTTTCACTGTGCTGTAAGTTCCAGTTATGTTTGTGTACGTGACGTTGGAGATTAATAGCTCCGAGTTCGTCTTATTCTCATTGCAATTGTGGTCGGGACAGTAAAACTGGTCTATTATGATCGGGTTCAACACCGCATTCATTTGGATGTTCTCGAATTTTACATTCGAGACCGAACCGGAGCCGCTTGCCCAGGTCTTGATCCTGACGCCATTCTGCGAATTGCTAATCAAGCAATTAGTCACCGTTATGTTTTTCACTATGTCTTCCAAGTTGTCCCGCCCAAGGCTTCCGATGCTATACAAAGAAAAAGGAAATTAAATCTAATGATTTTTAGAAAATAATATATCAACCTTCTATAACCTTAGTTTTATAGCACATAATTACATTAACATCCATTTTTCTCTTGATGGCATGAAAAATGTAATAGCGTGCGTACCTAATACCATGACCGTCGCGACAATCCATATTCTCTATGTGAATGTTCTCGCTTCCGTTCACCATGGAAATACAATCATCACCTAGTTTTGAATTGATGCATAAGTTGTTTAGTAAAAATAAATTACTAAAACTCTCTGCTAAATATTCATAATAAGAAAAAAATTTAGTAGCTCAGATATACACCGCTAGAGATATATGAGTTTCTGACAAATATATCTTTTGATGCTATATGGATTCCATCTGTGTTCGGGCTTGTGGCTGGAGAGACGATGGAAATTGAATCGACCGTTACATTCTGGCATTCTTCATCGAGCACAACATGAAATTGTGGACTGTTTTTGATACTCAACTTAGAATCTTCGGATCCACGAACCGTCAAATTCTTGCATGTGCGGAATCTCAGTGCCTACAATGAGCACAATTTACTTGTAAGTCTAAATTCGGCAAGTTGTTCTGCTTATTATGTCACCAGAGTGATGAACAAAAAGATAAGAATGAAGTGGCATTTATTGTTTGGACTTTATTGGACAAATTAGAGAATAAAGTGGCATTTTTCATAGTACCTCCACATTTTTGAAGGGCTATATAAAAGTTTCATTTCAGAATAAAACTATACACAGTTATATTTGATAGATAAGTCTTACAACAGGTCTCGCGCACGATTTACAGCTCCACCATTTCTCTCCGTTGCCATCTAATAACCCCCCTCCTTGCAAGGTTAGTCCATTGACTCTGTTAAACTCTAGCCAGCTGTCTTGCTTAGATTCCCATGATTTCGGGTCTGGTTGCGCAACTATAGTGCCATCAACCTATGTCATTGAAACAGACATATACACAACTAAATCAGCACTATGAGATTGAGTTGTTGAACCTCCACATACATTATCTAGTTTAGAAAAATACCTGAAAGATCACGCTGTTCTGGCATGGTCCGAAAAAATTAGTGGGCTGTAACAAGAAAGAGTAACCTTTTGGAACCAAGATTTTAGCCTGATAAGTGTCGTTACATGCCGAGTCCCATGCCGCCTTAAATGCTTTAGTGTCATCAGTCTTTCCATCGCCGACTGCTCCATTTGACCTCACATCGACAATAGTTTTTGAGCTGTTTCTATTATTAGGCGAAGGCGGCGAACCGGGAGTAAGAGCGGTACTGGTAGGAGTACCTGGGTTTTTGGTGGGGATGAAATGTGAATTTGGTGGATTGCTGATCAGACCAGAAGCCGGCTCGGGGTTTGGTGCCAGTGAAATGGCATTGTTTAGTACTTGAAATATTTCTCGATAAATGACATATTTCGGGCTATTTTGAACTGCATCGGCATGAATAAAAGTAATTGAAATTGATGTTAGCAGTAAAAGAACAATGCTGGTAAGTGCCATTTTTCCAGGTTTTACCCAATTGCAGAAAAGGTTTAAGAATTTGTAATTTGCTGATGCCACGATATGTGTTTAAATAGGAATAATGTCATTAATAACAAAGGTTTCTTTAAAGTTTTCTTTAATGGCGCATGCAAAAACCTTCAAGTAAAAATACATGTAGGATGCTCTCTTGGGAGTTTAATTTTCTTTAAATGTGATATTAAATGGCTGGAGAGGATTTTGTGTTTTTATCAATGCTAACTTAACAAGGATAATTAAAGTAAAAATTTGAAACTGTTTAACATAAAGAATGATTAATTGCAGGAGTTCAGATATCCATTAACAAAAAGAGCATTTACCAGTACTATGTTTCTTTTTTTATTAGGCTTTACATCGTTGTTTTTTTTCAAATTAATGTATGGATACAGATACCCATTCACAAAATTATTTAAAATTTAAATAGAAAAAGATATATAAATCGTTAAATGATCTAATTAACTCCACCTATTTCGGGTAGTACTGGTAACAATCCAAATACAACAGAATGCTGGAACGAATGATCTAAACCCTTTTTTTGTAAAATAAAGTTTTTGTATCTAAATGATCTAAAGCCTCCATACCAGCTGAGCATATAGCTGACACAAACGAGGGATCTCGAGTTGAGAACTCCGAGTTCCGGTGGCAATGCGGCATGCATCAATGACTTGAATGCTCGATCCCCGGTGTAAAATTGAGTCACTAAAGAACTCAATTGATTTCTCCATTCGGTTGTCTTTCTCAAAACCCAGCAATTAATTCCACAAAAACCAATCTTGTTTTTGTCATGCATTTCATCAAACACCTTCCTTGCACCAGATAATTTAAAAATGGTTGCTGATATATAGATACCGTTATTGATAACATCGTCGATACGGACTTTGTTATTCGAATTAAATGAGTTATTGTTCATGTTAGCGACTTTATTTTACAACTTATTTGTACAGTATTTTTATTATTCAATTTAAGTTATTACTCAAATTAGTGGTATTTAAGTTGAATAATAAAATATTATATAAAATAAGCTACATAATAAAAACATTAATATAAATAATAATTTATTTTACATGAATAATAAAGTATGTATTAATGACGATATCAATGATGATATCTCCCAAACATTTTCCTTTAAAAATAATTAACAATACAGTTGTGATATATGTCATATATCTTCATATAAATTTTTTCAAAGAATTCTACTTTATATATGTAGACATATATTGAAGTTTCAATGGGTAAATACATAAAATTTTCCAAAATTGCAATGGAAGTATGGAACCCTCAACGCACAAATTAAAATTCAAATGGAGGTTTTTGAATAGTTTGGAATGAATTAATTAAGATGGGCTGAGAGTATTAGGAGTTACAACCGTTGTTAATGTTGAGCCATTTTTTCTTTATTCTTTCTTTTTTTATCTTTGATGGGTGCGTCATGACGGAGGAATGGGCCCACAAAGCCCAATTAGAATTTTTTTTTTATTTTCTTACTTTTGTAGGACTTACTATAAGCCCAACCAAAGAAGAAAAATAAAAAAAAAAAGATGACGTGTCATAGGGAAATGAGGGTTCTAATTTTCTGTTGCGGTACTGTGTTGCAGAGTGTACGAATAGATGAGCTATAGGTTTTTTTTTTTATATTTACTTTGTATGAATTTTGATACGATCAGACGAACAATACATTGCACTGGACGATACAGCGTAACAGAGGATACAAATCCGGGAAATGAGAGAAGAATGAATTGATTATTTTACTTTATGATCAGTACAAGTGTCAGCCTTTTATTTGATAATCAATATTGGTGTTTTGATTACAGATATCAGCTCAAATTTTAATTTTTTTCAAAGCACCACAATATTGGGAAGAATTCGTTGATAATTTTAATACTTATATTAATTCGTCATTAGAAGCTGTAAGTTAGGGGAAGCCACACAAAACAACATTATTTTGTGAGCATTTTTACATGTGTTGTGTTAATGTGTGAATTTACGTCTGCTGTCGTAGTTTCTTTGCAATAAAATTATAATAAGAATCTGAATTATTCGTTGAATATATATCTTGCATGAATTTAAAAAAAATCCTTTGAAAAACTGCAACGAATTGTACGTGTTTGATGCAAATCAACGGTCGATATATAGCGTGCTAAAAAATCTCTATCATTACTCTAATGATAGTAGATACAGACTCATCAGTGCATTGATTGATTTTGTTTATATCAATATATAGATTGATTTTGTTTATATGATGGGTTAACCAAGTCAAATAAAAAAAATGCAAAATTAATCAACACAATATATTCAAGTAAATATACGAGTTAATTATAAAAAAAGTAAATTTACGAATAATGAATAACAATAATATAAGAAAAAACCTTTTAATTTTCTTTTGTTTACTCTAATAACTGTTCAAATAAACAAATGATAAAAATCACACAACCGCTAAAATCAAAATCAAGCTATTGACTTTTAAAAAAGTTAAAAATGCAATATGCAAAAGAAAGAAACGTCAAGAAAACGAAAGTACACATATGATCAAGCTACATGTGAATTGAATTGATATCCCCTTAAACTTAGGAAACATGTGATCTCCAACCAACAATAGACATGTGTATGTGTTGGTCCCCAAAACCCACAATTTAATTTGATTTCTACCAACTTGTAACGGATGCATAGTGGCATCGTTTCCCTGATTAAAAATATCATACCACTAATTGATGCACCATATTAAAAAAATTATCTTGCAAATCACAACCAATTACCAATAACCAATTGGTTAAATGAAGCATATATAGGTTAAGCATTATGGTGATCTTGGGGAAACATATATTCAGATTTTATAAAAAAAAATATTTGAAAAAAAATAGATAACAAAAAATATTTGAAAAAAATAGATAACAAAATTAAGAAGAGTTTTTATTTCAAAATATGAAATGGTAGAAGAATCAGTGATCGGTCTAGTAATAAAAATAATATTTTTCATATGAGAGGTTATAAGTTCGAAACTCAAATCGATGATTTTTTGTGGCTATTTAAAGTTGAATGAATCGACCATCATCTTTATCTAAAAAAAATGAAATCGATAGGTTAATTAATTGGTACAGTGAGAGAGGTGATTGATAGAAAATAGTGTCAACGGTACATGGTAAGAATTTAGTGAAAATATTTTCATACTTGCATCAAATTAGTCTTATCAAATATCATACATACCTTTAATCTTACTCCTTATAATTAACATATGATAATGAATAACGAATAATTATCGATTAAATTAAAACTTAAAAGTATTCTAAGCTATTTTTGGTAATGCTATATATACTTCAAAGAGAAAGATGTATTATATCATATATGTGGTACTTATATCATGTCACACAAAACATAGCATTGTATATTGGAAGTAATTAATGAAAATGTTAAGGAGAGCCAATATATGGCCCACTGCACCACCTTTCCAAGATCACATTTATTTCAATTCTTCTCCAGCTAGTCTAGGTAACTTCTTACAATAAAAGACTAAAAGAAATTATTAATTTTGAAATTTCTTGACATACAAGAATATTAATTAATGCTGCATTCTTAGGTATCCATTTTGTTTATTTATTTTTATTTAGTGTTCCACAATTACTTGGTTATACTGTCAGTTCCAATGAAATATTAATTAGTGTTCAAGTCAGATACAGATCCATTAAAATTACATGAAGTAGCATGGCACAAGAATAAACAACAATTAATTATATAGGATAAAAATTAAAGACTTGAAACCTCTTTAAAAATGGCCACCAGAATTGTGTGCTATAATGATAAAAGAAAGCTTAATTATAATTTGTTTTAGTATTCTCGCTTCTAATATTGACACGACATGGCAAAGTATATTATAAATCAAGGATTTGGTGCATGATTTATCGATCAATTAGGGCCGCAATTATGGATGAGGATATATAGACAAGAAATATAAATATATATATATCACATCTCAAAAGTTAAGAGTACTATAAAGTGATATGCATGTAGATCATATAATCAAACTATATATAAAGTGAGAGATATAGAAACAATGAGCTAGAGCACATATGTTTTCACTAGCTGAAAGCTGAGATTAAAGATATACCTCTCTCTCTCTCTCTCTAATAAAAATAGTAACAAAAGAAAAATCCTAAAGATCTATAATAAAATTCTTTGATTCTTGGGTTCCTCTAGATGCATAGCCCCTTGAAATATTAAATGTTAGAAGTTATCCACAATTCCACATTAGATTGGTGAAGTTCCACTTCCAATATGTATATAGTGGATAATAACATCATTACATTACAATGATTATTCCCAAATTAATATATAAAATATTCAAGTGGAGTTTGGCTTGAAGGACATATGCCGTAGTACAATTCTCCCTCTTTCTTAATTAAGTGGATTTAATATGGTAACTATTTATTATTTAATTGGAAGTAGGTGGTACATAATCTTGTCATGAGAAAGAATAGAATTGTAACTTTTTATCAAGCATCATATGATGATAATCTTTTGTTGCATATATAACTAACTAAAATTAAAAAAAATTCAAATATTTATCTTGTTCAATATCATTATAAATATTTGTTTACTGTACTTGTACTAAAAGATGTTTAAGTTTATAATTGCTACATATATGCGTTGCTAATGACATACATTAAAATCAATGAATTAATCTTCTTAAAAGCTTTTAAATTAAATTACTAATATAACGAGTATTATTATCCTGATATGCCATAAAAAAGATATGCGTTGTCATAAGAAACATATAAGCGTCTGCTTTGTCATTTTAGCTAGATATATAGCTTGATTTTTTTTTTTTTTTTGAAAAGTGATCCAACAAGTGCTAGAAACGAAGAAATTTATCCATGCTACTGGAAGCATGGTTTTAATTTTAGTTACATGGAAATTGCTGGAAATTTTGTATTATTGTATATGAAGTTTGCTAAATGCCATCCATGATTTGGCTAGAGGGGAGATGTGTAAACAGTAAAGGAGAATGTAGGTTAATTTTTTAAGATAAAGATAAAGATAAAGATAAAGATCAAGCCACTCAAATTTAAATATTTATAAAAGAAAATTTCATTCGAGTTTCGGACCAGTAGTCTCTGTGTTCTACATAGAGGACGTTACCTTTGTTACTAAACTAAATGTTAGTTTTGGAGAATGGAGGTTAATTGATCCTCTTTTTCTATAAAATTATGTTTGGGATGTGTATAATTTAGATAAAAAGAAGTACAAATATGATTATTGATCTCCATAATTTAGATAAAAAGATACTACAGTTATTTATCAGGAAACTTTTTTTTGAGGTAATTAATATGTCATATACTACTTGTTTGTGTAAGAACTTTGGTTTGTCTATCTCAAGTTGTTTTATTTATGCTAATTAGATAATTCATCCATATCATTAAATATGATTGTTTAAGTCATACGATAATAATAATATTTGTGCATCATTTTCTTTTCAGCAGACATGATTAACTTTTTGCTCATATATATGTGTCTATTTTTTTTTTTTTTGGTGACAGACAGATAGACCCACTTTTTCTTTTTTTGTATTGACATGTTTTTCTTTTAACTGACATTGATAATAACAACACTACATTATTTATATATATATATGAAAGAAGTGACAAGGTAATATAGATAAATAAAATAATTTAGTAAGTTCAGTGGTAGGAAATTTAAATTAAATTCAACAATATAATGATATTTCATTCACACAAAAAAAAAACAATATAATGATATGTACGGTCTTAGTAGGGTAAATTTACCCTTATTTATTCCTGATTTAAGTAAAAGTACTATAAATAAATTAAGTATAATCATATTAATTTCTTCCATTTAAAAACATTGCAAGTGTGTACAAAAATAATGCCAACAATATATTCTCAAAGAGAAAAAAAAAGTAGAAGTTATACAAAAACTTTTCTTAATTAATTTTTAACTACATCCAATCTCTAATCGCCATAAACAATTACAAAAGGAATATATAATGACATCATTTTTTTTCATATTATTCCATCCAATCTCTAATCACCCCATTAATTACATACCTAGCAGCTTACTTATAAATACCCCTCTCACATTTCCTTCTCTCTTCATCCCTCAACTAATCATACATACATACACATATAACAAGAGAATTAATTAACAAAATTTAATTTAAGATCAAAATATGAGGCCAGTACCTGTGTACACCGAAACCTACAGTGTTGTCGCCACTGCCTCTCCTCCTCCGTCGACCTCCACCACGGCTGACGTGATGGGCCCACACTCGACATGGCGCTCTCCGGTTCCGTACCTCTTCGGCGGGATCGCTGCTATGATGGGCATGATCGCGTTAGCGCTGCTTATACTCGCCTGTTCATATTGGAAGCTATCCGGCTACCTTGACCCCGAGACCACCAACGGAGAGCGGAGGTCTGATGACACTGAAGGAGAGAAGGGGTCGAGCAGCGGCGATGTGGGGCCTGTAGTCCTGCAGACAGTACATGTGGCGGTCATCATGGCAGGACAAGAGAGACCGACGTATCTTGCGACACCGGTGGAGATGAAGAATGGAGAGATTGTGATCAGTGAGAGTAGTACTACAGAGGAGGAGCAAAGTGAGAATTCGAAGGTAGAAGAGGAAGAAAGAGTAGATGAAACTACTTCTCTGGAGGAATCCGTGTAGCGAGTCACCGAGAGAAGAAGGTGTTGTAAGGAAATTGAAGTACCGGATTATTGCACCGGAAAAAGAAATCTGAGAAAAGTGCTCCATGGGATTGCAATTTGCAAAGAAAAATTCCACTTGAGTTAGGAAATTTGAGTCAAAAGGGGCACTTTTTTTTCCATCTTTATTTCCTTTTTTTGTAGTGGTTAAGTTGATTTTTTTTTGTTTTTTGAGGAGAGGTGTAAATTTTGAGATGATTTTGGAATGAAAAATTCAGTCTAAGAAACGACTTATTAATATTCCTTTTTTTATTATTTTTCAACTATACCTTTGGTTCTTTAGGTTTCAGAGTTGGTTGATATATTCAAATTTTTATATGCATCAAGTCATAACATACATTAGATGACTAAATTTTAATTTGAGAAACTTTTCTATTTTTTTACTAAAAAAGAAGGATATTTTTGTCAGATTACTTTATTGATAGATAGATAGAATTAGTTTGTATTAAATGTATACATCTAAAGATCAAAGATTATGATACAGTCTTATATATAAAGATACTTAATTTGATCTATTTTTAAAAATAACTTTTAACCCTTGGAAAGTTAACACTTATTATTCTAGATGTAGGGTAAGATAAAATGTACATAAATTTATTTATTTTTTAAATAAGGGTTTCCGTTAATCTCAAATATCTTTTACAAAATTTGATCCTGCATCGCTCCATAGAGATGTGAGACATATCACCACTGTGTTAAGTTTGCGATTTAATATACATAAAACTTAGGAACGTGTATCTCAAAAATCTATTATTATTGATCTCTTCACATTTTCTTATTGATTTAATGGCTAATATCTCGGAAAATTTTCGGAACAGGCAAAAAAAAAAACAAAAAGGAGATGGAAGATAAAATTAAGGCAACTGTTCCAAATTAAATTATAGGAATAAATATCTTGAATTAACTGCAAGTAGAATAATAACAGGTAACTCTTAAATCTGAAAAGTCAATCAAATAGATTTGATGTAATTATTTTGGAAACAGGTACATGCTATGAGTTTGCTCCGAATAATAATTATTCCAACAAAAATTGCAAAGAAAACGAAAGAAAATTTCAAATGTCGTAATTGCAGCATCTCATTCTCCGACAAAAAAGTTTTCTTTCATTTTTTTGTTTTTGATACCAAAGCAAAAAATAAAAATAAAAAATAAAAAAATAATTGGTGCAATCAATCCGAGGTAGTTTCCACTTTCTACTCTCGTTTAAATCAACTGATGCTTTTATTTAAAATTTAAACCATCTTGTTATCATGCAACAATGTCCAAAGAAGTATCAAATACCTACACAACAAAATGACAAAAGAAAAAAGGAACCAACTTTGATAAAAAAAAAATTATTTTGTTATGGTGAAACCACCTTGCTATAAAGATTTTGCCTGTAGGGAATAATTGAGAAATGAGATTTGGAGAATCTGACATCTTTTCTGATAAGATGTAACAATATCATATCATATAGATGTAGGAAGTGGAGAAACTACAAACTCTGCGCTGCTTTGCTCGTCGCCTTCACAAAAAAAAAGTATAATAAAATAAAAAAGCAAAAACAACAAGTGTTCTTTTCATTGGATAAAAGAGTACATTGTGCTATATATATATATATATATGTATATAGTTTAGTTGGTATCATCTGAAACATGATAAGTTAGTATATTTTAGTACAAATTAATGCGCCTTAGTAGTGCATATGTTCCTTTGTTCTCTCCTTAAACTTTTCTCTACAAAGTGTACTGGAAATATCTATTTGGTTGCTTTCTATTTCATAAATAGAAGTTAAAAAGTTAGATATCCAATTACAAATTGTACTGTTAAGAAGTTTAAAAATGAGGGGGGGGGGGGGGGGGGGGGGGGGGGGGTAACAATACAAATAAATCTCATCAGGATAATAATTACAAGGAAAAAGAAAAAAAAATCATCTACCCTCCCAAAATTTGTTATATCCGTATATACGGCTTATCTATAAATTTACAAGAAACTGTTTTCTGTTACGAGTTGCACGAGAAGAAATTTTGGAGAACTTCTTTCAAGTTTTGAAAAGTTACAGGTTTCGATATGTAAGAGTCCATGCCACTGTCAAGGCATTCTGACGCGCTCTCATCGAATGCATTGGCTGTCATCTGTAGTTTGCACAAATCTCTCGTTAGCTAACACTGTTTTCCAATTGCATCCCCAATTAAACCCGAGTAGAATTCAAATTTAGCTTTCCGGTGGAAATAAAACTGAGTGGAACCAAATTTTGCATTGATTAGCCCTCAATGGAGTAAGCCTCAATCTAACATTAATTATTCAATCCTCAATTTAACATTAATTATTCAATTAACCAGCTGGTTTTGGTACAGACTTGGTTAGAGATGGACCTGATGGTACAAGATTGTCCCGATTTGACCTGACCAGAAACTACCAAAATCTGGTAAGCGAAAAACCAGGATAAATAAGAAATGAGTTACCGCTATAATTGGAGTTCGTTTCCTTTTCCTTGTTTCATCGTAGCAATCTTGTGATAGAGCCGAACTGGCTGGTGAACTCTGACAAGTGGGCCCAACAGAGGCATCCCAGTATCCATTTTCCTCGAAGGATCGGATTAACCTAGTGGCTTGAAGGCCATCCATTACAGGCATGTGCACATCCTTCACATCACCAAATAAAGAACCATGTCAGTCATATTAACCAAGAAAATAATACTTTCCAATACCAACTATTATTAACAGATATTTTTCTTTTAAAACACTAACTATTTAACATTTAAGATCTTAGATTTTGCAGTAAAATATATCAACCTGCCACGACATTGACCAATGTCTAGTAAAGATTCGTTTAAGAATCTTCTGCAACTTATGCCAGACATATATTACAGAATTTTCAAACAGAAACCTGACTTTTGTGTATTTACAAACAAACCATATTTTAGGACTGTTTGTACTATAACAACACCAAAATGTTTAATTGCCTCTATATTTGCATCTAGGGTTTAGTAGTGATTGTAACAAATGGCCATGTAACTGTTGATTAAATAAGTCTCCATTTACATCTTGTAAATAACCATATTATGTACTTTTCTCTGTTATAATGGAATATAACAAAAAAGATGTTAAATTAGAGGTCCCCTTGGAAGCAAAAAAAATGATCAAATAAAACTAATCTCTTGATAACAGTTTATAAACGTGGAAACCAACAGAGTGAGTCCGCTCAACTTAATTTCAGTTCAATTTTGAATTTTCAAAAATCAGATCTTAGCTATAATTTTAGGGCCAAATTGTCAAATACTTAATAGCATATAACTTTGAATTCATTTGCCAAATCCCATACATTGACTTTAAATTATAAGTATGAAAAATGTATGGTGCTATTTATAAATACTATAATTTTTTAATCTGTTTGCAATAAAAGGACCTCTTGAGTAAATTTACATTATGACCACTATGTTAGTTGGCCTGAAACTAGTGTATAGGAAAAAAATTGACTTGTAATGCAAAGTTGCAAACAATAGTAATGAGCTTCGCTTTATCTTGATAAGTGATAACATGCTCACCATTAAAATAAGATCAAATCGAGTTTGTTGAACCGCGCGGATTGCTTCAAGTCCATTATTGACTACACAAACGCTATGTCCCAGCTGTTCCACCATTGACTTTGCAACCATTATATTAACCTTGTTATCCTCCACCAACAAAACCCGACCTGAACTCTGATGCGTTGGCCCGCTTTTTCCATTCTCCTTTATATCTAGGTCTACACTACAGGTTTGTTTCAAATTCGAACTGTCATGTGGTTTTGGTTTGTGAACTGTTTTTGGCTTAAAGAGGAAGAAACCCTCCATTGGATTAGGTGTTAGGCCAGAGCAGGAAACGGTAGGAGATTTGTCAGGATCGTCAGATATGTCTTGCTCAAGAGGTACTTTACTTGGAAGCACAAATGTGAATGTGGACCCCACATTCTCTTTGCTATCTACTGTAATAGTCCCCTCCATTAGCTCCACCTGTTTTCGTTTTTCATACTATTAGAATTCAGATTGTCATTTTGAGAATATGACCCAGAAAAATTGATCATGTATTCTTACACTGTCAAATTCAACAATAACAGTTAGCTAATGCAATTTATTTATCAACTTATTTTTCCTTCCTTTTTTTTGCCTTTTTTTTTGGTGGGGATGGTATATAAATTAAATTGACTGAACAGTCTGATTAGTAGCTTACCAATTGTTTGCAAATGGCAAGTCCCAGTCCAGTACCACCATACTTTCGAGCATGATCGGCGCTTGCTTGCATGTACCGTTTAAACAGAGTTGGGATTGCCTTTTCTGTACATATGAAAAAACACAATACTCTGTCATTTTATTTTCAGGGAGGAAAATAATATAATGATAGAGGAGCAAATCCAAACCTGGAATTCCAATTCCAGTGTCATACACTTCATACTGCAACCACACAATTTCTTCACCTGTATTCTCAATTCCTTTTCCAACTTTCGAAGAACAGGATGTCTCAGCACAACATCTCTGAGTTGCTGGATTTTTTTTTGTATTTGCAGTGTATATATGAAGAGAGTTTGGTTTAGGCACCACTCGAAGATTTATACCAACTTTGCCTTTAGGTGTGAACTTAACTGCATTACTGAAAGGTAAAATAAATAATAGACTTAGCTTTGACTATATTTCAGCAAATAACATGTTGTTCTATGGTGAGGGCTTGGCAAATAACATCTAGCACTTTTAGGAAATTAAAAATGAAACCTCATATCGCTCTCATACTTGAAATTAGCACTCAACACCATATTCGGATGTTAGTGGCTTATATAAGAGTTCAGTGTTCTTGCAAATAAGGCAATTGTTTGCAAAAGAACCACAAAGTACAAAAGCCTAACCTAATCAAGTTCGTGAGTATTTGCCGGATTCTAAGCACATCACCCATCACCTGAAATTGCATTTGATCCAATATCAACAAGAGAATACAAGTGCTGATATGTTTTTTATCTTTTTTTAAGCTTGCTATAATAGTTACCTCAAGGGGAATGTCTTCAGATACATAACCTTCTAATGTCAAATCCTTTCTTAAAGATGCAGCAGCAGTTTGGAGCACATGCCTCACCACCTCTCTCGGTCTGAATTTTGTCTCCTCTAATTGCATCACGCCTAGTACAATTTTTAAATTTATTAAAAGCAGAAAGAATAATAATCAGGTACTTAATAGTCGATTGGAATGAACTTAATGTCACCTTGGGGCAACAATCGGTTAAAAGCTGAGGTTCATTTGCATAATGGAGACTCAGTTGGGGTCCAATTGAGCAATTGGTCAAGGAAGTCAACCAATTGTAGCCAGTTAAGTCTCTATTAAGCTAAGCTAATACAAATTTAGTTTCACTAAACTGCCTCCAGTTAGTGCTAGTTGACCCCACTCAATTTATATCCATGTGTAACATTTGTAGAATTCAAATTGACTAAAATTATAGCCAATTTGAGTTCATTGGAATGAAACATGGCTCACTTGAGTCTAACATAGACAAATGCAGGTACTTGAACCTGCTTGAAAAGGTAAAGCAAGGTTATGACTTGTTGCAATGAAAAAATTGTACCTGATTCAACCTTGGAAAGATCAAGTATGTCATTGATGAGTTGCAAAACTAGGTCGCCTGATGAAAGCATGACATCAAGTAATTGACGCTGCTCTGTATCGAGACTTGTATTTGCAAGTATTTCGGCCATGCTCACAACTCCTGTAAGTGGAGATCTTATCTCATGGGACATTGTTGCTAGCATCTGCTTAGCCCGCATTGTTTCCTCTATTATTTTAGAAGTGTGAAGACAAAAATTATAACTCAGTATAGCTCAATCAAGCTTCGGGTAGCTTGATTTGGAGATTGCATGGTCAATTTGGTCAAATGAAGCCTGAATTTTGAGTTTTTGACCCTTGTTCATTCTTTTTTTTTTCCCAATCTTCTCAACTTCAGCACAATTAAGCCTCGATAAGACCATATGAGCAATCTTCCCTAAATTTTGTCCAACTTGACTTAACCTCACTTTACTCAATTAGCCCTCATAATTTCTTCCACAACTTGTGCAATGTATATTCATAAATCTGTCAATTAGTCAATTGAGCCCTGATAAACCCTTTTGTTGTGGACAGCCTTGATTTTACCAAATTTGCCCTAATTAACCTCAACTCTGCATTGAAAAGACCAATTTAGCCTCATATTTCCCCAAATAATGAGGTCCTGTCACAAACATCTACTAGAAGTCTAGCATACATCTTTTCCTCTACAATTTTTGCAAATACAGCAGTGCAATTTACAATAGGGAACACAAAACTAAATTTAGCCCAATTAAATCAGGTCTCAATTTGACAGCTTTTGACTATAATAATACTACTAACTTTCACATAATTTGGCCACAATCCTGGTTGTGCAATTACAAGCAAAATCATTGACAAAAGAAAAGGTCCTAAAATTGGTCTATCCAGTAGTGTCACCGTACCAGACAATTACAATGCTATGTTCACTAACAAATAAAATGAAGAATATTTCAAAAGTTGCATGGCTTTGGTGCATGTCCACCAAGTCTTCAAGTTAATATTCATGTATGCATAATATTAAAATCAAGTTTTATACCAGTAACGTGAATTGTTTTAAACAATTCAGTTTCTTTAGCTTTTTGTACAGCCATCTCTTCACGATATTTGGCCAATTTCTCTCTTTTCACCACCTGTATTGCAAACCAACTATAAGTTTGAACCTTTAAGCACGGATGAAACTTTCGAGATAAAGGCCGAGTCATTAGGTACCTGATCTGTCACCTCAAACCCCATATAATTGATGCCAATAATTTCTCGTTTTTTGTTAAACACTGGCTCAACATAGGTCAAGAATGTCTTTTTGCCAAATAATGGGGTTGCATATGTAATCTCACGCTTGGCAGCTTTACCATTTTCTAAAACTTCCCTCTTAAAATCTTGAAATTCCTTCACACCTTCTGATCCTAACAAAATTTCTTCATCAGTTTTTCCTATTATATCCTGTAAAAATTGAGACTAATTAGCTTGTATGTAAGTAGTTATTCACAAAGTATAACATCATAAAATTAAAAGTAAGTCATTTTTCCTTGAAAATTTAGAAATAACACTGCTGCCTTCTACCAATTTTCTTCAGTAATTAAGATATACGCCTGTATCATTTATGTAGTGAGAAGTAGAAAAGAGGCAGGGTTTTAGTTTCAACATTTTCTGATTAAAATAGGGAATCAAGACATATGGCGGATAATTTGATGCTTTGTGGTGAATGACTGATATATCTCATTTTGAAAGGATAGAAACTTCTAAGATTTAGTAAGGAAAGTGGTTATAAATACTTGATTTATGGAAGTAAAAAGGTTCGCATTTGAGAAATTGTATATACCTCCTCTCCAAGTGAAGGGAAGTGGTTATATATAAAACGATATTTCAAGTCCTTGTCCTGAAAGGGGGGAAAAAGCATATTCTTGTAAATATTTTGATATCTTCAGAAGCAGAAAATATTAAGTTATACAACAAGTAAATTACTAAACAATGGGCCAGTGCCCATGAAATCAAGCTGGTAATGTATGTTATTATACCTGATGTGCTATGACTATAGGTGCATTTTGCAGAATGAAATGCAAGAAATTGTCAGCTCGTTCTAATATGCGGGACAACTCCTCAACAGGTAACTTCTCTTCTTCCATTTTCACACTCTCTTGCAACTTCTGTTCCAGGATGCTCTCTCTTTTCAAGCTATCTGCCAACAACCTCTCCAGTCGCATTGCCCTTTCTTTCCAGTAAGACACTGTGCCATACTCTCCAGTCACATTCACACCCACATCAATCTCGCTCTTGTATAAGAATGTGGATTTCGTTGCTATCTGCAAATCTTGTGAGCCCCAAATGTCGTACCCTTCTTCCAAAACTGAGATTTGGTTCTTCTCCACAAAACGGTGCTCCTGTAATAAGTTAAAGCTCATAGGTTAGGTTAGGTTAGATTTCGACTGAAAGGATATTATTTCAGTCAATATGGCTAATTAAGAGAATTTAAGTTTTGTTAACTTTAGTTTCAGCCTTCTGGTTTTGTAATTAAACCTAAATAAGCCAAACCAATAAAGTAAACCACATAGGAATAGGAATATGTTCTTTTGGCATAAGTACACAAATGAATCTTTATTTGCAGTTGCAGATCAAGATTTAGAACTCCTCCAGTCAAATCTAATGAGAAAACTTTTACCTGCTTATTCAGTCTAACTCTGGTTAAATATTAGTTTTCTTTTTTAATCAGAATTTGTTTTAAATTTTCTAATCCATGTTTAGTTTGCTTTTTGCCGAATTCTGGTACAGTTTGAAGCAAACAAACAGAACAGAACTCCTCGACATAATACAGTGGCAAAGTATGTATTACACATTTATATTAGTCTAGATAGCTAAACATTCTCTGGTTTGATTGATTAGTTTGTAAGCCAAAAAGTTCCGGTGTTGCCAATTGCAATTTATGTTGAATTGAACTGAACCCAAGTCAAGAAAAAACGACCAGCAATATCTCCAGCTTTCTTTGCTCAATCTCCTGACGGTCTTTCGACAGTGAATTCAATTCTTCGTTGAATAATCTGGTAGCATGGGCTCGCCGGAACTTGTACTGTTTGACAAGGCTCATCTGCTGGTGGGACCCAATGTCACTGTAGTTGGTTAATTCCTTTAGTTTCTTGAAATCCAGTTTGTGCTTCTCTTCTTTGGATTGGAATTCTTTCAGAAGGTTTTCTTCGGTGAGGCTTGGTTTTTCGATGTTGAATTGCTTGTTTGATTTGTCTTCAACGTCGGGTGGCCACATGGAAGCCAATGGCTCTTCATCACAGAAATCTAAATCTTCCCCCATTTTCAGTCTCTAATCTTCTTCTCAGCGCCTCAGTTTCTTTCTGTATGTGTTGATTGTAGACGAATCCTGGAAAAAAAGAGAAGAATTTAATTCAGATATGATTACAAAATTATCATTCCTAGTTAATTCTCGATCTACAATAACTAAACTTCAATCAAATGCAACGCTCAGACCAGAACCGAATCTAACAAATGAGATTCTAGGTTGAGAAAAAACGGAAAACTAATAATGCTTCATGTGTTTGTGAAAATGCCTCAAAGACTAAATCATCCCAAAATGGTTGCACTTGAAACTTGAAAGGAACAATGCACACCACCTGTTTGTAAAAATGCCTCGTATACCAAAACCTCAAAATGACCCAACATCACAAATGCCGGTCTCTAACATAATGCCAGAAAAGAACATGAATGAACCAAGCTAATACCTGCTTCCTCTTCCTCTTCCAATCGATGATATATATATTTTCTTTCTTGCTCTCTTTTTTCTTTTCCTTTTTCTGGGTTTTGTTCCCTTTTCTGAGAAGGGAAAGCGTTGATCTAAGCTGGGGAGGAGGAGAAAGGAGGAGACGACCATGTGAAGGGAAATAATATAAAAACGAAGCGGTAAAAACGGATTATAAAAGAGAAGGCTAAAAAAAAGAGAAAGAGAGCAAAAAAAAATGGCGAGAGGCAAGAAGGCCATGTGCAACGAGAAGTTGGGAGCATTATCTTTCGATTTGTTTTTGTGCTTAAAAAACTAATCACGTATTGGTCGTAGCGTCTCTTCAGTTGTCACCTTACTGCAAGAGAACCGAGAGCCTTCCAACGCCCATCGGACCATTTTGGTTCAATGGGAAAAATAACCGTTGGATCATCATATCTGATAATTTGCACGATTATTAAAGTGAGAGCGAAACTTTTGTGCGAATCTTAATTTCATCGAACGGTTATTTTTCCCATCGGATAAATTTTTTGTCCAATGAGAGTTGGAAATTCCCCGCTTCCCGACTGCGACTGGGACTCAGCTAGGAGGAGAGAAAATTACAATAATAATAATAAAATGGTGAAAAAGAAAGGAAGATGAATTCGTATCTTCTGCGACACATATTAATGTACCCACCATGTGGCGAGTTTATACAATGAAGGGAAGATTAACTCGCCGCACATGGTATGATTTTTCAATCGCCACGGAAATCCCGAGTTGAGGAAGCTGTCTCCTCGATGCCGGTACATTCGCGCGCGCTTTTATTTCCTCCTTTTTATTTTTCTTTTCTTTTTCTTTTTTAGTGTTCCTTTCATTGTTTTTTACTTTTGATTGTCCGTACTGAACTACAGATTTTTTTTTGAGATTTTTGAATAAACACGGTCTATTTAGCTTGGCAATCTTTAATCTTACCAATAATTTGAATTTTTTTTCTTTTTTCTTTTTTCTTTTTTTTTCTTTAGATTTTGGTTTCAATTTTTAAGTAAGATAAGGCCCAAAATGGCCGCCAAAATAAGCATTATTTTTTTAAGCAACTTTGTAAGTCTATATATATATATATATATAAAATTAAAAAAAGGTTACTGAAATTCTTATAATTATATTATAAGTCAACATGATTTGTTAGACAAAAAGCAAGCTTAATAGTATGAACCTCCTCTAATTCAAATTGTATGTTAAATAATTATAAAAAAAAATTGGCTTAGACTAAAAGAAAACACTCTTTGACGGCACTTTTCACGCCTTTTATTTATTTATTTATTATTATCATTTTTTTTAGAACAATTCTGACTAAATTTGCTCCCAAAAATTGGTGAAGTTAAAATTGAACTATAACATAAGAAAAAATATGTCATTAATTTATGGATGAAATAACAATTAATCCCATTCAAAACGGTCTCACAATATGGGACGCAAGACGACAAAATAAAAGTTGTCAAAACCTGTTAATTAACAGAGCACAAATAATTGCACAATTATATGGTGCATGTTGTGCGAATAATAATTATATATTCTTACAAAATTTAATTAATTACCAAGGCTTGTGCACGTTCAACTTGACCTTCACGGTCTCATATTAATCCATTTTCATTATTGCATTAATCTATCCAAAATTCATGCATTCATGGTGGCCTCAACTTATATATTTATATTAATTAATTGGTGTCTAATAAGTTTCACCAGCATTAGAATTCCCTTCATCATTAGTTGGTCAAAAGTATTAAATGTTAATTAATTTATCCCTAATGAAATATCAACATGGATGTAATTGCAAAAGGGAACTGATACAGTTGTTGATGTCGTTATCGATACGGACTTTATTATACACATTAAATGAGTTATTATGTATGTTAATTATATTATTATGCAAACTCATTTTATACAGTACTGTCATTATTCAACTTAAATGAGTTATAATGCATGTTAATAGTATTTAGATTAAATAATAAAAGTATTGTATAGAATAAAATCGTTAACATATATAATAATTCATTTAACTTGTATAATAAAATCTACATCCATTACGATATCAATAATGATATCTCCATTTCAAAAGCAGGGACCACATTATAGTGAATTTATTTGATGATATATTTCTCAAAGCAATTCAAATAAAATTAAAAAAATTCATGAATGTGTTAATAAACATATATATAGATAGCAGAACAATAAAGTATTATACAATGTCATATAAATTGAGAATCTCTCTTTCAATAATAATAATAGACACATGCAAATGTTCATCGTTGTTTAAACATAATATATTTTAAACATAATATGTTTTACTGTTTTCATTCTATAAATCATACTCATATTATTGAATTTGAAATTTTAACCTTATATCTAATGATTATCAAATTATTTAATTATTTTGAATATGAAAATAAACCCTCCTTATAATAAGGAATATCAAAATAATATTAAAATAAAGGACCGAGTCAGGATTATTTTAATGTCAACTAGAAGTGTAAATTAAATAGATAATATTTATTACTTCCATATCCGACCGCATAAAAAATATTCATATTCGTAAATAAAACGAGGGAAATACATATATGGATTATTTACATTTCTTTAGAAAAATGTGGATATTTGATTTTTTTTGTATTTTTATCTGCATCTTAATTGTTTTTCTTTTCTTTTTGTTGAATTACATATATATGTATACACTTGTTATTTATTATAAATATTATATAATATATACAGTTTTACAATCAAATTTTTATTTTTTGTCATTTTAAAATGTTTACTTGTTGTTGTCCTTAAATATTCGTAATAGTATCCATTAATTATCGGTTTTGAATCCATATTCATTAATTACATATTTTTATATTCATATCCGTCTAGTGTAAATTTGTTTTTGAATTTTAACATCCATCAATATAACTCAATGAAATACAAATACATATATGATTTTAACATTATTCGTTCGCAATCCGCTTTGTTATATTACACATGTTTTCCTTAAATTTAAATTTCTTAAAAAAACACAAATCAAGATATTCAATAGCGTAAATTTATCTTTTTAATGATGATTATTTGAGCAACTTTATTAAAGAGTTTTACAATAAGATACAAAAGTAACAAAAATGTGCTTTATGTACATTAAATAATGGATTTATTCCAATTTGTTAGTAATTCCATGTCAACTTTTGGTAATCAAAATATTTTTTTTCTTATAAATTGTAAAGTCACAACTTCTTAGAAACTCAATTATGTTCTTGGAAAAAATAATAATAATATCTCATTTGGATATGAATTGGGAATCTATGTCTAAGAAAATCAAACTTTTTATAAGATTTAGCAGATCCTCAAATTGAGGAACCTTTTTTCAGAATCTGGAGAAATTATATCATTTTGGCCAACACAATCCAAGATATATATAGTTGGAATCAATTGAGATTATTCTTTTATTATTATTATTATTATTATTTTTTATTAGTATTATTTTATTATTTTATTATTATTATTATTTTATTATTTTATTTTATTAATTTTGTCACGCTTTTGGTAATCAAGTTCTTGAATATTCTGAGATTAATTAATTAAAATAATCACGGAAGAGTGTTAGAGCATCTCCATCTCACTTATAAATAACTTATTAAATCATATATGACAATTGTAATTATATTGATATGTTGTAGTCTTCATCAGGGTTCCTTTATTTAGAAAATAAGCACTCAAAATTAAAATTTGCAAATAAGAACTCGTTAATCAATTCCTCACTCAACCGTTTCACCTCCTCAGAAAAATCAAATTAAAATACACAGAAAAATAGTCACTAAACAAACTTATAATTGCAATTTAATTAATTAAAGATTTGAAGCACTTGATATAAAATAGTACAAGTGTATGAGGCTGGTTAAAGCCTTAAAATCTCAATGCTCTATTTCAAAGGAAAAGAATTATAAAAAATAAAAATAAAAGGTTCAAAGCTTTGCATTAATATAAATGTGCAAGGTTGCTTGACTATGCACTTTAGTTGACAATAATAATATGCTTTGTAGTTGAGTGTGTAGTATTGTGTGTAACGGGTCACTGAGAAGCGACTCGTCCGATTTTTTATTTTTATTTTTAAGAAAAAGAGGAAAGGAAATATTGATTTTATCGCTAAGTCAATCACGGCAGGAACTGGTAATGGACGATCTTTATAATTCAATCATAGTAATTTATTCAATAAATATGATTTTATCTTTATTAGCTCTCTTTTTTTGTCAATCTTAGAGTTTTTCATATTGTTTTCTTACTTTTTTTAGTTTGGTTTTTTTATAAGAAAATAAGATATTGAGTTGTAACAGTTATCATTTAATAGTTCTATAGGTTAATATCATTAATTTATATAGTATTCATTTTGATATCTTTGAATTGTCATTTATTCTCTTGTTACTAAAAACATAGAATGTATACTCTCTAATATATGATATATCGATTATATATTTTCAACTTAAATATTATCTTGCAATGATTTCTTTACCAATCAATTTTAATAAAATGAAAGATTATATTAGAAGGATAAATACTTAGTAATATTTGTGTGTGGTGACTCGTTATACGAACTGACATGTTGAATGCGCCGCAAGCTTTCTTCTCGAATTAAGAAATGATGAGAAAATTATTTAATTAGTAGAAACAACACAAATTTGTCAAAAATAAATATTGCTCGGATGATAATGTTTTCCTTTTTTTTTCCATTTTGGTTGACATAACTAAGTAAACTATTGTCATCATTGTATATACAAATTTAATATTTTCTTTCATATTTTTGGATTATTTTAAAAATACAAAATGCAAAAGGTTTGAGATCCTAATCATGACGACTACGACGACAACCACGATGATTGCAATAAATTCAAACTCATGGTGTGAGTGGAACAAATAATTATTTATTTTAATTTGTTTGTATCCATCAACATAATTATTTGTAAATGTTTAATTGGATATTTATACTAAAATGAACACTAAAGATTGAATCAATAGAGTACAAATCAAAAGAATTTGGATAATAAAATAGGAATATTGAGATAGAGGCCAAAGGAAAATGCAACACTCATTGACTAAATTGGTATAATTTCATTCAATTTTGCTCTCCTATTAATCTAGAAAGAGCAAAGTTTTACTTAACAAATCATGAAAAAGATAAAGTATTATCATAAGCATTGGGCTTATTAATGCTACATAAAAAGGATAAAAAGGTTTGTGAGAAACCACCTAGTCCTTAATTAATTTAGTGAAGCTAACAATTGGCTTTAATTAAATTTAATTACATGCAATTCATTAAATTTCATATTCTCCTTCCTTTCAAGCTATTGTGTCCAACTTTACCAATTCCAATTTTTAACATGTCATAACTATTTATTTCATTTATTTAAAAGAATGATTCTATTGGGCCTAAAATGAAATATAAAAAAGAGCCATGTTTAGAATAGGCTAATAATATATTTGAATATTTTATTTCAATGGATAATATATACTTTGGTTTCTCAAGTTCTCATGTCAATAACAAAGCAAAGGCCCAAGAGTGTAGAAATAGAAAAAAAAAAGGGTGTTATTATTGTGCTATTTGAAAATTCAAATAGTAAATATTGTTTGAATTGTAACTCTAAACATTGGTGATTTGAAGAATGTTGATTTTTTTTACAAAATGTTTGATTGTCAAAATAATAGTGATCCAAAATAGTTAAGATAAAAAGATGTGTTTGAATTACATCAAAATGAGAAACAACGGTTGAAAATTTTTAATATAAGAAAAATAATATATCAAATTAAAAATGTAAGAAAAAATAGCAGAAATGCGGATTCTAGGAATACGAACTTGACAAGTATATTCTTAGAAAACTGAGATTATATTTGACAAGTATTTGATAAATACAGTCCCAGAGATTTTCTTTAAATTAGCGCAACAACTCAAAAAAAATAAATTAGTGATCATGCTTGATAAGTGCGGTCCCAGAACATAGGACCTTACTTGGCAAGTGCATCTTTAGAGATTTTCTTTTAATTATTTTTTTTATTCTGAGACTGCGCTTATCAAGTATAATTTCAAAGTATGAAGACGTAACTCCCAAGAACGGTTTCAACTTTCCGGAAATAAATTTGTCAAGCCCGTTCTATTTAAATCTCACATTTCTCCTATTATTTTCTTACATTTGATTTATTATTTTTTTATATTAAAAAAATTCGGAAACAGCGGTATTATATATTCTATAAATTAATGATGTTCTTACATTCAAACATCTTCCTAATATATCATATCTTTTTTGTGTCCCGTAGAAATCACAAAAGACAATCTCAAATCAACCAAATAAAGTATAATTAGATCAGTACTTCAGTCTAATTCATTATTTATTTGCAATAGACTTTGTTTATTTATTAGTTTATAGTTTAGAAGTTGTGCTATGGTGCCTAATAAAAGCACTGATTTGACAATACTTAGCTCAAAATCTCAAAATCTCAATATTTTAATACATTAAATGTTGAATGATTGATTTGAGTTGTTTACTATGATTGGTCATTATGATTTGAAAATTGACAATTAGAATTGTTAGTTGATCTATAATTTATTGACAAAACACACTAAAGCACAACTCTTCATTTGCCTTTAATTTTTACTCTATATGTCATTAATTTCATGTGCATATATTGCAATGATATAATTTTCCTTTATCTTTTCGTTCACACAAACAATTAAATTGTGTAAAAAAACCATTACCAAAATTAAGTGACAATCATTAATTGCACGAAATCAGAAGTTCCATCATAAAGTAAGAAAGATTTCATGAAGAAATGAAGCATATTCATCAAGTAATATTTTAGTTTGCTATATTTCTCCCCTATTTTATTTAATGTTTTGATGATTATTTATTAAGTTTGTATTAATTATGTTAATGTAGTGTAGTAGCTTGAATAAATTTTGTCCAGACAGATTCTAAAAATATTTTATTTTTTGAGAAAAGTACCTTAAGAGGGCCTGCTTTTATTACTTTTTGAAAACAATGAGTACATATATTTTTTTTTCTTTTCTTAGTAATAGTTTTTTTAATGAAACTTTTCTTTGTATTTGTTAAATATATGTTTTATATTTTGACGCCATGATGCTTTTATTTTTATATATATTTTGATATGTACATAGGATGTCAAAATTAGTTGAACTAAATTTATTTATATTTAATAAAATCAACACTTACTATTCCTAGTTTCCTACATTACAAAGTTTCCATTAAAAACATTTATTTATTTTTGAAAGTACTTACTTTATCCAATTCGATATTATTTCAAGAAATATTTCTAAAATTATTGTACATACACATTCTAAAATTTAGAAATAAAGAGAGAAACTTATCGTTATATTTAGCTTCCATGTGGCGTTTATCATTTTATTAGAAATAAAACAGAATTTCATATATATCCTTATAAAATTTCAAAATTATCTTTTTTCTCCTCTAAAATTTATATTATCATATTTACCCTTTCAAATTTTTAAAACTCTCATATTTATTCAATATATTATCTTTTTCATTTAAACTAACTTCATACTTATTGATTCCTCATTTATCCTTATTGAAAATAATAGATAAAACTTTTTGAAATTGAATTCTCAGTAAACATACTATAGATACTAGAGGTGGCAATCAAGTGGGTTATATCGGGTTCTGGTCAAGTCGGGTCAGATCGAGTTCGTCTGTCCAAGAAGAATTGCCGGATCACATGTCATGTCGGATTGAATTTCAGATCGTTTAGCGTTGGCTTTTTTTTGGATCTCGGGTCATCTCGGGTTGGGTCAGGTCGAGTTCGGATCACACTTTTTAAAAAAAATCATGTCAAGTTGGGTCGGGTGTTAGACTAGTCGGACAGGTTCATCGGGTTAGATCAAGTTTTGCCACCTCTAATGAATACTGATCATCAAAAATTTCAAATTCTTTAAAATTGAAATTGAATTTTTAGTAAATGAAAACATGAGAGATGAAATATATTTTAATATTTGAAAAATTATCACTGCGACAACATGAATGAGAGAAGTAAAAAAATATAATAATTATGTATTAAGATTTTATATTGAGTTTTAAAACATTTAATGTAGTTATTTGGAATTTTTGAGTATATTTAATATATCATACAATTTTGTTGAGCAAATACGAGAGTTTTAAAAATTTAAAAAGATAAATATAATATTATGAATTTTAGACGAGGAAATACGTAATAATCGAATTTTAGAGGAATATACATAAAATTCTGAAAATAAACCGAGAGAACCAATAAGCAATAACGATTAAAAAGGAAAACCAAATAAAACACAAAAACCGGGTTTATAGGCAGGAGGACCTTTAACCTTTTCATCTCTCGCTGGTCCGAGGAGTAGATGCTGAGTAGTAGTGGGACCCAGAGTCAGTGAGAATATCCTTCTAGACTCTGTCCAGGGAACAATTTTCTATACTTCTCTCTTCTTCTCCAGAAAGAAACCATTAAAAGTAGCCTAAAATTAAAAAGAGGAGGAACTAAAAAAAGCACCAGAAGTGCTAAAAACCCCCCCTTCCTCTCTCATCTCCGCGTCTCTCGTTCTTTCTTTTTCTTTCTAGGGTTTCTTCTTCTCTCGAATTCCAATCCATGAAACGAACCGTCCGGATCTCCATCGCCATCTCAGCCAATTAGATGCAAGCGGTGGACTCCACATCGTCGCCGTATCTTCAATTCGTGCTCGTCTTAATCCTAGTCGCTCTAGTGGTTTTCCTCGGGGTTAGGAAGCTCGCGTCGCAATACTTCTTGGTCGACACGGGCTTTAGTGGGGCCATGTCGATCGGAGCGGACGGAGGCGGTGGGGCCAATGCCTCAGAAATCGAAGAAGATGTTTGCGTCACATGTGGCCATTCTGGCTCTAAACAGTGCTCTGGATGCAAGAGGGTGCGGTACTGGTATGTAATTCGAGACTTGTTTCAGGTGTTATTTTTTGAAAAAAAATTGGGGCTAAGCTTGGTGCTCTTTGTAAAACTTCTCTTAATTTTGTGTACTGTATCCATGATCTGTGAACTTAAAGGGGAAGCATGGTGATAGAGATCTTATGTGTATCTGCCATATGTATTTGCATGCCCTAAAAGGGAATAAAATACTAAATTTAAATAAAGAAAATTGAAGACTGCAATATCCAATAAACCGGAACATTCTGTCAGAATCCGGAAACTGTTAACTTAATGTTGAAAAAGAGCAGTATAATTTCAATAAAAGCGAAATAGCAAGATGGGGGGTGCTGGATGTAAGCTGGGAGAGACTTGAAGCGACTCCTTTAATGGCTAGTTTCTTGAATCTTGATACACCTAAAATCCCAAATATCTAAAGTCCATTGTTATAATTAATATTTTTTTGAACGATAGATATGTGTATATTTGAAGTTCAGACTGTTGCACTTGTTGTTCAGACCATTTAGTGTACTGATCTATTTATGCATGTGAGCCTAAATGTTTCCTAACTGTGGTTTTCCATTTTTATTCGGGAAATTCAGTTCACACCAATGTCAGGTCAAGCACTGGCGTGCTGATCATAGGTTAAAGTGCAAGCAAATGAAATTGCTTCAACCTTCTCGCAAAATTACAAATGAGGTATCACTATTGCCAAATCCTCCCATCCCTCTCTTTTTTTGGTTCTTGTCCTCTATTTCTTACTCTGTTCCTGATTCCATAAAGTACAGCGATATATACCTCTTGTGAATTGTAATTGTTTTTATATTTCATCTGTAATGAACTTCCTAAGTGAACTTAGGAAGCAGGAAAAATCTACCTTTTATTGTCATTTTACTTTAGCCTGAAATATGAAAGAGGATGTAGCCGTGTTGTATCGATGCCATAATTTACAGCTTAAATGCTGAATCAATTACACTCTTCCTAGTATGGATAAATTTGTATTATATTGACTTATTTGTGGCAGGTTCTTTTCCCATATGAAGACTTCTTGAAGCTTTTTAACTGGGAATATGATGAATTTAGCCCTTGTGGCCTCCTAAACTGTGGAAACAGGTTTTTTTACATAAGATGTATATAAATTTTTCCTTCTTTTCAAATGCATTGCATGTGATGCATCTTATGTAATTAATTTTTTAATTTGCCTGCAGCTGCTTTGCTAATGTAGTTTTGCAATGTCTCACATTTACCCGACCACTTGTTGCTTACTTATTGGGTAAAAACCACAGTAGAGGATGTAAGTCTATTTTCCTTACCTCAACTTAAACCAAATTATAGTTGGTTCTACACTTGTTTTTACAATATGCACCAGAACACTCGGTTTTGATTTTCTTTTCTTTTTTTTTTGTTGGGGGGGTTGGGGGCATAAAGATTTGAAACTGCTAGTAGGAGGCGGGCATGCAAATGTTAATAGTGCCAAAAGAAAAGCAATGATATCCCAGCTAAGCCCAGTTAATCCTCAATAATTTCCCAATTCTGCTATACGTATTTATTATTTATTATGAGCTCCAGTCTAAATGAAGCTTGCTTCATGAATTCTCAACTCTTAATTGCACATTCAACTGAAAGTAGTCCAAAACCACTTTATACCTTATTTGCAACTTAGTACCAAAAAGGCAACAAAGAAACAACAGAAGTGATGACAACAGTATCAGCACCGCATTTAATACACCAATTTATTTTTTGCAAATGCCTTGGGAATGGGACGCTTGTTGTGTTTTGTTTCATGTATTCTGTTCATCTGGTAAATAAAACTCCCTACTAGCACATAAATCCGAACTGAATGAATAGTAAGTGGTACCAATTTACTGCAACTACACCCAAAATCCTCCTCAATTTTGCTACTGCTGATCTTAAATCGACCCTTACTATATTGTATGAGACCTCAATTTAGCCCAGATTTGCTTTCATTACATTTATTATTTTATTTTGCATCAAAGGTGTGAGAAAGGAGGATTGGTGCTTCTTATGCGAATTACAGAGTCATATCCAAAGGACAAGGGAAGGCTTAGACCCTTTCTCTCCAATTAATATCCTCTCTCGCTTGTCTAACATTAATGGGAATCTTGGCTATGGCCAGCAAGAGGATGCTCATGAATTCATGAGGTATATTCCTTTTCTTTTTGTTGTAAATTGAGCTGTTTATGTTTGTGGTTCCAATTTTAGGTTTTCTTTTCTGGGATGTCAGCTTTAAACTGTTGTTCTGAATTTCGGATGCATAGAACCTCATTTAACTCAAAAGTAGTTTTGACTCTTTTGAAATTAAAAAAAAAATATATAACTTTCTTGGGTGTTCGTCTCGAAATCAGTACAACAATTCAGGTTTGATTTGTGTGGGGCTTGGTTTAGTTGGTATAATCTGGGAATATTGCATGCGTCATATTATGGAATTTGAATATTTATAGATCTGCTGTTGATGTAATGCAATCGAACTGCCTCGATGAGTTTGGGGGGGAGAAGAATCTAGATTTGAGCTCTCAGGAGACTACACTCATACAGCACATTTTTGGGGGCCATCTTCGATCCCAGGTCCTTTAATGTTTTTACAAAAAACATGTAATATTTTTTGGTAAACTTGTGCCCGTAGGACTGAATATTTTTCACTCTACACTACAGCATCAGTTTTGAAATTTTGTCTAAAAAGATATAAGGATAATAGTAGGTGATAGTAGTAATGTTGATAAATGTAATAAATGTGTTTTTACTATGATATGATCTTCTAATCGAGTGATGGATGCATAAAATATTGTAGGTGATTTGTGAGAAGTGTGAGATGGTGTCCAACCGGTATGAGAATATGATGGATCTGACAGTTGAGATTCAAGGAGATGCTGAATCTCTGGAGCAGTGCTTGGATCAGTTTACAGCTGGCGAGTGGCTTGATGGTGACAACAAGTACAAATGTGATGGGTAATCTTTTCCTTTAATTGTTCTCATCATCTGATTATTTTATCTTCCACTTTATTTCCAATTTAGCAATTAGTTGGTATATATTTATTTAATCAGATGCAAGGATTACGTGAAAGCTTGGAAGAGGCTTACAGTACATCAGCCACCAAATATACTCACCATTGCTCTTAAGAGATTCCAGGTCTGTCTTGTTACTCAGTTTGAGGTGTTGTTGCATGAAAATTTTCATTTTCATTTTTTTCAAAGAAAATATTCAAATCCCCCAGTTCTGAAAATGTCTAAATTGGCCTTTTGAGGAGGTACTTTTAGTGTTTGATCTTCTCAGGGTTATAGGGTGTAGTTACAAATGTATCTTATAATTTTGTTAGTTAACAAATATTGTGTTATTATTTTCGATTGGTAGAGTGGTAGGTTTGGAAAGCTGAACAAGAGAATAACATTTCCGATGCGGTTGGATCTGACACCATACACAAGTGCTGGAATAGGGGTGGGAAGTGACTTATATGATCTGTATGCAGTAGTGGTACACTTGGACATGCTTAATGCCTCCTTCTTTGGCCATTATATTTGCTATATTAAGGATCGGCAAGGCCGGTGGTACCGGGCTGATGATTGCAAGGTTTATTTTTTTGTTTAATATTTTGAGGAATGCTTGATGCAAGCTCCTGTAAAAGCTCAGTATACACCCCAATTATGTGTGGGAGTATCTCACCTAAACTCCTTCCAGTTGGTTTCTGCAATAGTGTAAATTACTGTTTTTTGTCTGTCATTTATTTACAAGTAAAAAGCGTGCTTAAAATATACTGGGATTTTGCAGGGTTTTGCTAAAAAATATCATCTTTTCTTTTTTTTGTTGCTCATTTTCTTTGCCTTTTAAATAAAAAATTTAATCATGGAATAGTTTCTTTTGTAATGTTGTAGGTTGTGATGGTGGAACCGGAAGAGGTGCTTGCTCAAGGGGCTTATATGCTTTTGTATACACGGTAGTTATCCCTCTTCCTGGAACATATTATATAGTGAATTTTCATTGTACCCCAAAAAAACCAAAAATATCCTTATATTCAGGTAATGAATATGAACATTGAAAAGAAAAGGCTCAAATGATGCCTCCTTCCTCACTGTTTATGTGGCCCATCTACATAAAATCAGGGAGGGAGAGATGGCTTGGATATTTTCGTAGAAATTGCAAAAGACGTGGTGGCATTTAGAGGCTGCAGACGGCATTTTAATGTTTTTACAGTGCAGAAAAAGAAATCCCCTGATAAAAATCTTTTATAAGTTGTTTCTGAAACTTGATCTTCTTGGTTTTTTGAAATGTAGAGTCAAACCTCGTCCTGGTCCTCTTACTACCCCAAAAGACCCTCCTAGTGAACAAAGATTACACATGCCCATTCCCCCATTACCTATGAATCTTGTGGGCCACACTGGGAATGAGACATGCTCTTACCCAAATGGTGGGACCCACCAACATGACGTCCTCACAGGAGTTGAAGGACCAGTTGAGACAGAATTGGATGCATCCACTGTGGGTAAAAATAAGAATGATGATCTTGCCCCTGCTTCCCCACTGAGAGAAGATACCCTCTTCCTCAGCCCGACGCACTCAACTTCTTCTGAACTTGGCTCCTGCACTGAGCCTAAGGAAACAGAAAATGCCACCTCATCAAGCAGGAGTGCAAACCAATGTTTGGAGAATGGCACTGTAGTAAAACCTCCAAAGCAAATGTTCTCGCGGGGTTTCCTAGATAGACCGTACCGCATGAAGCCACTGGAGAAGAATAGACGTGCCCATTTACCGGGTATTGACCAAAACCCTGACCTTAACACTAATTGTTTTTCCGACAGACTCTGCAATGGGCACTTGCCTAATGGTGATGCTTCGACCAGCAGAAATGGCCAAATTGGGCTTGTTGGTAAGCCATTCTCAAATGGAGAATCCTCTATTAAGGAGGAGGATAGCAGTGGCAGTACTGGCGGCTGTACTGGTAATGATATGGATAACAGTAGTTTCAGCACAAGTAATGGAAGTCTGAAGGAAGGAGAGTTATCTTCAATAAATGATGGAATTGATAGAATGGATGTGTCGAATTCATATTTGAATGGAAACGTGTCCAAATCTAATGGGTACTCGGCACTAGAAATTGATAACAAGAATGAAGTCGGGATAGATTGCGAGATGCATGAAATGGTGTTGTCTCAAGAGGATGGACCGACTCAAAACGGGTTGCGGCATAGGGTGGTACACTCACAACCAGTGTTCAAAGCGGCTGAACAAAATGGGGTTGCCGAGTTATAGGACAGATTGGTGTCACATTGGAGTATAAGATTAAAATAGATTTTTAGAAAATAGATTTTTGTGTGGTACCACTTCCAGGAAGGGGAGGAGTGGAGGTGTGCCTCTGGGTTTCTACAGTTGAAATTTGCAGGGTCTCAGATGCGCTCCTTATGCCATATCAGCATATACCATTTGGTATATAGGCTAGTGTTTTTAATCACGTAACTGTTTCACTTTTCGATTTTTTTGTTTATAAGATTAATTGAATAAACCTCGACAGGTGGATATGATTTTTAGTTGTCCTATTTGTCTCTCTTTTCTTTCTCCACACCCCCCCCCCCCCCCCCCCCCGCCAGGTTCTTTACTTTTGCTGATGATTGCATCTCGGTTACATTCGAATTGTTACCTTTTATTTCTGGGGGAATATTTCACACAAGTTTCATTCGCCTTATTTGCAAAGAACGTGGAATATTTTTGGAGTGCAATGTGTACCAAAAGTATATAGAAGTCGATTCGTACCATCTATATCCTCCCCACAGACTAGAAGCTTGTGGCAGAAACCTTAAAGATTGATCCAATCTACGCTTCAAATTTACTCGCTCAAACTCGCAAAAGTGACCTACAAAACACAAATGTTTTTGTTGATAAGAATTTCTCTCTTAGATAGGAAAAATAACATATAGGAAAGTGCTATCTATTAGTATTGAAAAAAAATTAAAATTTTCTTAAGTCTCATCTGGTATTATTCTCAAACTGGCCTTCTCTTTATAGTACACATTTCAACAGATGGTTGAGATTCTTTCTATCTATTTCAACAGTCACTGTCACAATCCAATTGTATAACCAGCATTCCACATGACTGTATTGATAAAAAAAAAAAAGAAAAAGAAAAGAAAATCAAAACTTCCAGTTTTAATGGAGAGGGACCCCAACCCATGAAACTTTTTCAGTTTCAGAACTATCAATTCGATATTAAGGAGTTTTAGAAGGGTCAAAAAGAAAAATTCATCCCTTCATTCTTTTTTCTTGAAATGTCTGTTTTGTGTTTTCTGTTTCACTCCGTTGTCTCCAATCCCTCTCTCTCTCTCTGACAATGGTGGCAATCTCCGCCATTGCCTCCTTCTTCCCTCCTCCAATTCCGAGAAGATTCAATTACCCCTCGCAAACGATCTCCACTCGCACCTCCCCTCGCAGTAGGATCTCTCTATCAGTATCAGCTCAGTCCAACGGCGGTAATGGTAACGGTGCGAACGGTAAGGACGACATCAGCAACCCTTCCGACGGAGGACTTGACGATCGACGGAGATCATCGCCTCTAATCGACCTGAGGCGGTGGCGGGATCTTGTCCTGAGCGCCGATCCCGAGAACATCGCGGCCGTTGGATTGACGGGTCTTCTCGCCTGGGCCTCCGTACAGGCGCTGTTTCAGCTGCTCTTTATCTCCCTCGCCATTGTTTTGGCGGCGCTCAAGTACTCCTTCATCGCCGCTCTTCTCCTCTTCATACTAATCACGCTCCTATAGTGTTGTAAGTCAAAATTTTACCAGATTGAGGAATGAACTTAATTTGATCAATAATTAAGAAAGGGAGAATTTGTTTTGCTAAAAGTTTGGTGTAGTTGATCGTCTAGACATGAATCAAACCTCAATTTTACCTTTAGTTAGCTAACAAAACTGCGTAGATCGATTAAGAGGCTATTAATCTTCCATTAATTACTCTAAATAGTGTAAGCATTGTGTACTGTTCTTTAATTTCAATAGCATGTTTACTGGTACAGGCACATGCTGGTAACAAATTTGACTAGCACATAGCTTGTATCTGCTGGCAGTGAATTATACCAGGTCTCTGGAAATTGTTTTTCCTTGTCTGAGATGAAGCATAATTTGCTTTTTTCCATCCTTTTTTTTTACCAGAACTGAGATCTAGTTGCTGTTGTACTGAAATTGAGGAATAAAAATATGCTTAAAACTGGCATGCAAGATTTCTTGATATTGGCTGAAATAGATCAATAGTTGTAAAGGTAAATTGTACCCTGTTTTTTTCTTGCTCTAACTAAATGCTTTGTACTTCGTCAAGAAATATATATTACCTCAGAAATGTTTTCCAAATAGGGTGTGTTGGGGGGAGCAAAAGTCTCTTCTTGCTTGTAAATTCCATTTATCGTTACCGAATCATTCCCAAGCCTCTGATTACTGCTCATGAATGGGTCTGTTTGTGCATGATGTAATGTCTTGAGGAGCATCTCCTTGACATTTGATCATATGGGACATTTAATTGTAACATAGAAAATTGATATAAGCAGTTTAATGTATGTATTGGTTTTTTTATTAATTTATTTTGAAACAGTGGCTGGCGCCACCAGCTTCCTCATTAGAAACTAGAATAGCACATGCCAATCTGTGTATACATTACAAAGGAAACTAAGCATAAATTCCAAATCCAAAACGCAACAAAACCAGCAAAGAATCTAACAAGTCAGATAAACAACACAAAATAGAATAGCACAAATGTAAGAAAATAATTTAAACCAAATCAAGATTCCTGTGCCAGATCCAAGCATTCTTGATACGGTTGCCTCTAGCAAATCTAGAACAGATCATATGGGACATGGCTTGGCAACATTAACAATATATTAGTTCGATCTTTCAGCCCTGTGGGGCACATTTATATACTTGCATTGATAATATGCAAGAATTAATTTTATCCTTGCTTAGCTTACAATATAATATGTAAATGTAATGTTACTGATAACACACATGCTCATTTCAAAATACAACTGACATTTCACGACTATTTAAAAGCAAACACCAAACCATAAAATAAATTCCAAATAATATGACCCACTTGATGGATCACCGCCTATGTATTTTAACATAAAAAAGCACCTTGTTCTTCAGTTCAGAACGGCGACAATGACAATTACATTAAAGGAAACTAACCAACAAAACCAACTCTAAACCCTAAAATATGCCAACACCATAGATGACATCACTTGCACAATAGTGTAAAATAAAAAAAGAAACAAACGTGCATCCACCATAACCTAGCATCCAAGTGCTAAAGGCGGCGGCTGGAGATGCTAAAGGAGCTAACTTTCATAGGAGTTGCCACGACTAAAGGTGCCTCGGGAGAGTCTGAGATGGCAAATTTATCGTGCATAAATCGGCTGTCTACAATTGACTCCTCTTTTGGTATGATCTTATAGCAATAGCAGCTCTTTAAACCTTCTTGGTTTAGATAGCAGTCATGGTTGCTCTTCTTCACTTGCTCAAAGTTCCAAATTACACTGAACTTGCCAACAGTTGCTACCAAGTGCCTCTCCTCCTTCCCATTCTCTGTCACCTGTTTTATATATGAAATGAAGTAAATATAAATGTAACTGAATGGATGACAATTTTGCATAGAACTATTAGAAAATAAATAAAAACAATGCAAGTAAATTGACAAACTAATTTATTAGCGCTGAAAGTTGAAAGCAACACGCTGTTTTGCTTTTCTACTTACTATTCTCTGCATGTTTGTGTTTTATTGCACAGCTGAGAGTTACTAAATGAACATGTCAAACTAGCTTTAGAGAGAGAAAGAAATAGCATGGAAGCATTGTTGGCTCATCAATGGCAAATGTATTATAAAATGGAGGACAATGACTGAGGTAATAAAAATATACATCAAGATTTTCTCAAAAATAAGATAATTCATAAAAAAAACAGTAGAAAGATAAAAGTAAATGAGCCAAAATTGATTAAAAAAATAAAGAGAACACATACCCATGAAAATTGACCACCACGGAATTTATTATTCACTCCAGCCAGGTGTGAATCAAGAGGAGTAAGTTTCAACAGCCTTGGGGCTGCTATTCTATTCCCCATTCTTCCACTAAACCCTGTTTTCTCTTTGCCATCCTTGTCTATAAAAATTGTGCAGATCAAGACAAGGTATGTGTCTGTGGTACCAAGGATCCATTTCCCATCATAGGTCACATCAACATGCGTAATAGGCGATCCGAGACCAGGAAATGCAGTTTTGGCCATTCTCATAGAGCTTTTCGAATACAACCTGTGTGACAAGTGTACAAAATTATAATGAACATATATAATCACCTTTCTCCAGTTAGGTCAATGCCAAAAGAAAACATTATTGGAATGCACATAATCAAGTTTTTAAGCCACAACATCACCATATGTTCATTTGTAGGATCATGATGAAATAACCTCAGTTAAAAAAGAGTAATTTTGTATGTAGCCCCAATCAAACTTCAGGAGTATAATACCGTTATAAAAGGAGGAATATTAACACGTCTCTCTAATATATCAATAAAGTAATGACCGTCTTCTGTGCAAAGCTTTTTATATTCTACCTTTCCTATTGGGTTAAGCTGTTACCTGATTTTACCATCTATGGATCCAACTACAATTGAGCCATCCCCAGTTGAGGCAAAGCATTGGAAGTTTGTACCTCTTGCAAATTGGTGACCTTGTGTCCAGTTCAAAACTGGCGCCTCAGCAACAGAATCTGCCAAATTCTGTACAATTCCATGTCGATCCCTCATGTCCCACCTGCACAACCTATTATCATCCAAGCCCAGAAAGGTCGACTCTGATGGGTCAAGCTGTGCACCTTTACTGTCATTGGTTATGTCTCTCATAGTAATGTCCGCACCATCTTTTTCAAATTTCCACTGGGTCACCATCTTGCCAGTCTCTATGTCAATCTGGTTGACGCCAGTTGTATGTGGCTTCCCCTCATTTGCTGGGCTCATGAGCAACATGTTAGTCTCGGCACGCATGAGAAGTGCCTTTTTCGGAGTCGAAAAGAGGTTTTGGGCTGACGGACTTGGACCTGAGAACTTAACTGCCACACCCTTACCGTGCACCCCATGCGAGAAATTTTTCACCACTTGGATGCCAGACTTACCAACCAAGAAACTGTTATCCAGCGCACCTAGTGCAAGAGACTGTATACCCAATTCAGCTGCAGCCTCTTCTTCAAATTCTTCCAGTAACTCACGACTTTCTACGCTTAATGCAGAGCGTGGGATCCTCTTGACATGATTGGGCCCAAAACTCTCCTTTGCATCCTCCCAAATAGAGTCATCAGCCGCATCAGGCTTGGCCCAGCCTATGAAGTCCTTGCCATAAACCTTGACCTTGTTTTCTTCAGTTGCTTCCACCCCATATGTGTTCTCAAATAGACAATCTTGGTACTGTTTGAAGAAAAAAGTATAACCTTGAGGGTGAAGAAATTTGATGGCCCAAACCCCATCTGCTACAAAATCAACTCGTTTCTGGCCAGGGAAGGACTTCAATTGCAGAGCAGGTCCAATTGGAGCTCGGATCCTTGTCCCAATGACCAAGCACCATGGTGCATTAGGATTTGGCGATGAGTCGGAATCATCCTCTTCCGAGGAGCCACGGCGGCTGAATGAGAAGGTGGTGCACTTCTCAGAGGGGACCCACCGGGCAGAGGGAGCACTCCCACCCACGTGAAGGTAGAGTTTCACAGCATCTGGGGAACTAGGGTTAGGGTTCGGCGAATTAGGATTGGGGGATGAGATAGGATTGGAGTACTTCAGGTGGAGCGATTTGAGCTTACGATCGAGAGAATACAGACCTTGAGTTGAGACTCCAGGGCTAGGTTTAGGATTTCGATTGGGAGTAGCATATTCTTCCTCTGACTGAGACTGTTCATCCTCTCCCTCCTCGTCTGTGTACTGATCGGAGTCGGAGAGCTCGGGGCCATCGCGGCTGTGAGATCCTCCCATGGCGAAATGAGATCTAGAGAGTCGTAAACTAGGGTTAGGGTTTTGGCCGTTTGAGCGAGAGTGTGTAGGAGTGGGGGGGAAGAAGAGGAAAAGAGCGAGCGATTAAAATTTGAAAAAGATGAAGCCACTTGACGGAGACAGAGAAAGAGAGAAACAGAGGGAGAGTGGGTAAACCAGTATCATGAACCAAGTCACATACATGTGGGTCCCACGTGCTCTTTTGGCGAGCTTGGACCCATAAGTCGGCGACATTTTGCAAGCATCTGGAATTGAGTGAACTCGGCTCATAAGTAATATTAAGAACTAGAGACTTCTCCGCACATTGAAAATTTGACGGTCTCGATGACTGGATCTGAAAAAACTAAATGGTGGAATGAGCTTTGCGGATTTGATGTCATATATATTTTTTTAAGATAAAAAATAGGTGTCAAAATTACTGAAATTTAAATATTCATAAAAAAATTTCTATTCAAATTATAAATCTCCGACCTTCTATATAAAAAATATTAAATTTATCCTAGATCAAACATTAATTCTCACTCACAAGCCATATTAAAACTCACTGTGTTCCTATTCTTTGTTTTAACATTAACAAGCTCTTGAAAAATCAAAATTCTATAAATGAAATAGGTGTCTGGAAATTTTGAAACATAAGCTTTTTTTGCTATCATTATTAACCGTTGTTGAACCAACAGAGCTAGCATTACTATCGCCTGTTTAGAATAATCAACCATTAACAATGTAAGCCGTTGGTAAATAATTTATCATTTATAACAATCAGTTATTTTAGCAATGTAAGAAGCTGATAAATTTAGCATTCTTAATATTCTATTGTTTACTTTACATCTCATTGAAATCCAAGATAGATAGAAAATTCTAAATTCGTATCTGATTCATTTAGGACTCGTTTAGATGTTATATGATTTGTAGGGATGAGATTCTACATATATGAAATTCTACAGATGAATTTATGGGATCTCACACTCATGGAAATACATAACGATATATATTAATGAACTGTTCGGATGCATCATGAGAATTGTTATACGAAATTATCATTCTTATATCTAATTTTTAGATTGTTAATTAAAGATTAAACAAAATTATAAATAATATCCAAAATAAAGCTGAAGGAAATTGAAATAGATCAAGTTCTAGAAATACCGTAGTAGAAAAACAACTTAATCAGAGCGGTTCCTTTCACATCTAGCAATTTCAATCCTTTTTTCTTACTATAAGCTAATTGAGAATCACCGGATGGAGATAAATCACAGTCCAAATCGAGTTTATACCTCTATTTCACTATCAAGAACTCAGAGATTCTCTTATTGCGGTTTTTTTTCTCTTTATGCACTCCTTCATATTATTTGATATTTGAAATTACTTATTCACAATGAACAAAATTTTTATTCTATTTAATAATAATCAAGAGATGTATTTTCAAAAAGAATGTATATCATGTACTCATGAAAGAATATATTCGTGTCTCCACGTCAAAATTCCAACGGAAGCTAATAAAAAAATCAAAGAAATAAAAAATTTTAGGCTGTTAACTAAGAATCAAGGAATAAAAAATCTCAAGGTGAACTATTTAGAGGTGATCATTGATGACGCATGAGAACACATGAAAAAAGAAATGAAAGGGGAAATAAAAGCACCTCGCTACAAATAAAAAGCGTAGTTTAAAAAATAATACGTCGTGATTAGTCACGTTAGGAAACATCACGGATATATCATGGCACATATTTTTATTATGTGATATGTCTCGTATGTCGTATGATGTGACTCCTGTCAATTAAAATTGACACGTCACGTGAAATTATTTAGGTACGTCACGTTATGATACGTTATGTAATCACGTGAAGTCATACATTTATTATTTCAAATATTTTTTTAATTTTTAATATAAATATGAAATATATTTTTTATCATAAATTTTTTTAATATTTTCCAATACTTCACAATAAAATTTATAATTTTTTCACAAATTTAATTAATTTTTAATATTTTTTCAATAAAAAGATAAAATAAAAAAATGATATATTATATACGTGTCACATATTGACACGTCATGATATAACACGGTGTTTATAAACACGACGTGTATTATACGTATTGTTTCATAGACATATTGTATATCTACTCTATTATTTTTAACACGTCATGTAAAAATAATATTTTAATTATATTATAACACATTTCGTAATCAAAATAAGTTGTATTTTTATATGAAACATGAGAATACATCATTTTTTATTCGTTAAAGAAGTGCCTTTTGGTCAGCCCACGTGGGTCTCCCTTAATTTCCTTTGAACCAAGTTTGCTTTGATTTCTACAGAGAGAGCGATGAAAAAGAGGAATTAAGATGCAGCACTTTTTTACAACGAAAAAGAAAGGAGAGAGTTAAACGATCCGATCTAATTTAAATAACTTAGATTTAATTGTAAAAATATTTTATTTATTTATATTTTATTAAATTTCAGTTGTTATAGATCTAAAAAAAAATATATAATACACCGTTATCATAGAAAAAAAAATATTACAGTGAATGTGAGTTCCAATTTAGAGACCTAGAGCAAAAGAGAGAGATCGCTTGAAAACAAAAATCATAAAGATAAAACGAAAATATAATCCATTTCCATTTATTCAACAATAAAAAGCTACCAAACAGACTTTGAAATAACTTCCCAATGAGCCCAAAATCCCACAAATCTCATGGAGATGGGATTAATTCGAACATGGCCAATCATGAAAATAAATTTAGATCAAATTGAAATCGTTCTGGTTCTGATTAGGTTGGAAATTGACGTTTTCAATTCTAAGCACATGCAAAGTTGAATAAAAAAATGTTTTGGGGACGAATACATAAAAGTGGTTATTAAATTCATTTCTTAAAAATAACAAGTTTGGCATATTTAATTAAATCGTCAATTATTATGACATAACTTGATTGATCATTTTTGACTCTATACATAATTCATGAAAAGGTCTCCTTCGTGACTTCACGAGTCTCCATCATTATTTCATTTTATTTCTTTATTCAAATTTTGTGTGAGAAAGTCGCAATCATTATTTTTGTGTTGACGAGATCAAGAGAATAATTTTCAAAAGAAATAATGTGTTTGTAATATATTGATTAAAATTCTTTAGTACAAGTTTCACATATAATTTTCTAACCCATGAGATGCTTTTCTAAAGATACAAAATAATAATATAACAAAGTAATGATTTCATCAGAAAATAACAAATAAATTAAACAATGTTTTGCAATCTCTGTACTTCAATTTTTCCTATTACATGCTTCTTCTCCTTATCATAAAATACCATACACAAAAGATAGGTGTAAAATGTAATAAAATAACAAGAAGCATCTCCAGCAATGCTATCTGGTCCAAATAAAACCACTTTCCCCACCTTCAATTTATTCCTACTGATAACAAAATCAAGCACCATCAACCCCATAAAATTTATGACCATAATACCCCCCATTATGAAAGAAACCTTCCTCTTTCTCTTCCACACAAATGCTAATGCCTTTGCAATGGATGAAACCCCATTGCCTCCTCCTCCTCCTTCTTCAACTAACACAACCACTAGGCTCCATTGCTCAACTAGGGTTAGCAATATCATCCATGCAACCTTCAGTAACAGCACCAATACCAGCATTTTCTCTCTTTGAAGAAACTGTACAGCTCTGGTATTTCTCTCAAGAAAGGTAAATGTTAGTACTGGTAACATGTAGAAGAGCTTGGCGTAAAACAATGCGGCCACCGATCCGCACCATGCTTTTTGTAGCCCCTTGATGAAGTAATCTAACGACGCCTTATAACTTGATTGAGCCATGCACGAGAACTGCGCAATTAGGATAGTAGACAGGACCGAGATTAGGAGATCGCCTAGTCTGATCTCGGCCTTGGTCTTGGGGACGACAAACGGAAAATCGGGTGATTTGCGGTTGATTAGAGAAGTCAAATCTATGACGAGAAACGGACAGCCCTTAACCAAGAAGGAAATTATCTCCAACGGAACCAAAATTACAAACATCGGCAAGGCCATCTGCCGGCCATTGCGACAAGATAGGTTGAGCGCCTCGGCGAAGCATGAGAAAACAGTGCTTATTGCCATATAGTTTGAACTAGAACTAGAATTAGAATTGAGGAATAATAGATGAGGGAAGAGAGTCTTTAGGAATCTGTCAAAGACTTTGCTGATGAGAATTGTATTAATTGTTGAAAATAAACAAAAGTTGAAAATCTATATGGAATCATTCCAAACTGTCATCTTCATCCAAAACTAAGAGGATGGTGTTGTGTCTCTTAGTTGTCTCTACACCATTGAATCCTAAATCTATGATCACAATTTAATTTACCAAAAAGCATGAGATAAGGAACCATTGATAGGAGCTTTCCTCTTGGATAAACAAAGCAGCTTATGTATGGAATCAATACTACTACTACTACTATACTAGGATTGGATTTGGATACATTAAATAACAGATTTATCAGGGAAAATTGGAAAGTGATATTGAATTCAAAGCAATTGAGTAGGCGTGTGGCAGGAGAATGCTTCAAACTTTAATGGGTTGTAAAGTCAAATTTGATGCACTAACAAAAAAAACTTAATGATAAAATTAAAGAATATGTGCAGGTGGGGCCCACCCTTTATGGGTCATGGTTCATTAATTAATTAATTTGTTATGTATCTCAGAAGGAAATTAAACAATGTAGTCATCCTCTGACAATGACTTCTCCTTGATTGATAGTCATATAAATTAAGATCATATAATTAATTAAGAATAAGATACACAGTTCATATGTAATTAATCAAAAGAAAAATAAAATATATATAGCAATGCGAGCAAAAAACCACCAATGGTAGGGGGCATGTTATAACATTAATTTTCCAAACTTGTAAGTTTACATTTTCAATATTTTATATCTTTACCAAAACTGCAAAAATCACAGGTGGCATATATTATATATATTATAATATATATACCCAATGCTGTCAAACTCAGATACCTTCAATTTGTCACGTATACTTACCCAAATCATGGACTTCTTTAATTATATTAATATTTGAGAGATACCATTATCGATATCATTATCATATAAAATAAATTATTATCATTATCGATATCAACTTTAATAATTATTCATATAAAATAAATTATTATTTATATTAACGATTTTATTATATAACTTATTTTGTATAATATTTTTATTATTCAATTCAAATACTACTAATCTGAATAATAACTCAGTTAAGTTGAATATTATATTAGATGAAGTACAAATTATGGGGCTGGGAGAGGGGACAATAATTTTCTTCTAGTACTCGCATCAATCTATAATCAATTCATCTCAGTAGTCTTAATTAATTTATGATTGTTTTTCTCTTTTATAAGAACTTGATCAAATATGAACGCTCCAATAACAAAGTTCGGTTTAAGTTTTCGTAGAAAACTGAATCAGACCATTCCAGTCGTACCAATGCATGATAATTCGTAGATAAATTTAACATAATTTAAAAATAAATGCAGGAGAATTCGAAAATTAAGTCTCAAGAAAAGAATTTGCATGAAACAACTGAGAGAATTTTGTAAATTAAGTCTCCGAGAACAATACATACATAATATATTTTCAATTTTGACAAAGCAATTTCATGAACGGATTAGATTTTTATCATCAATAATAGGTCTATCCCATGATTTAGAAAGTTTATTAATTATGAGAAAAAGTTTTTTATATGCTCCACCTTTTTTTTGGGAACAAATGGTCTTGTCTCATTATAGTCTAAAACAATTTGATCGATTTATGAGATGACATTAGTTATTTTTTAATATTTATATTTGGACGATATGATATATTAAGATTATATATAATTTTTTTAACAGCCACGAGATCAAGTCATTTAAATATAAATATTTATATAATATTTATTATTTATATTTAAAATATTTAACTTTCTATACAAAGGACATTGCAAAAGCTATATATAATTAAGCCAACATTTCGTATATAAGTCAAGTCAATATTTAGATGAATATTAACATAGAATTAGAAAAGCCTTAAATCGTTTGCCGAAATAATTTCACAAAATTTCCTTGATATTTACATTATCAAGGTCTGGAAGGTTGAGTGAGCATCTGCTATCATTATTTTCAATAACAGCAAATATATCATTAAATCTAAACGGTCTGATTTAATTTAAACGGTTCAAATTTAACTGTAAAGAATGTTTTTTATTTATATTTTAAAAGTTTTCACAAGTTATATACTCAGAAAAATTATGATAATTTATATCATAAAAAAATATGATAACGGATGTGAATCTCACATCCTTAGAAAGCCTATGGTGACTTGTGTCCTAGTTTTTTCATTCCAAAAATATTTGAATAAAATATGAAGAATATTGGTGAAGTGTTAATTATAGGGACAAGGATAAATACCAAATCTGAGTTGTGCCCACAATGGCCATGACATGATATGATTGAACTTACATAGAAACATGACATGAAGAAATTAAAGTTGATTACATAGAAACATGACATGAAGAAATTAAAGTTGAGGAATGAATGAATGCACCAACTCCAAATCGTTATCCGCACAGGAGATATTTACGCAAGTCTGTGACACGTCGGACACGAATATGCGAATAACCAAACAAAATACCTCGACTCTGGGATTTATTTGTTATAGTGCAATAGAAATAAAGAACAAAAGTACCTCCAATTTTATGTACGCGTGCTGCTTTCCTAACGGCCGCCACTTGTTTAGTTGGTGTAATGGAAAAGGACCAGTAAACTATAGCCACGTCATCCGTAAATAAAATTCGTAGAATCTATTGAGTGGATATTGCATTTTGGGGAAAACCACGGGCTGGGAAAGATAAGAAAAAAGAATACATGGGCGGTCATAATTAACTGCATTTTTCGCATAAACCCTTCGACTTTTTTTATTATCTAAAGTGTTTTTTTGCACTGATGGAGGAGTATTTTATGCAACGAAAGCTATTAGCTATGGTAATTCGAAAGTTTTTTTTTTTTTTTTTGCAGATGTATGTGAAATCTTTTGTTTTGCAACAGTGCATAAATATAATATAAAAGGGAGGGCTTATTTGACAATGATTATTTTGACTATTTTAATAATGAATTTTTAATATAAAAAAATTATGGACATATTTTTGAATTTATAGATTGATTGTATTTCAAATTTAATGCAATTTAAGTATTATTTAACAAATTATTTAAATTTTAATGATCTTTGATGGATTACTGAATGATATTTAAATTGTATAAAATTTAAAACACAATCGATCTATAAGGTTCAAAATGTATCTATAATTTATTTTTATTTTTAAGATTTTTCGAATTTATTTGAAAATTTATTATTAAGATTGTTAAAATAACTATTATCAAGTGATCTCTCTCCGAATATAAATAGGAGTACAAGTTGAAAATATTTTTTGATGGTTGCTTGTTTATTTTAATTACACAGGTTAGAGAGTATTATTAATTACTCCTTAGTATCGTAGAAATCTAAAATGAATATAATCAGTTGATATTTTCTATGGTTCCATGTTTATCTCAATTTTGCAATTGGACAGTAATAATATCGCCAAAGAAATATCATTTCTTCAGGAATAATTTTCAATATCAAGTAATTCTGAATTAATTTATTCGAATGTTTTTGTAATTATGAGTTATTTTAATCTAAATTTTTCATCTTTAGTATCGTTTAAGATAGAATAAATTTTTCATCTTTAGTAGAAACCATTATCTTGACAATCTCAACAATGATTTTTTAAAAATCAAATAAAATGAAATAAATTTACAGGTTATATAATTGGACATTAAAATATTCTAACAATCAAATTTCATATAATTTTAATATTATTTGATGAGTTATCAAGGACTGTTAAAATTAAGTCACATGATATAAAATAAAAACATATTTATATAAATTGAATCTTATCATCTTTTATATATATAATTCCTAAAAATATATACTACATTTTTTTTTTGCTAAAAGTGGACAAAGCCTATGAATTTCATTGAAATTGAGAAAGTACAATATATTATACATCTATAACCTTGAATTTTAAAATTTTATTTTTTAGAAATCAGCATTATATCATTCAGATTTCTGAATGAGTTTGGTTTGAATTTTCCATCTCTACCCAATCTGATCCATCAACATTTATTTATAATCACACACATCCAAGGCACTCCTTGTATGACATTGCCATATCTGGTGAGCACAGCGCAGAAACAAAAACCTTGTAATATCCTAGAAAAAGAAGGTTCTTTATGGAAAATTCATCCAAGTTACATCCTCCCTCCCTCCTCGCCATGCCATGTCTCCTTCTCCCCTCTCTTTCTCAAAAAAATCTCACCGCCTAATTCCCGTCCATCGTCGGCGATGGCATCTCCGTTACAATGTCCACCGGATCTCCTCCCCTCTCCGCCGCCGCTTCCATCCAGCATCCGGCCATGTACTCCTAAAATCAAACCCAAACCCAAACCCTCCGACTCCATTTCTAGCGGAGAGCGCATCCTCTCTTTTATAATTCGAGCGATAGTAATGGCGACGGCGATCCCTCTCTTCTTCCTTTTCGCCAGTGTCGCCGCAATCCTTCTCCTCCACCTGTGGCTCGCCGGTGCCGCTCTCCGCCGCCATCGGAACCTCAACCCTAATCTTAATCCCAATCCTATCACTATGCCGAATCCCTTAGATCTGGCACCGACTCTGTCTCCGGCGCAGCTCAGGCGGATGCCATGCTGCATGTGGAGGTGGCCATGGCCAAAGGAGCAGTGCTGTGCAGTTTGCCTAGAGAAGGTGCAAAGAGGGGAGCTATATAGGATCCTCCCGGCTTGTGCGCATGTCTTTCACAAGGCATGTGTAGATAAGTGGCTTCTAAGGTGTCCTAAGTGCCCCCTTTGTAGAGAAGTTGTTAGACCAGTGGGATAGCTTCCAAATTGATTGGATCTTCTCTCAGTATTAATGACTGGTGAGTATTCTTTCATAATTTTGCCCCTTCAAGTTTAGTAATTCAGTGCAAACAATTAAACATGATGTGATATTTGATAAGTTCTCTTCTGGTTACTATAGTTTATTCATCTTGAATAAATCCCTTACGAAACTAAGCACCAGGTGACCCCATTTTTCATACTGAATCTAAGCAATTATATACAAGTTCTTGAACAAAATGGAGTGTAATTAGTTTAGAAGAGGTTTCTGCAAATAAATAGAATCATGGTTGAATTGTATGTCAGGCATGACTTCTACTTATTTAACTTTCTTTGAAAGGTATATTATGTAGGAAAAATATTCTGGTATTATACCAGGTAAATATCAGATAGTGGGAACACATTAAACACTAGAAAGTAAGCTTTAAATTGTAGTATGATTTGGATGAGCTAAAATATGTAAGTTTCTGAATTGCTTAAATTAAAACTTGTGAAAGTATTTTTTTGAAGCTTCTTGTCGCTGTGGCTTACATATGTTGTCTTGAATTTAATAATTTAATTAATCTTGTATTTAGCCAAAATAGAGCAGTGCAATGTTTCTCACAAATTGTGGTTTTGGCAAGTATTTTCCTCACCTCATCCCGCACAAAATAATCTTTGTGGGTACTAGACTTGAAGGCTTCAATTGCATGATCTAGACCTGTTAGAGCGCTACTGATATACCATGATGTCTGATATGGGGAGTATATTTATTCAAACTCCCATGTACCACTTGTTACTAAATTTGTTCTCTTTCATTGTTCATCTTTTGTAGGGATGCTACCTAGTTAGTTTCCAAGCAGGCGCTATGGATTAGCTGGAGTCCTGTATTCACTTTCGTAGAGTGGTTCTTAACTGAAATGTGGACGATGATGGCTTCCTTCTTCCAGCTCAACACGTTTGTACATTCATCTTTGCTAGTTTGTTGTTTTAGAAAAAAAAAAAGAACAACAAGATATTATCTGTTAGTTCTCTTTGCTAGTATATGTTCAGAATTGTATTTGAAAGGGACCTTATCATACCTAACTAGTTTCAAGTCATCAACTAGATCCTGTTCTAAGTTAGTCTCTTTTTTTTTTGTATTAGTTTAATTAATGTTACCGAAAACATTTTAGATTTTGCTCGTGATCATCTATCCTCAACTGACAAGCGTTGGCCTTAATCCTACTATTGCTATATAGTCATATGTGGGAAATACAGAACCTGTTAACTGATCAATGCCAGACTCGCTTGTTAATGATGTAAGTGGTTTAGTACATTGGTTGCGAATGGCTGTGATGCTGGTACGTGTGGAATTCTACTTGCAGTTACTAGATCGATACATTAGAAAAGCAAAGTTGGAATTGCTTGATGCATGAAAGACTATTACAAGACTGTTGAGCAGGTGCAATACGCTGAGATTTTGTAGAGAGGAGAGGTTCTTTTGTTTTTTTGGAGATAAAGCTTGTTAATTCAGATGTATTGGATTGTCCACTATATTGTGTTGATATTAGTGTGAACAAACTGTTTCTTAATATTGTTCTATTGTGCTCCGAGCACCTTTTTGTGTATCTTTCCATAATTTTTTTTCGTACGTTTTGGAACCCATAAAACCTCTTTTTTTTCGTACTTAAAAACTTTTGGTATTGAGCCCAAGTGGAATTAGGTCATACAAACCGAAAATAAAAAAGAAAAGAATCAAATTAAATTAACAACACACTACGCCAGGTAGTGAAGTAAATCTAATTTGCTTAATCCCACTTAACCTGACTGATCCGACTCATTTGACTTCAAAAATGATAGATTTAAAAAATTTAGTTTGTTAGATATAGATTGCATTTTGAAAAATTGGACAATTAAAATTTGAATACGTTGAATATGGATTTTATAAAAAACATTTGAGTGAATGTATATTATTTTTATAATGATACGGCTACTATAATTTTATAAAAAAATAAGTATTTAAAAAAATAATATACAACGGTCAGATCAGATTTTACTCAATATTTTTTATAAATTCCGTATTCAAACCGTAGTCATCGGGTTATTCAAAATCCAATCCATACCAAACTAATTAAATTCAAAAAAAAAAGAGAAAAAAAAAGGAGCACGGGAGAAGAAAATGACCCTCGGATTTCACGGACGGTGTAGATCTCCTGCGCTTGAAAAATCCAAGCGTGGGAGACGATAAGAGCCCTCTTTGAATCAATCAAAAATGATTCAGATAAGTGTCGTCTCTCATCTCTTCCAAATATCACTCTCTCCGCAGCTTCTACCTCTCCGCGCCACCACCTTCCTTTCCCTCCGCCAAATTCTCACAGAAACTATCCTCAACCTCTCGGTTTCGCATCTGATTCAGGTGCGGAAGCTCTTTTCTCTTTTCTACTTTTCATTCTTTAATTTCAGTGCTAGAGCTTGCTATAGTTCCCTTGGCGTTGTGCTTTCCCTGATTGTCAGTGGTAAATTGTTCAATTGTAGTTATGTTTGGATGCTATAAAACTAAGATTACATACCTCAGGGTAGGGTAGGCCGTGGTGAGAACATCTCTTGAATTACCTTCTGCATAGTTTCTCGTCCATTATTAAGGATGGATGGATATAATTTTCTTGATAGATACATGAAAATCGTATAGTACATTAAGTTTTCTTGATAGAATATGATAAGGCTGCACAATTTTGTTACTTATTTTGCACCATTGCTTACAATCTCTCTTAATTATGTTATATTTTTTATTGTTCAATATAGAAGGTCAATTTCTCATTTGGAAGCAGAGCTCAACCTTGTTAGACAAAGTTTTAGAAAGAAGCAGAGAAACAGATTGCAAGCAAATCAAATAAGAATTAACAAGAATCAGATGGCATGTGCCTTATCCCTTGACCCCTTCTCTTCACCTTCACCTTCACCTTCCCAATGCCTATCCCCATACCCATCTGCTTCTCAACGAGGCCTCAGTCGTGTCTGTTTTGCGTTCCCTAGGAACGCCAATTTTGACAACCATTCTGGGAAGAGCAGGAGGTCGCGTGAGCCGGATTGGAAGGACAAGCGGCAGAAGGAGGAGAGAAGGCGGCATCGGAAGGCAGGTGCCATTCCTGACCAAGAGGTGCTTCACCTGTTTGATCAGCTGTTGGCTGCCAAGAATCCTCCAACATCTATCCGACAAATCAATCAGCATCTCATTGCCTACATCAAAACCTCAAGCAACCCTTACCCCACGGCTTTTTCCGTGTTCACTCGCTTAATACAAGCTGAAGGAATTGGTCCTAATGCATATACCTATGCAACATTGTTGGACTGCTGTGTGCAAACGAATCGGTTCAGCCTAATGTTTGGTTTTCTTGGAAGGTTTCTCAAAGAGGGTCACAAAGCTAATGCCGTGATCTTCACTCCAATACTCAAAGGCCTTTGTTGGGACGACAGAATTGGTGAGGCTGCAATTACAGTGACTGATAAAATGCCAAAGTTGGGATGTGTACCCAACGTATTCTCATATAGCATTCTTATTAACGGGCTTTGCAAGAAAGGTGAAATTGAGAACGCAATGCATATTCTAGATGTCATGATTTCCAAAGGGGGTGAGCCTAATGTCACGACATATAACATTCTTATAGATGGGCTGTGCAGGAGAGGTGAGATTGAGAAGGCAAGGGGCTTTCTAGATGGCATGATATCCAAAGGGCACGAGCCTGATGTCGTGACCTATGGCACTCTTATAAATGGGCTGTGCAAGAGCGGTGAAACTAAGATAGCAAGGGATTTTCTAGATGATATGATTACCAAAGGTCACAAGACAGATGTTGTGACCTATAACACTCTTATAAATGGGCTGTGCAAGAAAGGTGAAATCGATAATGCAATGGATATACTAGATGTCATGATTTCCAAAGGGCATGAGCCTGATGTCGTGACATATAACACTCTTATAGATGGGTTGTGCAAGAAAGGTGAAATTGAGAAGGCAATGGATTTTCGAGATGTCATGATATCCAAAGGGTTTAAGCCTGATGTTGTGACCTATAACACACTTATAAATAGTCTGTGGAAGAGAGGTGAAATCAAGAAGGCAAAGGATTTTCTAGATGAAATGATTTCCAAAGGCCACAAGCCTAATGTTGTGACCTATGGCACTCTTATTGATGGGCTGTGCAAAAAAGGTGAAATTGAGAACGCAATGGATATTCTAGATGTCATGATTTCCGAAGGGTATGAGCCTAATATTGTCACATACAACACTCTTATAGATGGGCTATGCAAGAGAGGTGAAATTGAGAAGGCAAGGGATTTTCTAGGTGGCATGATTTTCAAAGGTCACAAGCCTGATGTTGTGACCTACAGCTGTCTTATTGATGGGCTGTGCAAGAAAGGTGAAATTGAGATTGCAAGGGATATTCTAGATGCCATGATTTCTAAAGGTTATGAGCCAGATGTCGTGACATATAACACTCTTATCGATGGGCTATGCAAGAAAGGTGAAATTGAGAAGGCATTGGATTTTCTAGATGTCATGATTTCCAAAGGGCATGAGGCTGATGTCGTGACCTATAACACTCTTATAGAAGGGCTGTGTAAGAAAGGTGAAATTGAGAATGCATTGGATTTTCTAGATGGCATGGTTTCCAAAGGCCACGAGCCTGATGTTGTGACCTACAGCAGTCTTATTGATGGGCTGTGCAAGAAAGGTGAAATTGGGAATGCAATGGATATTCTAGATGTCATGATTTCTAAAGGGCATGAGCCGGATGTCGTGACATATAACACTCTTATAGATGGGCTGTGCAAGAAAGGTGAAATTGAGAAGGCAATGGATTTTCGAGATATTATGATATCCAAAGGGCACGAGCCTAATGTCGTGACCTATAGCACTTTTATAGATGGGCTGTGCAAGAGAGGTGAAATTGAGAAGGCGAGGTACGTTTTAGATGACATGATTTCCAAAGGTCACGAGCCGAATGTTGTGACCTATAGCACTCTTATTGATGGGCTGTGCAAGAAAGGTAAAATTGAGATGGCCATGGATTTTCTAGATGTCATGATTTCCAAAGGGCATGAGCCTAATGTCGTGACCTACAATACTCTTATAGATGGGCTGTGCAAGAGGGGTGAAATTGATATGGCGAGGGATTTTCTAGATGGCATGATTTCCAAAGATCACGAGATTGATGTCGTGACCTTTAACATTCTTATAGATGCGCTGTGCAAGAAAGGTGGAATTGAGAATGCAATGGATATTCTAGATGCCATGATTTCCAAAGGTCATGAGCCTGATGCTGTGACATATACTATTCTTATAGATGGGCTGTGCAAGGAAGGTGAAATTTGTAAGGCAAGGGATTTACTAGATGGCATGATCTCCAAAGGTCATGAGCCTGGTGTTGTGACCTATAATGCTCTTATTAATGGGCTATGGAAGAATGGTGAAGTTGAGTACACAATGGATATTCTAGATGTCATGATTTCCAAAGGGCATGAGCCTGATGTCATGACATATAACACTCTAATAGATGGGCTATGCAAGAAAGGTGAAATTGAGAAGGCAAGGGAATTGCTAGATGGCATGATTTCCAGAGGTCACGAGCCTAATGTTGTGAACTATAACACTCTTATTAATGGGTTGTGGAAGAATGGTGAAGTTGAGTACGCGATGGATATTCTAGATGTCATGATTTCCAAAGGGCATGAGCCTGATGTCGTGACATATAACACTCTAATAGACAGGCTATGCAAGAAAGGTGAAATTGAGAAGGCAAGGGAATTTCTAGATGGCATGATTTCCAAAGGTCACAAGCCTAATGTTGTGACCTATAACACTCTTATTGATGGGCTGTGCAAGAAAGGTGAAATTGAGTAGGCAATGGATTTTCTAGATGTCATGATTTCTTAAGTGCACGAGCTTAATGTGCGACCTACAACAATAATGGTGAAGTTGAGAAGGTATTGTAGTTCAGATTTTACATGATTTATAGAGGCTTTTAACCTGATGTCCTTTTATAAGTGGGCTATTCAAGGAATGTGAAATTGAGAAGGCAATTGGAAAGGCCTTGATCCTGATGTCCTCTCATAATTGGTTGTGCATGGAACGTGAGATTGAGAAGGCAGTTGGAAAAGCGTAGTTATGGAACTGCCATGTCGTGGCTGATTTGCTTGTTTATGAGGAATGGACATAGTGTGCCCATATTTTGCTCTTTAGGTTCCTTATTTTCTTAATTGTTTGTGAAGATTGAACTAGTTAGTTGTATCTGCTTTTATGATGATTGAGTTTGCTATTTCTTGCTGAATAGAAATTATTTTAACATATTTTTATAGTTCTTTCTGGTGTTCTAGATTTATTTTAGTATTGTCGTTTTACATAATTCTGAACTCTGGCAATTTCTTACAGCTGCTTGGATGCCGGGATCATTTACAGTTTTCTGGAGGCAAATGAAATAGGCCAGAGGCACGTGATTTTCAGTTCTTTTTATGCCTTGCATATGGAAAAGGAAAACGAGCTTAGAAAGGCTGATGAAATCTTTAATCTTGGTATTGCCAGGACAAATGCCTATTTACTTCTCTCAAGTGTAGCACATATGAAATATTCTTACTTATGACCATTTGTTTGAATTACAGTAAGTAAGATATTAAACTCTATTTCCTATCAGGATTTGAAAACTTAATGTAGGTACTTGACAATAGAAACTAGATCTGTACTGGTCTAACATGCTTTAGTTGCTAGAAGATATGGTCTCTTTTGGTAGCATATGTTCTATGTACTGATATAAGAAAATTTGTCACAGATTCCTACTACAGTGTATTGTTACTAAATTAGTAAGAGGCAGTACCATTGGAAAAATTATAAGAAACGGATCGCTCTTTCTCTCTCCCGGTCGATTAGGAGAAAGCAACAGAAGGAATAAGAGGTTGTTCTCTAACTTAACCTGTACTTTGATTATAAACTAGAACCTGTGTTTTCTGCATTTGCGTATTTGACCGCAACTAATGATAATGTGTCGCCAGTAACAGAAATTATAATTACCTTTTTGGTCAATAATTCTAAGGACATAGTTTCTTTAACTGTCTAGAATTGGGAATAACTGAGTACACCGCGTCAATTACAAATGTGAGGAAATACTATATCTAATTTCAGCTTGATTGATGACTTTGAATAACTGAAATTTTAGGGTTGATACAAACAGGAGGAAGCCTCTTTCAAATACAATAGATATAGCAATTGTAAGAACAGTGCCTGTACAATCTAGGCACACAAGCCATCCGAAACAAGGAGAAAAATCCTATTCCTGCCAATTGTCATTCTTAAAAGCTTGATTTTTGCTCCATTATTTTCACATCGTGCCGCTGAGATTTAATTTCTTACATCCCATAGAAAACTTGCTGTGGTATGATTTTGATCTCCATATTGTTTTTAACATTTCTGTCAATAAATTATTGCAAACTAACTTCCTTTCTAGGATGCATTTTCATTGGAAAATTTTCAAATTGACACATTTTCATTTGTATTTGATACCTTCTTCTAATGTGGATAGTGAATAACTCTCACAATTATTATGCCATGTTGTAGAATTTTTAATTGCAAAAGGAACATCTTTTTTTTTTTCTTTTTCTTTTTTTAATTTCTTATTGTGATATGAACTCAACTAAATTTTGGTGACAAAAATAAATAAATTACTTTTTTCTTTAAGTTGATTTATTTCACTTGTATCAGGTCCTCCTATGTAATTGAGGTCTATCCAGGTGAAGAATGCAGAGAGTTAAGTCAAGAACTGATCTTGCTGTCTTGAATTTAATTCCTGTAAACTTAGTTTTGGTTTTGGGAAAAGAGTACTTTCAAGCATGGTTGATTCTGTCATTCAAGGTTTCAATTTAGAGAAAAAAAGATTTTAGCTATGAAAGTTAGTAGAGCTTTTTATTTTTTATTTTTATAATTAGTATATTCGTGGTATAGTACATTTCAAATAGCTAGGAAGCTGATATACTGATATCACAATCGATACCGACTTTATTATTCATATAAAATGAGTTATTATTCATATTAATGATTTTATTATGCAACTTATTTTTGTAAAATGAGTTATTATTCATATTAGTGATATTTGAATTTAATAATAAAAAATACTATAAAAAATAAGTTACATAATAAAATCGTTAATATGAATAATAACTCATTTTATATGAATAATAAAGTCGGCATTAATTACAAATATTAATATTAATAGTGGTACCACCCAAATATTTTTCTTTCAAATAATGCATGTCTATGGAAATAAAGTTGATGAGAGAAAATCCATTGCTGAACTTTCCTCTGAGCAGTGAGCAGCCTCGGATAATTCAAGTGTATGCACTGTGTGTTGTACATTTATTTTATTTTTTTGATATAATTGAATTGCAGAAAACAATCATCTTTTTCCCTGTGTGTTGCACATTCTTTGTTTCCCTGTTTCTTGATTTGGGTTGGGTCGGATTGCATTTTCCAAATAAAATACACCCATTTATTTTGAAAACAAAAAATTGTTTTGAAAATTCTCCAACAGGTTGCATTTGGTTTTACCTTCTTGTAAGTTTTCATGTGCCAAGTTTGTTAAAGGACATACTTGTTTTCTTATTTTGAGATAAAAATGAGAATTAAAGACACTTAATTTTAAATATAACTCTTAATTTAGGTTTTAAACTTATAACTTTTCACACATAAAATATTACTTTTGTCATTCGACTAAAAATCGGTTCTCTAAAAGACATGTTTCTTGTTTTATCTCTGAGTTGCTATGTGTGTTTTATATTTGCATAATTTGTTACAGTTAATCTGTCTTCACTCTCTGTACTTGGTATTTCTATTAATTTATTTTCAGGTTCAAGGCTCTGGTTTTACTTCCATGATATGCTTTTGGTAGCTGATATATGACATAATTTCTCTTCTCAAACTAACTACAATAGCTGAAGCTTGAAGATGAACCTAAATACCAGAACAGTAAATTTAGTGGAAATGCCAATATATACCTGAAGTGTTAATTAATAACATGCTTATATATTTTTTTTTCTGGTATTGAGTGAGAATGACAAGTACATGGATGAGACTTTTGGCTATAATAGATTTTTGTGATTCAAGCTGTCCGAATTTTTTTATTTAATAAATATGAAATGCAATAAGTAAATTAATAAACAAATAGTAAGGAGATTTCCAAGTTTAAAAAAAAAAATGTGGTTCCTCTACTTATTTCATTGTCCAATGTAGGAGCTTTTTTTTTCCCCAATTTTTTTTGTTCCTGTTGAGAACATTAGACTAACCTTGTAAACATAACATAATGAGGAATGATAATTACATTGTTATCCGCATATTTTATTTACATCCAAAATATATTCATATGTATTTTGAAAATATTTATAATTAATAGCAAAAATATTTTGTACTTTATATTGATAGGATTAAAAATTTTAAAACATATATTTTAAATTATTCAACATAATTTTTTATTTTAATTTTTATATGATCATTCAATGAACAAAAAGTAATAAATATTTTATATACTAGGTATAAATAATTTCGATAATAAATATAGATAACAAATTGTATTAAGTATGCATACCTTCGGAATGCAGATAAGCGGTACAAAATTTAGAATACAAAAATAATTTCTCGGATTGTAAATGAGGTGTAATTGGAATTTAATAATCCAACCCACTTAAATCTCGAAATTTCTTTATTATTTTCCTATAAATTTATTTTTTAATTTTACATTCATTAAATTAATATATTTTGGTTAAAATAGCACAAATCTTAAATGAATTGCTACTGTTGCACTACACACACAATAGTTTTCAAATTCACCAATACATGAATGATTTAGAACAATATTATTTCATGAATTTGTACACTTCAAGTTTCAACAAATTAATTTCAATCGTACCCAAAACATAGTTAGGAGTTAGCAGTTTGGGGTTGAAATTAATATTGGAATAACTTGTCTCAAGTAAATTATTGTCATGACTTGTTTACAATAAATGTGACATATCACAGTGCACTAATAACTAATGTTGACCGATCCAGAATTTCTTGACCATTGCATGTTGTTGGTACACTTGGAGTCATGGTATTGACACTATTAATTTTTTTTATTATTAATATAACATTGTCAAAATATTTTTATATGTAGATAATTTTGCACTTCATTGATTATTTTCTTTAATATTGTTTCTCTCCCATACATTAATATGTGATTTTATTTTCTTTGATATTGCTCTTTTCATTAATGCATCTCAAGTGATAATGGTTATATGCCAGTATGCCATGAACAATATATATTTTAATATATATATATATATATATATATACACACACACTTAATAATGTAATTCAACTTTAAATGTCTATAACTTTAAAATGTGGCCTATAGAGAAGATATCGCTTAAAATCCGATCCGATTATATAATATATTTAAGTTTGTATCTCTTTATTATTTTTAAAGATCTCTAAATTATATTTTAAATAATTATTTTGGAAATTAAGAAAGCTTTCGAATCATTGAATTTTTATGCTCTTCTGTTAAAAAAAATATAATTTTTTATATAAAAATGAGGATAAAAATTATTTAAATCTAAATACTTATAAAAAATTTCTCATTGAAATTTGAACTTATGATATCTCACAAAAAGAGTATTATTTTTATCATTAAACAAAATTTATAAAAAAAGAAACAAATATATAAATTTTAATACGCGATACCCAAACGCAAATTGTCTTTTATTGCAAGTATAAGTTACTTTACTTACACCAGTTCTATATGCACATATAATTAAATATTCATGTTTCATGTTCGGATAAATAGTCGTGACTTTATGAAAGGTTTTGATGATTTCTTTGTCTAATTATTTTCCAAGAACACAGGTCACTTTTATCAATCCATGTAATAATTAAGAAGTTATAAAATTATTATGTGGCATGGCATGATATGGTTTTATAGTAAAAGTTTTATTTTCTGACAAAATTATGACAACCTGTCGAACGAACTCTTTAATATGATGAGAACACATCCACAGAGAAAAAATATATCTTTTAATTTGAATAATATTTTTAAAATATAAAGTGAGTTTATTTTAAAAGTTAGATATAATTAGTTTAAATGAAAACATGAAATGCATGAATTTACAGTAAAAAAAATTCGGAAAAGAAAGAAGCTATATTATATGTGGCCAATGTCTCATCAAATCAGCAATCTAATTAATTATATTATATGGAAATATATATCACTATTTACATATAGTACATGATCTAGTTGAGAAGCCGAAGCTATATTATATGTCACGCATTAATTTTAGCATTCTCTCGTTATCTTCGTTGTCGGATACAAAATTTATTGGATTGAATTTTTTTTGATAACGAATTTTTAAATAATTTTAAAAAAAATTAAAATTTTTTAATTATTTTTATCGAATTTATAAAGGTGACAAACAAATATTTTTTATTTTTATTTATTTTTTAGTCAAATAAAGTCATTTTTGAAAAATCTAAAAAAATAGTAGAAAAATTCTAAAAAGGTAAATTTTGGTATTCTACGAGATTTTGATATGAAGAATTTATTGAACTATTTAAATTGAAATTTCGAACACGAAAAACTTAAAATTTGAACTATTAGCATTTCGGCCAAAATGCTAACAATAACACAATAGCAAAACTCAAAACTCTCTCTCCCTCTACACACACACACACACACAATTTTGCACTTCATTAATTATTTTCTTTAGTATTGTTTCTCTCTCACAAATTAATATATAATTTTATTTTCTTTAATATTGCTTTCCTCATTGATGCATCTCAAGTGATCAGTGACAATTGTTCTGTGCATGCATACCAGTATGCCATGAACAAAATATATATTAATATATAGAGTAAAGTTACTGGGTGTTTCTAAGATCATCAGATTTTTCGGAGCTCTTAATTTAAAATTCGTCAAATCAACTTTAAATGATAAATTTAAGTTGCTCAATAAATTCTTCATATCAAAATCTTGTAGGATATCAAAATTTTTCTATTTTTAGAGGTTTCTAACTATTTTTTAGATTTTTAAAAATTATCTATTTTTATATGCAAAATTTTATTATTTTATTATCGTTCTTATATCCTAAGAGTTCACTGCTTCTAGAAATATTCGAACTTTACTCTTAATATATATACTTAGTACCTATATATATTATTAATTGTTGTGGTATTAATCTTGGTGGCAGAAAAAAAAAATACGATCCTCAATTTTAAATTGAGGAAAAAAGGTTTCGTCCAAAGAAAAAGTTTTAATCTTCTATACAGAAAAAAAAAACTTTTTTTGAGATATAGATGAAAATAATGTAATTTAATTTTAAATATCTATAATTTTAAAATGCGGCCTACGAGAAGATATCACCGTTAATTCATAGGAAATTTTTATGCTCTATTACGCTGTAGTACTATACAGCACATTGTATAATCCGTCCGATCATATTAAAATTTATATAATATATATCTAAAAAAAAAATTCTTATAAAACATTTATTTCATAAATATACAAGACGGTATTGCGTTGTAGAGGATAAGAATCCACTCATACGAACGTTTCACAATTTATTCAGCCCAAATTAAATTTAATAAAGTATGGGGCTTTTTAAAATTTTAATACGCGACAGCCAAACGCAAATTGACTTGGTAACAAGTCAACATTCTTAAATAAAAAATAACAAAAAAGTACATGTATTTATTATATCTTTATTTATCTGACACGTCAATTTGACTGATGAGTAAATGATAGAGCACATGCCTTCAAATCAATCCACTTTCAATTAAACTTGTGTTTGAACGAGAACAAGAGACGAGGAAGTTTCTGACTCACGAGTAACGACACGTGCCATGAAAAAAACGCCGTGTCCGTGTGAGAATACATATGCGTATTAAAAATGCTTTTAGAAATTTCGGTATTTTTAATTTAAAATTTATCATGTGGATTTTAAATGATAAATATAAATTGTTTAATAAATTTTTTATATTAAAATTTTGTAAGGTATTAAGATTTTTTTAACTATTTTTTTAATTTTTAAAAAATATTTTATTTTTATATAAAAAATATTATTTTATTATTATTTTAGAATTAGTTTAAAAAAAATTTAAAAATAGTTAGAAAATTTTAAAAATAATTTCTTTTAATGTCGTATAAAATATTGATACGGAGCAATATGAAGGTAGGTCCTAGTGCAGCACAGGACACGCTGACACGCCTACATGAATGAGGAATTAGTTGAGGCGCTCGACGTTGGATGGCAAGGAGAAAATATTAATTCCATTTCCATCACATGGCTAGTGATTTAGGTTTCAATATTAATTCCATTTCCATCACATGACATGGCTAGTGATTTAGGTTTCAATATTTGTGAAATTATTTATTGTGAATCTTTAAAAAAATTATGAAATATGAATGCATTAAAATATTTTCTTTAAGGATGGAAGATCTATTGACAAAATGTTAACTCGACAAATTTGATTTTAGTAAAACAAAAATTTGGATTTTGGATTTTGAATATTGACTGTTAAAAAGTGGAATTCACTATTTGAAGTTGATTTAATAAGTTTAAGCTAGAACTCATTATTGATTTTATAACTCACTATTGATCTTTGAAAACAATTTTGAGAATAATAATAACAAATTCAAATTGCATTTAAATTAAGAAATTTAAATAAGATGTATAACTATAGAGAACAAGTCTGATTGTGAGAATTCGACTGACACCTAATTGAATTAAATGAGAATTCAACACCAAATTCCTTCAGCCAATATTTTATAATTGTGAGAAAAAATATTGTATATTTTTTCTGTAGAGATCTTCTTTTATATATTTAATTTGTAGTTATACATCAGGGAGCAGGAAGAAGGTTTCTATAACATTTTTTGGTCCCATGAATTAATTATCATATAGATTACAGAATATAATTAATTTGATCCATACGTATGTTAGCGTACGGAATTAAATCCTCTGTTTAAATCTAATTTATTCGGAATTATCAGACTTTAATATCATTCATATATTTGAAAATTTCATTAGTGCAATTTCAGCAACAGTTGATTTTATTAAATCCACATTAATTGGCCTGAATATCACTTTGACTTATTTAATATAATAATATGACATGTTCTAACAAAATCTCTTATTAAATCTAAAGTTTTTAAAACATTTTATCAAAATATTAATAAGATTTTAGTGAGCTTAAACTTACGCTAATTTTCCTCCATGCATGTATTGAGATATGTACAATTACATATTTAATTAAGTTACTACACATTTTTTTTCAAATATATTAAAATGATGATGAAATTAATTAAATACATTGTTCTTCTTAGGAGAAGAATGTTAGAAATCCAATTAAGTTACATTAATAAAAAAAAAAGGGACTTAGATCTTCTTTCATTAAAAAAAAAAACTCTAAAAAAAAGATGCACATAATGATAATCTTATGAAATTTTTCTTTAAAAATATGCATATTATTTGTATTAAAAAACATATTAAATACTTGATGGGAGAAAGGACCTACTTGTATAATTCAGACAATTTATTTATTTTTTAAACGAGTAGATCTATAAAAAAAGACTAATTTTGAGATCCATAATTAATGATTAAAATATCATATCTTATGTAGGAACGGATGGAGTAAAAAAAAAACAATGGGAATTATTAATGACTCTATTTTTTTTTCTCAAATTATATATCAATGTGCTATATTTTAGATAAAAATATTAAAAAAAAAAGCTATTTCTTCCATACTGTCTTAAATTGTTTTTAAGGCTGACTTTCATTTTAAAAAAATAAAAAGTAATATTAATTATATAATTATATGAGATATTTTGTTATGAATAAAAAAATTTAATAATATTTTTTAAGAAAATCAAGAGTCACGTCCCTATCTTTTATTGATATACTAAAAAAATGAGAAAATTTAATAATTATTATATTTAAATAAATCAAAATTGATAAATATCAATATAATTTCTTCCTCTATAATATAAATTCTAATCCGTATTCTATATCCATGAGCAAAAAATCAAGCAGCTCATAGGTTCAGAAACAAATAAAACAATATAATGTAAGCCCGTAAAATATCTTGTGATTTGTGCGTATAATAAAGGACGGAGATTAATTCTGACTAGAGTCGGTCATGATCTTTCTTTTCATTCAAAATTTTATACAAAAATAATATATTATCCGAATCAGTTACTATTTATATCACGAAATAACCCCTAAATAATTTTGCATAATAATTTTCTTCTTAATTAAATTATTTTTATTTATTTTGAACTCAAACACCAACTACCATATATTACATATAATGCATATATTATATACCTATATAATGTGTATATAATGACAAAGAATTGATGGTCGAGTGCATGCTACAGTGCATAAATGATGATGATGATGATGATGATGATGATGATGATGATGATGATGATGATGATGATGATGATATGAACCGTATTGAATTTGTGACTTTATTGCAAGTTCAAGTTACTTTACTTACTTGCACCAGTACGTTCTAAGTGCACATATAATTAATTTGTTGTATAGCATTCATGTTTCAGACATGTTCGGATAATTGTGACTTAATTTATGGAAGGTTTTGATGAATTTTTTTTTTTTGTTGTAGTTCTTTTTGAAGAACACGTTGTCACTTTTATCAATGCATGAAATAATTAAGTTGTGTAAATTATTATGTGGCATGGCTTTTACATACATGTTTTGTTTTTTTGACAAAATTAGTTGTGACCAACTCTTTAATTTGGTGAGAATACATCCACAATATATGTTTCTATTCATTGACGTATAATTAAAACGAAATAAATATTAAATTATTTTCGTTTGATATATTAAAATATTTAAATCACTTACCAAACGGAACTATATATATATTAATCTCTTAATTTGAACAATATTTTTAAATATAGAATAAGTATATATATTTTTACTTTAAATAATATTTTTAAAATATAAAGTGAGTTTATTTTAAAAGTTAGATATAATTAGTTTAAATCAAAACATGAAATGCATGAATTTACAGTAAAAAAAATTCGGAAAAGAAAGAAGCTATATTATATGTGGCCAATGTCTCATCAAATCAGCAATCTAATTAATTATATTATATGGAAATATATATCACTATTTAGGTAGATTACATAATAATCTAGTTGAGTTGCTTCCGCTTATGTCACGCATTAATTTTAGCATTCTCTCATTATCTTCGTCGGTTAGATACAAAATTTGTTGGGTTGAATTTTTTTTGATAACGAATTTTTAAATAATTTTGAAAAAATTTTGAAATTTTTTTTATAAACATGTTCTTCAATTTTTAGATTGATTGTGTTTCTGATTTCATTCAATTTAAGTATCATTTGATATTTCACTAAAATAATTATATGATATTTACAAAGGTTCATATTTAACGGCTTTTAATAAAATATTAACTGATACTTAAATTACATTAAACTTAAAAAATAATCAATCTATAAACTCAAAAATATGTTATGATATTATTTTCTTCAAAAAAAAAGGTATTAGATATTATGCATAATAAGAGTTAATACTCATTACTAATATTACTAGGATTTTAACAAAAATCTACACATTATATGGAAATTAAATTCTAAATTTTTTTTTTCATACATTCTCCTTTCACATTTTTTTGTGGATATAGAACAAAAATTATTGAGTTTGAAAATTCTGGACAGTCTAATAAAATCGCTTGCTTTCAATCCATAATAATGATAAAAATAATAAAAAAATATTATATTATATGGAAATATGATATAATATGAAAATTTATTAAAATGATGATGAACAAAATTTTGTGGATATAGAACAAAATCAGCTGTTCCCCAACTGATCAAATCTCCAAAATATGAAAATTTGGAGCCGTATTATAGGTTGATAATGTGCATAATATATATATCACTATTATTATCTCACTTGATCTCATAATTAAATTAAGGAGTTTTAATATATATATATATATATATATATATATATATATATATATATAGTTGGAAATTAACCAAACTCATATAATGAGGGGCTCCACTTCCCTTCAATTTAATTAATTAATATATTATTTGATCACATAGGATGGATTTGAACCTTTCATTTCAGATCATTTCGGATCGAGTTTGAAGTGTCACGGTCCAAATTATTGTTCTATAAAAGCCTCGTGTCGTGTCTGTATGTGTTAGGAGGAAATTTACGTACCAGTTGCTGGACGTATTGTATCGTGTAAGTAGGTACAAATAAAGATGAGTATGTGTACGTTATATCATGTTATGTTTTTTTTTTCTTTTTTTAGAAGGGTGTTAATTAAGAACGACACGTCGCATGTCGGCACGTACTTATATATGTCTGCATTTTTTTAATTATTTTTTAAAATATTCGGATTTTAATTATTAAACATTAAATATAAAAACTAAGAAAATTTTCATAAAATGGAGAAAATACATGCTCGAATTAATCTTCAAAAGAATAATATAGGAACATTGTTATTCAAATAAGGATTCTGATTTTTTTTTGTCATGCAACACACTTACATGTTGCGTGACACACGAACGGATGAATTTCTAAATAAGGTTTTTTGAAATTTGATTCACATAAATTTTGAAAAAAAAATAGAGAATTAAATTCTGTACTACACGGTACTACACGACAGAAAATGCAAATCCTTCAAATCAGTACGTCAGAATAAAATAATACTATGTGAGCTAGAATGAGGCAAAAAAAAATGTTAAAAAATTTTATGATAGTTGAAATAATTCAAAAAAAAACTAATGCTATTTGAGCTAGCTAGCTAACTACCTATGAAAACAATGCCATTAATTGCCACCGATCTAAAAAGAATACTATATAATATATACATATATATATATATATATACTAGGTAATGAGATAATAATAATAATAATAATAATAATAATAATAATAATAATAATAATAATAATAATAATAATAATATGTATTTGGGATTTGGGGTCTCTCTCACACGCGAGGCTACACGCATTAAATGAGAGGTGCCAAGCCAGCTCGAGCAGCTTTCAAGTTGGTACGTGCGACGTGTAATTTAATTATATTTGTGGGTATTTGTTATATGTAAAGACTCATATTAAGTAACATTCGTTGGCAATAGCATGCATCATTTATTTATTTATTTATTTAAGGCCTCACCTTATCATGATATATATATATATATATAATTTATAATACTCGCTTAATTACCTATTGTGTAGCAAGTGGAATTCAGGTTCTGCGTGGTCATGTATCATGTTGTCGTGTCTGTATTTGTTTATATATATTTGAAATTTATAAACATATAAGGAGGGAAAACTAAGATTTTATCATTGGAGGGGGGGGGGGGGGGGGGGGGGGGGGGGGGAGGAAGGTGGCAAAGTCATTTAATGATACAAAGAATTTTATTTTAAACACATAATATTATTTTCAATATAAAATTTTAGTACTAAAAATCCAAAATACAATACATATGTAGTTAAAAAAAAATAATATGGGAGAAGCTCTCATTAATTAATTAAGGATAAAAGGGACCAACATATTTTTCATCTTAGTATAATGCTATGGTTTCATCTGATGCGATATTTTTTTTTGTTAAATTTCATGAAGCATAATTCCAATGTTAGTAAAGACTAAAAACTAGTATTGAAAATTTTAAATTAATAAAAAAAATATCTTACAAAATAAAAAAAATGTCATGAAAAAACAACAGAAATGAACTCTATTGGGTAAACTAAATTAATTAACTGAGTCTAAAGAACAGTTTTAAAAGTATTAAATACATTATTAAATAGCCGGCTATTGGATCTATATATTTTGTTACATTATAAGAACCAGCGTAGACCTAACTTAATTATACACATGCATATGAAACTAACCAAACCTAGAAAGCACTTCATTAATATTTGGATTTGGAAAAATATTCAGATTTTTTTTTTGTTTTGGAATTCACGTAATATTAAAAAAATGAGAGTTTACATACATATATCATCATTGATATCATTGTCAATACCGACTTTATTATTCATATTAGTATATTTATTATATAATTTATTTATATAGTACTTTTATTATTCAATTTAAATAAGTTATATTAATATTAGTGATACCCGAGTTAAATAATAAAAATATTATCCATACTAAATTGCATAATAAAATCATCAACATGAAGAACAACTTTTCTTATGTGAACAATAATAAATTCGATATAAATGACAGTATATAAATGACAGTATGAAAGACGATATCTTTGATACATTTTTCTTAATAATAATAAGAATTAATGACTGGTCTCCACTTCTATCTGAAGAGTGGAAACAGAATGTAACTCACATTAATCAATGATCTGAGACTGGAATTATAAGAGAGTGAGTTGACATGGAGTCAACAACACTCAACACAATCCAATAAAAACAATTGACGCATCCGGATCCGTTACGCGAAAATCGGAACCGGACGCTGCAACTCCGAGATCCAAATGGACCCGAATCCAATATGCGCGAATCCTAAAATTTGACTCCCATGGTATCTCACATAAACATTTTTACAAAGGATTGGGATATATTGATAACTATTTTTGATAATTTTGTTAATAGATTTTTAAATAATTTTAAATAAAATTTAAAAATAGAAAAAAAATTATAAATATATTTTTGAACTTGTAGATTGACTGTGTTTCAAATTTTATATAATTTGAGTGTCATTTGATACAAAATCAAAGATCATCAAGATTGGATGAAATTTTTAACGATCCATATTTAACGATTTTTGATGGAATATCAATTGACATTTAAATTGCATGAAATTTAAAACAAAATCAATATATAACATTAAGAACATGTCTATAAATATTTTTCTATTTTTAAAATTATTTAAAAACTCATTATCAATATTGTCAAAATAATAGTTGTCAATAGATCTCATTTTTTTTTTCAAAAGGAATAGATCTAAATGGTGATGAATACAAAAAAAATGTTGCAAATCTCTCGCTTGATCGAATCCGTTCCTATTGTGTAATTTACAATCATATTTGGATCTATTTGCAAAACTATTATTCCGCGTGAAAATCAAACTGTAAACATAGCAGGATCCGATTGTTGTTGGGATCCGAAAAAGGAGAGAAACCCGATCCGCATTTGGGCTTTCTTGTCACCTCATCAATTAATGCAATCAATCAATCTCCTACTAGATTTTTATTTACCAATTCCAGGCCTTATTACTCTTTATTTATGACGGCTCGAATCACTGTCGAAATGTGAACAAAAGATCGAAACAGCGTGTGAAACTCAACTCAAACTGTAACTCTGAAACAAAGAAAGAAAGGAAAAAGAAAAAAAGATACTAAATGCTTGAAAGCTCAAACGTCTCCATTGTTGTACTGAGATGTAAATAGGAGGCTGATACACGAAGCATTTTTTTTACCATGAAAATGTTTGGGAGATAGATACCGTCATCGATATCGATTTTATTATTAATATAAGATGAGTTATTATTCGTATTAATGATTTTATTATACAATTTATTTTGTATAATATTTTTATTATTTAACTGAGATATCATTAATCTGAATAATAACTCGTTTAAATTATATAATAAAAATATTCTCCAAATAAATTACATAATAAAATTAATAATAACTCATTTAATATGAATAACAAAATCTGTATCGCACATGTAATAATGAAGTGTCTGCACCTCTGCCTCTCTCTTGCTCTCTCTCTCTCTGTTTCTGGCCCCGCACCGATTTCTTGCTTATATATAGAGACATGGCTATGCAATTTGGTTTCTACAAGAGCACCTGCATCTAAACAAATCCTCTCTCTCTCTCTCTCTCAGTGATGGAAGAAATGGCTGGGACCTTCCTGTCCTCTTGGCCATGGGAGAACTTGGGTTCATTCAAAGTCTCTCTCTCTCTCTCTCACACACACACACACACACACAAAAGAATGTTTGTATTTATGATGAAATGGCCAAATGTGATTATAACTTTTTTGGGTCTTTTTTTTGCAAAAATGCAGTATGCACTGTATGGGCCGCTGGTTGCGAAGGCGGTGGAGGCGGTGAGAGCAGGGAGGATAATAGATTCATGGTGGATCCATCTTGTTGTGTTGTTTGTGCTGAGAGGTTTGATTCACCAGCTCTGGTTCTCCTATAGTAACATGCTTTTCTTCACACGCCGGCGCCGTGTGACCAAAGACGGTGTTGAGTTTAAACAAATCGACGATGAGTGGGACTGGTAAGTGAAATTTTTACCGGAATTGTTTTTGGTTGGCCAAAAAAAAACAAAAGAAAAAAGAAAAGCATTCACACTGGTACCTGATTTCAGGTAAATCTGCTCCTGATTTCATTAATGCTTGTAACAGAAAATGTAAACTTCAATGAAGATTTTTAGTTTTATAAATTCTTGCCATCAATTAGTCACTCAACTTTGAATTGTTTTTTAAGAACTCATTGACATTTCTAACTTTTGAAATGTCTTAATTTGGTTCTCGTCTTCTGTCAGAAACTGAGAGAATGGCATCCTCTGCATTTCATTATTTCATTCTCATGCATTATTTCCACAACACCTTACTGCTCTAGTTTGTTATCATATTCAATCGACAATGGAAAAGCATAGATGAATAAGAGAATGGGGCCTAATATGATTGGTGATATGCGATGTTTTTTGTGTGGAATAAGCAAGTTTGAAACCTAATATATGAACTACAGTGATTTGAGGATGCAACCCCTCATCTCATAAAAGTAGAAAAGAGAAGAATTTGACTCCACAATTAATGGTGTGCGAGCAACGGTTAAAAGAAATTTATTGCGAGCAAGATCTTTTTTTATTAGAGTGAGGAGACATATAATAATTCAATTTGAGATAAATATATGAAATTTAATCCGATTACCTTTAATAAAATTACCCACAAAATGTTTGAAATAACCAGTGAAAATATAGGTCCATATCAGATGTCAGTGACAGTAGTATGACTTCAATTAAGTTGGAAAGTAACATGTGCTGGAAAAGGAAAGCTAACAGTACTCTGATATTTCTCATCTTGTGATAATAATATGCAATAAAAATTGAAAGGTAGAACTATAAATATCATGAGTATGTAATTATGTCTGAAGTGTACTTCTTGTAAGGTTTTTGAAATATCTATTGATCTGTATTCTATACAACTTGGGGCCAAAAATGATAAATCATAAACCTATCTTTATTTTATCCTACATCATTTCATATAAGCATTTATGTACACGAAGCACATTGCTTCTTCTCATGGATAGACTTTTTTGTTTTAATCTTTTCACCATATATATATTTGTTTCAGGGACAATTTTTTGATAATGCAAGCTCTGTTGGTAACAGCAACAATAAGCACTGTAGAATCACTAATGGAGGCTCCAGTGGTATTTCTGAACTGGAGAGGATTCATAATTGCATTGGTGATCCATGTGGCTTTCTCAGAGCCATTCTTTTACTATGCACACAGATGGTTTCATGAACCTGGTGTCTTCTCTCTGTACCATTCCTTACATCACTCCTCTCCGATACCACAACCTTACACCGGTACAAGAACTATTTGTTTCTCAATGCCTGAATGGGTTACTTATTCTTTTTCATATATGCACTTCACAACCCTTTGATGCATTTTGTTTATGTGAATGTTTAGTGATTCAATCAAATACAAGTCCCACAAAAATATGCTTCAAAAGCCAACCATAAGCACTAGACATGAAAACATGTAGTTTTTTTTTTTTTGGATTCTTCTGTTCTCATTATTAAATATTTTTGAGGTATTATTTGAGATTGTTATTATTAACTGACACTGGAAGTTTTGAATGTAATAGTGATATATTTGAACAAGTATTTCTTCTTTTTATACAACCAACATTAATGATATGCATCCATTTAATGCCTTGTCTTTTCTAGGCATTGTTACAACATCCCATATTGTACCCAGAATGCCCTCAATGCATGACATGTCATATAATGAGTTGTAGAGACTTCCTAAATTACAACTGTAGTATACTATTTCTAAAATTAAATATCAAAGTGGCATTGGCACAGACATATTTAAACTAAATACCTCACCAAGCTAGCTTAACATTTTGGTACAGTATTTTCTTATCAAATGTACAAAATGTACGATATGTACACCCTGTTATATTCCTTTTGTAAGAGCGTGTATTCTTGTAATTGTCATTAAAGAGGCTGGAAGAGCATATAATAGCCTTAATTATTAGTTACCCTCCAACCATTTTTATTGTTGTAAATAATGTCTTTCTTCTGTACTTTCCAAGCTGGATTTGCCACCCCATTGGAGCACCTGGTACAAGCTGTGGCCATGGGAGCACCTCTGTTTAGTGCATTTGTAATGGGATACGGGTCCATCGGCCTGGTCTACGGTCACATCCTCCTTTTCGACTATCTCCGATGCATGGGGTACAGCAATGTTGAGGTGTTGGATCATCAACTCTTTGAGACCTACCCCTTGGTCAGATACCTCATTTATACACCGTCGTAAGTCTTTTCTTTTTATATATTCAATTACTTTGATTTAGGAGATCCATTTATGATATTTTACATTACCAGTATTCTGAAATTTGGTAATTGTGATGTTACATTTACAAATTAGTATTTTATTAATTTGGCAAAAATAACTCTTCCAACCATACTTTTCGGTTTTCGCTATGAACATGTAACTATAGACTTTTGGAAATGCTGTGCCCATTTGGAGCTCTTTTTTTTTGTCTTAGAAAGAATCTGCCAATGGGATATTTTTTAAACCAATTAATTAGCAAACTACTGATTTTTAAAAAAAAAATTGTAGGACCATAATTTTCCAGTTTCTCTAATAAAATGAATTAATGATAGATCTATGTAGCATGTAATAAATGATTCATCACCTAATTTTTACGCGCAGATATTATAGCTTACATCACAAAGAGAGAGATTCAAATTTCTGCCTTTTCATGCCACTTTTCGACGCAATTGGAGGAACAATCAATCCCAAGTCATGGCAACTGCAAAAGGAAAATAGCTCCGGTACAATTTGCAGTTTATATTGGACTTATTCATATAGACTGCATGAATATAATGTTCAGGAACAAAAGTTTTGATAGGGTAAAAGAAATATCGGTACAATAAAGTTTTACATTGTCGGTCCCCTACTCCCTTCTATGACTTGTCTTGCTTTGAAAGAACCTTGCACATGGATTCTCTTGTACTTCATCTTTCATAACACAGTACAAAATCGGTATAAGAATGAAAGTATTTCGGTTCTCTCACATCGATATAAGCATGAAATTATTTCGGTTCTCTCACTTTTTGGTAGTAATTCAGCAATTAGTTGAACAATCAACCCTACTGTCCTTTTGCTTCCTAAAATTTTGCCTAACTGAAACACTAATTTTTTTTTCTTTGTGTATGTACTATACAGGGAAGAATGATCAAATACCAGATTTTGTATTTCTTGCACATGTAGTGGACCTGGTGTCATCAATGCATGTGGCATTTGCATTTCGTTCAGTGAGCTCGAAACCATGGACGACTCATTTTATCCTGCTTCCTCTTTTGCCGCTCGCTTTTGCCTTCATGGTTATCATGTGGTGTTTGTCTAAAACCTTCACAGTTAGCTTTTACTACCTGCGCGGCCGACTCCACCAAACTTGGGCCGTCCCAAGATATGGTTTTCATGTAATTTGTACCCAATTTTATATTATACTACCAATTATTTAATATCTGAACCTGTTGATTTCACATATATATAATAGGAAATTTTGTAGATATATGTATGTCACAGTTTCTTTTTGTCGGTTCTATATATAAAAAAAAAGGAAACTAGATTTATGGATCAAATGTCTCATAACAATGCTAAAGAAACTGACCATGTTGTTATGTAGGTTAATTTTGAATGGTAATATATTTATTACTTTGACAAATTATGTGAATAAACTGATACCAGAATATAATCTAATCATAATAACTTTCTTTGCAGTACTTCTTGCCATTTGCAAAAGATGGAATAAACCATCAGATTGAGCTTGCAATACTTCGGGCAGATAAGATCGGAGTGAAGGTTATTAGCCTGGCAGCACTAAACAAGGTTATTTTTCTTTGAACAGAGCTAGAATGCCCCCCCCCCCCCCCCCCCCCCCCCCCCCTCCAAGTCACTCACTAATTTAGTTGCATTAATAAATACAACAAGGCAATCATGTGCTTGGATTAAATAAGTTGCCCCCCACACTTACCCCTCATTTCACCATTACTTACGCTCGGTGGGACCCACTTCTTAAGAACTAACTAGATTTTTTGATGAAGATGTGCATTGTATAGAAGCACGACAAATGCTGAAACAATTATTACAGAGTAGTCTTTACTCAAGGAAGGGTACTAATTAATGTCATGAATGGTTTTTTTTTTGTGTATTATACTGGGAGAAACATATCATTTACTCTTCACATATAGGTACCCCATGTGGGTATTAATTGGTGAAATGTACACTACTCGGTTGCAGTATGGCAGATGGAGGGGGGTTGGTATAGTCAATGTCAAATTTACTTGGTTTTGCACCCTTAATATTTCACTTTTACTAATTCAAAGAAGCTACCAGAAAATGCACAGGCTGGAATTAATGCGAGTACTTTGAGTTTGTTTAAAGTCAGCACAGAAGCAGAGCATCAGTAACTCTCTTCTGAGTTATTTTTCACCTTTATGACAGTAAATCTCACCTGACATATGTAACTTTTTTTTTGCCAGTACAACATATGAAGAAAGATAAAAATTAACGGTTACAAGTTGTCAGCTTATGTAGTAGTTTAGTAGTCAAAGATAGAATGCAATATCAAAATAGAGAAGCTAGCAAGAATAGGGTAATTACCATTTACCGACCTAGTTTGGCAGGGTTCATTAATTTCAAACTCAATTTCCAGCAGAGAAACTGGTTTGAAATAATTATGTCAGATTCCAAACTTAGTGGACTATTTGATTTTTATGACCCTACAAGTGTACAAATTAGCATTTTAGGTTTCTCCGGTGCCTAAATTAGTGTGGAGGTGACCTACCTTTTAATTCTCTGTTTCCTGGGGCAAATTATTTTTAATTATGTTTGTTGTATATGATCAAATAGTTGCTTAGGGTAGATCTAGTAGTCAACTAAATGTTGAAAAATCCTTTATAATTCTTAGGGAACATAATTTCCTTCCACTATCTTACTCTCCAATCTTAAAAAAGAAAATAAGAAAAGGAAAAAAAAAGAACAATGTGGATACGAGAATGACAACTTTGGCCAGAAATGTTAATGTAAATATTGGTTTTGTTCTTTATCTTCATATATAAATCCCACTATATGAAAGGTCTCGCTGTAATTATAAGTTTACCAATAAGTACAGTCTAGGTATGATACTTTTTACACTGACCAGCATGTCTCATGTATATGTATCTGTACAACCATAAATACAGATTGCTTTAATGTATATGTATACATACCAGAATCTAATTTCAGCTGGTGTTTTGTACTATCCCATAAATTAAACTCATGTTAGTGTATATTATTCAATTGGAAAAGGAAAACAGATTACAAAAAAAAAATCAACAAATTTGTTAATATTTCTATTTTCTGATGCAGAACGAGGCATTAAACGGAGGTGGGACGCTCTTCGTACGCAAGCACCCTGATTTGAAAGTGAGAGTAGTGCACGGAAACACACTTACAGCTGCAGTTATTCTCAATGAAATTCAAAGCAATGTAAAGGAGGTGTTTCTTACCGGTGCCACATCTAAGCTTGGACGTGCAATTGCACTTTACCTTTGCAGGAAAAGAGTTAGAGTCTTGGTAAGACAAGGAAAGAAAATTTAACATAATCACAGTATGTTTAAATTTTACTGAAATGGTTAGTCTCATAATATTGTTATGATTATACTTTTTTTTTTTTGTGTATGTGCAGATGTTAACACAGTCAACAGAAAGATTTAGAAAGATAACAAAAGAGGCACCTCAGGAATTCCAAGACTATCTGGTACAGGTGACCAGGTACCAAGCAGCCCAGAACTGTAAGGTACATTAATTCATATAAACCCTTGAATTCTTTTTCATCAAGGAAATTAATACCCCTAAAAGAATGTTCTACTGCTGCCAAGTTGTTGTTATATTCCACGGTCAGATATAATAACATATTTGTCAGTACATATGTATCAATTGATATTTCTTGATAAAAACACAAGTGACATATTTAAGGTGACTAATATTTGTCAAATTGATTATTTCTTGAAAGACATGGATAGTAGGGAAGTGGCTATCTCCAAGAGAGCAGCGATGGGCCCCACGTGGAACACATTTTCATCAGTTCGTAGTACCTCCAATTATCAGATTTAGACGGGACTGCACGTATGGCAATTTAGCTGCCATGAGGCTGCCCAAAGATGTACAAGGGCTAGGCGCCTGCGAGGTGAATGCATATTTTAACTTTTCTTTTTTTATCTTCATGCATCAATGAAATCAGAAAATTATAGGTACACCTTAGGAATTTCAAGTGCCCAACCTCAAAATTGTTGATATTTCTTTGAAAGTTCATAACACAAACATCTTGTTGTAAAATTGGTTTTCTCTGTTTTTATTACATGTCAGTACACATTGGAAAGAGGTGTAGTTCACGCATGTCATGCCGGAGGTATTGTACATCTTTTAGAAGGGTGGACACATCATGAGGTCGGTGCAATCGATGTAGATCGAATTGACGTTGTTTGGAAAGCAGCACTAAAGCATGGGCTAACACCAGCTTAGTTTAAGGGAGAGAGAGAGAACTCCATATGAATGATGTTTGGGATCATTGTCTCAGTGAAATAGAAGAATTAATTAGACTGGAATAGTGAGAAGCTACACTCAAAGTGAGCTTTCTTTTTTTCATTGTATATTTTAGTAAGGACTGGGGTGTTTAAATGTAAGAGTTTTTTTTTTTTAATACATGGTTAAATAATGTGTAGTTGTGTTCAATAATGACTACTAGTGAGTAGCTTTAATTGGCACCATACCAGTAAATATGGTGCACTTATTTAATTATATTTACTATTTTGTGTCTCCAGCTAAATACTCTAGGCACTAAGATCTAATAACAATATTAAGTTGTTAACGAGCAGGTACGAGCATTAATGCTGATCACAGATGCTATAACAGAATCTGAATCATGTTTTATGTTTTATCTGCAAGATTAACCAGTAGGTACCAGCATTAGTTCTTTTCCTGTGTTAGGAACTGAAAGAACGAATTTGTTTCCAGAGGAAAAGGAATCAACAATTCAACCCAACCATCAACACCCCCCACCCCCAAAAAAAAATAAAGAAAAAGAAAAAGAAAGAAAAAGAAAGGGATTCCCTGTTACTATACAGGGAAAATTGAACCTCTGGACTTAGATTCAAGGGAAATTATTTTAGTCCAAATTAATTCTTAACCCTCTCATTTGACAAGTAAAATAGAAGTAATTTAAGAAATTTTAATGTATTAAACGGAGGTAATTTAAAGTAAAATAAGTTAAAATATTTATGGATGTGAAGTAAAGTTAAGTCACTAAATTTTATAATTCTTAATATTTTTTATCCTCACCGCTTCATTTACTTCACAACTATCAAACGATCAAACATCAAGAGTATGTTTGGATCATGTAAGAATTAGCACAAAAATAAAGTAATTTAAGTTAGTAAATGAGAATAGAGGTAAAATAGTGATTTTAGAATATTGCAAAACAGTAACGTGTGAACAGTAACCCCATATTTTTAATTAATGGTTTTTGGCTCTTATAAATATTACAACACTTCTTACAAATAACCCTCTAGAATTCTCTGTAATTACCTAAACCCTAGAAACGTATAATATATCTCAACACTCCTTCTCAAGATGGGCAAAAGATATCCACTAAGCCCATCTTGTCACACCCTCTAACTAAGTCCAACGAGTTCAGTCCTTTCATCAGACAATTCGCTGCTTGATCTCTAGTTGACACATGACCTAACTCCAAGAGTCCATTGTTCAACTTCTCCTTGATGAAGAATCTATCAATCTCGATATGCTTGGTTCTGTCATACTACACACGGTTGTTGGCAATACTAATAGCAGACTTGTTATCGCATCACAACTTCATTTGGGCCCTTTGATCTATGTTGAGCTCCACCAACAGAGCTCTCAACCACAACATCTCTGCTACGCCTAAGGCCATGGCCCTGTACTCTGCCTCGGCTGTGGATCTCGCAACCACAGTCTGTTTCTTGCTCTTCCAGGAGACCAGATTGCCCCCTATAAATATGCAATATCCAGATGTGGACTTCCTGTCATCCGAGCAACTAGCCCAGTCTGAATCACAATAACCCTCAATGTTCAAATGTCCATTCTTCCTAAAGATCAACCCCTTTCCTGGTGCATTCTTCAGATACCTCAGAATCTGGTACACAGCATCCATGTGACCCTCTCTGGGATCATGCATATAGCGACTCACCATACTCACAGCAAAGGATATGTCAGGACAAGTGTGGCTCAAGTAGATCAAGCGACCAACCAACCTCTGGTACCTCTCTCTATCGACTGGCTCTTCTGCCTCAGCACTCAGCTTGAACTTCTGGTCAATGAGAGCAACTGCGGGTCTGCACCCCAGCATATCTGTCTCCGTAAGTAAATCTAGCACATACTTCCTCTGGGATAAAACAATTCCCTCTGCACCACGAGCTATCTCAATCCCAAAGAAGCACCTCAACTGTCCCAAATCCTTCACCTCGAACTCCTTTCCCAATTTCTTTTTCAACAACGCAATTTCACCTTCATCATTTCCCGAAATAATCATGTCATCCACATAAACAACGGGCACTGTAATGTGAGCTCCATGTCGCCTAAAGAACACTGTATGGACTGCATTGGTTTGCCGATAACCCATGCCTACCATAGCTTTCCTAAACCTGTCAAACCAGGCTCGAGGGGACTGCTTCAGCCCATAGAGTGACTTCTTAAGTCTGCACACCTTACCAACAGTTTGTTTCGTGCCAAAACCTGGTGGTACCTCCATGTACACCTCTTCCAACAAGTCACCCTGGAGAAAGGCATTCTTCACATCAAGCTGGTATAACTTCCAACCCCCATTCACTGCTAAGGAAATCAATGTTCGTACCGTGCTCATCTTTGCCACAGGTGCAAAGGTCTCATCATAGTCAATGCCATAAGTCTGACTGTATCCCTTTGCTACCAATCGGGCTTTGTAGCGCTCCACCCACCCCTCCGAATTTTGCTTCACCGTGAAGACCCACTTGCAACTAACTGCCTTCTTGCCTGGTGGCAGTGACACGATCTCCCATGTTTTGTTCTTGTCTAGAACCTCAAGTTTCTCTAGCATGGTAGCTTTTCACTTCGGATCATCCTTAGTAACCTGCCAACATTTAGGGATAGAGATAATGTCCAAAGATGCAATGAATGCTCCATATACAGGTGATATATGAGAGTAAGAGACAAATTGAGCAATATCATGTGGAAAGCCATACCGATCAAGGGGGACTCCTGCACAACTACGAGAAGTCCTCCTTATCGATAAGGGCGTAGGAGGAGGAGAGAGAGGAATCAAATCACTGGTGTATTCGGGATCGAAGGTAGATGGTATAGGTGTCTCATGAGTCAGTGGAGGCAGTGACAAGGGACTTGGCACAAGTGGCACTGTAGGTACTACTTCCTCACCCTGCTTTCTTCTTCTCGTGTACACCCTTAGCTCCCCTTAAGCCTAAGTCCCACCATTCTCTAGTTCGGTCCTCTCCTGGTCAGGCACCTCGGTCGACTCCACAAGTGGACAGGGAATATCCCCTACACTCACCATCCTCCTCTCACTGCTACTATCATCCTCCCCCTATTGCCTCATACCTCTTGTATCGAGCGAGTCACCAAAGGACGACGCGACTTGAGTGGAGTAGTATGACTCAAGCTCTCGAAATGTGACATCCATACTAACAAACAATCTCCTCTCAATCGGACTCCAGCAAATATACCCCTTCTAAGTAGCCGAATACCCAATAAACACACACTTCACAGCCTTTGGATCTAGTTTTCCCACATTTGGTCTGTTGTCCTGTACGAAGCACACATGGTCAAATGTTTTGAGAGGCAAAACATCTTCGTTCTTACCTTTCAGCATTTCGATCGGAGACTTCCAATCCAATATCCGTGAGGACATCCTATTAATCAAGAAGGTCGCTGTCAGGACCGCTTGCCCTACAAGCATTTTGGTACATTTATTGACATCATCATACTTTGGGTAACCTCAAGGAGATGTATGTTCTTGTTAGATTTGTGTTCTAAAAGTTATTCTTTGTTGATTATCTTTTATATATGTTATATTTATGAATTGAATATGATTTACATATTGTTCCATGAGTTTTATATTTATATTTAGAAGTGTTCAAGAATATGCACTTGGTCTTGAACTGCAGAACTCTAAATAAATAAATATACAAGACTAAAATGTTCACAGGTCTTGCATATTAGCAGGAACACTAATATGACATATAAGACTGTCGTGTTGATTAAAAGTACGTTGTAGTTCTGCAAACGTTGATAAAAGATTATCATTTAATAACACAAATATATGAAATTCTTTATATATTGAACAGACCTAATAGATGAAACATTATATGGATTGTGTTAGTGTTATAAATGTTTTCATCGTGTCTCTGATTTCAAGATTGAGACATATATTGTTTTCACATGAGAAATGTACAACGTAATTATTATTAAAAGCTACTTGCAAGAAGTTGTGATAAAAATAATAGTTCTTTATATGTAACTTGTGCGAGAAAATAATGTATGTCAATAGTATCATTGCCACTCATTAATAATGAGAAATGATATTTTGGGCCCCTTGGTAAAGTAGAATTATAAATGGATCAAATATAACAGAAGTGCAGTTATAATTTTATAATTTGCTTAATAGAGATCAAGAAATGATTATAATACAAAAATGACACAATCCTATTTTGTATGTTAATCAGAATATCATAATACAAGAAATGGACACAAGTAATGACAAATGTTACATTACTGTAAGGATTGCGTTTCGTAAAAGGATTACTAAACGTCTATGTTATTTGAGTAGCTGTAATGTATAACTAGAATACCGCTTACAGTTTATGAAATTAAATATTTAATTTCATTGCCTACATAATATAGATCCTCAATATAGGTCACACCAACTGAACGGTAAAACAAGAAATAAATACTATGTCACATAATGTGGCTGACTAGCACAGAAATAAATATATATTGCAATGTGCATATTATGAGAATAATATTCGTTGCACATATCGTAATATGTGAATATTATGAAATATAAATTTATTTCAAGCCCAAGCCCAAACCCAAAACATATTTTAACAAATTGAGAAGAGAATAAGCCCAAACAAATATTGATTATGACCATTAAATTCGGATTACAAAATTTACAGATTTTGAGGTAACTTTGAATTAGAATTTGAAGGGGCAAACATCAACTAATGTGAGTATATGATATATGAATTCTATAGCCCTTCGAATCTAGAATCCGACGGTGAAAGTTTCAAGTCGTTTGAAATTCCCTACAGAAAGTTATGATAATTTTAGTAACAAAATGTCAGAAGTTGATGTGCTGTTTCGAATTCCATTCATGATTTAATATGAATTTAAAGAGTCTAATTATTTTTCTTAATGGCTGAAAAATAATAGAAAAGATATATACATCAGGATTTTCTCTCTCTCAAGTAAGTCTAGAGTTTTTCCTCCAAAACATTTTTGCTAAAATATATATCGATTGATTATACAATCGATTTTGACGGGTGAAAAAGCTAGACGCAGAAGAGAGTTCGCTAGCATGAATTCGACACCGTTTTTGTTTCGGATTCAAGGTGAACCTCAGAGGAATCAAGCTATCTTAAAGATCATAGTTATGATATAAAATTCCCTCTTGTAAGAATATGTATATGATTACGATATGGATAAATTAGCAATAATAGAACGATCTTAGATGTTATCGGATTAAATTCTTTTTTATTTTATCCGATTCGCATCATGAAATCCTTCAGTTCTTTCGTTCAGCCACCCCATTCTGCTCTGGTGTGTATGGACATGTGGTTTGATGTTGTATTCCTTGGGATGACAGATACTCCCCAAATGCCATGTTGGTGTACTCTGTCCCATTGTCTGACCTTAATACCTTCACAATTGCATCGTATTGAGTCTGAATCCCTTTATGAAAGTCTTTGAAGCAAGCAAACACATCACTTTTATTTTTCATCAGATAAAGCCAAGTCACACGAGAAAAACAATCAATGAAAGAAACAAAATATTTATATCCATTCACAGCAATTGTGGGACAAGATCCCCATACATCAGAATGCATTAAGTCAAAAGCAAGAGAACTCATACTCCCAGAACTAGAATACGAGCTCCTAGTGTGTTTCCCCAACTCACACGCATCACATACCAGTTTTTCTTTATTAGCCTTTTCAAATAAAAGCGGATACAAACTACTCAATAACGAAAAAGTGGGATGACCTAAGCGCCTATGATGAAGCAGCAGTAAGTCCTCCACACGTCTCCCAACATCTCCTATACCCTCTAGAAAGGATGAAAGAGCCGAGTCCACACTCTCTCTATCCAGGTACCATAAGCCACTATGCCATGTGTCAGTCCCAAGCCTCCTACCAGTCTCCTTCTCCCGAAAGATCACCTTTGAAATATCAAATAAAACGACACATTTTAGTTGTGATATAATGACACTTATGGATAAAAGATTCACAGGAAAGGAAGGAGCATGCAAAACATTGGATTAGGCTCCAGTCTAGTGCAGCAGGACTTCCAGGGGTGAAGTCGGCACTTGCAGTCTCCAAGCTAGGTAATACATGGTACATGAGCGAGACTCGGGAGTGTTACAATTGCAGCGAGGTAGGCCACCTGAAGCAGTTTTGCGCTAAGCCACTGAAGGAGAGGAACTTAGATGGAAGAGGCCAGTCTAGAGGTCATGGTCGAGGCTGAGGTGGTCGGAGGGGTGGCAGAGGAGGTTACCAGGCACATCTGACGGTAGCAGAGGGAGAGAGTGAGGAGATCGTGGTATTTACTGAGAAGGATCACAAGTTCCTGAAGATGTTGAAGAGGAAGCAGAAAACAGCGAGTGAGGGGAAGTGTGTGCTAGATGATGCGTCCATCTCAGCTTCAACAAAGGGTAATATTGCTTTCTTTGCTCACTTAGCCACTGGTACGTGTGATACACTTGCTCTTGCATCTATATCTACCTCCAGATCACCAGATTGGATAGTGGACTCTGGTGCGTCCCGACATGTGACTGGTGCTGCCGGGGAGTTTTCGTCTTATACTCACCTAGCAGTCCCTGCGTCCTCTGATTCATGAGACACCTATACCATCTACCTTCGATCCCGAATACACCAGTGATTTGATTCCTCTCTCTCCTCCTCCTACGCCCTTATCGATAAGGAGGACTTCTCGTAGTTGTGCAGGAGTCCCCCTTGATCGATATGGCTTTCCACATGATATTGCTCAATTTGTCTCTTACTCTCACATATCACCTGTATATGGAGCATTCATTGCATCTTTGGACATTATCTCTATCCCTAAATGTTGGCAGGTTGCTAAGGATGATCCGAAGTGAAAAGCTACCATGCTAGAGAAACTTGAGGTTCTAGACAAGAACAAAACCTGGGAGATCGTGTCACTGCCACCAGGCAAGAAGGCAGTTAGTTGCAAGTGGGTCTTCACGGTGAAGCAAAATTCGGAGGGGTGGGTGGAGCGCTACAAAGCCCGATTGGTAGCAAAGGGATACAGTCAGACTTATGGCATTGACTATGATGAGACCTTTGCACCTGTGGCAAAGATGAGCACGGTACGAACATTGATTTCCTTAGCAGTGAATGGGGGTTGGAAGTTATACCAGCTTGATGTGAAGAATGCCTTTCTCCAGGGTGACTTGTTGGAAGAGGTGTACATGGAGGTACCACCAGGTTTTGGCACGAAACAAACTGTTGGTAAGGTGTGCAGACTTAAGAAGTCACTCTATGGGCTGAAGCAGTCCCCTCGAGCCTGGTTTGACAGGTTTAGGAAAGCTATGGTAGGCATGGGTTATCGGCAAACCAATGCAGTCCATACGGTGTTCTTTAGGCGACATGGAGCTCACATTACAGTGCTCGTTGTTTATGTGGATGACATGATTATTTCGGGAAATGATGAAGGTGAAATTGCGTTGCTGAAAAAAAATTGGGAAAGGAGTTCGAGGTGAAGGATTTGGGACAGTTGAGGTGCTTCTTTGGGATTGAGATAGCTCGTGGTGCAGAGGGAATTGTTTTATCCCAGAGGAAGTATGTGCTAGATTTACTTACGGAGACAGATATGCTGGGGTGCAGACCCGCAGTTGCTCTCATTGACCAGAAGTTCAAGCTGAGTGCTGAGGCAGAAGAGCCAATCGATAGAGAGAGGTACCAGAGGTTGGTTGGTCGCTTGATCTACTTGAGCCACACTTGTCCTGACATATCCTTTGCTGTGAGTATGGTGAGTCGCTATATGCATGATCCCAGAGAGGGTCACATGGATGCTGTGTACCAGATTCTGAGGTATCTGAAGAATGCACCAGGAAAGGGGTTGATCTTTAGGAAGAATGGACATTTGAACATTGAGGGTTATTGTGATTCAGACTGGGCTAGTTGCTCGGATGACAGGAAGTCCACATCTGGATATTGCATATTTATAGGGGGCAATCTGGTCTCCTGGAAGAGCAAGAAACAGACTGTGGTTGCGAGATCCACAGCCGAGGCAGAGTACAGGACCATGGCCTTAGGCGTAGCAGAGATGTTGTGGTTGAGAGCTCTGTTGGTGGAGCTCAACATAGATCAAAGGGCCCAAATGAAGTTGTGATGCGATAACAAGTCTGCTATTAGTATTGCCAACAACCGTGTGTAGTATGACAGAACCAAGCATATCGAGATTGATAGATTCTTCATCAAGGAGAAGTTGAACAATGGACTCTTGGAGTTAGGTCACGTGTCAACTAGAGATCAAGCAGCGAATTGTCTGATGAAAGGACTAAACTCGTTGGACTTAGTTAGAGGGTGTGACAAGATGGGCTTAGTGGATATCTTTTGCCCATCTTGAGAAGGAGTGTTGAGATATATTATACGTTTCTAGAGTTTAGGTAATTACAGAGAATTCTAGAGGGTTATTTGTAAGAAGTGTTGTAAGGCTAGAGTTCAAACCCATTAATCTAAAGTTAGTTACTGTTCACGCATTACTGTTCATTGAATAATACCAATGTATCATTATCATCAATTGCAACACAAAAACTCCACTGATATAAAATATAGGGCTCATTATAATGTTCAATCTAAACCACAAGTTTGAAAAGGAAAGAAAATGTGAGAAGAAAACCTTTGAGAAAGGAAGAAACCAAAAATAAAAATTCTCTGATTTCAAAAAAAGTTTGTGAAAACCACCAAAATTTTCTTCTCAAATGCCTAAGGAGGAGCTCAAAGTAGTGGCCGTAAGCATCCGACTCAGTTGTCGAACTTGTGGCCGGAGCTTGATGGAGAAGCTTTCATGAATCACAAGGGACCAGCAAATCGGGTGTCTGTGGACTCCGTATGATGGCGAGAGCTCAACGGTTACATCAATTTCGTCTATTCCGCGACCAACCGACGACTAAGGAGAAAGGGTGCCACAGTAGCAAGTAAGAGGAGAGCCTTTTTCTCAGGAGAGGAAGCAACAATTGAGGAGAGAATAAAAACAGAGCTTTGTTAATTTCTCTTTTATTAATATCTTGCATCTTTTGAGAGAAGAGTTCGCTATTCCATGGTTCCATTGGAACAGCAGAATAGAATAGCAGCTAATCTGAACTGTTTCGAATAGCAAATTGTTGTTTGGATCCAATCCCAACTCAGAATAGTATTACTATTTCAGTATTTCAGAATTGTTTCTATTCTCGTACATCCAAACATAAACGTATCTCAATATTCTAAAGTAATATAACATTTATTTCTTTTTAATTTTATTTTTCTTGTCAAATGGAGAGTTCAGAGAGATAAAGAGCTTCATTTTTTTTTTAAATAAAAGAAAGAGACGTCAATAATACAAAATACAAAAGGGCAACAAAAATAAGTCCCACCATTTGAATGTACCAAATCATCTGATATACCTTGGCACAATCGGACAGAAATGTCCATGAAGTGATAATAACAAATTTAATGATTTTATTTTGTTTAATATTTGAAAATTTTATTATTACAATTTCCAAAAAGTGGAGGCAGTTGGACTTTTTTTTTTCAAAAATGAATAAATAAATTTTAACTGAATTGTCAACTGCAAATAATCAATAGACTCCAATAGAACTTAATTAAGACTCAATGATAGAATTATATTTGGATAATGATTATAGCACGTCAAGAGATGATACGCATTTCAAGGTCAACTAAGGAAATAATGAAAAAAATAAAATTTCAAACTCTAAATGAAGCAATCATGCAAAACATTGCTGGTTACTCAATTCTCACATGACCAAGTCACAATCTGTTCCATTCTTGTGATGGAAGGAATTTCTCAACTGTCTAATTCCAACCCTACTTATACAATTTGAGGTTTTTTAGAGAGTTTTTTTTTTTATATACATACAGATTCATGGATGATTTTAATCACGTACTATAGTTTTTATGACAGAGAAATTATAGCAGCGCATGTAAATTCTCACAAAATTATTTAATTCAGAAAAGAAGCAATATGTTACTTCTCCATTACTTCGGCTTTCAAAACACCAAAAGTGAAAATGATTCACTAATTTATGTCTTTCCTGGTGTTACTTTGAGTAAACATAACCACATATCGCACGAAATGAAACAACACAGAATTTTACTTGTACTACCAAAACTCTAATAAAGGTACTTCTAGCCTATGCTAACACCAGGCCAGGCTAGATATGTCAAACCCAGGATATACATGGGGGAAATTAAAAATAACAAAGAAAGAAATATTATAAATGAAGAAAAATCTAATCAACCAACAACCATAAAGCAATATTATCGAAAACACCGATCAAATTTTATATAAAACCCAGAGACATGAAGCATTTTCCACAAATACCAACTTTTTGAGGGTGTGAGATGCAAGTTTTTTTTCTTTTCTTTTTTTTCCTCTCATTTCCACCCAGGATAGGAATTATCACGCCTATTGTTCCTAAATGCACAACAGCCGACTGAATAAACTACAATAAGAAAAATCAGGAAAACAATATTTACCACAGCAACCTTTTTCCAATCAGATTTAATGTTGGCAAGCACACCAGCCTTGCATGACGTGCAATCGTAGCAAAGGGAATCTTGGTCGTTTGACCAGGTGTTGCAGTCTGCGTCAGTCGAGTTGTAGACGGCTGGCTTGATCCACACTGTCTCACTCTGGTACGAGAAGTTACAATCACTCGGTGGCTTGCAACAGCCCGACTGTTATTTGAGAAAAAAACAAGCTCAATTATCAATCGAGAATAGATATGTATGCTATGATTAATTCACTATGTTTTTTTTTTCTTTTTGGAAAAAAAATAGTCCACTGAGGTTATAATTTACATTGTGAAATTGTCTTCTGACTTGATAAACCATGGATTATGCTCTTGGCACTGGTACCACTGGACCGGCACTAATTGCTCGTTTTTTTTTTTTACTTTTGTAAAGATGAAGTGAGCACGAATAAAGAAGGTATGATAATTGCTAAATCATTTAATGTTGCCAGTTGTCAAATAAGGAAACTGTTTAGTACATAACCCACAAAACCAAATATAGCACAATCATTTTCAAAATGAAAATAATATCACCAGTAACTGATCAAAATATCGTGTGGTTTGTCTATGTCCAAAAGACAAAAAGAAAAAGAAGTTCACTTTTAACTCCACTTGACCAGCTTCAGAAAATTATCAAACTACCTATCTACTATTGTACTGGTTTTTTTTTATCTGACTGAGAGATAAAATATGAGCTTTTGTAATGTTTTATAAGAGCAATTGCCATGACAGGTTATGCGTACAATTTTAGTTGAACATGTCCTTTTGGGATATATGAGGTATTTTTCAACACTTCTTTATTTATTTACTAATATGAGAACGAAAAACAAAAAGAATGAATCTTGAAATTGCAAAATTTTATAACTACGAAGTTCGTTGAATGATATCATATGATTCGCACACTATGTCTGCAAACTCGCTATATATAATACAACATAGATGTGTTCAGAAACATTGTCCACGTAACAATAATACTGTTCGCAGACAATGTTTGCGATCTTCTCACTTGAAAATAAGAAAACCATTTTAGGATTTGTTTTGATATCTTCCTTGTTTTGTGTTACCGAACAAAGAAAAGTGCTTTTTGAAAGCGGTACTCATGATATATATATTTTTTTCCTTCTTACTTTCAGGGGAAGACATGAAACTTTTTCTTGTAGAACACTGGTAGCTGGAAGTTATGGTGAACATGTTTTCTAATAGAACAACTAAAAGACCCAGTCATGGTTCATGAAAAGATCACATAACCACATATTTGAATGGGCATGCAACAACTCTTGAATAGAATATAGATAACGTGGTTTGAATAAGGTGACCAAACTAATCCTAAAACAGAAGACAACTTTAAAAAAAAAAAGTGGAGGCAGGTCAACTAAGTTTTGAAAAAGCCTAAAGCTAGGTTAAAGAAATCATTCATACATAATAAAGTATACTTAAGCAACTGATAGAAGTCAAACCAATAAAATGATGATCAATATTATATCATTCTGGAAATTGATATTGAATCACAACGAGAAAGTGTTAATCGGTAAAGAATATACCATAATACCGTATACTGGAGAAAGATAACTATTAATGAAGTTTCTGAAGCCTATAGTTTGGTAAAAGATTATAAACAGAGTTTAGTTAATCGAATGAACTGATGCTAGCTCTGGCAATTTGATACCTAGCCTGTTGCTTAATTGAGGGGTTTGCACCAACCCAACCAATTTATATTGCAAAATCTAACAAAACTCACCAAGCAGTGAAGTAAAAAGGGATGTGTTCTGACAAAAGTTGTAGTTAAAATGGAATACACAAAAAAAAATTCCACCAAGAATTCTTCCTTTCTGCACTTTTGCTGTTTAAGGCTTTAAGTTTATGTTTGTTTGAGGCTATACCATCAACCTAAAATCCTATTGTAGTATAAACAAATTTGAAAAAAAATTACCAATTAAAGAAGCAAAAGTACCTGAATCGGTGAAAGGTTGGTTGTGATGAATTGACTAAATGTCTGATTGTTCTCTTGTAAGCTTTTACAAACCTTCCCATCTTGCAAGCAGCTCTTTATCTTTCTCCAATTGTTGTTGTTATTCACCCTCTTTTGCAACCAATTTGAATAATCTCCGAGTTTGTACTCCTTATATCTATCACGTAAAAAGACCAAACAATTAATTCAGAGAAATTAAAAAATGAGATCAACACTCATTACTAGGAAGAATTTCCAAATTAAAGATTCCAAATTGACAAACTGAGAATTGGACTATGTAGCAATTGAACAAATGCTGATACAGAATATCTCCATGAAGCCAATTTTCAGTGCAAAAAAAGAAAAAAAGCAAGAAACTTTCTTTACATTCTAAAAAACTTATGGACCAAAGTGTAATTCCCACAAAATACAAAGAAATCAAGCCCAGAAAGAATTCTCCTTTAAAGAAAAAAAAAATTAGACCAAGAACCCAAACCTGAGACTTAAATCAAAAATTTCGAATTCTAAATAAGCATGCAAATATTGAACCAAACCAGAGGAAAAAAAAGTCATAAACCAGACGAATGCAGATTCACTCATCCCACCAAAACCAATTCCCATCAATCAAAACCCCCCTTAACTTTTCCATTCAAAACAAATGCAAACAGTACAAAAGCAACAAAACACCAACCCGCGTCCCGAGACGACCTGACCGACGCCCCTATTAGTGACGGCGAAGGCGAAGATGGTGAAGCAGAAGAGGAGAACGATGAGGACGAACATGACGAGTAGGTAGACCCAGAGGAGGCACGACTGTCGACAGCAAGCGCCGACGAGTCCAGCAAGCGACACCAGCAGTAGGAAGACACCGAGAGCGATGACCGGTCGCTGAAGGAACTTCTCGCAGTCGGTGGAGGCGCGGTGGCTGAGCCAGATCCCTCCAGCCAGGATAGGAATGGAGAGGAGAAGGATTAGGAGGTTGAGGAAACCTACCAGGCTGTTGCTGAACTTCACCATTGTGGGAAATGGAGAGAGAGGGGAGAGGAGAGGGAGAGGTTTTGAGAGGAGAATCGGAATTCCAAGGGGTTATATTTGAATGCCTTGGTTTTTCTTGCTTGAGTGGGATTTAATTGATGGGGAAGAAGAAATTTGACTTGACTTGGGTTGTGTCTGTGTGCTTTTCACAATTGTAGAGAAGTGAAATTTTTTTATTGAGGGTGTGAAGAAGTTTATTTCTTTTTTTATTTTTTTTCTTTTCTTACAAGCTCTTTGTTTTTAGAAAGAAATGAAAATAGGTGATATATTGTGGCTATTTAAAAAAAAAGGTGTGAAGAAGTTTAAGAAAAGGTCAAGAAATAAAGAATTAAATTATCTATTAAAAAAAGAATTTCTTGATATGTTCAGATAATATATAATAATTCAATTAAGTGAGCATTATTTTCTTTCCATTCTTCAGATTATCAGATATAAATATACTTTTTATACTCCCAAATTGAATTTTTTTTTGTATGCTATTGGATGTAATATAAATTGAAAAAAAAATTCTAAAAGATATTTTGTATGCTATTGATACTACATGTGGATTTTACATTCTCTTTTGCAATATTTGCAAAATCATACTAGAAATTACAAGTTATGCTCACTAATTTATAAATTAGTTCAGATTTTTTAACAACCAATTAATTCACCAATCTTGATGGCTATTAAAAATAACTTGTAATATTGAAATACAACCTCTAATAAGTGATATATACTATATTTATATCATGTACTTGAAAATAATAGAATTTGATGCAAATTTTACTATTTGTTAAACAATTTAAAATTTATAGCAATCTATATTTCTATTTTTTGTACTGTAAGTCTAGTACAATGGTGATATATCTCGTCTTTCCACGGAGAGACACATGTTCAAATTTCACAAAAAATATTTGAAAAGAAATAAATACTGAGATTAACAGAAACCCTTATATAAAAAAAATATATTTTTATTTAAAATTTTTTTAACTTAATTGGAAAAATCAAGATCGTTAAAATAAAGTAGAAGTGTAAAGAGAAATCTAACCTTCATATTTTTGGGTGGTGCGATTCAGATATTGCAGAGGAAACAATATTTTGACATGGATATTATATTTCTGATGAGAAAAAGGCAATCATCTTTCCGTTCCTTTACCCCTTGGCATTTGCTCCTCCCATGTGAGCATATATGAAGCGGGTCTTAATTAGTTCCAATTTTTAACCCGCCACAGCTTAGCAATAATTTCAAATAATCAGGTTGCTTGTAGACTAAAAGTCGTTATTTTCAATTCTTGGTGGGACCAAGGGACATTTAAAGATTCCACTTGTACAAGAATTTAAAATGGTTGGTTTGAGTTCGAAATTTGAAAAGTGCAGAATACTTCATTGAGACAGAGACAACGCTTTTCATTTACCACGCTTTTTAATTACTCAAAGACTTACCAAATGAACACATCCAATGGTACACGGCCACGTCAGATAACTAGTGAAGGTAGAAGTTAGTAAATTGCGCCTTCATTAAGAGGCATTTATTAGCTATTTGGACTGAGTGAGCTATTTATTAATTTTTAAACATTTTATTGCCACGTGGTTCTAGTATTTTGCTAACGGCTCGATTTTCTCAACCATTGAATGCTTATTTATTTCGGTCTGAAATAACTCCAAGATGCGTAAAAGAGAGATAATCCATAAAGAATAACTTAAAAATTATTATTTTGACAATTTTTAAATAATTTGTATAAATTTTTAAAAATAGAAAAAAATTGAGAGTATATTTTTTTAATTATAGATTGATCATGTTTTAAATTTTATGTAATTTAAGGATCATTTGATATTTTATCATATACCGTTAAATATGAACCGTTATAAATATCATGTAATTTTGAAGGTCTTTGATAGATTATCAAATAATATTTAAATTATATGAAATTTAAAACACAATCGATCTATAAGTTCAAAAATATATTTATAATTTTTTTCAATTTTTTTGAATTTATTTAAAAATTGATTGTCAAGGTTGTTAAAATAGTAGTTGTCAAGAGATCTCCACCCAAAGAATAATATGATGATTAACTCAAAATAATTTGTACTAATAATTTTTGCTCATAGTAGTTTAGTTATGGGGGAGGGATGACTTGATAATGGTTATTTTGACAATTTTGATAATGAAATTTAAATTCAAAAAAATCTTAAAGTAGCAAAATTATTATAAATATATTTTTGAACTTATAAAGTAATTGTGTTTCAAATTTTATATAATTTGACCGTTACTCTATAATTCATAAAGAATCGTTAAATATAGATCACTATAAATAATATAAATTTTGTTAGTTTTTGATGGACTATCAAATGAAATTTAAATTATATGAAATTTAAAATACAATTAAACTATAAGTTCAAAAATACATCTATAATTTTTTTCTATTTTTAAAATTTTCTGAATCTATTGAAAATTCTATCATCAAAATAACCATGTAACAATAATTCCCCTCCTCATTTAAAATCCTATACTCTTTTCAAAATTCAAGTACGCGAGTATATAAACATCATGCTTGTAGTGCGAGTTTGTGTTGTTCTTCTTCCGTGCATGCATCATGAGAGCGTGGTTTGCACAAAGCAATCAATCCTCTCTCTCAATTTGCATGAATAACGGCTATGATTTTGATTTTTGAGGAATCCAACGGGTCATTGTCTCATTGACTCACTCAGCTAAAACCTAAATAAAGGAAATCTAGGGAAATGATATTTTTGATGTGGTTCGGCAATTCTCTTCTTTAGTTTTTTCAAAAAAAATTAGCTTTCTTAATTATTTAATTTTTCCAAACATATAATTTTTTAGTACGGATTAAAAATCTCTCATTTAGCTTCATTTTTTTCCGGATCTTAATCCTTTGTCCGTTTCTTAAGGAACCTCCTCCTTAAATTAAGTCTCATTAACTTTCATTTACGGATTAAGGTTTTCGAACATGAACTCCTTAGTGCGGATTATAAATTAATCTTCGATGTATTGCCGAACGGCTCCAGTGGGATCAATAACTAGTTTGGTATATATATGCATCGGCCGTTCTACTAACAAATCAAATTTTAATTAATGAATTAAATTAACGATCAGTAACTAGTTTTGTTATAATATATGCATCAGCTGTTCTGCTAACAAATCAAATTTTAATGAACGAATTAATTAGTCTCCTTTTGTTCTTTATTTAAACTAGGATTGTTCTTCGAATTTCATCTGCAAAAAATATATATATATATATATATTGAAAACGTTTAAATTTTTAAAAGAACATATTCTATAAAATTAAATACATTAAAAATATATATAATGATAACAATATAATTAATCACACAATATTCCATACAAAAGAATACAAAAGTTGATTTCTTTAAAAATTAAATTGCACCTTAGGTATATCAAACACATACATTTTTAATGAAGAGAGAAATGTAAAACAATTAAGCCATCCGATCAATATAAATAAAGAGAGAAAAACAAATCGAACAAATAGATAATAGAAATGATGATTTTGACATGCTTAAAAAAACTTTACAGCTTAACTTTTTTTTTCTGTATTAAGAATTTGTTAGATACAAGATTAGGCGACTTAACAAGTAAAATTTTTAATTAATCCACAGCTTATAATGCATTACAAGTTTGCAACTCACAAGTAAAAATTTTTGTTAGTGAAATAAGAAGAATGCTATTTGCTAGATAAGATTTGTTCGACATACATTGCATATATTAAAATATATTGAAAATGAGAGTACGTATTAAGATGATTTTGAGGATTTTGACATCTCATTGTACAAAGATAAATAAGAGAAAATAAATTAGGATGAGTTCAAAGCATATTATGGTTATAGTTCATGAGTTTTAATTTTGAAGATAACCTATAATTAATAAGCTTCAAATGATCAATTCAAATCATATTTATTGTAATCTACTTCACAAATTAATTAAATATTAATTTAAAATATTGAAATTTTCAAATTGTTTTTTATGAGATCAAAAGGTCCAAAAATTAATCAAAAGTGAAACAACAAAATAATATGCGTTTACTTAACATCTAATTAATCTGAAAGTTTGATACCTAAATACTTGGTTTGTCATGTAGATTATAGTTGACGATTTAAGTTCGTGATTTGAATTTCATAATGTAAACCAACTTTGTGGTGCATTCACTTGATATCTTGAAAAATATTATTCGAATTAAAAAAATATGTGTTTTTTTTACTTAGATTGGATGTATAAAGTATATATTAAATTTTTACTTGTCAAATTTTAAAATTATGATAATTTTTCTAATTCGAACAACATTTTCAGGATATGTATGTACGCCAGAATTATTAAAATTTTAAAAGTTAAATTAATAAAAAAGAGTTGGTGTATTTAGCTTTAATTAATTGAGTAATATATATATTTTTTTCCCGAGAGAAGTATCATGAAGTGGTTAATTAATTGGAATTAATTTGGAGCGAAAGTACTTTTGATGAAATAAAATAAAAGTGCATTAGATATATATTTATTTTTGTGCTCTCCAAAAGACAAGACAAACAATGAGACATTTGATCAAATTTTATTCCAACTCCTTTAATTAGTAAAGGAGTCAAATAATTGTTACAAAATACACACATTTGATGGATGGAAGATCATTATTCCAAAAGGGACATTATTGGCCCAATAAAGCTTAGTTCCAAGTACTAATTATGCTTTCCCTTGGATCCAATCCAATAGCCTTGACCTGATCCCGATCCGTAACCCGAACCAGATCCGAACCCGGATCCGCCACCTGCATTGTAATTTGTCCAAGGGTTGAACCCTGATCCAGAACTCGAACTAGAGCCTGACCAAGAACTTGATCCTGAGAATGAACCGGTATTTGATCCTGCACCGGAACTGGCACTCGAACCCGACCATGCATTGGAACTGGAACCCGAGTTGGTGGTTGAACCTGAACCTGAGTTAGATGATGCGGAAGTGGTTGATCCAGAATATGAGTTTGTCGATGCACCAGTTCCGCCAAATGAGCCAGAGTTTGCTTGAGAACCGGAGTTTGCACCGGAGTATGCGCCGGAGTTTGTAACAGTGTATGCATCTGAGTTTGCTTGAGAACCAGAGTTTGCACTGGAGTATGTGCCTGAGTTGGCTTGAGAACCAGAGTTTGCACCGGAGGATGCCCCCGAGCTTGCACCGGAGGATGAACCTGAGTTTGCTTGTGAACCAGAGTTTGCACCGGAGGATGCACCTGAGTTTACACCTGAGTATGACCCTGTGTTTGTTTGAGAACCAGAGTTTGCTCGTGAACCAGAGTTTGCGTGGGAGCCGGCGGCTCCTGACGATGATCCCGAGCTTGATCCAGATCCTGCATTTGCACTGGAGCCTGAACCAGATGCTGAGTTTGCGCCGCTACCTGCTGAACTATAAGATCCTGCAAATCAAATTGCATAAGCTCAGTATAGGCTAGATCAAAATGCAACATTATATTGCCTCATCAGTTTATTACACAATGTAAAAAAAAAAGTTTTTTACCAGTAGAACCATAGGATGCACCGTTTGCACCAGACGAAGCGGTTGCACCAGAGCTAGCAGAGGAGCCGCTATTGGCTGTAGTAGTACCAGAGTTTGATCCTCCATTAGACCCTGCATAGGATCCACTTCCAGCACCAGAATTGGAGCCGGAGTAAGAGGATGAGCCTGTATTTGATCCAGCATTTGAATTCGCACCGGCACCGGATGATGAATCTGAACTTGAACCCGCATTAGAACCAGCATTAGAACCAGCATTAGAAAATGAGCTCCCACCTGAAGTACCAGTAGCACCACTTGTCGATCCGAAATAAGAGGATGAACCACTATTCGATCCAGAAGAAGATCCGGATCCTACTCCGGACCCAGAGCCCGACCCACTATTGGAGGATGAACCTGCACCGGACCCAGCATAAGATCCCCCGCCAGAACTGGATGATGCACCAGAACCAGACCCTGAGCCTGAGCCATAACCGGAACCAGAGCTGTACCCGAAACCATAACCCGATTTAGCACCACCAGAACCAGTGTAAGACCCGCCACCATTTCCTGATGACGCATGCTGCCCCAAACCATTATCACAACCTTTGTTGCCACTAGACCCGCTACCAGAGCCTGAGCCATATGCAGAACCACTACCATATCCTGATGCTGAACCCCCGTTTGATCCGCCGTATGAGCCCGTGCCAGATCCGTAACCGGAACCAGAACCGTAACCTGACCCCTTGCCATTACCAGATGCCACATGGGAGCCTCCACTAGGACCAGACCAGGAGCCATAACCTGATCCTTGACCCGAGCTAGAGGCAGATGCTGATCCAGAACCAGAACCAGAGCCAGAACCGCCTAAACCAAGTCCAACCCCTGAACCACCACCTAACCCAAGTCCAACCCCTGAACCAGCACCTAAACCAAGCCCAACACCACCATTCAAACCTACATTAACACCTAAATCCAAATTTTTCCTAATGGGTCTACCCTTGGCTAAACCTAGTGAAAGAGAAAGCACCAGAAGTGCAAACACCAGTGCTTTGGGGTTTGCCATGCTTAGCTATACAGGATATATGGTTGGTTTTATACGTGTTGCTAAGCAACTATTGGTGTGGCCTATATATAGGTGTTAGCAAACATTAATTAATTGGTTAATCATGTGTATGTTGCTAATGGGTTACACATGCAGGTGCTTGAAAAAGCTTAACCTGTTGTCCCATATTTGGCTTTATGTATGAAGTGTACAAGCGTCTAGCACTGGATACCCTGTAAAAAAACCAGAACAGAGTGTGGCTGTTTCCGTGTGGTGCTCAGTATAACAGTTTAGTTTTGCACAATAATACTTAGTTGCCACACAATCAACTGCATATCAAATGTTGTATCTTTATTTTAAGTATGAACCTAATCATTTGGAGCCTAACCATTGGTCTCACTTATTATTCCGATCTAATTTTTTTTAATCAGTACATGGTTATTCTTTTTTAGGCAATGCATGGTTTTATTTGTACAGATAACTAGAAAGTTCCATGCATAGATGTTCCCTTAGCCTGATGGTGACAAATGAACTCATGCTGGCAATTTAATCTCTTTATTCAAATCCATTTGGTATAATTCGGCATTACACTGATCAAACATTATAAAATACATAATTGGGTTTAGGGTTTAGGGTTTAGGTTAGGCCTGTAATTACTCAAAATAGCGAAGATGGGTTTTAACAAGGCCCAGTTCATAGTTTAGGTTAGGCCTGTAATTACTCAAAATACTTTTCATAAAGACCCCTCTTTTCAACAGAAATCTCCAATCTGGCACAGAATTTTCTGGTCTGGATAGGTAACTGTGCCGGACTAATGCGATGCGAGATTGCGGCTGCCTTGTCAGTGTGACTGAGACGCAATACTTACTAAGGAACAACAAAAATCCATGTATTAACTTATTGAATTATCAGTATCTCCTATCATTATAGAATTAAACATGCAGCATTTTAATTAGCTGAGCTTTTATAAGTCTATAAGCTCTGATCCATATCCTTCATGTAATATATAACTGATTGATCAGGAGGTGATTACCAAAATTGTTGATAAATACCAAAATAAGACAACACGAATAATCTAAAATAAATTTGATAATTGTACAGAAACACGTTTTCTTACTCGTATTTCGTAAGTACTACACTTTCCTCAAATGTAGTACTTCTGAAATAAATAGTGTAAGAAAAAACGTGTTTCTGTAATTAAACCGATGTCAGTAAATACTTGTCCCAACAGAAAAAGTGTGTGTGAATGATAAAATAACACCATATTGAACCTTTTTTTTTCCATTTTTGTCTATTAAATATAAATTTAGATGTTTCTCATGTACCCTACAAAACATTGAAATAACCAAATACTGTACAAAACAGGAAATAAGCACCGCAGCCTAATAAAACTAGGAAATTATTTTTCACACAGTTATATTGAGATACTTCAGAGTTTTCTAGGGTACACAACAATACAACTTTCATACATCCAAATAGAAACAAAGAAAAAAGATGAATGAAAAAAAAAAACCATTTTCTACAATAATCGAAGTAACGAATCAAGCATCTGGTCGGTTATATAAAACTTATGGTTAATTAGGCAAAAAGTGCTAGCCATAGATTCAATATGTGATCCTTTTCCACTGATTCTCTTGTAACTTCAGTTTCTTCATGTGCTTGTGTGTCAGGACTGATATTGCTAAAACAAATATCAGAATCCTACAAGACAAAAATTGCATGGCAAATGACTAAGACTGGCACATATATACCAGTATTGATCTGAGCTCCGAATGAAAGCACCAATAGTACTGTACTGTATAAGGGTTCAACCTATGCTTGGTACTGAATCCATGTGATATTGAATTAATGGTTTTGGCCTCAGAAACATCTGTAAAACCCCCTAGAAGAAAGAAAATCCTTACCAGTGAAATTAAGCAAGGTAGGCCCAGAATGGTTAATTAACAATTTCTGTATAGTCTTGACACTGCTATCTTTGACTATAATTATCTATAATTATATATATTTTTTTTGGAAAAAGGTAGAAAAGTTACCCTGTCTCATTACATGAAACAAGAGCTACACTATAAACTTGTTTGTTGTACCTGGAAGAATTGCCATATTGCTTCAGACACCAATAAATCTTCCAAATCTATGTACAACTCTTTCCTAGTATACCGAAAATTGAGATCTGTTACGTAATCCATCGATCCATTTATTATTCTTGCCACATATTATGGTAACAATTACTACTATTACTTTGGTTGTACCTGAAATTGTTACAAGAAGTATTTGAACCGCAGTCTTCGATTCTGTTTTCTAAATGTAGGGAGCTTGTATTGTTATCCAAAATATCCATCCCTAGAAGTTTGATAAAATTCACTTAGAATATCAACAACTAATAAATCTATGAACTTTTTAGTTTGTTTTTGAGATATTGTGACCATTTAGGTTGTTCAATAACTTCTTTTCGTTTATAGGGTGGAACATACTTATTAAAATGTTGAGTTTCTACTAAAAAAGAGTAAGAAATTACCAGTATTTAAGGAAGCGATATTATTTGTTTGAGACAGCAATTGGTTTGATATGTCGAATTCATACTGTATTCTCATCATAGCCTCAGTAACCTTTTGCTCTTCCTGTTTACATACCAAACATATAATAAAGTACAAGCTGCCCATTAAATAAGGATACTGTCTGGTGCCAAAAAGATCTGTACTTGACTTTGCACTGCACAACTGAGTTTGTGCAGTAAATTTTGAACTGTACATTCAAGATTTAAAATCGGTTAATAGCTTTATTCTTTTAAAAAGTTAAATCAGTAAATTTTGAACTGTACAAAAATAAATAAACATGTTTCATGGTTATATTAAGAAAATTAACCTCCAGTTCACGCCGCCTCTCTTCAGATGTTTTGGCACCACGGTAAAAAACTCCGTACGAAGCAGCTTTGCAAAATGGACAGCTAAAGTAGCAATTAAGGTAAATCATATATTTCTATTTTTGCGACAAATCTTTTGTTAGTAAAGAACTTTCATCTTTTTCGGTCTTAATTGAGTTGAACTTTTGGCCCTTTTGGTTCAGCAAAGGTCACGGTACAATACCATCATTATCAATAGAGCAAGTACCACCAAATAGACAGCCCGGTACGAATATAAAGGAGGAGAAACAAAAAGGATACTAAACAGGTTTAGAGGCATCTGAAGGCATCATTTGTAAGAAGCATTCTGAAAATTAAACAAATAAATAAATATTAGAATTCAATTATGTGTAATTAGAGAAAACAAAATTTGGGGAAAAGAAATAAAGCTACTAACCTGTGCAAATCCCCTTTGCGCAACACCTGGAACGATTCAAGCTCGGGTAGTACTTGAAAAGCATAAAACAAAAAGAACAAAATAAAACCTTTTTCATCTAAAACAAACAAAAGGATTATATTCAGCTAATGTGAACACAGTTTCTTTGCTTTCTCAGTGTACCAGTCCGGTACCGAACAGAGAAAATGTTGTTCCAGTACTCTACATATTGATTTTGTTTTATCACCTTTCCTTTTTTTTTTTTCTTTACTAAAGTCCAATTTGATGGAATAAATACTGGTTACAGACACCAGTATAATAACAGCATTGTAATCAAAATATGAATACATCAAATGTATCACTTTGTATTCCTTGATATCATCCATTTTCTATAAAAAAGACAAAAAGAATTTAAAGTACCAAGAAGCAGATGGGACATTCCTCCAGATTTTTGCCAGATCCTTGATCATCACTTGCATCGAAAAAAGGCGCAAGTTTGCGGGACCTGATGAGGTGGCGTATCCTCCTGTAGTCCACGTCAACTGGCCGTCTGATCAACCGTTGTGGTGGCCTTGTCAACCTCTCCTCCACCGAATGTTGTCGGACCCCACACAACTTATTTCCCATCTGAGAGTTGTTCGTTTCGTGGTGGTAAAGAAGAAAGGAGAACAGAGGAGGAAGAAAAAAATGAAATCAATAGAGGTATGGAGGTTAATTTACTGGACGGTTTTAGCAAGTGAGAACAAAAATGGGACCTACGTGTCAGCGAAAGTAGTGATGATATAGCAGGTCCATGGAAGAAAAGACAAAAGACTAGATCGAAGATAAGTCAGGCCCACTGTCATACTGTACAACAAGTTCAATTAGCGCTGGTCGATTGAAATATACAAGGATGGAATAGATTGGATGAGGAGTTTTCTTCGACCTGTTCTTGTAGAACAAGAAGAACGGGACCCATCATACAGTCTAATATATACACCTAGAACAGGTATATGACATCATAGTCGAATTTCAAAGCGGTGGAGAACAAAGAGAGGGACGGTGCGTGCGCTGCTCGTGGTATTGTAGACCGAACAATGAGTGGTCCCTTCATGTCAGTGACTTGGTTCACCGTAGTGGTGCCTTTTTATTGGAGGAGGAAAAGGGAAAAGGGCGCGCTGAAAAAAGGAAGCGGACCTCGCAAGCAACGGACAAAGGAGAAGTGAGGGAAGACGTCAGCATAAGTTAATATTTTGCTTGGAAAAAAAAATTCCGTTGCCGGGACTCGAACCCGGGTCTCTCGGGTGAGAGCCGAGTATCCTAACCAGCTAGACTACAACGGATCTTGTCAGATTCTTCGTATTTTAGAATATATTCTAATATTATTTCGTTGTATTCATTTCTAATTAGAAACATTGATAAGTTTGCCTGCAATTATCCAACCGAGAAATTATTCCTGCTCTTAAAAATATTTGTATTAAATAATTAACTTATTTATATATGAATTTAAAATTATTTATTATTAGTATAAGAATTATTTATTATTTTTTCTTCATGTATAATTATGAAAAATTCAAAATTAAAAATTTTATCGTATAAGTGAAAATACAGCTTGCAAAATTTATAATATTAATATTATAAAGTATAAACATTTTGTATTAAATATAAAAACTTTTTGAAAGAAATATGAACATGTTTGAGGTGCAAGTAAGAAGTGCAATTAAACGGTACAGTTATTGCTCCTGTATCCAACCCGACTTTACATAAAATGATCCAAAGAGACTGAAAATAAGAATTTTATCAGGTGGATTAAAGGAGGAAAAAGAAATGAGAATGAAAACTAAAATAAAATAAGAACAAGGAGGGAAGGGAGTAAAGGGAAAACAAAGCTAACAGCTTGCATCATTGATTTATGCTTTAGGGTTACGAAAACAAAACTAGTTGTTAAATCAAGATGTTCACATCATATTGAAATTTAATAACCAATATATTAACTAAAACTAAAAGTAAAGTATGACAATGGTGATCGCTTCACTTAATGAAGACATCTTAACAAAATCATCTGAAATTGTCTCAAGTTCCATGAGTATAACTTGCAAGGTAATCTTTTGTTAGAAAGAGATCACAAATTTGAAGGATTTTTCTTGAAAATGATAGTTAGTTATATCTTTTCAGCATCCTTCAACGAGAGATATCACAAATAAATTTGCCACCTGTGCTGGTTAAACAAATAAAATTTATCTGGACATCCAAGAAAGATCTAGCTTTATAATTTATATTGGTTATATACGTCATTTTTACGATGTTAAATGAAATTTACTGAAACAAAAAAAAAGCTTTGATTTTAATTAATTGAAATAAAACACACATCAGTTCTCAACATAATTGATACTTTATATTGTGGATTCTACAGTGTGAATGAATAGTGTTTTCTTTTTGTGTATTTAATAATGCTTGCTCCAAATTAAATATAAAACAAAAATAGATAGCAAATTTATCCTCTATCAATTATTTTTCATGAATGGTGAAAATATTTTGGTGTTTTCTCATGCACCTCCATATATACACTAATTATTTTTCTTTCAACACAACATAATCTTTTCTATCAGCTTCTCTTTTGTATCCTTTTTCAATGGTCTCGCTAACATATCAGTATACTGGCAAAGATCAAAATTTGCCAGTATGTACCAGAAAAAGTGCAACTGTGGTATGAAATTTTTTTCTCCTTTATGGCAATGTTTGATAATGTTGATAATATCATGTTCTCTTTAATAACTGCTGCAATTATGAATATACCTCTCTACACATCGAATGTTTTCATTTTATTAAACGATTTCCTCATTTGTTTACAATAAAATCTATGATGTATTAAAAAGAGAGCATTATCTAAGCAGCAGAGGAGCAGCAGAAGACTGAAGGATACACAAATAACTGTAAAACAATTTACATAGATAAATTTTTGGTACATGTTAGCATGTGCTTTGTATGTCAATGGTAGTTATTTGTTGTTAGATTTTCTTATTTATTTGAAAAATTGCCAAATATATGCCTATATTTTATAGAAAATGGATCTAATATCAATGATTATCGGTGTCAAATGGTGTTAACTATGTTTTTTTGTATTTAACTTTATGAATTTAAACCGTTAGATTATCATTTCAATAATATATCTATAAAAAATAATAAAATTTTAACTTCCTTTCGATAACCATCAAAAGAGGGTTTAAATTGTCAAATTTGGACCATTGATTTTATTAGCTTCTGATGCATACTCAAATAAAATTGAAATAATATAAATGTTGTATGCATATAGTATATGAAATATGAGTAAAATTAGATTGAACTTAAGCTCGCCAAATCCTTTAATGAACTTAACTAAAAAAAACTATCGAAACAGTTTCAAACCATAAATCCGAGTTGTTCAATAAATTTTTCATATCAAAATCTCATAGGATACCAAACTTTTCTCTTTTTAGAGTTTTCTAACTATTTTTTTTTAAGATAATATTAAAATAATAATAAAATAATGAATGTTCTTATATGGGAATAGGCTATTTTCAAAAAAATTGAAAAAAAAATGTTAGAAAATTCTAAAAATAGAAAATTTCAGTATTTCATAAGATTTTCATATGAATAATTTATTGACAACTTGAATTTTTCATTTAAAATCAATCCGATAAATTTTTAAGTTAAACTCATTAAAAAGCTTGGTGAACTTAAACTTACCCTAATTTTACTGATGAAACATATAATATATCTTATCAATTAGTTTTATTTTTTAAAATTAAAACAAGAGTTATTTTAATTTAATTTTCATTGATACTGATTTAACATACAAAATTATTGACATTAAATCTCTCATCTATCTTATAATGCTCATCGATCTTATAATGCAAAATTCTCAATCCATATAAAATATAAACAAATAGTGCTTTATCTTTATAACACATGACCTACGAGTTATGAAACAAAAACATTATACGTACGACTCCATGAAAGAAAAATAATATCATGTGATGAAACTTTTTATATATATGGCTTCTATAATCTATGATTATGCTATTTTTCTTTTTTGAAGAAAATGGGGAAAACCCAACCCACCTGTTTCATTGAAATAAACTATGATTATGCTATTAATTTGAGAAATTTCTTCAGCTATCTTTGTGGTTTATGTTGACCAAAATAAATTATAATATTATATGCAAGCTAACTTTTTTCTTAAATAAAAAAATAAAAATATATGTGGTTGTTCCATGGCAAAAAAAAAAAAAATAGATACATCTACATTAACAAATTTAGTAAAATACTCGTCGATATATACCATGGAACATATTAAAATGCTGATGATATCATATCTATTATCATTGTAAAGTAGTCCATTTAATTCAAGCTATTTTTTTTCCAGAAGGTAAATTCAGTCAACTGCTTAGGTATCTCCTTTTTTCTTAAACTTTAAAAAAATAGATCTATTACCAATGATTAATTATGTCATCATTTCATAACTAATCCATATCTGGTAATTTATGAAAATAAAAAAAAAATATCTATTATTCTATTTTAAATCGGTTTGATTTAAACAAATGGATCAGATCGACTCGTTAAAATTATTTGAAAGACTTATTTTTAGAAATCCAATTCATATATTGTAATCTAATTTGAAATAATCAACTCTTAACTTTTTTTCTAACAAAAAAAAGTTATGGAAAACAAAGTTGTAATATAACTAATAATTCCAGAAATTAGATTCAAACAAAAGAATTAAAAATTGGGAAAAAAAAGGCCAGCTGGAGAGTAGAGTCGCTTCATTCATGCGCGCCAAATAAATCCTGTATATAAATAGATTCCGGTTCCGCTGTTTCATTAAATCTGTATCTTTCCGTGCTGCGAGCGACCGGAGAGATTGTTTTGAAGTGGGTCCTACCTGTCAGTGATCTGATACACGATTAGAACCATATTCAAACGCAAATAAGAACTCGAGTGGATGATTGTAGAATGGAATGGTTGATCAACTCCATCGCTAATTAACCAATTTCTCTCTTCCTCCATTTTGCATCTTTCCTCCTCTTCTTTCTCTTTCTCTCTCAGTATAGACGAGGCGTGGGAGAAACTAATCTCAAAGCAGTAAATCATTGTCAGGTTTTTTCTTCTTATTTTTATTGAACTGAATAATTTTATTGTTTTGGGATTCAAGATTTCTGGTGTTGTTTAATTTTGGTACCACTCACAATGTATCCTCTTTTTCTCGGAATTTGGCATTCCGATTATATTATTTTGTTAGTTGCTATTGGCAATTTTCTCAATACCCTTTTACTTTTAAGATAGCATTTTGAGCAAATTAAGTATCAGATGCAAAGAACAAATAATATATATCTGGACAACAAATATTGCTCCAAATTAGGAACAAACATCATGCAATTATCTTCATATATAGATAGCTATCTAATATATGTGTTTTTGTTATGGAATTAATGAGAACTATTTATTGACATTAAGTTATATATGCTCTTGAAAACCAGAAAATGAATATTGCGGTAAGTGCAAATCCTCAGCAGAGTATCAGAAGAGCCCTCGGAGTGCTGAAAGACTCCACGGCAGTCGGATTAGTGAAAGTAAATAGCGAATACAAGGTTTGTTAATCTTCGATTGTTGTTTTATTTTATTTTTGTTTAAAAAACTTATTAGTTTAATTATTTCGTGGTTTTTCATTTTGGTTATGATATTATAATAACTATTATTATTATTATTATATGTTGTTAATGAAAATAACTTTCGTAAAGCTAGGTTGAGCATAAGCTCACGAAAGAATTTTGTGGGTTTAAACTTGAAAAATAGTCATATTAGATTCGAACAAGCAATGCTGAATTGCTAATTACACTCTAAATTTGTAAGCTTTTTGCTTATTTTGTATAAGATTATCAGATCAAAAAATTGTTGAAAAATGAATGAACCAAAATAGCTTCTGAATGTTTAATTTCCAGCCTTGTGATCATATACAAGATGAGCTTCAGAAATGAATTCTAATCATTGATCTTTCTAACCAGATTCATTTTCTTTTATTCTCTCTTTTCTTTTGTTATCTTGGAGCAATGCATTGATCAGCATGATATTTTTTGTTACTTCTAATTTCTAAATACCCTTTTAGGGTTTGGATGTTGCAATTGTAAAAGCAACCAACCACTTCGAGCTATTGCCGAAGGAGAAACACGTAAGAAGTTAGTATTAAGCTCAACTCCCTCCTTTTTTTGTATCATTTTTCCCTTCAATTAATGCTACAAATTCTATTTTTTTTACAAATAGGTCTTTTGTATGATGCATGCTTATGAAGTATAACTTTTTTCCCTCATGAACAGCTATTTTTCAAGCAGTTTCAGCCTCAAGACCCCGTGCTGATGTGGCATATTGCATACACAATCTTGTAAAGAGGCTTGCCAGGACAAGTAGCTGGGTGGTAAATTTACTAAAATTTATCCTTTTTATTGCCCCTTCGAAAAAGCCCGTGGGCGAATTATTAACTGTTTTACTGTTCTTATCCGAGGGAATTGCAATTACAGTGTCCCAGTGGTTTCCAAATCCATACAATTAACCCTAACTAACCTTACATTTAATCAAACAAATTTAGACTTAATAACCTTTATAGAAAAATCTACCCCAAATAGCCTGAAGTTTTTGCCTCAGGTAACCCTCAATTTTGCAATTAAGCATAATTGACCCTATGTTAAACCAAGCCCCAAAAAAAAAAAAATTGATCACCTTTATCCTTATTGTTGAAAATTAAGCATCCACCAAGTAAATACCAGAAAAAAACGAAGGAAAATTTTTTGGTAAATCAACCTGACTAAAACAGCAAGAGGCAGTGATTTGTCTCAATTTACCTCTGATCCTTCCCTCCTTTTTTTTTTTTTAACTAACCTAGGTGGCTTTAAAAACCTTAGTTGTAATTCACCGTGCATTGAGGGAGACTGACAGACCGTTTCGAGAAGAACTCTTGAAATATCGCCGTGCAAGAGCTCAAATGCTCAATTTGTCACATTTCAAGGATGACTCTAGCACCACAGGTAGCCAATTTCCATTTTTCTCATTTATTATTCTTTTATCATCCAAGTTATATAGTGATATGTAATACTATGTTGATTAGGCTGACATTGTTACAGATATGTCAGCAGTCAGCAGACATGCAAGTATTATACAGCAAATGATAGGCCGAAAATAAAAAATGAAACGGCCCTCTCAGTAGTGTTTTGTACCTTACATGTACGACATTATACTTGGATTCTGACATTCCCAGTCAAATGCTACCAGAATGGAAATCCAGTGAACGTTTATTCAAAAAAGGACCTCCTGGTTGAAATTATATCAATTCAGGATTTCAAATGTTTGCAGTGTAACCAGTAGTTGTATATATCTACCGTCACATGCTAGCGTAATGCATGGTACAGAAGAAGCAGTATTATATATAAAATATCTCTTGTACTCAGTTTTCCATTATTCTTTTTTTGTGAATTTGAAGCATGGGATTATTCGGCATGGGTTCGAACATATGCATTGTTTCTGGAAGAACGTCTTGAGTGCTCTCGAGTATTAAAGTATGATATCGAATCAGAGCCCAATGTAAGATCCTCCTTTCTCTTAAGCGGGGTGGAATACCCTGAAAAAGATAAAACTGATTTGATTATTGGCTGTTATATCTAATTTCATAGTAACTCTAGAATTAAATTTGGTTTGTAGAGAGTTACAGAGCTTGGAACTAGTGAATTGCTTGAACAGTTACCCGCTTTGCAAAATCTTCTCTTTCGTCTTGTCGGTTGCCAGGTACGATGTCATATTTGCAAGGGCATATATGAATCTTATTTTTTTCATAAGGAATGGGTCATATTTTGATTCGTCGTAGGGACCTTTGGGAAAAGTTTTCCAATTTAATTATGTTGATTCCTTTATTTCCAGCCAGAAGGGGCATCGATTCATAACCAAATGATTCGATTTGCAGTCTCCATGGTGAGTTCATTTGTTTGTAATTTTATTCTTTATAAACTTTGTTTCTAAAAAAACAAAAATTTAATACTGGACCTTCCATATAAACCCTTGCGAATTGTTTCAATCCCATCTACACTTCTACAAATAGAGATAGCATTATAGCACCCCCTACAAATAACAAGAATCTACAGGGCCCTACAAAGATAGGAATTATTATATATAACCCTACAAATGTATTATTACTTCCCTCTTGAGCTCTCCTCTCAATTTACAATGAATGGACAATCTAGCTTTTCTCAAAATACTGGTATCTACATAAATGTGGATGTGAAAAGGTATCTATCTTATGTACCATTTCAGGTTTTCAATGTGCCTTTCACTTAGCAAAGAAAATAAAAAAATAGCTATACCCGTAAAATATATACATAATATAACACAAGAGTTAGGGGGTATACATACAAAATATATAAAAGATATAATATCATCCTTACCTTAATAAAAATATGGGCCACATTCACGTTCCAAAGTCAATGTGAGCCTCCTATTTTTATTAAGGTTTGGATGATGTTATATCAAATATATATTTTGTATGTGTACCCCCTAACTCTTGTGTTATATTATGTATATATTTTATGGGTATAGCTACTTTTTTTTATATTCTCTTTTTAGGGAATAAAAGACATCATATCTTTCATAAAGTGTTTTTTTTTAATTAACTCTCAGGTTGCACAAGAAAGTATAAAGATATATGCTGCAATCAGAACAGGAACCGCCAATTTAGCAGACAAGGTACTCAGTAAGCCAAGCTATCATAGTGTTTTTTATTTAAACTAATTATCACTTTAAAGAGAATATATATATATATATATATATATATACTTATTGAAAGATTAAACCTTCTAAACCAATCAATATCAAACTTTTCCTGATAGATGAGAACTACTACAATTCTTACTAATATGTTTTAAAATTACAGTTCTTTGATATGCAACGGCATGATGCAATTAGAGCACTTGATATATATCGTAAGGCTGTTGTGCAGGTAATTTTGACCTGTCAGGCAAATGATTTAATACTTTGCTTCTATGTAATATTTATACTTAGAAAAAGCCCAAAGTATGCCCTGTACTCTACAAAGCATTGGAAAAAAATTTATGTATCTTCTGCTCATTTTCTTTACTAAAATTCAAATTTACTATCATCTAGAAATAATCAAAGTACTGAGGTTGGTTTTGTCATTTTTTGAAGTTTACGAGGAAGAGAAAGGTTCTGAAATGTAGTTGTCATCTTTTAGAGGCACATGAAAGAATTTTTATTTTTATTTTTTGGGAATATCCGGTCTTTTAAGCTTGTATACCTGCAAAAGAAATTAATTCTTTGTAGAGTTAATGATTAATTTTTAGAAGAAGAAAGAAAAACTAAAAAAGTTTTTTGACAGGCTGGGAGTATAACAAATTTTTACAAGACTTGTAAATGCCTTAATCTTGGTCGAGTCAATGACTTCAGAAAAGTTGAGCAGGTACTTTCTTCCCAATTATTTCTCTGTATGCATATACTGACAGTAAATTTCTAATCATGACGTACCGTCATCAAATAGCAAGTAGTCTGAAAGAAAGGAAAAAATGATGTCAAGGGGAGACAAAAAATGGGGCTAGCTACATTTTATCAGTTGAGAATCTAGATTTCATAGTAATGTATGCAAATTATTACACATCTTTTACTTTTTATTTGGATAATGTTATTGCAGCCACCTGAATCTTTCCTTGGAGCAATGGAAGAATACATAAAAAATGCACCTCGTCATAATATGGTACAGTTCCTACATAAATAAATAAATAATTATTTGCCATGGAAGAAATAGGTATATATGTTGTTATAGTATATGTACCAAGCATGACCATGCTAGATTCACACTGCATGCCTCGTGAGGTCTGGTACAAAAGTAAGGTTATCTTCACCCAATTCTTTGAACAAACAATACCTAACAACAATCAACCTTTCTTTTTACATTACTTGTTAATTCGTTTAGCTTGAAAATGGAAGAGAGACTTTGGCCATACAATATGAGAATAATATAGAGCGTGAAACACCTGTTGCAACAAGCTTGAGTTCTCGTGAAGTGATGTTACCGGAAACTCATTCTACTGAATCTACAGTACAAACTGCACCTCTTGCTTCAGTTTTTGACCTACTGGTACGTTCATTTTAGCATCAGAATTACAATTCCAGTACCAGTGCATGATGACACAAGTTGATATGATATTTAAATGTGCATGAATCTCATTTGTGAAATTATAGTTATAGCTTCACTGCATATTCTTAACTTTTCGTTAAGGAAATCTTTATCTGATTGTGGCAACAGTGTTTGGACGGCGTCACACATGATTCAACTGCACATCAAGTAGAGGAGACAAACCCCTTGGCAGTTGCTTTGATTTCTAACGGTAATCTTCTCATTTTGATTTTTCCTTCTTTATTTTGTCCTTCGATATTAGAATTAAGGAAATGCTATCTGGCTCTCACTAATGATACTCAATTGTACTCTAAAACGGATAATCTTATGTTGGTTTTCAAAATATTGCCAGCTGCATTATTTTGACCTGCTTTTTTTCCAACTCAATTCAAAATTTGTACAGATAAACCAATAGACTTGGTAAGAATAAACTTTCTCGCATTATAAAAACTGAAACACTTTAATGGAATCATATAAAACTGACTACTTCTGGTACTGTGATACATTTCAAGATGGTGGTCAATGGGAGTTGTTACCACATGGAAGACTGGGAATTGGCACAATTTTGTGCCACCACCACTGTCTCGAAATGTATGACAGTATCAGAAATAATATTATATCAAACAAAACCGAATAGTTCTGGTATGTGATACATTTCGAGATAGTGGTCAATGGGAGTTGCCTAGGAGTCTTTACAACATCATTAAAACTTATAATTGACTAATACTAAATTATATCAAATTGAATTAATTGTTTACTTTTTTGCATGTAGAAACTCCAACAAATGATGCCTGTTCTTCTTCTGATCCAACATATGCGATGGCAGACTGGGAACTGGCACTTATCAATGCATCAAGTTCCAACCAAAATTCTCTTCCCGAGATTAAATTGGCAAGCTCAATTCTTATTCCTAATGAAAAATTTTAAAAAGTAACTGAAAATAATAAAATTTGAAAAGTTTTAAACAAGAAATGCCTCTATTTAAGAAGACTGTTGTTATACCCTTTCTTTCATCTGCCTCGGTATAATTGCACGCATCTTTTCTATGGGGTATATCTCTTTTATAAAGTATAACTTTTTTTGATGTGATATACATTTCCTTATTCTTCTGGCGGAGCTTCACTTTCTCTTATTTTATATCTTTAGTAATTTTGTTGGACTGAACTTATGCTTTATTTCTTTCCTTTTATTTATATATTTATTTGTTAAAGCCTGAAACTTACATCTTATGATGCCAGTACCTTTCTTAGCAAATCCTTTTTCCACTGAAGTTCAAACCAACAATCTTATCTCTGTGAGAATTTGCCTCAAACACTTGTACCGACCAATGGTTGCTTAAGAAAATAACAATGAAGGCAGTTGAGCGTCTTTGATACATACCCGTCCATAATGAAACAGAGGTCTGAATAGAAGTCACTAATATATATATATATTTCTTGTAGGCTGATGGATTCGATAAATTGATGCTAGACAGTCTGTATGAATATTCAGTTGCACAAGGGTCAACAGACACTGAATTGGGTTTCCCATCTGGTTCTGATCAGGTAGCCTCAGCAAATCCGTTTGAGATGGTTTCATTTTCTGATCACCCAGTTTTTGTGCCTAGTGGCGAAATATCATCTAGCAACATGAAGCTTGGGACTAATGCGGGACCCGGCAATCTGGTCTTCTGGTCTAGTACTGAAACGGTAACTAACAATACTGCACCAATTGGTCATGAAGCAGGACATGAAAATTTGTTGTCGCTAACTAGTACTGGGGAAAGCATACCTAGCAATGATGTACCGATTGGAACTGAAATGGGACATGACGACCCATTCTTCTGGCCCACTACTGAAACATTTGCTAGCAATATACAGCTTGATACTGAAACTGGCAACGGAAAAAATGGTGCATTGCAAGTGCAAGGACAAGAAATTAGCCATGATAGTACCAAAAATCCATTCGGTAACCCATTCATGTAATGATGCATTGACCAAATGAGAATATCAAGGGATTTGATCAAGTTTCAGTGAAAATCTTTTAAGGTAGGATATAAAAAATAATTGAATTAAGAACAGATGTTAAGATGTAGAGAAGCACTAAGCAAGTAGTGTTAGAGAGTCCAATTGTAATAATATTATTTTTTCCATGGTAATTATGAATTCCTTTTTGTATTCATTCAATAATGTAGGCCATATACACTTGTTTTAGAAAGAGTCAATTTTCTGCAATAAATCCAAATATATTAGTTGTTAAATTTGGCTTCATGGAAGAAAAGAAAATGTTAAAAAGCTTAGATTGTTGTACATACTAAATCCCTGAAATATCTCAAACAACCATAGAATGAAATGCATACTAAAACTGTCCCAAGAGAGCTTGCAATTAAAAACAAAGAATTTAATTAACAATTATTTTGACTGGTATTTTATAAGTAAATGGAAAATTTCTTCATGAAACAAACTTCGACCTCTAATTACAAATCAATTTCAGTCTCGGTGCTGATATATATTACTATTATTAAGAAATAATATCATATGAAGAGAGGAAGGCACTAAATTGAAATAAACCTCTAATTCATTGGAGAAATTGACACTTCATCATTTGTATTAGAGTTTCTGTCTGATTGCTTAAAACAATATCAATGGAGAAAAGGCATCTAGGAAAGTCCGAAGATGTGGGGCTCAAAATTTCATTGGATTATAAAAGAACCACAAATGTTTAAGCAATAATACTTGCATTGAAGTTATTAAATTAAATTCTCTACAAATAATAATCACTTGTTTGTGCCATTGGTTTGGAGAGCTGAAAAGGCTACGATTTGAAAACTTGGAATGGGTCTCATTTATGACATGTCAAATGTGATTGCAACGACAAGATCAAGGGAAACGCTTTGTCTGCGGTATTATTTCTAGTTCTCTATCTAATTTTCTTACAATCTCAAATCATTTTTCCAAACAAAATGATCCAACAAATAATTCTTAATTCAAGAAAAAATTAAGGATAAAGAAGTACTTATCTCAATATTATCTTATTAGCAAAACAATTATATCTTAACAACACAACTTCAAACTAAAACAAGAGAATTGTAACAACATAATTTCAGACCAAAACAACTTCAATTCAACTAAAACAATAAGAAGAGAGATATAACAACAACAACAAACAACACAAGATAACAAACAAGACAAGACAAGACAACAAATCCAAGACAACAAGAGAATTATTGCAACAATACAACTTCAAACCAAAACAATAACAAACAACACAAGATAACAAACCTAACATGCTTGAAAGAAATTAATTATTAATGATAATGTCAAATCCTCCTATATTTCATCCTTACTTCCTTTTATACCCATGATTAATTGACTGCACATTAGGTGCCACTAGCTTGAATTTTTAGCCTATAATCAAAGATATTAAATTGAGTGCTTGAAAATATGAGTGAGATTTATGAAAGAACATGAAAAACAAATAATATAGCTTGTTATTTACTTCTCAAGATTGCATAGATACTCTTAGTGGAGCAAGGAGGTACATGATGGAAACTTGAGAAAACCATTAGCATGTATGCATTACGAATCGACGGATCATACGATCTCTCATCTAGCAAACAACAGCTCCATCTACAACCCCAATACCACAGATAAGCTGCGTGTACAATCGGCCAGTTATCCCCCATTCTATTTTGAATTCCATGAAGCTCTATGCTTGTATTGCGATGGAATGGAGGGATGTGCTGGTAGCAACCGAATTGTCGAATAACTCTATGTTAATTGTACATATCTACAATCCAAAAATGGATGAGTGGGGCAGTAGTTCTCCATAGTTCCGGAGTTGCACTACATATCGGTGGAAGGAGATTTTTTTTACCTTCATAGGGCTGCCAGTTAACCGCTCTTTCGTCCAAACAATCTATCGCCTGACGGTACGATTCAAGTATTGCATTACTAGTTTTATGATCTTCATTTTGATGGTACCCAGACAAGAAGTAACCAAGTGGCGGTCTCTCATTTACATCCTCACCTTCAAAATTCGACGCTGTTAAGCTTCTGCCCGAGTAAATTGGCCTTCCAAAGAAGAATCTCTGCCAAGACCACATTTGGAGCAGCATCCGACATTCCACCAATCATCTGTCGATTCAGGTTCATTGCAGAACATAATTCTCTGTATAGGAATGCCAACACTGCACTTCCCCAAATGTAAATACTGGCTTTTTGAAAATCTACAAAAAGTGGAAGGCATATCACTGAGACGCTATTCGAATGGGCTGGGAATAAAACAGTTCCGACCAACATCAGCAAATACGCCCATGCATATTGCTGCAGTATACTCTCATTGGCATCTGCAGGACAATAAGAGAAATTCCTATGCAACCAGGATATTTTGATTTGCTTTGAAATGTCGTCGCATCAATAAGTCCAAGTAAATCCCTCACTACGGCTGGCCAATCACAGTCTGTTCGCAGGCAAAGTGCTTCGCCATCTACTCGTAAACCGAAGAGGACAGCGACATCCTCTAATGTGATGGTTAATTCTCCAACCGGTAAGTGAAACGTGTGCATTTCCTGACGCCAGCGCTCCACAAGTGCAGTGATGAGCGCATTATCAAGAGGGATTCGACCAATCTTATTCACATAGTTAAGTCCAAACATTCCCTAATAAGATAGATTTACACATCAATCATAATGCATCTTATCTCATCTTTGGGGCCATTAGTAAAGGAGAGGATATGAAAAAATAAAGATTGTATTAATATTTTGTATGTAATAATGTAAACCAAATCAAGAGACATTACTACCAATAACTTCTCAACAGTAAACATATTTTGTCTTTTCCAATATAGTGTGATGATTTTGTTAATCATAAATTACATATGCTATGCTAGCTATCTGAACCTTCATAACGTATACACCAAGCAGCAAATTATAATTTAGACTTATTTGAGAAATAATAAAACTTTTATCAAATTTCATCGTCTTTTTAATGTATATGTTGTACATAATGTATAGGTTACATAATAATGACCAGATTTTTAAATTACAAAATTTTTTTTGGTCAAATTTGTTAAATTAGTTTGTAATATGTTTCCCGTCCTGGACCAAACCCAAAATCATGTAATAAAGACAAATTATTACTATGAGGAGAATTAAATAATGAACTTAAATTCAAGATATGACCTGGTGTCGCACAATCACCTTGCTTCTCACATACTGTCATAAATTAATTAATTACGGAAAATTACTAATTTAGTTTAAAAGGCTCAAATAATTCGTTAAACCGAATTTTATAATACAGATTACAAAACAAAATAGTCTATTTGAAATATGCCATGTATATATTTGGTCAATGCTATAAAGTAATCTAGATTTGTCCGAAACTTATTCCTAATATTCACTGTAATTTGAACATGAACAGCTTGTTAAGTGGATTTTATTTGTACCATACGAAATGAAATTAAAAAATATAATTTTTGCTTAATTAAAAGCTCATATATCCTTCCTTTTTTTTCCCCTTGAAATAATGAATTGATAAGGAGTATTTCTTCTTTCAAAAACCCCTCCCCTCTTTCTTTATTTTTTTCTTCTCTCTTTTTTGATAACTAGAACTATTTTTCGGACTTCACAACAAACAATATTATTAAAGAATTTTTTAAATTAAAATAATTTATAGTCACAAATATATATGCAACAAATTAAAAACTAAATAAATATTTTTTAAAAAATTATAGTATTTATAATTAATAATAAATAATACAATTAGTTACATAAAAATGTTCATATAGAAATATAAAAAGATTATATTATTTAAAAAAAAGAGATAAATGAAGAGAGAAGAATGAGGTGGTATGGCTAAAAAGTCTTAAAATTTAATTATTTTTATGGATTATAAATTCTCTCTCTCTCTCTTTGCCTTAAGCCCTTAACAATAACGTAAAAGGAAAAAATTGGTCGCCTAACAGGATTGTAGGTTAATGAGGAAAGGCACATATATATATTATATACACACACACACGTGTCCATACAAAGATGCAAATTTTGTTTTGTACATATATGTCTACTTATGTGTAATCAAATTAGGATTAATAATCACCAATCACCACATTTCGTGCAATTGAACAATCAATTAAACGCTTATTTCACAACCACTACATTTAGAGAAAAAAAAAATCAATGACACTCAATAAATATAAATTACTTGAAAATAAAAAATATTTTACATTCAATTATGCGAAAAGTACTATAGATCTAATGGTAGGGATCATCCCACTTTTTTACAAAAATAATAAAAGATATACCAACAATTATAGGTATTTGAAAAATAAAAAGGTACTAATGAGGTGTATGAAATGATAAAAAACCGAAGGAAAAATTATTTCACAATAAATTCTCTCAGATCTAATGTCGACTTAAATATTTTTATAAATATAACAAAAAATTGGATAGTAAATGAATGAAAAGATAGATGGAAAGGTAGATAAGAAAGAAAAAGAAACGATCATAGCTAGGAAGGGAGCATTTATTTAGGATTTTATTAGAATTAAAACGAAAAAAATTGGATATGACAAAGATATTTTCATAACAAAACTTGTCAAAAATTATAATTATGACCTACCTACTTAAACATCAAATATGAGGATCAAATCATATCAAAAATAACTTAAACCTAACATCATGCATAAATTGATGAAAATATAAAGTACCTTTTAGTTTAATCTATCGATCGAGGAAATAGCTAATATGCAATGCGTCCTAGATTTAATGTTGATAGTATCCACTCAGAATGAATGATAGAAAGATTTTGATAATAAATTGAGAGAGGGAGGGAGGGAGGGAGGGAGAGAGATATTAGGGTTAGAGTAGCGGCAAATAAGGATGTCAATATAACATGTGGTCCGTCATATCCGCTCGGATCCATCTGATCCGAACAACGAATGGGCATGATCAGGCTGGACCATTGGATGAGTCGGGTCAAATACTAATATGGGGGTAGGTCTGTCCACCCAGAGTAGTTATTATATTTGTATATATATAATATAAAATATGAAACATTATAATTAATCACAAAACAAGTTTTGATGTAGTGGTAAAGCTTTTAAATGGTAACATGCTTTGTCAAGTTTAAATCTCACCTCCTACATTTTTCTGAAGAGATTTTTAGTAGAAATTCGAGATAAAACGTGATTCGTCTGTGTTGTCATGTATGCGACGGACCGGGACAGGATAGGTCGGACCAAGACAAAATTACCCATAAGCAGGCCAGATCATCCATGGTTTTTGTAGCTCAAGTGTTGTGTAAGCTCACAAATTTTAGAACAATACTTATCTATTGGAAAATTTTAGTTTTCATATATAAAATTTGATCAAGAAAAATAATTAAATTAATAAAAAGTAAAATTGAAACTCTGCTACCCCAGAGAACCAGACGTAGCACAAGTGGCTAACGCAATGCCCACAATCATAAGTTTAAATAATTAAAAGACAGCATTATATGGGTTGAGCTGCATCACAATTTCATAATTTTATTTTTGGCGTTAATTCAACCAAATATTTCAATTTGGGTCTTGAAATGTGTGAGTTGGGACAAACATGCCAGTATAGAATTGGAGGTTATTGCGTAGTGAACTGATTCCAATGTTGTTCTTAATCAACTTAACAATTAGAAGTCAAAACTCAATTAAGAATGAAGAATGCTGATTCCTCACCGAAATATCGTTTTGACTGTTTTACCCCTCGCACTTAAATTGACGAACAACCCGATTTAAAATTCAATTCGTGTTCACAAATTAAATTTCAAGCACTAGTACAATTCGTTAAATCACCTACAAAAAAACGTGGCAAATAACCAGGCAACATTTCAATAACTGATAAATCGCACAATAAGTGATTTATCAACTCCTTTCAGTGTAACTAAGAAACAAGTTGCAAAACAAAATGTGCGAAATAAGAAATGGTGAAGGCGACCCAGTTTTTTCTTTTAACCTAACAGCTGAGACCTAGTTGTGTGAAGCATGACCAACCAGGTTAGACAAAAAAGTTCAAAAAAAGAGAACATTGAAACTGGTGGTAAATCAGATTGAAAGAATGACCACAAAAAAGTATGAAAATAAAAATAGTTGAGGATTTGTCAGTGTTTGTTTTGCTTTCTTCGCGAAACAACCTCAGCTGCCCAAGCCTTCCCTACATCTGTCTGAAATTTTCCTGAAGATAACAAATAGATAAATATATCAGTTTGTGTTTTCAAATTAAGGATTACGGGGAACAGAATAATATCCATTGTTAATTTCAGTTTGCGTTTGATGACACTACAAACTTATTTAAACTCAAAAGCTGATTTATAGTAATGCTGTACCTGCTGTTGATTGGAAAAATTCTTCCAGGTCAAGTCCTTGCTCTGGGAAAAAAAAGTTAATAATATGGTCAATAAAGTTGATTTACAAAACTGTGTTTCACATTTTAACTTAAAGACACTGGATGCCCAATTTCATGCTGGAAAAAAAAAGAAATATGGCAGAAATTGTGAACAACACAGATTAACAGAACTATCAGCAAAACTAAGTAAAAAATTTACCGTTTTCGTACTCTAGCGCTTGAAGAATCATCTCCACCTGGAAATTCATTCTAAGTTAAGATTATATCCAACTAACTCACAAAATATGATGAAACTATTATATACAATCATTCTCAGTTTTGAATCACTTATTCGTAAATATGCAACTCTTATAGGTCAAACAACCGTAAAAAAGATTGCAAACCAATTATAATTAAATTCCAGAAAAGCCTAAAACATCATCTAAACAACTATTTAAGATAGAGAAGTAAAATATTAATCTTCCAATGGAGCAAGGGCTCAGATCAGTACAAAGGATCAAAACCTCAAGTTTGGTACCGTTTTTGTGTTCTTCAGTACTGGCATCTACTTTCAAGACCTAATTCGCCTATAGGTCCCTATTTCTTATAGTTCTTTTCGAGTAGCAAGTTCTTGCATTTTTTTATTGTGTTGTTTTCTTAAATTGCAGATGAAAGAAAAATTACTATTTAACTTTTGAGGCACAATTACTATATATAAGGTCAACTCCAGCGACTCTAGTAAAAATGAGGCTGAGATGCAGATCTGCGAATCTTATTGAGGTTTAACTGTTTAATTGTACTCAAATTTAACTTAAATCAAAGTACCAATCAGATTGCCAGTTGAATTTAAAATTCTGACAAAGACAGGAATTTACATTTTTCATTTGCAGACTCTAGTAGGTAGCTAACTATTTCAGAATGAAAGAAATAGTCTGATTGAATCAATGAAGAGAACTCATACCTTATCAAAATCCTTGACAATCTTAGCCTCCGGAGAAGAATTCTCTTCATATTCCATCCATAGCTCATGTATTTCTTTGGCTACCAAGAGAATGTGAAATGAATAAAACAAGAGCATTAAGTGATATAAAATTATTACCAAATCTTTAATATGAGAAATGATAACTACAGAAACAAGCAATAGATAGATAATCATAAGTGACACCACCAGTGAGCATGTCACCATACTCAGAAAGCTTACGAGAAAGAATAACTACAGATACAATCAAATAAGACCATCAATGAGCATGTCACAGTATGTGCAAAGCTTTTTCACTGGAGTTTCTTATATGTAGCTTTTTCGCTGTGCCATTCAATTTCCCCTTTTCATACTCATCATGCATCTATGACTAGGTAGTCTAGGTTTTTAACTAACATTTACCAATTAGGACATAAATTTAGTATAAGAATAGAGAATATCTACCGTCTTTCTCCCCGAAACATATTAGTTATTTCGGCGCCTTGCCAATACGGCTGCTAAGCAGCCAACTTTGCATCTCTTAGGGGTTGTGAAAAGCTGTGTTAAGCAACAGAAATCAATATATTATATACCTCTAGAAGGTGCACCAAGCAAAGCACACATATGGTCAAGTGCTTCTCTCTCCATGCGGCTCTTTTCCGCTTTGGGCACCCCGTCAGAAGGAGTGATATCACCCACTATGGCTGCATTTGTTAAATCATATGCATCTTGTCTTATAATTCGTAAGATATAGCAACACAGTGTAACCAATGATTATTGCAAAAGAATGGGCTCATTCAAATTAATAACTTCAATGAATTTCAGCCAGTATGTCATAACCAGTCTGAGTTATAAGTTATACAAATCTGAAATGTGGAATTAAAAGTGCAACTTAGCTGCATCCAAATCTCAAACAATGTTAAATTAAGCACCAGCTTAGCTCTTCTTGTTTGTATGAAAGGTTTCTCAATTAATTAAGTCAAGGTGCTATTGGGTGTCAATTTTTACACAAATTGGCCTCAACTTAATTAACAGAACTAAAGTAAAATAAGAATAGCACAAGTAAAATAAAAACAAACAAATCAATCATTGTTAAAATCATAAAAGAGGAACAACCTTCAGCAATGTCATGCACCAGAGCCATCTTGATGCACCTAATCACACATGAAACAACCACAAGATAAACAAATCAGAAGTTTAGCATGTGTAGAAATCAATCAGAAGAAACAAGATTTCTTTTGGCAATAGAAACAAAAACATAGAAAAGAAACCTGTCTCGGTCGATTCCAGGAATGTCAGAAGCTACAAGAGCCATGACACCCATGCGGTACATGTGGTCACCAATTGATTCTGGCTCCTTCACGCCTCTTCTAATCCAACCTGCTCTTTTCGTCGTCTGCATGAGATTAATATAATGTGCTAGAGAAGATCAGAAAAAGCCCTTCAAGTATCTTAATCCGCACCAAAATGCACTAAGATTCGTCAATAATTTGCATTTTCATCTATAAATCCTTGATCGGTCTCTATTTCTCAGTAAAAATTGGCGAGTCCTGACTCTTGAGAGAGAATGCATGCTTCTACTTAATATATCCAATCAATAATACGAAAGAGACGAGAGTCACTGTTGAAAATATTCGATAATCTCTCTCGTTTTCACATTAGTCGACGATCGAACTTTATCTGGAACTATTCAATCACAACTATACACACTACACAGCTACTTCAAGTGAGAGAGAGAGACAGAGACAGAAACAGAGACAGAGACCTTGAGGCGGTGGCAAAGAGTGAGAAAGTCGATGGCGGAGGAGGTGGAGGAAGCGGTGGAGGAAGCGGAGGAGGCGGGTTGAGAAGAAGACATCCTGACCGTTGCCGTGCGAATCTGGTGAGGGATCCGACGGTGGGGATTGGAGGAGTAGAGAAGAGAAGGTGGGAGTAGTAGAGAAAAGGAGCGATGGGATTTGGTGCACACAGAAGTGAGCGCTTGGCTCCCACTCATTTTTTCTTCTTCTCCAGTGAATAACAACTGCGTCTCTTTTTCCCCTTTTGCCCAGTGTATATCCCGAGAAACTATTTCTTTAATCAAAATACACGTGGCATGATTTCCAGGGAATCAGAGATCAGTCCACGATCAAGGCCGGATAAGTGTTGGGTGCCTATGGAGCGGGAGGAGGTCCAACGTCCATTGGACCGAATTTGGTCCGATGAGCAATTCTAACCGTCCGATCGATAAATTTGATATTTTGCACGATTATTGAAGCGGTTGAGAGAAACTTCAGTGCGAATCTTAAAGTCATCAAACGGTTATTTATCCAGTTGGACACAAAAATTGGTCCCATGAGCACTGGACCTCCCCCGATTCCGGATGGCCGTATGGCGGGTCTAGGTATATGACAAGTGGGATCGATTTATCTTTCTCTTGTTCGCGGGACCCGCGTGTCATTGACTTGACACGCGGTACAATCTTCCAAATTTCTAACCTCTTCTTGGTACTTCATGTACAATGACTCAATTTGTTCTATTTACTGCACGGAGAAGCGTGCAATGGAAATTGTAGGGGAGAACCAAACAGAATGGAAGGCCCCAAGGTTTCAACAGGTTAAAAGCAGCTATGGGCTGGGCTCTGTTTTGATCCAAATTTTTTTCATTGAGGCCCAAATAAAATGTCCTATTTCGATTATTGGGTTGTCAAAGGATTTTCTTGGAATGCACTCATTATTTCATTTGCTTTATTTGCGAATAAAGAAATGCATTTCATTCCTTTCCTTTCATTAACTGACTCCATTGTCATCGTGCAATGCACTCATTATTGTGTGCTTTATTTAAGAACTAAGAAATGGGCTTCATTAACTATCTCCATTGTCAACGCTCGTCTCCGATCTCGATGACCTTTGACAAATTGCGCATATGCCCCTGAATTATCTCGGATTTGTTCCAATGTGTGTGTGACGCACACAGTTTTTATTTTGGTCAAAAGTATGTGGTTCCTAGTTTGGTAACATGCCATTAAAAGGATAGAAAGTTTTTGGAAAAAAACCCGTCACGACAAATTTTATGTCCAAAGTGGTTCCAATCATAACAAATGCTAGTATTTTTAGTTTAAATTATAACATAGTAAAATTATTATCTATTATCATATAAATGAAACTAAAATATTGTAGTTTCAAGTTCAGTCTAATAATTAAAATAATATTTTTTTATGTGAGAAAGTATAAGTTTGAAATTTAGTATCATATATAATTTATGAAATTGGAACAACTTTGACATTTTTTTCCTAAAAAAGTATTATCAGAGTTAATTCATATTATATTTGATGATTTTATTTTGTGATCTAAATTTTATATTTTCCTTATTATTGTTAAAAAATTATCATAATGGCATCGAAAATGGAATACTTAAACTTCCCTTTTATTCATATCACTTATTTATCCCAGTACTTTTGTCACAATTATGTGATCATAAAATATTAATGCAATTTTAAAATATTTTTTTAACTTGCAATGGAAAAGGTTCCAAATCTCTAATAAAGTGTGATAGAGAGAATTCAATTATTGATCGGGAGCTGATATACAGATATTAAAATCGATATTAACTTTATTATTCACATTACATAAGTTATTATTCATATTAACGACTTTATTATATAACTTATTTATACAATATTTTTATTATTCAATTTAAATAAATTATTATTCAATATTTAAGTCGAATAAAAAAATACTATTAAAAATAAATTACATAATAAAATAATTAATATAAATAATAAAATCAATATAACTTTTGACATCTCTCAAACATTTTCCTTACTGATTTATCACCTAACCAAGGGTTCTTCTTAGAAATCTTCTTCCTACATATATAATCAAGCACACAAAAAGGAAAACGCAACAAACAGTTCATTTCTACACCGAGATCTCTCTCTCTCTCCTAGTCTCCTCTACAATGGGTTCTCTCGATTCATCAGGTATTAACCCCTAAACGATAAACCTTCTCTCTCTCTCTCTCTCTCTCTCTCTCTCTCTCTATCTCTATCTCTGTGTCTGTGTCTGTCTAACCTTCTCCCATGGCATCTCGCAGATTTCTCGGCGGGATCATTTCTCTCTGACAAATCAGGGAAGGTTTTTGTCGCGGGGCATCTAGGTCTGGTAGGATCGGCCGTGCATCGCCGCTTAGCCTCCCTTGGTTTCACTGACATCGTCGTCAGATCTCGAACTGAGCTGGACCTGACACGCCAGGTTGCTGTGGAAGAGTTCTTTTCCTCTGAGCGACCTCGCTATGTCATCGTCGCCGCCGCAAAGGTCTGTTCTGTGCTTAAGTGTTAAATTTAGAACCAGATTGCTGCTTATTTGAATTAGATTGACATGAATTATTTGGTAATTGAGTAGCAGCTGGCTGGATAACCAAATTTGTCCAATTTTTCATTAAAATGCTTGAACAAATGTATGTTACAACAATTATACATTATTCAAGAAGTAATCCCTGAAATAATTTTGGTGGATTATGTTAGAATTGAAAGTTTGTTTGTTTACTCAGTGCAAAAAGGTACAACAATTTGGTTTTGACCAGACCTAGTGGAATGCGCTTCTATTAAAAAATGTCATACGCCTCCATTTTTAAATCTATTGATCAATTTTTGGTTGTATTCCTGATCAATCTGTTTTGAAGGTTGGAGGCATCCATGCAAACTCTACATATCCAGCCGATTTCATTGCATGCAACCTCCAAATCCAAACGAACATTATTGATGCAGCTCTAAAATGTGGCTCTGTGAAAAAGCTCCTCTTCTTAGGCTCCTCATGCATATACCCAAAGATGGCCCCACAACCGATTCCTGAATCAGCACTCCTCACAGGCCCACTCGAGCCCACCAATGAATGGTAATGCTCCCCTCAGGCTAACTTAAGTCCACCAGTGACCAATGCTAGGGCTTTAGAACTGGAGGTTTGCCATTGACTATGAAAAATGATGAAGTTGCAAAACTATGAAAAGCTACAACCAAGCAAAAGGGTAAATTTGTTATACTGAAACTCTGCCACTGAAAGTATACCAGGAAAGAATACTATGCTGAGTCACAGCTAGGTACTTTGGGTCGAAACATCATTTCTGATGGTTTCATGATTGTTTTTATTTTGGTATGGGAAACAATTAAGTGGGAATAAAGATCCATTCAGGTTGGTGTCAGTTTTTTTTGTGGTGCATGACTTCCTGGATTCAATTTTATGATTTTCTTAGAGTAGCTTTGTGTAGGTATCATGAAGTATTCTTTGAGGTTGCCAAGGATTACAGTTGGAATTAATTACACCAAGTATTTGGGATGATTAATTTCTCCTGTTGCAGTTAAGCCTGTTTGGACCAAAATATGAGAAATCAGCAGTTAATGTTTTTATTGTTTAGCTTTCTTTTGTGTAATGCCACTTAAATGGTAAGGGGTTGGAATAGAAATATATTTTTGTAAGAGAAGTTTTTCAACTCTGATGAATTACAAATTGTCAGGTACGCAGTGGCCAAAATTGCAGGTATAAAAATGTGCCAGGCATACCGGCTCCAGCACGGGCTTGATGCTATCTCAGCTATGCCGACAAATCTTTACGGGCCAAGGGATAACTTCCACCCTGAGAACTCACATGTGCTGCCAGCACTTATCAGACGGTTTCATGAGGCAAAGGTGAATGATGCAAAGGAGGTGGTGGTGTGGGGCACTGGCTCTCCTCTAAGGGAGTTTCTTCATGTCGACGACCTCGCTGATGCCGTTGTGTTCTTGATGGATAGGTAAATGTCTCCATATCAACCGCTATTGTTTAATTGATATGCATGGTGACTTTTTTTGACCTTGTGGAAGGTAGATATACCAACAAAATTCTAAGAAAGATGAAAACCCTCCAAACTAGTCGCCAACTATGCTTCAGTTTTATTGGTCGTTTTTCTCCTCAGTTAATATGTATTGTGAAACTACAATTTGACATGTGCAGTACTACATATTATTGTTGGACTAGACGTTGTATTTCCTATGTTTTGTGGGATGTCCATGAAATTTCTTGCTTCGTATCTATACAACTGATGTTTGATGAGTAGCGAGATGCACGGTATAATACCAGGTATGGTCCCATGTACAGTATGGTTGCTCCCCGTGTAGTTTTTATTACAACAAAAATTATGGGGTTTTACAGTTACTCTGGACTAGAGCATGTTAATGTGGGGAGCGGCAGTGAGGTGACAATAAAGGAGCTGTCTGAGTTGGTCAAGGAGGTCGTAGGTTTCCAAGGAGATCTTATTTGGGACAAAACCAAGCCCAATGGAACCCCTCGCAAATTAATGGACAGCTCCAGGCTTGCCTCCATGGGCTGGACCCCGAAAATCCCGCTCAGAGACGGGCTCATCGAGACATACAAGTGGTACGTTGAGAATGTGGTCAAGGAGTAAAGATAGAAATGGAGATGGTGTGTTTTTGCATTTCGATCCTTGTAGGGGTATTTTGGGCGATTTCGGGCTTTCTCCTTCCTGGAGGGGTTATTCTTGTGTACTCTTTGCAGTATCTATCAATTATAGTTTCTTTTTGTAGTTGGAATAAAGTTATCTAAGTCAAAGCAATTAAATGTTTATTTAACTGGGTTTGGATATTTCTCTTGGAAGTTTAGAAAAGTTATTTTGGAGTTGAATAAAACTTTTTAAGGATCAAAATAATAAATGATTGATACTTTAATTACTTTTGCGTAATTTGCTTCTTAAATTCTTTGATCTTTTTATCTTTTTCATGTGTTTATATAATCTAGCACTGCTTGCTAATACTGCTCAGGTCTCTGAAGATGTAATACAATAAATAAAAGGTTTCAGAGTCATACAGCAATTATTATTCAAATCATTAACAGTATTTATATCTAATTTTATGAAAATTTCAGTGTTGCTCGTAACGTTACATCTAGACTGGGTAAATGAAATATTTCCTTGAAATAGGTCCGAACATAATTAACACTTACACAAACCTAGTTGAAATCTATTAATATATAATTGATACTTTCCAAATTAATAATAATTGATATTCAAACTAGTTTTCCTATGGGCGAGCAAAATCTTATCCTAAAAAAAAAAATCCTAGTGTTAGAGAGTAATTTTCAGTAGGCTTTTAGTTCCAAAATCCAACAGAAAATTAAATAAAAACAGATTCTAATTTAACCACAATCCAGGGCCTTAAAAGCCCAATGTGTATAGCTAAGCTGTGGCTTATATGCCAATTTACTTTCTAAATTTCTAATCCTATTTATTGTTATTTAGCATTGACAACACATCAACATAATTAACTTGCCTCGCTGTTTCTCTCTGACAATTCAGGAATTTTATATGGATTAAGACTTTGCTTATGTTTCTGCAATTATTTTGGTAATAACCGAAAAAAGAATTTCAAATCTACAAGATACTATCACCATAATATATGGGCATATACACTCGTCTAAACTCTAAAGCAAAATTAAGAAACAAAATAGAAGATACAACGTAACAAGACTTTTAAATATATATTTTTTCAAAATATTAGGTATTTTCATCATTGTCAGATGCACTGCTTGGAGATTAATTTTCATACAACTTTGTGTACGAGATTACACATTGAAGCCAAAAATTGATTATCAATTTGAAGTATCTGCTGCACTTTTCTAAAATTACGTTCAAGCTATCACAATCATTAATTCTTCTCAAAACATCATAGTTCATTTTAATAAATATAAAACCAGTACTTGCTACAATAGCACCTAATCCATCAACAAAGTACTAATTAATTAATCCCACAAAGAAATAACAGGAAAACTAAAAAAAAAAGGAAAAAGAAAAAGGAGACAGAAACCCTCTTTCTCCATCTGTATTCTTTTGAGATTTGTTTTGCACGAATTTAGATGCAATCAGATGGATATAGCTACAGAGGATATGAATTCAAAGAAAGTTAGCTACTCTGACATATCATGCCAGAACCATCCACTCTTTGCCGAGCCACAGTCGGGAAACTTGCTGGCCTCCGATTCGCACGTCAAGCAGAGGGAGAGATGGTGGCAAGGGAGCACCACAACACACGCTTCTTCATCGCCGCAACGCCTACACACGGCAGTCAGGTATCCGGTTTCAGAGCAACATGCGATCTCTTCCCATTTGGGGGATGCTTCATCAGCATTTGCTGGTGTGGCCAGAGCAGGCCTCCTCGGCATGTCCACGTCAAGCAAGATTTGGAGATAACCCTCCATATCCTTTGCTTCCTTCCGATACATTTCCGCCTCTTCATTGGCTCTCCTGATTTCACCGACTAGCTCCTCTTCCCTCTGTCAATATTCCTCTTATCTCTTCATCTTTCTTTTCGCACTTGAACTTGTAAAACTCAGCTTCCACTTCCGCTTCTTCTAGTTTTTGCTTTAGGTTAGCTTCCCTCTCCAGAATCAGAAATTCCTCTATCTCATCGTCGCTGTTTTCACACTTGAACTTGTAAAATTCGACCTCCGCCTCGGCTTCTTTTAGTTTTTGCTTTAGGTCAGATTCCCTCTCCAAACAACTCAGCTGCAGAGAATATATTAATTAAGAGCACATTAATAAAAGCTACCATTATTAAGGAAAAACCTAATTAGCCTATTTGATAATTAATTAATTAATTAATACAAGGCTATTAATAGAATTTAAACAAGGGTGCATCTCTACTAACAATTATCTCTTTCATTAGCAATCTAAAGAATGGGAGGGATATAATCTGAATTTATTAGAACTCTGACATTCCTAATTTCAAATTCCATATTTACTGCTATCCATTTTCATAAAGATTATACAAACAAATAGAGAATCACGTTTTAAACAAACGTATCATTGTACTAATTAGAGGGTTTCTATTTGGAGGACAAATAAAATTTTGGTACTAATCTCTGAAAAACACCACTTAATTAATCAAACAAATCAAATTCTCTGAGCTAATTCAAATCTTAAGGGTTTTTTTCTCCATCAGAAAACAGCTTCAAAAGCAAGAAAGAAGAGAACAGATCACATAAAAACAAGATCTCTAAATCTTTTTCCAAGTAACATTTTTCAAATCTTGGCAAATTTCAAACATGAATCCATCCAAACTACGAAATCGAATGTGAAATATTCTTACATGTTCCTTCTCTTCCAGCTTTCTCCTCTTTCCATGATCACCACTCGCGCCGCTATCAACCCGATCCGAGTCTGCACTTCTCTTGGCCATGTGTTACGAAGAAAGCTAGAAGGATTGTGTGTTTCGAGAAGAAGGGGGGAGAGAGAGAGGGTTTGTTCGCAAACAAGGAAAGACGAAGAAAATAGAAATTGGTTTTAATTAATTAATCAAAGGAAGAGATAAATTAAAGTCTCAAGGTATATATGGTTCTCTTTTATAAGAGCATGAGCATCACCGATATATATAGTCGGAAGGAACGAGTTTAAATTTGGAAAGGAAAAGGAATCCGTTAAAGAGTTTTCCTTATACGACAATCTAGATTCTAGAAGGACCAAGAGAAGACCAAGATAAGCACAGATGGATATCAACGTACGCTAATTATCTATCAACGATGAGATTATTTTTATGGAAAATGTTTGGGAGATATCATAATGGCTGCCGATTTGTTATTCAGATTAAATGAGTTATTATTCAGATTAATTATTTTATTATATAATTTATTTTCTACAATATATTATATTATTCAACTCAAATATCACTAATATGAATAATAACTCACTTATATTAAATAACAAAAGTATTGTACAATTAAGTTGTATAATAAAATTATTAATATGAATAATAACTCATTTAATATGAATAGTAAAGTCGGTATTGATTATGGTATTTATTTATCAGCTCCCTATTTTTAGAGGAGGGTTTCGATGTCACAAGTTTTTTGTGCCACAAATGCCACAAATTTATTTTTTTAATTTATATTTTAAAATTTAACACTCAATGTTCGAATCCAATCCGTTGATATTGTTAATTTTTATGGTAAATATATGCATATAAAATTTGATGATTTTTAGAGTTTATTTTATACTTAATCAAATAGCCACAAAATGAATAAATATAGTTAACCATGATTAATTAATTTTAATGCAATTTTTTTTAAGTTCTCTTTTTTGCTTTTACCTCTGTATAAATTATGCCCCAAAAAGATCACTGCCGTATAATATATCACTTTCTCACAAAAAAAATAAATTATTGCCTACGAAAGTCAAATACCTAACTCCTAAATAATGTAATATGTCATAAATACACGGATTAGAATCCACTAACAATAAATTATTAGCAACAATGCCTGCCTGAAGAATCCATTTAAAGTTTCAGCGACAAAATTTAAATCTGACTCTTCAGGATTATACTGCTCAAAAAAAATTTGGGAAGATTTTTGGCAATGATATCAGCTGAGAGAACCTAATTCACAATCTTTTAAAACCATCAGCTTGAAGCCAATAAGGTTAGGTAAGATCAAACTAATAAAGATAATTATATTACCAATCTAAACTAATGCTTAAAACATGCTTTCTAAAAAACAAATAAAACAAGTAATACACCACTCCACATAAATGAAATAATTCAAAGCACAGATGGCTATCAGCTACGCTAAGATATTCTTATTATACTCATCCATCACTATTCAAAATCAGAAATCAGAAATCCTCTCCCATTCGCAAGAAAAAGAGAAAAAAAAAATACCAATGAAAAAAACATAACATGTATAATCTATTTCAAAAATAACCTAGACCTGACTGAGTACAGCAGTATTATCACCTAAGAGACGCACTTATCAAAATAACCCACACTGAGGCTTTCTGTCTGTCTTCCTTAAATCAATCTCCAATCATATATAGCATTCAAAAAGGAGTCTGCTTATTTAAGCTTCAGAATTCCATATTAACAGCAGGATACCATCTCTCTCTCTCTCTCTCACTATCTGTGGTTTAGTTCGATTTAGTTTGAATTTGTATTTGTCGGTGTACATGTACAAGGAACTCTACATACGACAGACTTCCAGGGGATTTGTCCTCGACCATGTATGAAAGGAAGAGCATTCCTGCACCATATAACACAAGTTGAAATGATTAACAAAACTAAACAGGGTACCAACTTGTATGGTCATTACTCATTACTGATGTTTAGATAATATAAAAGATTCTCAAATATTCGGTCCATTCAAGACTGGACGAAGTGGTGAACACTTGGGTGATCTTATCCAGTAAAATCATTTGTACTTTACTTGGGATTGTTACCATAGGATCATATCTTGGTACAAATTAACATAAATTACAATTTTCACATATAACTCAGTGGGGTTGAAATAAGTTCTATTTTGTTTCAATCAGAACAAGGATAATCTCAATAGTAATTCATCCAACTAACCTGACGGTTCGCCCTTTTTGCACAACCGAAGCCTGCATCATTAAATTTCAAATAATCAAAACATTTACAAAGCAAATAAATATAACAAGAAAATGTAATCAAGAAGGTTGTATAATACCTTAGATATGAACATCTCTGTCGCCTTATTTCATTAACTACTTCGTTTAATTTCTTGGATAAATCATTGTCAAATTGCTGTAATACCAGCTGCAAGAATAAGAATATAATTAGTTAGGTATCAAGCGCACACCAATTTTGACAATCTTCCAATCTAATAAAATAACACATGTAACCCATTAAAATGCATGAAAATTACCATTTTACCTATATTCAAGGAACCCAAGCATAAAATCAATCTTTATTCAACAGAAATGATATATCCTTAAATAATAATAATTCTCCCAATTCCTTCCATTCTGTTGTCTCGGTTTCATTCTCCTAATTCCTTATATTCTATATCAATTAGCTATCATACTGAAACAACATATTCCCCAAGGAAGTTAAGCAAAAAAGAATATTCCATATCTTCATTCCTCGTCTTTTTGGAAAAAGGTTTTGCAACAAAAAGTGCATGAAAAAATTACCTGGCTTGGCACCCCTTCCAAAGAAGGTGAACCAAATAACTCCCGAAGAATCTCAGGATTTACCATTCCTCCAACATAAATCAAAGCATCTTCTCCATTTTCTAAGAGATAAACCCCTTCATCACTCAAATGCTCACTAGAAAGAGCAAGTCCGGCAGGCAAAACAGAATCTTCTTCCTCCTGAAAAAAATAATAATAAAAGAAACAATGATAAACCAGGGGGTTTAGAAGTTACTCTGACCTAACTTATTGACAGAATTATGGAGTGTTGAGTTTACCTTAGAAGTAAGGTCATGAATGGAGATCAGTCTTGGATACACCAAAGGAACAGCAAGTGAGGTAGAAATTGAAGCCGCATGGCTGGCCCAGTAGGACCGGTCATCCAACCGCCCATCATTTCTCAGCCCAATACTCTTTATCAGTGCTGAATTACAAAAATAAAAGAAGTATTCGATCATAAACAAGGCAATGCACAAGCAGATATTAGTGTATATACTGTAAAGGAGAGATTTTTCAAGCTGATAATAGTATAGCAGTACCATAATAAAGTTGCGACTGGCTACAGGTACTATTTCCGGCAGGATATTGTCACAAGCCACCAGGACTATGATGTTTTATTAGGGTCCCTTGGGAAAGCTTGACCGATATTATATTTTATAAATCAATGCACCAATCAAGCTAAGAAAAACACTGATGGCACTGGTAGTTAATGACCGCTACTAAATGTGTTACCTTAACAGCCGTTGCATTTTGTTTCTCAGTTTCTTGTGTTTAATATGGTCTGTTAAGTGTACCAGTGGCATATACTGCTTAGTTATGATTTTAGAAGTGAGTAGTGGTGGTTTATAGACCCAATTTAGGAGGTTCTAGTCTGCTCAGAAAGTTTTATGTACAATGAACCTGTTGATTAGGATAGTATTACCAGTACAATCTTTTATCTTTAAATCTGTAAAATTAGGTTTCATTGAATAAAAGCAGTTATGCTGCTATTCCTTGAAAAAAATAACAGAGAATGAAGAGATGTGTAGTTCAAACCTAAGGTATACAAAGGTAAAAGCTTAAGTGCCTCAGGTAGAATCAACTGCCCTGAAGAAGAAATCGAAGCACAGAATTTGCGGTATGACCCAAGTATATTTATACAGTGGTTCACGATCTGTTCTCTGACTTGCGAAAGTGGAGTCATTGGAATTCCATTTGCAGCTGCCAAGAGAAATGATTATGGATCAATGTTTTTTTTTTAAATTTAATGAAATAAACAAATCGATTCCATATCCAGACTGAAATAAGGAACATTTATCTTATATTCACAAAGAGACATGTAATCAGCCATGTATAGACGTTGAAATGAAGTCCATTGAAATATATTATCCAGATAACAATGAGTAAATATAACTTTAGCTATAGAGGGTGCATATTATAATTTCTGTTTCCAGCCACGATGGTATCCAAAATCAATGGAAATTTTGGGGTAGTAGAACAAGATTTAAGTACCTTGCTTAAGAAAACAGGAGAACTGGGAATCCAAGTCAGCAGACCTGAAGAGGTTGCCAAGCACAGTCGTGCATGGGAGAGAGAGGTTCATTACCCTTATTCTTCTTTGTCCATGCACCGTAGTGTAAAGTACAGCACACTAAATAGGAAGCATTTTGAGAATTAAAAAATGACAATAAACATAAAGAATGTTATCATTTTGTGACTCCAGGTGCCGTTTGGTCTGTTAATCTGAGCTAGCTTCTGGTTGTAATAAGGATACACACTTTTAACGAATGCAGAGCCTTTTCAGTTCTGTAGCTTAACCTGTTTCATCTCATTATTCTAATCATGATTCTAGCTCTCACATGCCTCTTATGTACTTAAAACATGTCATTGACTGCCTCTTACCCTTTGAGGTGCTAACATCAGATGCCTCTTTTCTTTTCATCACAATACAAGAAATTATGCCAAAAGTTAATGAATGTTAACTGGAAATTGACGAAACACTGTATTTTTCTTTGACACACCAAGACCAAAGAAGTTCAAGGGCCCAATTAGAAACTCTCTCTAATAACCAGAAAATAGTTCCGAGTTAAGGAACTTATACCTGAAACCCACATTCTGCGCCTTCTTGGAACTTATCATCATGCTTGAAAGTGACCATTATTGTCTTATCTGAGTCAATCTGCATGAAGGATGCTTCTTAAGAGACAAGCTTACTAGTCTCCACAAAAGGACGTTTTTAGTATGATGAAATTTTAAACTCACCGCAGGAAGGTCAATATCAGTAGGAACACGCTTGCAGAAATTGCCAGAGTATTCTTGAACTTGAAGGCCCTGTATAAATTTTAAACAAAAAAAAAGGAACCAATGAAAAAAAATTGTTATTAGCCAGAATAAGGACATAAAAAACCAAACAGCACAGAAACCCTTGATTGTATCTGAAGCTTGACATACGCTACAAAATGGGTATGCAAGTCACCTTAATGGAATTGCACTTTAGGTTGTACATAACTAAAGTGTTATTTATTCGAGCATGATTTCAACCCAACTAACACAAGCAAACTAGATTTCTAAATTATCATATCAACACTAACCTGGCCGCATCTAACACGCATGACAGCCTCAAAACCTTGAGGCCTACTGAGATTCCATCTGAGATCATTGTAAAGCTTGGCAGGATCAGAAACAGCCGAAAATGGGTAGTAGCAATAAATCTGCAAAATAAACACAATGACTTCCATAAGCAAACTGTCCAATAACCAAATACTGCTATTTGACCCATTCCTTCCATGTAATTTTGCAAGCATTAACACATCACCCAAAAGTAGAATTCCAAATAAAAATACACAATAGGTTAACCAGATCTCTTATTTTGCTTACCTGGCCACCAGTAGTTCTTGGTACAACAGAGATAGAAGCAATATCAACAAAGGTCTGAGTCGTGAGGAACACGTCTACACAAACCTGTAGATTGATAAACATACAAGTCTTTTCAGGATAAATTGACCTATGCTTGTTGTGTTTCTGAAGGACTGAGACAGCTTCATTCTTTTCTAACCTGATATTCTGCAAATTCCATTGCCATCGTCTTAAGAGTCTTATCAGCTGGCTGGAGTAACTTGTGAGGTTCCTGAAGGCAATAAACAAAGAATGGTACAAATTATTCATTATCTTGAGCATTAAAATGACCAATGGAATTATTCTATAAAGATTTTGCTTCTTATATCATTGTCTACAACATGAATATATTTAAATATCAAAGTAAACCCAAAAATTCAATTAGGGCAAATAAATTATGTTTATCCTGTTCATGAAGAAACTGAAATTGAAAATCATGTGCTCATTGACCCCAGGAAAGCAAGATCTTAGCTTTCTACCAGGATATGGGGAATACAAAGTGAAGAGATGCAATACTTACTGTTGGCATAAGAACAAAATTATCAGTAAAATTTAAACAGATAAATGTGGTGTTTGAGGCTAGAAAGGAAAAGCAGATGCTTTGGACAAAAAAGAAATAACCGAAAGGAACTGATGGAAGTTGTTTAATATTGTTACAAATTTTGGAAGAAGCACTGAACTTAAGTTACTTAACAATTGCAGTGACATTGATTTGAACATGTAAATAATATGGAATAAAATTGATGATTCAATGGAGCCGAGACGAAGAATGCGGTTGCTGTAGTTAAACCAATAAAATGCTAATACTTCAGAATACCAATCCCAATCTATGCCTAAAGAGTAAAAAATGTAACAAACAGGCTCACATGAAAGCTCTGTTAAAAATGTGCCCTGGTGAACTTCTTAAAAAGGTTGCAAGGCAGGAGTGGTTGTTCAAAAGTATGCACGAGCCCTCTAATATGCTGTGAGACATGGCAGACTGTCTTACTGATGAACCCAGCAGTAAAGGAGAAGGATGTGAAAACCACCAAAGAATCCATAGCTCGGAGTGGTAAAAAATTAAAAAAAGAAAACCGCTAGTCCCAGGGGTTACCAACTAGAGTTGACTACTTTCTGCTGGATATGTATATATGCTAATGCTTTGGATAGCACTGCATTTTCAGTTCTGGAAGTACTATATTTTATTAAAATAGTGACGTTCTCACATGGGCATCCTTCTATTTAATTTGTAGTCAATATTTGAATCATTTTCCAACAGGCATCACAACGGTTAAACAAACGTCCAATTTCAGTGGACATCAGAATTACGTTTGAGCCAAAAAAAAAATTATGCATGTATAAAATATACTCAATAAACAATTAAACTGCTTATACCTTGTCAGCAGTAGACAAATTTGTCCTTCCTTCAGCTTCTCTTGAAGACAAAGACCCAATTCCAACAGATGGCAACACTGCAGAATGAAACCTTGTTAGTTGTTACTTTGTAATAGCTTCATTGCAAAGAAAGGGGACGCTAGCATATGCAGAAATCAAAATGTCACATTATATTGCTTTAGCAAGTACTTTTCATACTATTTAGTTTGTGAAAAACATACCAGACTGAAATACAAGAAGCTTTCCACCAGTGGACTTCAAAGCCAAAAACCCTGCCTGAAAATATCACATAAAAAAAACAAGGAATATTTTAACTTAAATCACTTTCTTCTGCTCGACAAGTTGTACATTGCACTATTTAGATATTTAACAAGTTATGCCTCAAACCATCTTAGCAGAACAAAAGAAATGGTAAAAAAACCAAAGTCGATGCATTCTTATGAACATTATAAGAATAAGTACCTTAATAGCAGCCCCAAAAGCAGATTCAGCAATTTTGTTGGTTTGATACATGCTTGGAATACTTTCTAACAACTGCTCCAAGGCCTCGCGACACTAAATTAAGATAATAAATTCAAATAGAAAATAAATTAAATCTCTTCTCAAAGTACACATAGAAGTCATGAAGAAGTAGCATAAAGTCAAATAGCAAGAAAATGAATTGCTACAACAAACCTCGCCAAGCGGAACAATGAGATCAGTCTGAAGAGGCGTGTAAACATCCTCCACATCAGGCACTATGAGCATCACTGGCTGCCAAAAAATCATTACATTTGATCCTTTAGTTATTTGACAGGCAATCATAAGTTCTCTGCATAAAGCTTCAAACTTCAAGAAAAAGAATAACAAATGAACATCAGGAAAACAACAGCACCTGTTGCTGAGATCTCTTCAGATTGTAGAAATGAATGGTGGAGTCAAAAGTTGCAATCCCCACCATTGTTCGAGGACCTTCCTACAAATTCGAAGAAGGAAACACTAGAGAAATAAATATCATACATCATATAAAAATCACAAAATTGCATAAACAAAATAATAGCCAACTCTTTTTCCCTCAATCTGGTTAAGAATACATACATATTCTTATTTGTGAAAGTGTATTAAAATTGAACCAAACATGAGCTTATATATATGAGAAACAAGAATTTGTTAAGCACCAAAAGAAGATAAGAAACTTACAGGAATATCAGCAATAGCCTGGCTAATTGCACTGCAAGCAGCAGCCGCTGCGCCAGTGCCTACCGCATTCATTGAGACATCTACTAGGAAAAAATAAACTGCTGGCATCGGCTCACGTACCTATCACAAGATAAAATTCATAAGCTAGCTAAAATAGAGAAAGTAGGAATAAGAGTGAGTAATACTATACAAACAGACCATGAATTCTTTTGTAGCTACAAATTCAACTGTTCCTCTGCACAACTCAGGCCTTTCGTCTGCATCTCGCCGCCTCATGTCGGGTCCTAAATTGCAAATGTAGTCTCTTGGCGTGTCATTGCTAAACCCTGCAATATATTGACAGCATATGACAGTTTGTGGGGTGCATTGGATACAGGAACATAAGTTCATAAGAAAATGATTAAATCTTGTTGCTCACCACATAGGTTACAAACAAAGCGACGGCCTTGGTCAATAAATCTCATGAAAGGATTGATGTACGCTTTGCACCTTACACACCTGACAGGCCCTATTTCCCCAAAGTCTACCAGCTACATTTTCAAAACAAAAGGGAATCAATTAATAAAACAAACTATACAAGAAGGGAAAGAGAGGGGAGAGAGAGAGAGAGAGAGAGAGAGTGTGTGTGTGGGGGGGGGGGGGGTAGTAATTTGCCTGGATAGGCTCTTCTGATGGGTGCGGCAGTGCAAAGGGTTGCACCATTAAAGCCAATGGCATGCAGGATTGTGTCAAAATCTCCCCATTGCATGGTATCTGCCAAATTGTAATGCATCATTAGTGCATGTAAGTAGGCAATGCAAGAAAACCTAGATATAGTCGAAGGGGAAATACCTGATTCAATGTGCATCTCATCAAACGAGGACTACAGTTGCCGGTATCCCTGACAATAAAATCACTAGTGGCAGGCTGATGCGTGCACAAATAGAAAAGCAGAATGGAGAAGAACAAAAACAACAAAAGTCAATTTGTATCTTTCTTATAAAGAGACATGTATATCATACCAACATTGGCTCAATTTATAAGTACCGAGATTATGAAAAGACAATAACAGGATGATATTGTATTTATGTAACACTCCTAAGATCAGAAAATAATTATTCTTACTGATAAATATGTATTTTATTACATAGTGGAAGTATATATCAGCATTGATATAAACCCAACATGAATAACTTATCTAGGTTCATCTTAGTTTCAAACAGATACAAGTATATACTCGCTAGATTCATCCACTACTTAGATTAATATCTACTAATGCTTAACTACTGACTGAGGCTGTTCAGATATGGATTGAGGCTCAGACATCAGAATGCTACCAAGAAGAAAAATAAAACTGGTACCATGGTAATAACAAATTAACAATTATCAGTCAAGGTACACCTTGTGGCAAGACTACTTACATACTACAAACTGTCAGGTAACAAATTCCCAGGAAACACATTTAAAGGACAAATTCAGCAAAAGCTAAATCTGAGACATACCGGGGGTGGGCTGACTACAGTTCCTTGGCGAGTCTCAAAATATGCCAGTGAAGAAGATGAAGGCACTGGCCGAGGGATCTGATTGGGGTCAATCTTTGACGGAGTGCCGACCTGCGCACCTGCATGAGGTGAGTAGCCCATCATTGAACCAGGTGGCGGGGTCATGGGCTGTTGCCCCATTGCAGCAGGCGCCATCCTAACTGGTGGTATACCACCTGGCATGCCTACCTAAATATGTACAAAATCAAACAAGAAAAAACTAAAAGTTAAAAGTGCCACAAGCAAAGCCTAGTTACAGTCTCACAGATAAGAATATTGCATCGTATCCAAAAATGATAGGATACTGTTTTCAGGGTAGTCTATCAAAGGAATTGTATTAAAAAGTTCACTTTTGAGACAAAACCTACCGGCCTTTGCTGAGTCTGCCATGAGGGAGCACCAAATGGTGCAGCAGCAGAACCCATGGGTGCGCCCATAGGAGGAGGACCCATGGCCGGCGCAGCCATAGGTGGTGGAGCCATATTCTGTAGCCCCATTGCCTGTGGCTGACCCATAGGCGGTTGGCCCATTGTTGGCTGGCCCCCCATGAAAGGCTGACCTGGAAATGACTGTGTGGGCCCACGAACAGGCTGTGACCCCGGTGCAGATAGTCCAGAGTAAGGTTGTGAACCAGATAGTCCTGGTAAAGATCGGGGTCCCGTGGATCCCAAAGCGTTCTGATTCAAACTTCCGGGGAAGGGACTCCCCACCGACCTCTGAGGAGTCGGACCTAACGCTCTTGAAGGAAAGGGCTGAGAGGCCATGGTGCCTATCATAGAATTCGGCTGTGGTGGTGCTAGACCAATTGCGGGATTTGGCTGCGGTGCTCCTGGGCCCATTTGCAGTGGCTGAGACATTGGATTCAGATTTGGGTTTGGCATATAGGAAGCTGGAGTGGTTCGACCGGGAGGAGCATTAAACGACTGATTAGGGGGAGGACTACCGGATGAAGGAGCCCGAGCCGATTGCGCCATCGGCGTCCGGATCATAGAAGGAGGTCCACTAGGTGGGGCCACGGGGGGACCGTTGCTTGGATAGGAACCCCGTGATAAGGCAGCAGGAGGAGGACCAGGGCGGGAGATCGGACCTGATGTGGCAGTCGGTGGAGGTGGAGCGCCCGGTGGACCGGAGATCTGGAGGTTTTGGAACGAACCTGAAAGATTAGGATTCTGGTTGGGGTTGGGGATGTAATTTGGAGGCGGTCGCGTTGGACCGGTAGGAGGCGACGCCATGGCTTTGGCGGAGAAAGGAGAGAGAACAAGAGGTAGCGACGGAGATGGATTTGGAGGAGAGAGCGGAGCGGCGAATGGCGATCGACGCCAAAAAGAGGGGGTGGAGGGAGAGAGAGATCGATCGATCGGGATCGGGATCTGGAGGGAAGAGTCGAACAGAGAGAGCTAATAAGCGTTCGAAAGCATTTCGCTGGACCCGGTCTGTCGTGTGGTCTCCACCGTGGCAGAGAAATTGGTCTTTTAATCAGTGGAGCCCACTGGTCTGCGAGAGATGCTCGAATTAATTGCGCTATTAATATTGGACAGTTTAAGGAAGATATGGTGGGGAAAGTAAACGGCGTGGACGGGAGTTTGACAAGGCGAGTGAAGGAAAGGTACTATTAGTAGTGACGTGGAGGGTTCTGATTGGTTGTGACGCGTGGTAGCGTGATACTGGATGAGCAGAGCAGCAGACGGAGAAAACGATACGCTGTGATTTGGGGAACGGGAAATAGAAATTACGACGTAATATATTTTTATTCTTTTCTTTTTGTGTTTTTATTAGTATCGAAGACCTGTACTGTATGTTGTAGACCAGGTAACGAACTTGTGGGGCAATAACGAATATAGTTCAAGAAATTGAAATATCAAAAGGCCGAGCATAGCGTATTAATGTTATAAAAAGACATTTTTTTAACTCTGATAAGTGATAACCTAAATTAATGACGATATTTTTATATATTTTTATATATTTCTTACAAGAATAAAGCTAACGTGATTCCACAAACATTTCAGCGAAATGTTTACAGGTCAAATTTCACATTCGAACAGTGATTTAAGTAGCTCAATAAATTCTTTATATCATAATCTTATATAATACTAAAATTTACCCTTTTAAAATTTATTTACTATTTTTAATGATTTTTGAAAGATAATTTTTTTTATTTTAAGATCATTTTTTAAAAATCATTAAAAATATTAGAAAATTTCTAAAATGATAAATTTTGGTATTCTTTAAGATTTTGATATAAAAAAATTATTAAACTACTTGGATCGATGTTTCAGACGTAGGATTTTGAAATTTTATCCGTAAGTATTTTGAACCGAAATTCTTGTAGACACATATTAACCAAACTCTATTCTATAAAAAAATATAAGTATTATTACATTTGCTAATGTTATAACAGTGTAGAACCGGAAAGTACCAAGGTTCCAACAACACTCAGACTTATTCTTTTTAATATATATAGATTGATTGTGTTTTAAATTTCATACAATTTAAGTTTCATTTGATATTTCGTCAAAAAATATTAAATATGGACCATTATAAGTATCATGCTATTTTGATGATCTGATGAAATATCAAATGATATTTAAATTATATAAAATCTGAAATATAATCAATCTATAAGTTTAAGAATATATCTATATTTTTTTATTTTCAAAATTTTATTTCAATTTTTTTGAAAAACCCATTATCAAAATTATTAAAATAACCTGTCAAGTCAAGGGGAAAAAAGAGTAAAGACATCTAACTTAGACAAGAGTTCTGGTTGGATTAGGTTTACTAGACATTTCTCAAGGAAAGACAACTTAGTTGGCTATTACAATCCTATTCATTTTAGATTGTTTCAAAGTTATAAAACTCTGGCTATTAAGATCACTTGATAATAGATTGTTTTTAAAACTGAATAGAGTTGATAATTAAAAAATAATTTTATGAAATGTTATTAAACATAGAAATAGCCTAATGAGAAAGTTTCATATAATTTAAATATTATTCGGTGGTGCATCAAAAACCGTTAATTATGACTGTTGAAACTTTCAATCACTTAATGTACGGAGAAAAATATAAGAAATCTTATCATATTTCATTAACATTGTTTGTGAATAATATAGATTATATCCATAATATTCGATTTTAAATTTGAACTTTATTCTAAAAAAGTTATCATGACTGTCAAAGCAATTATCAAATGATCCCCTTCCGCAATAAAACATATGAAAATCATACGGGTATGTTTGGATCGTGTAAGGATTAGTATAAGAATAGAGTAATTGAAATTAATAAATGAGAATAGAGTGAAAATAGAGTAATTGAGATTAGTGTGAGAATAATAAAAATACGGTTTTATTCAAATTAGTGAAAATATTGTTTAGATTATACATTTGAAATAGCCATGAAAATAATGAATAAAATAATTATCTATACATTAAAAATGCTTTAAACCATGATTTGGATATTGGTTCAATGCCTCAGTTACAAATTTGCTGGTACTGGTACACCGTATCAGATTGAAAAAAAAAAAAACTGCAGGTACTGACTGGATATGTCAGTATAGAAGCATGATGATGCTTTGGCTCAAGCTCCTTCCCTCAACAGATAGTTAGATCACTCTTATAGCACCAACGAAACGCCGTGAGAGAGGCAAAGAGAAGGAGAGGAGAATCCAGAAACTCCAAGGATGAAGAGAGAGCACCGGTCGAAACGAGAAGAGACGAGAGAGCTAAGAATGGACTTGAGAAGAGAGCAACAAATGCGATCTCTATTGACTCGCCATGATGAGGAGAGCACAGCGGAAGCGTCGACGGTAGCTATATCCCTGTCTATCATCGGATTTCTGGAGGAGGAGGAGGAAGGTGGAGTTTTCTTTTCCTCTCGCGAGGTCTAATTTTTAATTCATTACAATGTAATTTCAGACAACAAGATTTATATTAAAAATTTAAAAGGAAAATGGTTGGGAGATATTAAAATCGGTACAGACTTTATTATTCATTATTTATATTATATGAATTATTATTCATATTAATTACTTTATTATATAATTTATTTTTTATAATATTTTTATCATTCAACTTAAATATCATTAATATGAATAATAAAAGTACTGTACAAATAAGTTGCATAATAAACTTATTAATATGAATAATAATTTATTTAAATAATAAAATTAATATCAATTATAATATATGTATATCAGCTCTCAATTAAAAATAATGAAAGAAAAAATTGGCATCCGGTTTTTATTTTATTTTTTTGTATTCTTTTGCAATTCAAAGTATTTTCCTCTCTTCAGAGATAGAGAGTGTGTACTTTGTTTATTTTCTGTAGCTAGTTCTCATTAGGAATCATGTCTAGATGATTTTACTATTGCTAATACTATTCATAGGAGTAAATGATGGAACTCAAAGCCAGTTAGTCTTAAATCAAAATATGTGCCAGATATGATGTTCCAATTAATACCTTTTCAATTAATTAGTTATTTTGACTTTGCCAGAATTCTAACAAAAAAATGAAAATGACTTTATTAAAGACCGGAACCAAATGAAAAAATAATAGTAAAAGATGATCATCCTTGACATTTTGAACAATGAACATATATAGGAAATAAAAATAAAAAAAATCAGAATCATAGTGATTCCAACAAGATTATTTTTACATATTCAACACTCTAAGTCTATATATTTGCTTCTCATAAAAATCAAACTTAGTTTTTTTTTTTTCCATTCAAACATCATCGTCTTCAAATCTGAACTCATGAACCAATCTAATTCCAAGTAAATGTTCATCTTCTCTCCACATGCCGTCATTGAAGTTTCTCGCATAATTCTGTGAGTCATATCCCGCCACCTTATATCTGCACCGTGGCGATTTGAAAACGCTCCGGATCCTTGCCCAGATGATAGCCAGAACACGCTTGCATCTTAACCCCATTTTCCGATCGTTGCGAGGTTAAACTGTTTACGTGCTTGAAGCTCCTATGTTTCTCTCTATCATACTATGAAGAGGATAAAAATGTCTAGTAGGATATCTTTAGAAAATATCACTTATATACTAATTATGCTAAAAATACATATTTTTCTCTTATCAATATGTATATTTTTGGTTGGTATTTTGGTAGGGTTTTGTTTTTCTAAAAATTAAGACACTGATGGAAATTTGATAAGATCAAACTAGTACAAAATTTCTTTTTCAAATGTTTGCATTTTTTTTATTTTATCTCAAATTACAAATCATATTTTCATTCTCTTACAATTGGGTAAATTATTAAGTCTATGCAGCTGTGTAGATATGGATCTAATTTGGATCTGATCCGTTTATATTTGGATCCGTTCTGTTAACGCTGCAAATTGCAAAAAGGCTCCGAGAAAAATTATGGGGTTTTTACTTTTTAGTGCATGCTAAGATTGGATTAAGTTTCACTTCTGTTATTTATTCAATAAACACTTGCCTAAACATGCATCGATTTTTCACATATAAAAATATAAAATAATATAAAGGAAAATATTTGAGAGATACTATTGTTAATACTATTATTAATACCGTCTTTAATATCGATTTTATTATTTATGTAAAATGAGTTATTATTCATGTTAATAATTTTATGCAATTTATTTTATATAGTATTTTATTATTTAACTCAAATATTACTAATATGAATAATAGCTCACATATGTTGAATAATAAAAGTACTGTATAAATAAATTGCATAATAAAATTATAAATATGAATAATAACTCATTTAACCTGAATAATACGGTCAGTATCGTCGACGGTATCTGTATATTAGGACCCTAATACAAAATTACACCGAAAATTTGGAGCTCTCATTAATTAATAATTCTTTTGTTACAATCTTCAGCATCGTTTGATATTAATTAGTCTATTCTATTGTCATCCATTCTCTCTCTGATCCCTAGTTATGACAGTATTAATTAAAGATTGATTGATCCAATCAGTCATGAACAATCCAATAGCTCCTAGCCTCTTTGTTTTCAAATAATTATTATTCCATGTATTCTTTGATGATACTAGTCAACATTTTGTAATTATATGATTTCATGCAATGCAATCGGTTGTCCTAGAGACTACTTTTCTCAAAAAAAAAAATTATTCTTTGAAAATCTGAATTTTAAGAGTCCAAGAGATTAAAATCGAGTCCATGTCCATGTGAAAGAAGCAGAGGTTTTTCATATTCCCTAAAAAGACATAATCAGATATTCAAAAAAAGCAATACATGCACTCATTGATTAGATACAAATTAATTTGTCCCTCAGTAATACCCAGCCAAAAGACATGATATAAAACAAAATTGAGGAATGCAATGCTCGCTCTTCAATTCACCATCTCATAGCAACTTTTTCTTCTTCTCACATCTGACAAGTAATAGGGATTGATTATCTTGCAACTCTTCCATGCCCTTCACGGGTAAGGGACCGGCTATTGGGATCGACTTGGGAACAAACTATTCGTGTGTCGGAGTGTGGCAACATAACCGTGTCGAGATCATCCCGAATGATCAGGGTAACTGTACTACTCTGTCGTACATTTCCTTCACTGATACTGAGAGGCTCATCGGGGATGCCACAGTAAATGAGGCTGCGTCAAATCCGACCAATGCCGTCTTTGGTCAGTCTTGCTATGTTACTCTTACATTTACATCTATAAATTCGATAGTAAATTTTTTGTTCCCTGCATAATTACTGTTGTATTAAGTTCTGATCAATCATTTTTAATTATTGTTTTGGAAAAATAAAAAAAGAATTTTTCAAGCATTTTACCAGATATCTTTGAAAGTCATACTAACCTTAAATAGTTATTTGTCAATTTCTAATTTTGGGAATCAAAATTTAATATGTAGTTACTGCTTTAGTAAAGAAAAGTAGAAAACTATAAATCATAGAAGTCTGTGTCTTTATTTGATCAGCAGTAACAGTACACCTGACCAATTTATGGTTGATTTCCCTTTCTTTTTATTTTCTCCCGGGAACTATTAGGAAAATTGAAAGGTGTCCCTTTTGGGATGCTTTTATCAAAAAAAAACTATTAGGAAAATTTTGATTTTTAATAAAAACTTAATGGGCTCTGCTTTGCAAAGTTTAGGGGCAAAAAAAAAAAAAGGATTTCAAGCATGTCTTGATGTTTTGGCAAGTTATGTTAACACAAAATAGTATTGCTCACTTCTATGCTGTGAATCAAAAGTAAATCTGTACTTGTTAAAAAGAAAAACTGTAAATTATATTTTCTTGAAGAAACAAAAAAGAAAAAAACTGTAAATTATAAAAATCAGTGTCTTATTTGATCGGCAGTAACATTACACTGAACCAAATTTGGTGTTTTGTCTGTTCTTATCTTCTTGTTCCTTTTCCTTCTTAATTCCTGTCATCTGGATGGAACTAAATTATATACAATTTTGAGAATTTGAAGTTTTCCATTGCATAAAACTTACTGTAATGCAATATTATGTTCTGACAAAGTTTCTGAGAGGAGCTGCTGCCTCTCTAGTCTTTAGAAAAATCATGCTAAAATCTTAAACAATAACCGGTAACTTAGAATCCTCAATTCTTAGAATGACTATCATCTCATCGCAACTTACGGAATATTACATTCACATTTAACTTACCACGTTACACCGTTTGTTGTAGCTGCAAAATGCTTGATAGGGAGACACTTCTCAGATGCCTCAGTCCAGGACGACATGAAATTTTGGCCCTTTAGAGTCCCTAAAGGTTCCGGAAACAAGCCTAATATATCAGTGCGATATAGGGGCGAGGAAAAGCAATTTAAGAAATTTTCTCCATGATCCTTATGAAGATGAAGCAGATTGCCGAGTCATACCTCGGCTGCACAGTAAAGAATGCGGTGATCACCATTCCTGCCTATTTCAACGATGCCCAACGTCAAGCCACCAAGGATACAGATCGCATAGCCAGCCTCAATGTGATGCGCATTATGGGCGAACCGACTGCTGGCGTTGTTGCCTGTGGTTTTGACAAGAACAGTCGCTGCTCCGGAGTAAGTAAGACGTGCTCATGTTTGTTCTTGGAGGTGGTACATTTGATGTTTCTCTCCTAAAAATTAAGGATGGGGTCTTCGAGGTAAAAGCCACAGCAGGAGATACCCACCTGGGCGGTGAGGACTTTGACAACCAGCTGTTGAAACACCTGATCGATGAGTTTAGGAGAAAGCACGGAAAAGATATTTCTCACAATGTGGAAAAGATATTTCTCACAATGCGAGGGCCTTAAGGAGATTAAAAGCTGCTTGTGAGCGTGCAAAGAGAGTTCTTTCTACTGCTACACTAACTGATGTCAATGTTGAATGCCCCTACGAGGGCATTGATTTTATGGCAACAGTTACTCGGGCACGGTTTGAGGAGCTCAACATGGAACTTTTTAAGAGATGCATAGATACCATCAAAAATGCCACCAAGATGCTGGAGTTGAGAAGACATTAATTGATGATGTCGTACTCATAGGTGGGTCTACCCGCATTCAGAAGGTGCAACAGATGTTATGAAATTACTTTGACGGCAAGGAACTCTGTAAGAATATACACCCGGACGAAGCCATGGCATATGGCGCTGCTTTGCAAGCTGCCAAATTAAGTAGTCAATGTGATGAGGACATCCAAAGCCTAGTCCTCATTGATGTTACTCCGCTCTCTCTTAGCACTGACATCACAGACGAACTTATATCAGTCTCGATCCCGAGAAATACCCCGATACCTGCTAAAAAGGAGCATATCTTCATTACATGTAAAGATTTCCAATCATCTGTTCACATTGGAGTTTATGAAGGAGAAAGTGCCTGGACCGACGATAATAATTTCTTGGGAGGGTTCAATCTTCGTGGAATCTCTTGGGCTCTAAGGGGCCAACCAGAAATCAAAGCGTGCTTTGAGATAGATGCTGATGGCTTATTGAGTGTCTCGGCTGAGGACTTGGCAAATGGAGAGAGGAAAAAAATGACCATAACTAGGAGCGAGGGAAGGTTGAGTGAAGAGGAGATACGAAGGATGGTGAGAGATGCGGAGAGGTACAGGGTTGAGGATGAAGAGTACAGAAAGAAGGTGTTTTCCAAGAAAGCATTAGATGATTATGTGTACGAAATAAGGACCGTAATGAAACAGAAAAAGGTCGTCAGAAAATTACCAGAGAGATATAGGAAATATATAGAGAATAAATTACAAAATTTGATGAATTCGGTTGACAGTAAAGAGATCCTGGAAGCAAATGTATACATGCATAAGTTGCTCAATCTGAAGATGCAATGCACTGCAGCCTATGCAAAATTTTATGAAGGTTTTACCAATGACAATGAAGAAATTAATGACTTCCCCAATTTGGATAGGTTGGATATTAGTAGTTCAGCTTACATGGAATCAGAATCTGATGAGGAAGACTGATTATTTCATTTAGTTTTACATATCTGTCGGTAGTTATGTACCGATTGATATGTTCGTAATCTTGGTTGTGATTTTATTTTTATGTAGTTTTGTTTTTTCTAGCTGCTTAATTATCTATTTTCTAGTTTAATTTAGCATTATCTAGTACATGCATGTTCCTTTCTTGTTGGGTAATGGATTATTTGACATGGTAATTATTGTATTTCTCAGAAATTTATTCTGTTTCAAGCATGTTTTATCTACTTACACTATTGAACATTTAATGATTTAGTTACTCGAAGATTTAATTGGTTTTGAATGAAACACAATTCTTCTGAGTACATTTCAGTGCTACCAGATACCTTTCTCAATCTATTTATTGATTAATTATGTTCAAACATGTCATTTTGTATAATGTCATTGTGGAATCTCTCACATTGATACCATTTGTAGCTATTTTGTTTTATAAGTTATACATTGTACAGACCTCATTAGAGGTCCTATCAGTCTAGGACAGTTAGAAACTGATTGTAGAAATATCTGAAAATTTTTCCAAAAAAAAAAATTGGGGAAGTTTTCAAAAAAAAAATATTTCACTTGACAGCCACTGAAGTTTTCAGAAAAAAAATAGAAATATCTGAAAAATTATCTGTCTACTGTCTACTTCACATCAGAGTTTTGGCTGTGAAATGTACTGATAAAAGTAAATCCAAAACATTTAAGGACTATTTTGCAACATTGCCAAAACCTGACACGTCCAATCCGTGTCCCGAGTCCTGACTCCAAACGAGGTGACAAACCCAACAACACCCGACCCGATCGAAAATTACATGCCCCATTCCATTCAGGCACGAGCCAAATCTCCCAAATGATTGATTGATTCGTTCCCTTCCTCGAATCGAACAAACCTTTCCCTCTCTCTCTCTCTCTCTATCTCTCTAGGGTTTTTCCTTTCGCGAGTTAATAATACCTTCTTCCTCTCCAAGACAGAGAGAGACCCGCGCCCCTCGTCCGATAGATCGAAGACACCATGAAGCTCACAGTGAAGACGCTCAAGGGAACCCATTTCGAGATCCGTGTACAGCCATCCGACAACGTAAGCTCAATCTCTGTCTCTTCTTACAACTTATCGTGTTTTCTCTGTGCGTATGGATTGGAGAAGGTTTGGGATTAAGGATTGAACCTTTGTATCAACCTAAATCGCTGTTGTTTTTGTTGTTATACATTTTGTAGTTCGAAATAATTTATTCTGGTATTTTGGTAGCGTTGAACCAATCAATAAAGTAATTATTTCCATTATGTTGTTGTCTAGTATGGTTGTTAGGCCAATGTATGTTCCAAGTTCTGACATCTCTGCTTAAACTTTATTGTGTATCAAAATATTAATTGAAGACTTAATCTAATTTAGAGTCGTACTTTTCGCATGAACCAAATTGAATATCCCCTGATTGTTATAGGAAATACTTAAACTACTTCCTTTTTAATAAAAGTGGATTTGTATGGTCAATATCATTAGAAATATAATGGAAAACGTTGTATTTAAACATGATATTTTGGGTGTTTTCTGAGAATGCCTGATGCAATTATTTTTAATATTTGTTTTATACTAGTAACTACATCGAACTTAAATGTCAGATAATGGCTGTGAAGAAGAATATTGAGGATGTGCAAGGGAAGGATAACTACCCATGGGGCCAGCAGCTTCTTATCCACAATGGGAAGGTTTTAAAGGACGAAAGTACCCTTGAAGAGAACAAAGTCGGTGAGGATGGTTTTCTTGTCGTCATGCTTAGTAAGGTACGCTATTGCATTTTAAGTAGTTTAGGTTATATCAAACCTAACTTCTATTATGTGATTTTGCTATATGTATCCTTCCTAAGGCTCAATATCTCCTACTGTTCTGCTGAAAGAAACAAGAAATACCAAACTTTTGTAAAATCTGAAAAAAATATTAGACAACCAAGTAGCTTGTTATTTATCTTTATATAAAGAAGGGTTTATATGTTATCTTTGAGAAAATTGTTGAGGCAAGGCATAGGTAATTTTGTACATGTTTTGCAAGGGCATCGGAGACAATTTTATTTTCAGGGTTATGCACAATCTTTTTTTTTTAATTTCCTGCTTAATTGGGTTTTTTGTTTGACATCTCGAACAGAGTAAAGCGTCAGCTTCAAGTGGAGCTTCATCTGGTCAAGTAAGGCAAAATTGCAGTTTACTTTGTAATACTGTGGATTTATGGATAATACTTCAATTAAATTTTAATAAGAATGATAATTTATATTTTTAGGCATCTGCGACTCCTGCAGCAAAACCACCTGCTCCTCAAGAGGTTGCACCTCCTCAAGCCCCGTAAGTGAATAATGGATATAACAGTTATCTTATTTAGCTTTCAGCCCTTCCTTTATTATTTCTCATCATGTTATTTATATTCTTTTTTTTTCAGGGTGACAATTGATCCTTCCCCACAAACTGAGAGAGCTGCTACTGTGTATGTGCTCCGACTTTATTTGTACATTATGGCATTTAAATTCAACATCTGTCATATTGCCTTGTACATTTGCTACCAATTTCTGTTAGCATAAATAATTTGTAGGTCTATGCTGCTCTTTATTGTCGAGCTCAACAGTAGTTGGTCCTCTGAATTGGTGCCCTTAATAATAAAAGAATGAAAAAAAATTAAAATATAAATTGAATCGAGTTCAACAGTAGTTGGTCCTCTGAATTGGTGGCTTTAATCAGTAAACTAGCCACTGTGCTCATGCTCTATCTCTTCCCTTCCCAAAAATCTCAACCAAGTTGAACAACTTTAACAGGGTTTCTTCAGATGCTTATGGTCAAGCTGCATCAAATGTAGTGGCAGGTAGTGACCTTGACCCAATGGTGAATCATTTGATGGAGATGGGAGGTGGCAGCTGGGACAGAGATACTGTTTTGCGAGCTCTTCGTGCAGCCTATAACAACCCTGAGCGTGCAGTCGAGTACCTTTATTCTGTAAGTGCAATACTGAATTTTTTTTTTAAATTTTGAAATCAGGTTTCAGTTTAACTGGACAGAATCCCAATATACATAAGCAGTGGATATCTAGTTAACTTTGGTTAGTTTGTCTGTGCTAGTGAATCAAAATAATGACTTGCTTATTGCATTTGTGTACTTGTGTCAGCCTAATGCCATTTCATGTTTTCCCAATAAGGCTCTAATTCTACGCAGTTAATCCTCAGTTAGCCCCCAAAATAATGAACTAGGATTTATTTTTTCTACAATTTAACTCTGTATGTCTGGTTGATTCACTAGGCTTGTTTAGCCTAATTATTTCATTGATTCTGTTCTGCTTTTGACATGTGGCTTAACTTTCCACTTAGAAAGCTGAATTTACAAGATTTTAGCTTAGGTTGTTGTCTAATGGAATGATAGATCGACGACCATTGATCTTAAATCCCTCCTGCAAAGTTATTAATGCTTTCTATAATTAATAGCTCATCTTTTTTTGTTTATTAGGGAATTCCAGCGACAGCTGAGATACCTGTCCCCACAGGTCAGGGGGCTGACAGCACGGCATCGGCTCTTTCTGGACTCCCAAATACTGCTCCTCTTAACATGTTTCCTCAGGTATATGAAATTATTACTAAAATTTATTCTTCTCTTATTTGCTTTCTTTTCTCCATTTTGGTTGCCTTGCTGCCGTTCCTTGTATCTAATATGGCTATTTTGTTTTTATTATCCATCTAAAAGGGCGGTTCTCTAGCTGCTGGAGGTGGTGACGCAGGCACTCTTGATTTCCTTAGGAATAATCAACAGGTTAGTAGAAAAATATTATTTCTATTTTTATCACTTGTTATTCTTGAATATAAAATACTTAATATGCACTTCATAGTTGATCTTTAGCGCGTGCAAAGTTGAATGTCACATTTATCCTCAATTAAGATGGCTTTATTGATGATTAATATTGGTTCAAAAAGGCCCAAAGTTAGTTGCGGCACAATATTTACTATTTTCATTAACTGACGTTGGATGATTATTGGGTGCAGTTTCAAGCATTGCGTGAGATGGTCCAAGCAAATCCTCAAATTCTACAGGTATTTTAGATATCGTCTCTTTTTATTTAATTATATATTCTTAAATTGATAGCAACCTTGTTGTAATTGACATGTTTGACCTATTTTTTTGCAGCCAATGCTCCAGGAATTAAGCAAACAGAATCCTCAGCTCCTTAGATTAATTCAAGAGAATCATGCTGAGTTTCTTCAGCTTTTGAATGAACCTGGTGAAGGTGGTGAGGGGTTAGTTTCAAACCACCACTCAAATATTATCCAATCAATGCAGTTTTAACTAGCCATGCCAATACCTGGCTGATACAAATCTACAATACTAAATTAAAGACAGTACACTAGAAAAATATGAAACAGAGCAAACTTTGAGGTCTGGTTTGTTGTTTCCTTGGTTGTGATCTTAACTGTCCTTCCCTTTTTGTTTTTTTCCTTGTATTATTAATTGTTCTAAAATCAGTGTACAACATATTAATGCAGGGAGCAATTTGATTTGGGTGAGGAGGAGATGCCGCATTCTATAAATGTAACACCTGAAGAGCAAGAGGCTATTGCTAGAGTACGTTTACTATTATTTTCCTTCTTTTTAACATTTTATCGACACTTGTGGTACCACAACAGTATAGCATTCGCACTAAGAATGTTTCTTTATTCCTTTTACCTTTTAGTATCTGTTCAAATACTTAGGCTTGTGTTTTTCTTGACTGTATTCGTGTTAGTGTAAGGTTTGACCAAAGGACCACCATTTAGTAGTACATAATACTTGTGCTGGTACTAGTAGTATTTCAGTCTGTAACACTGTATTGGTACAACTTTGGCAGAAATTAACTTAAAATTTGTTTGGATATGAAACATTCCAATATGATTCTGACAGCTGGAAGCAATGGGCTTTGATCGAGCCCGCGTGCTTGAGGCATTCTTAGCTTGTGACAGAAATGAGCAATTGGCAGCAAATTATTTGTTAGAGCATGCAGCAGATGAGGATTAGTGAGAGTACTGCTCTTGTATCCAAGTAATATTTGCTTTTATTTTTTAGGTGTTATTTATTATGGATTAATCCTTGCATCATCATGTCATTAGTATCGCAGCCAGTTTTCCTGATTTGTAAAAGACGAACCAAAGGTTTATGCTACTTGCATTTATAAAATGCCTTCTGTAATGTACATTTTAATAAAAAAATCAGATACATCCAATCTTGGGATGTGATAGAAAGAGGTTGCTTTATAATTTTGGGCTGTGAATTAGGCCTCTAGATCTAAAACTTTGTTTCTTCCTTAGGCATACAAATCAAAATGCATCTAACAGATTGCTCTCTTTTTATCATTTTTGTTTGTAGGCAGCGCAACATTTGGTAGAGCTGTTTGGGTACTTGTTTGTTGTTGGTATTTATAATTCTTTTTCTTTTAGGGGAGGCCATGTAACAGGGTTTAATTCAGTGATCCTAATAGCGCCATCCAAAGTCACCTTGACATTTTTCTCTTCAGAAAAGAATATTGACAGCTGAAGCTTAGTGTGAAGGATTCTGCTTAGAGGCTGTAATTTATAAGTACTTTTTTTTGAAGCAAAATTTGATATTTCAAATTGGTTCCAAAATATTGCTTTGATGAAAGCTGTTTAAGATTTCTTACTTTCTGTAATAATTTGTTGCTGTTTTTTTTTTACTACTTTATAAGATATTATAGCAAAAGCGCATTTCAACCTCCCAGGTGAGTCACCGAGATTAGTGTAGAGGAAGAATGCCAACAGGGAGAGAGGCAGAGAGAATCCACAGAATAAGGATATTTTTAAAAAAGAAATTGAAAAAAGTCACAGAAAAAAAAAATAACTACATTGAAACTAAAGGGAGACTGCATGAGGCTGCGGGCCCACCATTCTCACGCCAATGCAGGAGCAGAGTTGTAGCAGTATAATGTATCAGTGCCCCAGCGAGCACAAATACATGAAATATCTGGTGGCTGTGGCCCACCAAATCGAATGCTCCCGGCCACCACTTCTCAGGAACTCTGTTCACATAAATTGCTGCCCCTGTGGCATATGCCACAGCCATCAGCAGTTCCAGAGCAAGTGCAATGTGGCAAGTGGGGTGGGCCCAGTTGATCCACAATGCGTGCGCAGCAGGGACTAAACCTGAAAATCCCATGCACAAAAACAGGGTTGCACGGAGCGGTCGATACTCAGGGGAAGAGAAAGCAGGTGCGAGGAGTGAGAGAGCAGTGAAGATGCCAAGGATCGAGATAGCCGAGAGGTAGACTATCTGAAGTGTCGGGTGGCACATGAAGGCATAGTAGACTGGCGGCACAAAGGATGCAACGATCATGAGACTGATGCCAGAGTAGTCCATGCGCCAGCAGAGGAGGTTGGCCCGCCGCGAGTGGCATGCTAGGAGGTGAGAGATGGAGCTGATTGATAGACAGCTCATTGCACCTAACAAGAAGACTAGCACTGGCCAGTGGGGCACTGTTGTGCTGGCAGAGGCTTTGAGATCCTCGCTGGAGATTGATTGCATGGAAAGCAGTACATCCTGGCAAGTAAACAATGGGTCCTTTAGTGTGTACATTTTCTAAAACTTCTTAAATTGCATAAATCCGTTATCATAGTCATACTCAATTGTTTCAACTTTCATAATACAATAAATATTACTAAATTTAAATAATGAACTTTTTATAAAAAGTGAAACAAACATGCACTAATTTCTTGTTCGTTGTATCAATGATCAGAGATATCATTAATGTAAAGAGAGCATCAGGAAATTTCAAGGAAAGTTGTAAATTAAAGCCTACTGAGCAACCTTAGAGCGCTCCTCGTTCCTATAAGAAAGGCACCTACTAATGAAAACGATACATTTAAGTATTAATTATTATTTGTCGTTTGGGCTAGCATAGTAGGCTAGTAGCATGTCCCCCTCGGCCTTGTCTCATTGACTGGCATTATATGAGGGAAGCATGTGGGTTCTTGCAGGACCAAGGGATGAAAACATCTCCAGTTTAACACAAGAAACGCAGAGGAATATTCGTCATGCAATGCAATATTTGCAAATTGCAATACATTCAAAGTCAAGGGTCTTTGAAGTTGGAATTGGAAGTACAATTCTTTTCTCTGTTTTGACTCGGTCAACTGTTCATATTGCATAATAATTAATTCAGGTTTGACAGTTTTTAATGCTTCTTATACTTTCCTACATATTTATGATAAAAGACCGTGATAGAATTCAATGATTGGGACAGTTGACATATTAAAATTAAGAGGCTAATCTAGAAAGTGAGAGAGGTTTTTGCTTTCTCTAGTTACAGTTCTAACTCAAAAACCAACCAAAAACAAAATTGCTGATGAATACCTTTAATTAGCTGTATTTTTGTTATTTTTTTTGCTGCTTAAAAATTAGAGGTTCTAATTCAATCCAACATCGTAGCTGTACATTTAAGAAAGTAGTTGGGAATTGGGATAGCTCTAACGAGTTGCTACATAATTCTACATAGAAAAATATGCAACAGTGATATTTAGTTGAGAAGCGGTCGTAAATACATGACACGCTGTCAGCAATACCAGGTTCGTTTCCCAAATGCAAAATAAATAATAATAAGGAAAATGTTACGGAGATAACATTGTTGTTACCATCGTACTGGCTTTATTTACATTAAATAATTTATTATTATATGTATTAACTATTTTATTTTATAATATTTTTATTTAACTTAAATACACTAATATACATAATAACTCGTGTGAGTTAAATAATGATAATACTGTATAAAATGTATTTACATAATAAAATTATTAATATACATAATAACTCATTTAATGTATATAATAATGCTCATATCGATATCGGTATCAATAACTGTATCTATATATGAGCTCCCTAGTAATAAAGTTGACTTTTATTTTTTCTTTCTTTTGTCATATATACTTTGACTTTTATTTTTTTCTTTCTTTTGTCATATATACTCGTATTAGAACAAAAATTCTTGAAAGAATTTTTAATTAAAGATCGTGCAGATGGCATGATGATCCGACAGCGAGAACCTTAATGGTGTCTGGTTGGATTCCATTTTATTATATATATATTTTTTTTTGGATACATACCTAAAATTTGATGCTTTCATTATCTTATGTTATGTTATTCAAGGGTTAGTTGATAATTTAAGTCATTATACTAATACCAATAAATTACGCAACTTGTACAAGAATCTAAGCTACACGAAATTAAGATAATTAAGCTACTTAAGTACTTAACTAGTGACATAACTTGAAGACATCGATTACTTGTTACTATAAAATATGTACTTTCAAAAATATATTTTAAGAACTGAGGTATCAACAGTTTATTAGTGCCAAATCAGAGGAGTCCAAAATTTCAGGAAAATTCTCAAATATAAAATGAAATTCATAGCAAAATATTTCAAGAACTCACCGTGTGATTCCTACTCCAAGATGACGCATTGAAAGATTTCACCACAAAGCTAAAAACCAAACAACAAAAAGCAAAAATAATCAGCCAAATTCATCTTGAAATGACATTACTTATCAAATTAATTGATCTTTCTTGAAAAATACTGCCAATGTATGCATGGGCGGAACTTAAAGGCATGAACCTCTTTCCATTCAAAATTTTATACAAAAATAATATATTTTCTGAAGTAATTATTATTTGAGCCCTGAAATACCCCCAATCAATTTTATATCATAATTTTTTTCTTTGATTAAATTGACCCTTTTTTTTATTTTCAGCTCAAAATCCGCTACTAAATGTATGGCTTAATTTAATTACCTGGAGAGACCAGGCATTATCACAGCCTTGACTTCTTCTATCGCCTCGCTCCATCGCACTATTGCTAGCCATAGAAACAGTAAAAATCCTCCCAAATGTCTGTTTTTTTTTTTTAAAAAAAAGAATCAAAATGGAAATTAATAACAGACATAATGAAATGACTTAATTTGTTGATTCTTGCACGCAGCACTAAATACATGATGCAAGGAACTGGGGTTATTAATGCATGAAAGTAACTAATTGGGAAAAAGTTTCCGAACTTTCGGGCAATTGCTTCTCTAATCCGATTCACATTATTCCGAAGCATAGAAATTGAAATCCACAGTTTTTTTCCCCATTTGCCTCCTGAAAGTCTGAAACAATTTGGAACAGCTACCTTTTTTTTTGTTTTAGCCCTCCATTTTAGAATAATTGCAAAAAGTTACTACAATCTAACATTTACAAAATGTAGGAGAAAGCAATTCAAAGAAAGAGCATCATCATCCATCCGTCTTCTCAAATCAGATACATTCTCTCAATCTATCAACATATCAGCAAAAAGCAAAACAAAATCAAATCAAATCGTGCACGAAACTCACGTCCAGATATTGAGAGTCTCGTTGTGCCAGGAGAATACGCTGAGCAGCGCATCGCGCACCGGCCACTCCGATCGGTAGTGATCTCTGATGAACTCGTTGTCTTGCAAGAAATCCGGCAGCTCCTCGTACTTCAGCAGCCTCAGCCTCCTCTTCCCTCCGATCTTCTCCCCCTTCGACAAGGCCGAGGCGTGAAGCTTCTTCTCTGTTTCCGCTCCAACATCTGATCGCCTCCGTCGGGGGATCGGAGGCTTTCCCAATGATCCCATTGACGGATGATTGGCTCGATCGGAGCTCTATCTGATCTCAATTGATCTTCGTATGGAATTGGATGAATGAATGTATCTATGTATGTACGTGTTGTTGGATATCTCTCTCTCTCTCTCTCTCGCAAGGCTTTTCTAATGTTGGTTCCTTCGATTTATAATGAGAGGAAGGAAAGGGGGTTTGATTTGAAAGAGAGAATTTTGGAGAATAGGTGAGTTCGGACCAGTTGCTGTGGCGCTTTCTCTGTAGGACATTGTGTGATGACTTGAAAGTCAATATTTTGTTTTTAGTTTTTTTTTTCTTACTCACTTTTGAATTTAATTTAATTGCCATTAGAGCTTTATAATTCATCTTAATCAGCCTATGTCCAAACTTTACTAATCCATCTGGAAATTTAAAAAATTTGAATGTCCGGAATTTGATCATGGATTCTTTTATTTCTTTTTTCCAAAAAAGAATTAATTAATTATCTTAATTTCAAAATTATATTTTCAAATGTCTCTTATAGTAACGAATCAAGCAAAAAATAAAGTCCCTCGCTATTTATACTAAATATATAATTTGTTGCATATATATTTTAAACACAATGTAAAACAAAATATATGGAATAAAAAATGAATTTCAATTTTCTAAGTAACCTAAAAAGAATCTTAACCAAAACGGAAATTATTTATTTTTAAAATAAAGCAAGCTGATGGAGTTATGCATAATATCAAACTAGTTCATCATAAGTCTCAAAGATTAACACAATTACTTTAAAAACTCTCATGCTTTATATCATTAGTATATATTAATAGACTCATTAATATTTATATGGTAATAAAATATAAATTTTTTCAGATTACAAAGTATAAAATATATTAAGGTTTGATAAGTTATTATTTACAAGTACAGAAAAAGCTAAAACGTATTTACATTATTTTTTGTGTTTGGATATATGCACTCTAAAGTGGAGTTTCATTTCAATTTATTTAACATAAATAGTATAAAGCTGATTTTAAACATAAAAAAACATTAGATATTTTAAGAAAAAAAATTATATTTATTGTGCATTCTGATTTCAATTTGATTTGTTTCCATTTCATACTTACAAAGAGAAGATAATATATGAGATTTAAACTATTTTCTTATTAGTTTTACGTTGATTATATGCATGATATTAAAAGAGAAAAGGCAAATTGGGTAATAATACAAGAAATTTTCTCTTAACTCTCAATATTGAAATTTTTGCTCTTAAAATAGCACCTCCAACCAACACAAACCTCAAAATTATTATGGATAATTATAACTATACAATTACAATTTGGTTCACAAAATATAATAATCATGACATAAAAATAACCTAAGTTCAAATTGCAACGAGAAATATTGTAGCATGTATTGGCGTATCCAAGAAAAGTTGACCTGAATTTGACCAGGATTTGTAATTCAAACATGAAGATAAACGTGCCAGCGTATCACATAACATAAATATACATAAATATTTTTTTTGAAAAATATTATAGAGATATTATTATTGATACGTTATCGATATGAGTTATTATGGATGTTAATGATTTTATTTTATACAGTATTTTTATTATTTAATTTAAATATCACTAATATATATAATAACTCATTTAAATTAAATAGTGATAATATTGCACAAAATAATTTGTATAATAAAATTATTAATATACATAATAACTCATTTAATGTATATAATAAATAACTGTATCTGTGTATCAGGTCCAATTTTTTTTTCTAAGAAAGAAATCTAATATGTTTCATTTACAATTTTACAAGATCTTATACAGCTTCTGATTATGCGGCGTCAATTATTTTTAATATAATTTAGTCGCATATTCAAATTTGTTTAATATATGTATCTTGATAACTACTTTGTTTAATAATTTTCGTAATTAGGGCTGTTCTCCGGATTTTGAACCGGAAAAAATATTTATTGAAAAAAATTAAATTTCTAAAAGAATATATTTTGTAAAATAAATTTTATATTTAACAAATAAAATTTTGAAACATTAAAAATGTGTATGATAATAATAATATAATTAATCACACAATATTTCGTACGGAAGAATACAAAAAGTTAGTTTCATTTAAAAAGTTAAATTACGTCTTAAATATATCAAACACATTCTTTTTAATAAAGAAAAATATGCAAAACACTTGAACCTAGAGGCTTAATCCTTTTTTATGTATTAAGAATTGTCAGAATATATAATTTAAATTATAAATGAAACCTTTTGTATTAAAACTTAAAAGATGCAATTGAATTTGTTATTAAATCGTTAACTGTTTTATGGATCACCAAACATTAAAATCTACTAAAGACAAATTAATCACAGTTAAATGACATTTCAAAAGGCTTTCAAACCGATTAAATCTGACCAATTTTATTACATGTTCTTTCTAAAATCTTGCTATTTTTTTTGACATTGATATTTCCAACACATATATCATGAATTTGTATATAAAATGATGATATCGGTACTTGTATTGTCTTGCAAATTAATAATTCTTGAACTCTTTAACGATTTAAAAAATTAATGATATTTTGTGCATTAAATGAAGACCACAAATCTATCAAATTCGAGGTATGTCAGTTCAACTTTAAACCTTATTTTTTTGTTGTTTAATTTTTTAAATTAATCTGAAAAATACTATTAATTTTTTTAAAATACTTACAATGGATCCCAGTCCATAATGCAATTCATATACCACTAATTTCGTTAAATAAATAAGTAAACCTACTCTAATTCTGTACAGCTAAATACCTTATAAATTTAATTAAACAATATGTACTGAAATATAACTAAATTGACAATATTCTTTGGTTGCTTCAAGTTGAAGGTTCTGTTTTTTTTTTCTTTTAAAATTTTAGTTGAAAGGGACAAATGAATTGTAATACAGCTAAAAAAGATTCTTTTTTTTCTTTTTTTTATTCCAAGTTAGCACAGCTAAACGACAGATTCAAATCAGGAAATGCATTAATTTAGGTTTGCACGGAGGGAAAAGGGAAAGCACATGAAATGATGCTCATTAAGTCATTATAGATTCATAATTATAAATAAAATTTTCCAAAATTATAGGCTATCTACACAATGTGTTTCTTTTAGTTTTAGGTGCTATTTCTATTTTCCAAGTTAGATGGAACTATGTAATTATTTGTTGGTTCGTTAATTAAACAGGTAATTGTTGCTAATTTATTCAAAAAATAAAAAAATATTAAATAAAGAAAATGGGCTATAGCAATATAATTTGGTGATGTTATTTAACTCTTTCTAACAAATGGCGTTTGAACTATTTTTTTTTTTTTTGAAAAAAAGGGTTTGTACAAAGACAGTTTCAGAAAGAACGAAACATTCTTTTCCAATTCAATAACCAGTATTTCAAATTTCATTGAAAGTTACTTCTGGACTGTCAACTGGTACTTCAATTAAATTTCAATTGGGCTAAATTCAGGCTGTATCATCTCTGAAAATCTGGTGTTATATCTTTGTAGTTATAGAGCCCAAAATCTACACATGAAATCATGGCAGCATTTACTGATTCTCCAAAATCTGGTGTTGTATTGTTTGCTATGAGCCTCCAATTCTATACTGGCATAATGGCATGCTTTTGCCAGTATCTCAAACATTTGAAAATTCAAATTAAAATTTTTGTTCCAATTAAGATGAAACTAAAATTGTCATGCAGCTTAACCTTTTTCTGCAAAATTAAAATTATATTTAATGTTGTTTAGTTGTCACTGGCGAATAACCTGTATAACTAAAAAAAATGTTTTATAATTTAAACTTACAATTGTTGGCATTGTGCTAGCAACTTGTGTGCTAGGTGTGGTTCTCTGAGATAGCAAAGTTTTAATTTACCTTTTAAAATTTTAATTTATTTTTCTTGATTAATTTTCAGATTTAAATACCAAAATTTTCAACAGATGTGTATCCGCTGCACCTATTATTTGTTTGTGTTCTGAAATTGGCGAGCTTTCCTAAAAAAAAAACGAGTTTTATTTCATAATTTCATACTGGATTCAGCCTCATCTCACTTGGATTTCAAATGATAATTTTAGGAAGAAAAGCAAAGGTAAAATGTACCTAACTTGCATTGAGGTACGGAACAGCCTCCAACTCTATACTGGCATGTTTGTCCAGACTCAAAAAATTTCCAAATCCAAATTGAAATATTTGGTCCAATTAAGGTGAAAATAAAATTGTGATGCAATTTAGCCATTTTCTGCAAAACTCAAGTAATACTTAATGTTTGATTGTTACCAGCTAGTAGCACAGTTTTAATTTTAAATTTTGGTGTTTAAACTTAATTTTCTTGATCAATTTTCAGATCAAATCCTAAATTTATCATCAGATATGTATCTGCAGCTTCAATTATTCGTCTGTGTTCTAAAAAATTTGTGAGGTGGCATGCCATTTCTTCTACAAGAATCATGGAGTTTTATTTCATAAAATCAAATTAGATTCAGGCATTCAAATTCATCTGATTAAGATTGGAAATCAATCAAAGGAAAAGAAAGCGAGGAGCTTTGCTAATACAAGCATTATCAATTAATAATTAATTATTGTGCATTCAAGCAGCATCACATAATTCACATTTCATCAATTTGACTTATTTCAGACTTCAATAAGGTTTCGAGCAGCTACGAAACTTTACAGAATTATACTTTATTGCTCAAAAACACCCTTCTTTTGTCATAATTCAAGTAGAAAACAGCTGCAAATACAACAGGGGCAAATAGGGAACAACTTTGCATTCCAACGCCAACAATCTCAAAGAAACATGAATGCATAAAAATATATTGCTAGAAGTTTCCAAATTTTCAGCCTGTACTTCAAAGTAATTTAAACAAATTTTGCCTCAATTAATTAACTATCAAACTTGCAATTAAGCCTCAAATATACCTCATAGGATTAGGTTTCAATTTAATTACCAGGTCCACAACCACATACAACTAAGCCTCAATTGACATGTCACAAAACAACCATATAATTAGCAGACAATAACACAGAAGCTTTGTTTTGTCTTATAAAAAATATAAAGCTGATTGACTTCAATAAACATGAACTCTTTTCCTACACTGTACTAATAATGAAAGGCTAGCATCTTCTAATAGAGACATTCCTACAATGAAAAATGCTTTGTCAGCAATAACAGCTGAGCATTTGCAAATTATTCATCAATCATGTTGACATGGCACGTGGCATGGTGTTGGGTTTCCCAATGCACATCCTGGCAGGCATGAGAGCAGTAGAACTTGTTGTTGCAACGGCACCTGTAGAACTCGTTGCTACTTGTCTCCCTCCTGCCACATAGCCGTGAGCAGATTTCTAGACCATCCGACTTCTTATTGCTCTTCACGTCAGGTAGCTGCCACCACTCGACTAGGAATAAATTCGCTGGGTGTGCTTGCCTCCCATGCTGCGTGTGAAGTCTGGAGTTGCCGAGGTCTTCATCCAATTCCGCCTCGTTCTCTTCACTGTCATCTTCTTCAACGACGAGGCTTTCAAACCAGGAAGGGAGATGAGACATACTGGCACAGCTCCAGAGGCAGTAGCCGGTTTCGGTGATGGCATCTCGGTGACCGAGCCTGGCCGACTTGGCACAAAGTGCTGCAGGATTCCCGAGGCTTTGGTGGCAGTGGAACCTACTGCTGTCGACGCATCCCTTGGATGGGATGATTGCTAGAGAATAGAGTGCCTCGGCATGAGATGCTTTTGCAGCTTGTGCCAACAGGTTGGCCCCACGAGCATAGTGTCCGAAGCAGTAAAACTCGATCCGATTTTACAAAGGTATTATATTTTTAGCCTTTTCTTTTTACCTTCAATGATGGTATATTATATACCCACTGAAACATTATCAGCATGGTACCGATTTGGAACCCTCAACTTCCCCACCTGGCCCAACCTTCAAAAGCCTGAATGAGTTCTCAAAACCACTAAATGTTGGAATATCATGTCTGCAATTTTCTTTAAATGACCATGATTCGGTAGCTATAATCTTAACCAATAGAAAAGTTGAATGAATTCAAAGGGGGCCATAATTGCTCATACCATTCCAAGCATATAACAGGCGTCCATATTTCCGGCATCCGCACAATGGCTTAGAAACCGATGAACCTGGTCGCACCAAGACCTAGCGCGGATTGAAATTGCAGGACGCGAAGCATTCCTTAAAACTATGGGATCCATACCCAATTCCTTCATCCTCTTGCAGCTATAAATGAAAAAAAGGGAGCCTGATTTAGAAAGGGAAGTTCTTCGTCTCTCATAATTGCACAAGCAAAACTTCTAATATTTTTGCCTAATTGATTAGTTCTCTTTGATAGGAGTATAATATGGTAAAACATTTGCTAATCATTAATTTCATGTCCAATCTTTTTAGTGCGACCTCATTGAATAACACGAAATTGCCTGCCATCTTTTAATTAATTATGTTTATGACAGACACCACAAATAAGAAACACAAGATATCTAACTTAAGAAGAGAAAAAATGGAAGCCTAATTCATATATCGATTAAACAGTCAATATACATTTCGCCTTATAAAAGAGAAATCAAAACAAATCCAAGTCATTCAAGCAATTTCTCCAACGATAGAAAGAGAAACGGGTATCTACACACAAGACAAACGATGAAGAATTAAAAGAGGATGAAAATTCACACCTTGACATGACTCGCAACAGATCCGAAGGAGACTCGGCTGATGCGCTGATCTTGCTCAGTATTAAGGTTACGAGATCGTCGTGCAGCGCATCAAACCAGTTCGTACCAACTTCGCCTTCGAATCGCATCCTCTTTTCATCCCGAGAGGGCTCCGCTGTCTCCAACGCCCTCTTCATCGCCATCTCTCTCTCTTTCTCTCTTACAAATCGACGCTGGATCCTTTCTCCAAGAATTTTGCGACTTATTAGGGTTTAATTGGGGGAGAAGATGAACTCTGAATTGGACGAATTAGGCGATATTTAATTTTTGAAAACATAAGTTGGCGGTTTTTTCGAATTTTAACTTATTATTGCAAAATAGTGCTTGCAAATATCACTTTTCACGATTGGGTCGTGAAGTTAAAGTATATTATTTTCTGTTGATTCCCGACTGTTATCAATTTATATTTAGTCCAAGGGAAAATTTGTATGAAAAGATTGCCAATTTGTATTTCCTATTGTTTCCCGACTGGTAGCGAAAGACGTAAGTTTTAGGCTACTAAAAAAATAAATTAATTAGAGGAAGGAAAGAAATAAACAAATGTAGTGCTGATGCAGTTCAAATTTATGTTGTGATTTTGAATATCATTCAATATTTCGTATGAAATTTTCAACTGTACTTATTTAATGATCTCCCTTATAATTAAACACTCCACAAAATAAATGAGCCTTACAATCATTTAACCTAAAAGTCTCTTCACTATTTTTCTAGCCAAATTTATTGAATCCGCATCAAAGTACTGGTCCCGTTTTTACTGTTAACACTGAGACCTCCGCAAAGTATCCGCACAGTACCAAACAAATAGTATTAGTAGGGAACAACCACTAGTTCCAAAATAAGCTATAAAAAATTGCTGCCGTACACAAAAGCAGAGAAATGTTTAGACTTTAGATCGCAACCTCGTTGACGTTTGTTTCTATGCATGATGCCTTGCCTTCACGGTTCCTGTATCATTATTTATTTTATTTTCTCAAGCCAAAACAGAACCATAGTATTCCGAATGTGTTACGCTGTACCTTCGGCGCACTGTAACAATGACGAGCTCAAGAAGGAAGGCTGGAAGAGGATCCGATGCTCTTCGGAGGTTTGCACGAGTCAATACTGGAGTTTTGTTCTCGTGAGGACACCAGACCGCAATTCAAAAGCGAAACTCCCCCTGACCCGGTTCTCTTGTGGCGATGAATAATGTTTACATGTGTGTGTGTTTCTGATTTCGAGATGGTTTCCAGTGCGAATTCAAGTTTTAAACCAGAGTAATAACTATTTGAATTTAGAATTTTCTTCGATCAAAAAGTTTAAACTCATAACAATGACCTGTTTGAACTAAAAACAATTGGTCTTTCTAGAAGCAATCAATCCAATTTCAGAAATAATTTTATTTTCCTACAGCTTTTAGTACTTTTGCATGCATGGATACAGCCGCAGAAAATCAAGAAAACAACATTTCTTTGTTTTCTTCCCACTTCGCAGTTCCCACCATACCGACCATAAATATTTGTCTCTAATAAAAATCCAAAAACCCAAAATGACGACCGTTGAGCTTCTCTCCGACACACTCCCCAAGATTTCTCCAAGTTTCAAATTTTAAACCCCTTCTTCTACGCAGTTCAAACCCTTTCTCTCTTCAAACAATAAAACCAAACCAAACCCAGATACACCTCTCTCAAATCCTTCTCTTTTTCAATCCTTAGCACACAAAATCAACCAATAATGTCCGATTTAAAGAGAGTAGCTTTACTTCCTGTGAACCCCAACATCCCCAAATGCCTCGATATGGGTACGAATGCCGAACCGAAACCCGATTCGGCTGAGAAAGAAAACCTGGTTCCAGCACCGGTCCTGGGTTTAGGTTCTCTCAAAGGCAGGAAACCACAGCCTTATTCGCCCAAAAACCCGTCGAGCAAAGGGCCATTAAAGTCCTCTTCTCTCCAGATGTGCATGAGGTTAAATGAAGCGGATTCGGGTTTAAAAGTACCGAATCTGGTACCGCACTCGTCAGATATTTGGGAGTTCTCAGATTCAGAATCGGCGCCCGCTTCGTCATGGTCTACACTTCCTAACAGGTAATCAGGTATACTAAGCAAAAATACATAAACTTCGGTGAAAATTTCGGCAGAAACTGTGCAACATTAGGAAACATAATTTGTGATTGTTGATTAATTTGCGTATTTTAGTTTCACGACTATTTCTTTTATGATTGTTTATTTATTTTCTTATTGACTAACTTGTTTATATATTTCTATTATTCTATTAGGGCATTGTTGTGTAGGCCTCTTCTGGTGGATGTGGGGAGGTGCACTTGTATAATAGCCAAGGAGACAGTTGAAGGACCGAGGGGTGTTTCCGTCTATTCTCTTTATACTAATGTGAGATTCTGGTGCAAACTATGTGTTGGTAATTGGTACCAGTCATCCCTTATGGCCAATTAACCAATAGAAGATAATTGTAGCTGTGAATTTGGATTTGAACCAATAACCTCAATTTTGACCAGTACCAGTACTTTACTGAAACAAAACAGGTACAGTATGTCTATTGGAGATCTTTGGTGCACCTGTAAATAGGCTTTTGAGTTGCTTGGGTGGCCTTCATAGAGTAGTTACAGAAAAAGGTGGTACAATATTTAATTTGGGGAGCTGATATACAGATACCGTTGTTGATACCATCATCTATACCGATTTTGTTATTCAGATTAAATGAATTATTATTCATATTAACGATTTTATTATGCAATTTATTTGTACAATATTTTTATTATTCAACGTAAGTGAGTTATTATTGAGATTAGTGGTATCTCCCAAACATTTCCTTCTAATTTGTTATAGTTACAAATCAATGAATTTGTTTTCTGTATGTAAACAGGAAGGCCAAGGTAGGCAAGATAGAAAACTAGCTGTTGCTCGACACAGGAGGAGACGAGGCCGATCTGAGTTTATCGTGGCTCAGAATCCGAAGGGTATTTTTGTCACCACTGATGATGGATTTCTGGGAACAGTCTCGGCCAATCTTATTGGATCCAAGTATCAAATATTCAATCAGGTTTAAACTAATTGCCATCTTCTCATCATCTTGTGTGCTGTTTAATTACATGTTTGTACCAAAAATACAATTACAGTAAGGTATCATTTTGACTATTTATGTTGGGCATCAAATCAAATATGTACATTTTTTTTTTAGTTACAAAACATGTACATACAATTGTACCATATGGATAACATACCTGACTGGTTTTCTGTATTAAAAACTGCAGACTCATCCATAGTTTCTGAGCTGTACCAGTATAAGTTCATAATGCCCTCCTCCAATGGTAAACCTCGAAATCTAACCAACTTATTCCTATGTTTTTCAGGGTAAAATACTTGATAAATCTAAAACTGAGACTAAAAAGCTTCTTGGTGTTGTTACGTAAGTTCATTCTTTCAACTTCTGTTTTGAATTTCTTTTCAAGGAGTAAAGAACATTTTTCTTGTGCTCAGTATGTTAAATTTATTTTGGGTTTTGGACAGGTTTGTACCTACAATAACTACACTAACCGGGAGGTTTAGAAGCATAAAGGCCTGGATTCCAAGGCAACAACAATCAATGCAGCTCAAAACTACTACTACAAATCACGTTAGTTCATCTATCTAAAATGATATAAAATATACCCAATTCTAAATATATTATAGTATGGTTACTAGTTTCTTCAAGCTAGTTTCTGGAATGATTTTTTTATTGAGTGCCTGTGTGTAAGATTTAATTATGGTAATAAAATTTTATTTTTGAAAAAAATCTATTGATAGTGAGAAAACATAACTGTATCAAATATAATTATGATCCTGTTGCAATAACAGATTCATGTAAATGGGCTGACTAAAGATTGGGAATTGAAGAAAAAAACTGCCAATCAGCTTGTCTCACGAGTACCTTTCTACAACAGTGTAAGATTTTGTGTTTTTTAGTGCCATCTGAGTTTTTTGTTTCTACTTTCCTGAGCAGCTGAGAAACAAAATTAAGCTCGATGAAGGCTCAATTCACCACCATTTATATGAATAAGCTATGATTTATATCAAATTTTGCCTGAACCAATCATTAGCTGTTGAATTTAAGGTTTGATTAAACTTCCATTGAGAAATTGAACATTCCTGAGTTAGGCAATCACATTTTAATTAAACACAATCCGTCCTTGTTATATGCACTAATTGCTGAAAATGGCTAAGAAATAAAATGATGCTGTCCAACTGCTTCTGAACCTATATAGGAAGAGAAGACTATAGTAATCCAGAGGTGGTATTCTTGTTTTTTATTTATACAGGTAACGAAACGTTATGAATTAGACTACAGAGAAAGATCCGGAAAGACTGGCCAAAGAGTGCAAACATCCGTTAAGAATTTTCAAATGACAATGGAGGTAGTTTCTCTTTTCATCTCTTTGTTACTTACCATACATAACTTGCAATTCTGTACCATTCTTGCACTGACACCAGGGAAATCTGACGGGCAGCTGATAATTGGTGTGCAAATATTTGTATGATGCAGAATTATCTTTATCAGTACCACAGTGTTTTGGGTACCAGATTTTTCTTCCGTCAAATTTCATCTGACATTGGTGCATATCATGCATGGCATTTATATCAAATGAGATGTCATGTAAAGCGGTACCTAATTAGTTATTTGTTACCCATTTAATTATTCTTTGAAGATTACTAACTTGTAATGAAACAGGAAACAGGCAAGCAAACAATCTTGCAGCTTGGAAGGATTGGGAAGTCAAAATATATTATGGATTTCAGGTAATGATCTTCATCAGCAAAACTCAGTACTTCTAAATTAGAAAATGTTATAATTTGTTCGAATGTCTTTGCAGATATCCATTAACGGGCTATCAAGCATTTTGCATATGTTTAGCCGCCATTGACTCGAAACTTTGTTGTACTCTATGAAGATCATTGGTTTGAATTAAGATAATTGCTTTTCTGCGATAGATATGGTGTAAAAATAGTTAGCATCTTGCTGGCCTGATTTTGTTGTAGTTTTGCTTGAGATGAAACAACCTCAGATTGTGTTGTAGTACATTAGTCATCAGTGACGAGAAAAATTTGTTCGTCTTTCTTTGGATTTTGGAAAACAAAAGCATAAGAGATATGCCATCAACTAAAAAGTACAATCCCCTCATGTAAAAATGCTTTTTGTCAATCAGACACAGAGAAAAATTTCATCCAGTAAACAAAACAATCATGCTCAACTGCTCAAGCTAATTTTAGTTTCATTCACTCTTAAATAACATTTGGAGTCAGAAAAGAAAATATATATATATATATAAAACAAAAATGAAATACAAGAGCGCAAGATTAAGCAGGCATTTACGCCAAAAAGAAAAAAAAAAGGATGCTGGAGGACCGTTTTTCATTTCTCATTTAATGTTTTCAATAATTTTTTACTCCTCATTATAAGTTGACAATGCCAGTGGCTATTTTATTTCAGTCCCTTCTCAGATCTCTCGTCAGTTTTGTCTGTCAGAACCCTTTGAAAGCTGAAACTTCGGAACTACAATCCCCTATTCGAGATTCAATCAAACACCACCAATTTGTCATACTCCTTGCCGGAGATGGCCTGCTCCATAACATCTCTCGGGCTAATTATTCCACCTCCCTCGAGAAACAACTTCAACATGTTCTTCGAGAAACCACTAACCAATGCAACCCCTTTCTGGCCGGCCGTCACTGGCACCGAGAATGAATCCCTCAAGTTCCAAAACACGATCTCTGGCACTACCTCTCCATACCCACTTTGTTCATATTTTCGCCTAATCGCCTCGTAATCTGTCTCCCATGGATTGGATGATGCCTGGTCAAACTCCATGTCACTAAAAACAAACACTCGTTTGACCATTTTTTCTAGTGGCAGTCGGCCCTGTACTGCCACCTCCAGCACCTTGTCGAACACCTTTTGAAAATCAGTATTCATCCCCCAATCCATACGCTGGACAAAGTTCATTTTTTCTTTGATGGTCTCGCCACGAATCAGGTGCATTTGTGGGTCGTGACTAAATGTGATAACCCTGCTGTGCCATGGCTCCTCGCTCAATTCAGACACCAGCAAACCAAGTGCCACACAGACTTCCATCGGTGTGCCTTGCATACTCCCTGACACATCACACACTGCAATACAGTTACTCAAATTTCCCTTTGCCATTAAGTCATCCACCATGCACGCCCACTGGAGATCTGCCACCTCATCATCTGATTGCAATACCTCATGCGGCAACAGTGCGCCGGCCGCAATCTTCGACTTCCCTTCCTTGACATCACCAAGAAAACTCTCGAACCGCTCTTTGTCATACTTGAGGAAGAACTCCTTGTAATTTTTCATGGCTACAGAGGCCACACGATTGTATGGAATGGAACCCCAGTCGCCTTTTCCAATATACACCTCAGGAAGCTGTAAGGCATGGCGAAGGGGCACAAGCACAACTTTCCTCAATCGATCACGTGCACGGTAGGCATAGTGCTCGTCTGACAGGTTGGCGAATTCTGCATCAGAGTCCTTGGGGAAGAGCCGGCGTGCGATTGCCTCACAGAGCAATGTCGATTGATCATATGATGAGTCAAGAGAGGGGCACCATTTCGCAGCCAATGATAGGTGGCACTGTTCCTTGCCGGATTTAAGTCGCTGGAGGTCCTTGGATAGTAGAGAGGCAAACAAGTCAGCAGTGCAATCGTGTAGGAGGCGGTAGTTCGGGTCATTGTTGTACCGCTCCACGGCACGCCCCGCTGCCTCGGCACGGCGGTTATGACGGAGCTCTGCTGCCGTGGCTGATAAAAGCCTCTTTTTTTCCAAATCAGCAGCAATTCTCTCCTCAGTCGATAACTCATTCTTCTGTGCCAATCTGTCAGCCATTGACCTCCTAGTGGAACGGGAAACAAAGCGGCGCCTGTTAAACCTGCCGGGCTTGGCACGAATCTTACGGGGCCTGGTATGTGTGGAACCACCATTGATAATCCGGTTCAGTATCTCCGGCATATCTTTTAGATAGCCGAATTCAGATATGGGTCCCGCATTCAGTGCCAGGGTTTTCGGATGTTCCGAGTGAAGCCAGAGCGCCGAGGCATAGAACCCCTCGCGGTCTGACTTCCCGGACCCACGCACTCCCCTTAGATTACACAGGAGTCGCAGTGCGATCGATGGATCGGTGGCCCATGCTTCAGAGAGAAGGGAGGTAATTCTACCAGCGTTGGTCCCCGGCACGATTTGAAAGAAGAAGTCAAGGCAGGGGTCGCCGGATGTCAGATAGGTAGCAGAGTAGTTCTCTGTCAGGCCCTTAATTGGTTCTGTGCCAGTATATGGATCTGAAACTGCAGCGATCTTGGTCTCAGTACTATCAGTGGAGCTAATAATCGAGGCGTTGCCAGTGGTTGCAAGACGAGCCTCAGGTGGGCCCACAAGGATGTGTGAGGTGGCAGCCATTTGTGGTTCCCTTGTGTGTAATTGATTGTGTGAGAGGTAGGGTTTATGTTATGTTGTGAAGGAATGGAGGAGGAGAAGCGATTGATTATAAAGAGAGAGGTTTCTTGGATGCCAAGGGGAAAATACGATCACGAAAAATTCCCTCCTCTTTAGACTCTGAGTCGCTGTCGAATTGAAGACCGACTTAAAGAGTAAATGGACTTGGTTTTATTTGACCCGATAACGCTTCCACCCGACAATATGTTGTTTCTTCCTCAAAAAGATTTGGGAAGGGATCCTTGAAAACGAACTTTTTAATAGTTTCAAAATAATTTTAAAATTTTTTTAAAAATAAAAAATATTTTTAGACATATTCTTGAAGTTATATATTGATCGTATTTTAAATTTTATGCAATTTAAACGTCTTTTGATATTCCATTAAAAACTGTTAAATATGAACCGTTGAAAATTTCATTTAATTTTGATAGATTTTGATGGAATAACCAATGATATTTAAATTGTATGAAATTTAAAATACAATCTATCTAAAAGTTGAACAATATATTTATAATTTGTTTTTCTATTTTTAAGATTTTTATTAAATTATTTGAAAATTTATTATTAAGATTGTCAAATATATAGTTGTCAAGATCTCTTCTCTCAAAAGATTCATTGGTCAAGCTATCTTTTTTTATACAGTTGGCAAATTTAAATAAAATTTTACATAAGTATTTATTGATATTTTACGTTATGATTCCATTGGATTTAATAAATACTTATTTACTAATAGGACTATAGGAGTATCAAGTTATTGATTGCTTTTTGTTACTGGTCAAGGTAATTAATTTGCTTACATAGTTCTTTTATTGTTTTCTGTTTTGGGTGTATGATATTAAATTATTAATATTATCAATTCATCTGTTTTATTGCCAAACAAAATATTTGCGTCAATTCAGATCCGGGTATGTTTAGGTACCACCGTTTGGGTCCGATAAGCATATACCGGATTGGGCGCAAGAGAAGAGTCGGTGGTTTACTAACGAAGTTTTTTTTTATTTGAAATTTTGAATAAAATTAGCATAAATTATCCTGAAGAAATATTGGAAACGTGGTGTGCACGAATTCTCTGTTGATTTTGGACCTCGTTTCTAGTCATTTGGGCTGTGTATATTTTTTATTTTGAGTACTTTGAGACTTATCTTGTGCTCTTTTAGGCAAAGATTCATACTATTTATTGTACTGTATCATATAGTACAACATATTATCTATCCGATTATATTAAAATTTATATAAGATAAATTAAAAAAAAATTTATAATTTATTCGTCCGTATACTTTGCAGTGTTGTGTAGCAGAAAATCAAAACCCCTCATGCAAACCATCTATTTTTTTAGTTCATGTAATATGACAACTATTTTAGCAAAGGTCTTAGTATTACATGGAACTGTAATGCTGAGATTGTAGTAGTTTATTAGAAAAATTATAGTGCCAAAAGATGTACAACAATTAATGCAATGTACTAGTTGGCCACATAAAAATTTAATAACAAAGATATATGTACTGAAATATATGCACAGTGGCTGTTGAATGAAGAACATTAAAGCCAAAGATATACTTGAAGAATAAAGATATACATTGTAACTGTTGACTGAAGTACAATTAAACAATGATACCAAAGATATATTCACAATAAACTCAAATGTTTTACATCTTTGTATATTGTTCCCCAAACCAATGTCAATTTTTTTAATATCATGTTCCTTGTTAGAAGTATCAAAATCAATATGCACAATGGATAAGTCTTTTCCTATGGAGTAGAGTTTGATTTACTGGTATCAAATTATTTAACTCTGCATTTGTGTTCTTCCTCCACATTTGGGAGGTTGTTTCTGATAACATGCAATCCTCTGAATGAAATTATCAACTATCAAAATCAATACGCACAATGAAATTATCAAATTTTCTCGTATGGCGAATACTGCTTGCGAAAACGAAGGTGTTTATGTATGGCATGCAGTAATTACCAGTACTACTATCACTAATGTCTTCATTAAAAATTCTCTTGCAATGTTTATACATTTACAGGGATTCACAAAAAGAGTAAAGTTAGGATGAGTTTAACTTAAAAACCTATCAAATCGACTTTAAACAATAAATCTAATTTGCTCAATAAATTCTTTATATCAAAATCTTATAGGATACAAATTTTTTCTATTTTTAGAGTTTTTTAAGTATTTGTTTCAGATTTTTTTTTAAATGATCTGTTATAATATTCAAATATTAATTATTTTATTATTATTTTAGAACCATATTAAAAAATCTTAAAAAAATAATTAGAAAACTCTAAAAATGAAATTTTTTGATAACCCATATGATTTTGATATGAATAATTTATTGAGCAACTTGAATTTATCGTTTAAAACCGTTTCGATAATTTTTTTAATTAAGCTCATCAAAATGTTAGTGAGTTTAAACTCACGCTAACTTTACTCTTCACAAAAGATGGCAACATGTTCAGAATCTGCACTTGGAAGAATTACATCAGACTTCATTCGGCATGAGCAGCATAGGAAATCAACGGAGCGTATCGATCAAGATCCCATCTGCATTCTATTTTTCTTCTCCGGTAAAGTCACTAACACATAAGAAATAAAACTTTTCCTTCCCTCCTTACTAATTAAGTCAATTTCACAGAAGGTCCAGAACTAACCGTCCCTCGAATATACCAGTATCTTTTCTTTCAGTACCGACAGTATGGAACAACAGCTGTAAATTAATATGGAGTCCCAGTGATAACAGCCCGAGATCCCAAGTCTCGAGTTTTTGTTTCCACAATGTGACAATCTTTTACAAAAAGGAAAAAAAAGAAACAGGTCTTGTAACCAATGGCATCAGATGCTGTCTTATATACAAAGCATTAAGATAAACATATTTACAAGATCGCCGCCGGTTACCTACTGACAACAACACAAAAGAAAAGTTTGTTGTATCCATAATTCATATTATATATTATATAAGTTTATATCAGAATATTTACAATTGAGAATTTTCTCCCTTCATTTCAACAGCCATAGGAAGCTTGCACATGGCAGGATCAGGAAGCACTTGAACGAATGGTGTCGGGAAGCAAAGCTACTGTCACCATGAAATATTCAGAACCAACCGGGAGGCTATATGGGTTCAACCCAAAGCGGGACCCAGATCCAGACCGGGAACTGGACATGTCAGACTGCACCACACACCTTTCTATGTGCACTACTTGACCAATTATGTAGGCTGGCTGCGTTGAGTGCTGCTCGGTGAAAAGAGCGACCGACTCATCGGAGAGGTAGTAATTCAAGTGGTTACGGTTAACCGCTTCATATTTACCATTAGGGTTACGCACAAAGGCTGCCAGCTCGTGGACTTCAAGTCGGCCAAAGGATATCTTTTCCTTGCTCGCCTGGTGTATTAAAAATAAAAAAATAAAGAACTTTAGCGGATCTCCTATTATTGGTTGAAAAAAAAACCTAAATCTTTTATTTGCAAAACAAATACATATTTTTTTTAAATAATTAACCTTCATGTAAGTTTTGGCAAAAGTTATACCATATCCTGATATCTGTCAAGCCACAATATATGTTTTGCACGAGATCAACCTTGCCTATACCCTTCTGCTCCACCTTTCCTTTATAAAAGAAGAATAAAATAAAAACGGCTGGTAACTTGCCATCTTGTACCTACCTGCTTCTCAAGCTGAAGTTTAGCATAAAGATTGCGAATCCGCTCCCTGTTTTCTTCTAATTCTCTCACAAGATGGCTGTGAGTAGCTTCCATCTGAGAGCATCGTTCTAGCAGTTCAGTGCTCTGACGCGAAATGAACCCAACCTTGTCAGAAAGCACCTTAATGCATTGTTGGAACTCATCTCCTTCATCCTTCTTAGATGAACTGCATTGATGGAGGACAAAAAGCTTAGTTGACTCCCTCAACATGTTCTGGTGGAAACTAAATTGTTTGATCATTTTCAATATTTTTTCTTGACAGGAACATTGTATGTTTAATCACACAAATAAAGGAAAATTAAGGCACTTCATGAAATGAAAGCTTCAATGAAGCTTCCATTCACCAGCCATATGAGTTGCAGACTTCTTTTTCTTTTCAATACCAGTCAAAACTATAATTCAGAGAAATCAGAATGATTCAGACCAAAATTGCAAGTCGGAGAGGATCGATGCAAACTGCAGAAGCAATTACCGGCCAAACTAAAGCCATATAAATGATCGAACAATGACTTAAAGAACAAGACATAAAAAAGAAAAGAAAAAATCAATCACCATATCCCCCCCCCCCCTCTCTCTCTCTCTCTCACATACACATTTTCACACGGAATAAGGGCAGCTCATACCTGGCCAAAGAGAGGGATAAGGAGCGAAGGGAGTCAGCGAGGCCAGGCACACCAGGGGCAGTAATGCAACCACGCAGCCTCTCAAAGAGGCTATGTATCTTCAGAGCAGAAGACCGCAGTGCCTCGTACTCAGCAGCTCTTCTTTCTGCTGCACATTTGTTGGTGCGGGCCTCCTCTCTTGCCTCATGTAGGCAGTTCTCCAGATGAGCACAGTTCATCTAAAAATGACATTTCAATGAAAAATTGGTTCAACAAATAATGACTGCTGGCACACCGCTAGATGATTGGATACATTCATGTAAAGTGCCAGTCTGACATTTTGCTGTTTGCTTTGTACAGTTTCCTACAGTATTTCACATAAGAGGGTGTTTTATCACAGTGCTCCAACTGGTGGACCCGAATACTGGACTATCTCTTTGCATTTGTCTTTGCTATGTGTCAGATAGATACCCAGCAAAACTAGGCGAGCAAGCTTATTCGCTTAAAGATATATATTCTAGCCAAAACTGGTACCAAACTATGTAGGTCAGTTCATGTGAATTACCACTTTACTGGATAAGAAACCATTTCAATTGATAGTATCAAGTATTAAGCTTAAGAGGGAAACTAATGGATAAGGGAGATATTTTGCGTTCTTGCATAAGGTAAGGTCATCATTCTGTTCATCCAACAGAAAATAACAGCAGCTCAAGCAAAAGAAAGAAAAAACAATGTGTTCGTTACCTGAGATTCATCAAGTAAATTGCGGCTGCGTTCAAGCTCTCCCCTAAGAGACTCAATTTCCTCTGAAAGAACCCTAGTTTTCTCCTCAGCATCTTCCAGAAGGTTCGTCTTCTCCTCTAAAACTCGTTTTAGCTCCATCATGACCTCTTCCTCTTGTACCTGATGCAGACTAATACCTACTTCACCTGCAGCTGCTGCATCATCCCTCATCTCCACCCTCTCTTCCTTCTCCACATCCCCGGTCTGGTTCATTAAGGCGTCCATTGAATTTCGTGTTGATTCTGCCGATGGGGGGTTGTTGGTATTGGAACCTGAAATAAGATCTATCATGTTCTCATCTCCTCCCTCCAATATATTTTTGCTAGTCTGTCTAGCTGGAGCTGTCATTTTCTCCATGAATGCTGATGTGGCAGAAGAAGATTCGTCCATCTGTTCAAGGACCTTAAAACCAGTGTCCCTTGGACCTTGCACATAACGTTCTGATAGCCTCTGCTCAAGCTCTCTTATCCTTCTCTCATAAGAGACACATTGCTCCTGCTTTGAGTCAAGCATAGATTGGATATGGTTAGCATATTCATCCTTTAAAACAAGTGCTTCCTCTGTTTTCTCCTTCATCTCCATGAGCATTTTCTCAAGTTGGTCCCCATTTTCTGAAGTTTCAAAAAAACCCACCTCAGCATTCAATCCACATATAATCGCAATAGCTGAGGCAAGCTCTGCTTTTAATTTTGCGTTCTCAACCTCGACCCTACTAGTGCCCTCAATGGTAACTGAATCAGCACTATCTATCTCTGACAGCTCATCAGTTCTTGTGATATTGCTCGAAGTTCCAAGACCTGACCCAACAAGAGATAATGGGGCAAGACGCTCAACATCGGGTAAGTCAATCTTTAACAAGCCCCCATCAAAGGGAGAAATGTTAACATTACATTGGCTAGGTGTATCAAACAATCCCATCTGCTCCATCATGTCCTGTGGTACATACCATTCCCAGGTTCTCAAAAATCCCTCCCGCCTTCTTATCTCAGTCTCTCTCTCAGCAGCTAGTCTCTCTGCCAGTTGTCCTGCCAAACCCATGTAAAGCTTGAAATTCGACCGTCGCCGTACCACCTCAGCCAGGCAAGCCCGATATGCGTGCCCAATACCGCTCACCAACTTCAATTTTTCAAAATCTCTACCTTGATGCCCTATCACCTCTTGAAAAGCATGTAGCTCATTCATGGTGTCTCTGATAGAGAATTGCAATAATTTGACCCTCTGCATGCTTACATGCACTAAGTGGTTCATCCTGTTTTTGTTAGCCTTGCATTTTTCAAGGAGGGAAGAGACAGCCTCATCAAATGAGTACATGTTGGGGAGGTGGGTTTTCTCATGCTCCTCGTAAATGCGGCCGACTGCTGATACAGCATCATGGGGCCGCAATGAGGCTGACAGGCTTGGGCTTGAGCATTCATCTACTCGCTTCTTGGCTGTGTCCACATCTTTGCTGAAAAAATAGAGCGAATTTATCAGTTTGCTTGGAATGTTCTTATATAGATATGCGAGAGTCTTGAGATTTTTTTGTTCATTAATAGTGCATAAATCCAACTGATGATCAAAGGACATAAACATGTTACTATTTAACTTTTTTAGCAATACCTTTCAAGTCTCAAGTACACAACAGAGAGAGAGAAGACAATAAATGCTAGTAGACAGTAACAACGAAGAGGAACAGATGGAATTGAATAATTAAAAAAAAAAGGGACTATTTTGGCTGCCATCCAGCAAAAAGTCATCTCAAGCTGACAATATGATCACCAAGTACCAACAAAATTGAAAGCACCAAATTCACCAAATACTTCTCAATCACAAAGTATGCATTAAATAAATCATTGAAAACATTAAACATGAATTGTCCTGCTCATGAAAAAATTTCACATCCACCGACTCTCAAGTGAAATTACGCCTAATTATAACTCGATTTAGAGTTAGGAGTTCAAGGAGGTACAGATTATAACCAAATTACCTCAGACCTAAGATGGAATTCAAAAACTACCTGAGAACTTGCATGATGCTCCTCTGCTCAATTACCAGTCTCTGATGCTCTTTTATAGACATGTCCAAATCTTTTGCCGAATTCACAATCATGGCCTCAAACAGGTTCTCAACTCTTCTCTTCAATTCACCAAAATTCGACTTATGCTGGAACACCTTTCCTTCAAACTGACGATGTGGGACTGTACATACCTCAGCCCACTCCCGTAACTCATTTTCCTTCACTAAATCAACCAAAGAGCTCCTACCTTCCTTTTGCAAACTTGCAGGCAACTTCACTCGTCGTAACCTCTCCAAATCTCTTTCAAAATTAGCTAAAATGTCAGCATGTGCCTTGTGCTGCTTTGAGAAGCACTTCATGAACTCAACATACCGAATAAGGAGCTTCCGGAAAGTGACTTCCAGAGTTCCACGTGCAGTCTCCAAGGCACGCTCCTGAACCTGTGTCTCCCTGACGAGTCTTTTGCACACCTCGAACTTAACCTTGGTACAACCGTAAATCGAGTTTGCTATTTGAAAGTGGTACCTGAACTTGTGCTCATATGATACCAGTGCCTTCAGGGCTGGATCACCAGAATTGGTTTCTAGAGGAGGCGTCACGGTAGGTGGCGGCAGCACAGGGTTAACAGGTATATCTATTATCTCTGGACCTGGTAAGGGGGAGTCAGCGTGGAGGCGAGACTTGTTGTATAAGAATACCTCGCTGTCATCTTGGGGCAATTTGTAGGCAGATAGAGGTTGTGTTAGATCTAAAGAATTGTAACCATATAGGAAGAGCTGGTCAGAGAGAGGGATTCCTGTTAGAGTTTGGATGGAGAGCCCGATAGCCTCGACTGTGGTTGACCCATCACATTCGAACTCAAAGCTGTGACCATTCTCTGCCACATGGGCCAGTAACTTCCTGCCAAGTGCAGCACCGGGATTGGCTGGCTCTCCACCAGATGTCAGAGTTGAGCCAGCACTCATCTCTCTCTACTCTTAAAAAGTTCCAATTGGATAGTACCTTCTCCCTTTTATCAAGAATTTGAGAAAGATGCAAACTTTCTCACTTGAAGAGTCACAAACAGACGGAAATTTCTCTTGAAATTAAAGAACTGTTGAAGTCATGAGACTTTCCAATCCCCCTCCAGATGGAGATGGAGCGAGGGGGTGGCCAGCGGGGGCCCAGGCCCCCCCTATTGTGTTCTTCCTTAAGTACCTTACTTAAAACTTACGACCTTTCACCAAAGCAAGCAATACTCACTCCATTGTTGCCTTGCTACCATGCTTCGGAAAATCTATCTATCGACAGCGCACAATCGGGTTATCAGGGCGAATTTCTCCAAACCCTACCGGACAAAGGCGATAAGAGCGCAAGAAACCTCGAATCGGAAGAGACTTACCGTCCGAGTCACGCCGATTCTTCCTTCCTTTCTAGTTAACTTTCGTTTGTTTGTGAGTGAGAGATTCCTCTTCAGATTTGAGATTCGATTCTTCGTCGTCGGAGGAGGCGAGGAGGGAGAGGAGACAGAGACAAAGCCGCAATGGGGGAGATCAGGTCAGAGGTGATTGATTGATTGACGATTCGCAAGAGAGATTGAATTGGGGTTGGGGATAGCGTGACGTGAAGTAGGATGATGCTTGCTTAGATTAAGAAAAAGAAAGAAAGAGAGAAGATGGATGAGTCGGTGTCTCTGTGATTTCTGTCTGTTGGTGGTATCCGACATCCGACGGTTATAAATAGACTATCGCTGAGGCCTGAGAAAAGTATTTTTTGTTGTGACTAATTATTGCTTTTGTTTTTTTAGAGTTTAGGCTATTTTTGTATAAATTTGTCTTTTTCTGAAATGAAAGAGTTATTTTTTGATGAAGAATTTGAAATGAAAGAGTTTTTTTATGCTAATATTAGTTGTATAAGAGATAATTTACCTGCTTATGTCTTTGAGAAAGAGACATACATAAAATAATTGTATTGTTATAAAAAATGACAGAAAATAAATTATTTAGTTTCTTTTATTTATTATCTAATTTTATTACATTTATTATACTTTTTTTTCTTTATTTTTTTCTTTATAGTTATTTACAAATTTCAAAAATTATATGATACATAATACATTAATTGAAAAAAAAATATATCAAATCATGCATCATCTGACAAGAAAGATTTACATTAATTTAACATAAATCATGTTTCACATGACACAAATAAAATACTTCAATCAATATGACCATTACAAAATTGCCCCTATCTTATTAGCTTTTGGTGTTCTGTAATTTTGATTTTTAATTTTCATATAATGTGACATATTTAGTGTGATATTGTTCTTAATTTAAAAAGTACAAGCTCTAGAGTATAATACTATTAATAATCTAATATTTAGTGTGATATTATTAAATACTATTAATAATCTAATATGTAAATGTATAATATGCACTACAAATTTTAAACTGAATTTCTTTTATCAACTATATATGCAATATTTTTATTTCTATTCTTAATTTGGCACTTATTTTGCTCTTCTTTTTTTCTATTTTTTTTCCTTCTAATCCTTCCAATAGAAATTATCAGCCCAAAATAGTTTAATCCACTGGAAATAGTTTTTCCAATTTACCTTGTAAAGGAAAATTATCTATGTAAAGGAAATTTCACATTATTACTTTATTTATTTGCCTAAGAAAAGTGCTGGTAAATGCAAAAATTGGCAGGAAGGAAATATCTAATCTTTCACCAAAAATAACAAAACTTGGTGGAAATCTTCTGATACAGATTATTTTTTCCTTCAAAAGCTCAGAAATTTGGATAAAAAGTTGCAAATTTTGAGAAATGTAAAGGCAACAGAGAGTTTGAAAAGGAATTTTGAGCAAAGTGGATTGATCAATACAAGTCATAATCGTTCGTACTTGAGAGAAAAATCTAGAACAGATATTATTACGTCATAATTGAAATTAATAAATGGAGTACGTTCTGTTATGCTCTGAAAAATTTATCATTAATTTTTTATTATATATAAAATATGATCATCGGCTAATTGTATATAAAATACGAACAACATTGTAGATAAATAGTAATTTTCTCGAAACACTATTTTTCGTTATTGTGGATAAACAGTAATTTTCTCATAACATTATTTCTTATTATTGTGAATAAACAGTATTTTTTATGGTAATTTATATAATTATAGATTCTAATCAAATTTAAAAAGTCAAGCTTGGAGTTTGGGATGTAAGAAATTAAGGCATCCTTCCTAACGGAGAAGAGCAATAGAGAAGGATTAGATAGAGAAAAGATACGTAGATTTAAATTTTATAAAAAAATATTTAAAAAATAAATATTGAGATTAACGAGAGTTTTTATTAAAAAAATTATAGAGAAGAAAGAGGTTAAAAGGAAAAAAAAAGTAAAGGAAGATTGGGTTCGGAATGTTTTTAAATTTTTTTTCAAAACGAAGTTGCATTATGAAATTAATAATCAATAATATTAATTATCGACTCATTGGTTTGTGGTGGAGGTAGGAAATGCCTTCCATGAGATCAGTTTGTATTTTATACGAGATTTTGTAAAAATATCAATTAAATTATCCACGCTTGATGATAAACTTTTAAAATCAGTCTAATTTTTAATCTCTTATTAAAATATCTAATTAAATAGAAATTAATTATGAGATTTCTTCCCACTGGTTCTCTACTCTCCATTTACAAAAACATCCCCTTGGAATCTAGTTTAGATTTGGTGCAGTTAAAAAAGTCATATTCAAATATTTATAACTTGTTAATGATAAACAATTAAAGTCATAATCAACGCTTAATTTCATGAATTGAGCTCCTCTTCAATTGTGCAATAAATTGGAGCATCCTTGCACTATTATCATAATATAATTTGACACCTGAAAGCCTCTTTAATCCACTGTAAACTTTAAAAACCAAAATATAAAAGAATATTTATTCTGTTCCATCTTAAATAAAAAAAATTTAATTAAAAAAAAAACAGCTTGCACAACTAATCACTTGTGACTTTGCCCCACCAATTGGAACAACATTTCTGTCTTCGATCCCCTGCAATGCATGCATGCATATTTGTTCTCCATTTCTCACCTTTTTTTTTATATGTACACCAATTTAGGCATAGAGAAACAACCTCACATGCGCCTTCACATTTCCAGAAATTATATGTGCTTTTGGTGGGACCAAGGGACCACTGCCCATGAAAAAGGAATTACTTTATGAAATTATAACTTTTTTTTTGTCTTGTCATCAGTTTATTATTGGAATCTGAATAGAATAGAAGATCGTTTATTAACATTTAAAATTGATCGGAAAATCAAAATTTTTAATAATTAATGAATTATAACTATTAATTTTAGTTTGATTTTTTATTTATGATATAAATTTTGATTCATAACAGAATTAGCTTTTAATAAATGATAAAATTTTCATTAAACTTCATTATTTATCTATATGATATGTATAATGTACAAATTAAATTTTACTTGTCAAATTCTAAAAATATAAATTATTTTTTATGATTGTCAATTTGTCCGCCCTTTTTTTAAATAATATACTAAGCACAAATATCTAACTTTTTTAATTATATTTTGGAAAAAAAAGTATTATGTTACCATCTTAATGACGGAGTCATATATGAAGTCAACTCAATTAATTTCTCTGAACTTTCATAAGGCCCTTAAACTAATATAATTTTAATTAAATAAAATATAAGTCTACAAAAAATATTTCATCATTGACACCACTTGCACATCTTGACTCCGTAGTATATCATCTATTTTATTTTTTGTGCTTATTATGAATTAAGGTACTTTACCAAATCCTATTACTCTAGTAATTCAATAGCTATCATTCTTAAATTAGATTATATTGATTCATTTAGTTTATTTGCCTATAATCTGTGTAAGGAGCTGAACGGTAAGTTTGAAATATGGATAAATGATAATAAATCTCGTCTTTTTATAAAAAAAATATATAGATTTAATGTTTGCATGACGCATCTAAAACAATAAATAGATGCTGAAATTAACTAAGTGACAGTCCCAATTCCAAATAAAAGCATGCTCATAAACCTTGCCTCAGCCCATTTGGTAAAGTTTATTCACAATAAGTAGATCCGTTTTAACTGTTAATAAATCGAATAATATTCAAGCAAATAATGGAACTGGAATTCAATTTCCTCAGTCATATCATCATAGAAATAAACTAATGATTGATCCTAATTACAACCGAGAATGATTTGGCATATTTGCACAATATCCTATTCATGTTAATGCTCTTTAGGCTTCCTATGAGAGGCTTTGGTGAAGCTCTGAAGAAATAAATTTTGGGATTATCTAATCCTCGTTACTAAAACTAGATAGATAGAATAATTTGTGAAGTCCAATCAGGAACATTTGCTTAGAAACAGACGGCACGGCACGGCACGGCACTGATCTGTACTGCCGCTCGATGATTTTCTGTACAAATACATGCAGAGAAGATGCACACATCTTTTACTGCTAAGGGATGTGTGTAACTGTTAGTAAACTAGAGAATGAACGTAAGAATGAAAAAAAGGCAACTTCATCGAACTTCTTCTTTTCTTTTCTTCTTCTTCTTTTTTTTAGAAAAGAAGCAGAGTTTTCATTGAAGAAATGAAAACATTATACTCTTCGACTATACCCCATGGGGACACCTGACGACTTAACATGCACTTGATTTTGAAGTTGCTACTGGTACCAGTATTCCCCCACTTGTACTGTAACACAACAGCACAAGCAATCCATAAAAATGCATCTCAGTGACCACATCACCAACAGTTACACTTAGCAAACACAATGCAAAGTTGCGGTTTAGACCTTTCGTTAAACTATTCTTTGCATGCTGACTTTTGAATATATTAGTACTCTCTTGTTAATTAGGGTTCACTTGACAAATCAAGGAATAACATTAGAATATTATCATTATAATAATAAAAATAGAATAATAATATTTGAAAGAGTGAACAAAAAAAATATTATTTTCAAATTATTGTAAGAGTAAAAATATTATTTGATACAATTTTTTTTTGTTATTCCATGTACCAAAAAAGAATGTTATTCCGCTATTTGAACCATATGATCAAATAACAAAATAACCTATTCATGCCGCTATTTCGATTTCTTTTTTTTTTTTTTTGTATTTGGCAAGGTACTAGTGTGCTATTCCACTGTTCTGCATTGAACAAAGGTTGCCAAACAGACCCTTAGTCTTTAACACCATAAACATAGCACCTAGAAATAAATTTTGTTTAGGAGTATAACAAATCTTTGAAAACAGGTTAGATCTTTCATTTTAATTCATTCTTGCAACATCTAGTTCTAAGAATAGAAGCAAAATACATCATTCTATGTTCAATGCAGTTGTAGCATTCTAAACCCATCGTTCACTTGCCGAACAAGGAAAAGCAGGAGTTATTTTTTCCTACAAATTTTGCTACAGAGCTGTAGGCCTGTCATTATTAAATTTACTAACTGGGGCCTTCATTCAATTACCAGTACAGACTGAACTGTAAGCAAACCCTTTGTTATAGCCTGTAAGCAACAAAAATCCAGCCAATTAAAATTTAAACATAATGGCAATGAATGCAATAAAATAAAGAACAAAATCTCAGCACTAGACTATTTAACAAATCTGTTCTACAATTTTTGACTAACATGTCAAAGAAAATAAATAACACACACTTGATGTGTGCTCCCAGCATCCATAGGTTCCTGCCAACAATTCGACCCAACATAGCATCATATTCAGATAATGCCATGAATTTTTCCTTTGAAGATGATTTTGTCACTGATGACCTGATATTACAATACCTTACCTACCTTCTCTTCCTATCTCTGTCTCGGTCCCTGTCTCTGCGGTCATCTCTCTCTCTACTCCCGCTCTTCTCACGCGATTTTGCCCCATCTCTTTCTCTCTCTCTATCCCTTTCCCTGTCTCTGTGGTAGTCCCGATCCCTACCCCTCTCTCTCTCTGATGACTTGTGATGGGGACTTCTACTCCTGCTGCGTGGCCTTTTTCTAGAAGATTCTGAAGCTTTGTCACCTGACCTTGATCTATCTTTTGACTCAGTTGATGTTTTCTCTACGTAACAAAAGATTTTCAGTTCTGTATTCGTGACTGAAGAGAAAGATCCCTATTCGGTACTTTCTGATATTGCACCATTGGCATAATAATTATTTCCTGGTGGTACTTTCTCAAGATTCATTCATTCAGGACAGAGAAAAACCTTGTTAGTACTCACAAAGTAGCAATGTTGACCTAAATTTGTCAGGTCCAACTCAAACCTGGTATAGACGAATTCACCATGTTAGCAGGACATGTCAGGGTAAGCGGGACCTGGACAGACCATACAATTCAAGTCCAAACCTTTTAGGTTCAATAATTACCTGACAGGTGGCTGTTTCTTTTCCCGTCATTTAATTGGGACAAGCCAAATTCAGATTCCAGACGCTGGCGATGGGTCGCCACCTTCTTTTCTATGTCATCGGTATTTCTCATTCCTCTCTCTTCAAGAGATTCACGGTACTCCATGACAGCCACTTCAAGTCGCCTCAACTTCTGTCTGTCAAACAAAACTATTCTTGTCAAAAACTAACTTGTATATTGAATATCAAACACACACGAGAAGTCAACTTCTATTGCTTAAACTATGATCTGGTTGCCAACCATAGAAAAGGGTAAAAAACAACAAATTGGAAGAAATACTTGTGAATATCAAAACTGCAATCTCATACTTCGGTACCACAAGTATAACAGTCAGGTCAGGAATTGATAGTATCAATCAATGCCAGTGATCCCATACTAGGCAACAACTAAGCCACGGTCATGGCATCATTTTTGCCATCTGGTTGAAAATATTTTCAATCCATATGTATATCTTAAGCTTATTTGCACTTGATGTAATAGTGCCACAAGAAATATTATTATGATCATGTGCCGGGGAGGACTAGCACTCATTGAACTAGCTGGTACACGCTCACTGCTCAAAGACAAACAGTTGATTGAGAAAGCGAACCTCTGTTCCTCGTTGATAGTATTCTCTTGTTGCACATGAACTGAACTCTCTTTGGCCACTTCCACCTCACCACCCTCTTTTCCACCTGCAATTTCACTTTCTGAAGAATATTCTAAAATACCCAAAGCCCCATCCACCTTTCTCTCCGCCTCCTCCTCTACATCCTCAGCATCATCATCCCGGGCCCACTTTGACACGGTCAATACTGGTATGGGGTCCACACTCTCTCTCTTACCTGTTACCACCTCCTGAACCTCCTTATCATATTCAGTCTCCAGAGTAACATCTTTCACAGTTTTACCATACTCATATTTCATCTCTGGAGCATTATTTTCTCTCTCTGCTTCCTCTAGGTTAAGGAGCCGAGCAACCATCATCTCTCTTCCGCCAGCCAAAGAGAGGCCATTGTGGCGGCAACGCCTCTCCAGCTCAGACAATGGGAGATCAAGTAGTTCTCTTCGGGCTGCAGCTTGGCCCATCGCTAAGGCACCATCTTGGGACAACTTGGAGTCATCAGATAGATCTCCAGGACCGGCTTTATTATCTATCTCTGGTGCATCCCCACATAAAGAGTGATACAGGACAACACCTGAGTTGTTCGACCTGAGGAAGGTGGCCCGTAGCCCATTTAGGAATGCATCAGAGAAGAGGAACCAGTCACCCCATACTTGTAGGACTTTTAGTACTCTCTCCTGCATTTAGCAATTTGAAAAATTTACACATTGATAAATCCTTGCATTCAATTTCTTTTTTGTTAGCTATAACAAACCACAATAATCAGTAAGATCCAATGAGAATACTGCTCTACTAATGCTGTCATATCTTCTAATCGTAAGTTCATTATTGTACCCAAATAGCAAAGTTTATATCATTTTGAAGAAAAGCTGGGATTATGCCAAAAAAAAAATTGCCTGGCATTCACTTTTAAAAATTGAATAATTAACTAATGGGATAACCAGTTACAATGGAAGCTGAATTAAACTTAAGTATGACAAGAAACTTGTAGCTCTGTCTGCTGGGAAAATTCTCATGGAAGTAATTTGGCTGGTTTGAATCTCAAAAGAGAAGAGATCCAATTTCACAGCCAAATTTACCCTTCCATAGATACAATGGCACTCAATACTCCATATGACTAAAATCAGACTACAGTTCAGATTAGATCCCAAAAAAGAAATTATTGTTATCCCCCACCTTCCGCACCCCATGATCCAATGCTAATAATGAGTGTTACGGGTCATAACAAAGTGATTTGATATGTGTCACGGACCGTAACAGTCTGTCACGGTCTGCTGTGTTTATCCCATATATAAACACATTTGAATGTTAGTATAAACACTTTTATCCTATGTATAAACACATTTGAATGTTAGTATAAACATATTTAAATAATAATACAAACACATTGGAGTGTTAGTATAAACGCATTTGAATGCTATATAAACATATTTGATGTTGTATAAACACTTTTATCTCGTATATATGCATACAATGAGGAGTGCGAGTTTTGGATATTTTGAATGTTCCATCTCCGATTTACAGAATCTACTCCCCAAATCTTGAGAATCTACACCTAGAATCCTGTGGGGTGTCGGATTAGGGTGCAGAATTGGTGTACAATTATCACACCTCATCCGAAAAAATACCCCTAAAGAACTGCAGCGTGATCTAGAGCATCCAATTTTATTCAGGTGGCTCACACTTTCAATCTTTTACGTCATAGTTACCCTAACATCAAAACTATGGCAGCAGCAGGACTCACTTAGACAGACTTAACAAGTTTAAAATACCAGAGAGTGAGAGAGGGCCGCAGGGGCACATGCCTTGGGGGTGGGGGGTTGTGGGGGAGGTAATACTTGGCAGTCACTGCTAAGGCCTTTAGAGAGAGAGAGAGAAAGAGGGTAGCAGATTACCTTATACTGGGCAGCCGCTGCCAAGGTTTTGAACAAAAGAGATCATTGAAGCTCTTTTAGAGAAAGAGTGTAGTAGTTTACCTTGAGGGCTTCAGCAGTGATACGACCAGTGACACTACGGTAGAGATCATTGAAGCTCTCCATGATATCAGGGAGGGTTGCCTCAAATTTTGTTCGGAATGCAGAGGCATTCTTCACAGGTGCGCTGCTATTATGCAGGATGTCTGACACCAGCATAAGTCTTGCCACCTTCGTTGGAATTGGGGTCTCCTTTAGCGTAAGTGATTCCGTCAAAACCTCCACTATCTGAGATTCATATAATAATTAGAAATTGAAAACATCATAATAGCAGTGACCCATCCAATTCCTATCTGAGATTTGAAAAAACCTCCCTGATTGTTTCATCCGGGAGAATTTGACAACATGATGATAGCTTGGATTTCCCTCTCTCCTAGTAACACCATTTCTTTTGAAGCACAGTATCCAGTAGAACAACCATCAAAATTTATGAATGCAGGGATTTTTGAAATGTTGTTGTTACTTGTTAACTGCTAGTATTCTTTTTCATTTTTCTGAACAAGGCAGGGACTTTTGGAATTATCAAGGATGTAAAATCCTTTATCCATTACATATACCCAAGGCTTAATATTGTATTGGGCAACAAAAGTTTCTAACTTCAAAAAGGAAAGCTAACCTCTCCAGCCGCATCAGCATTGTCTAGCGAAAAACCCATTGCCGCTTTTATTTGGCTCCTTTCCAGTGTCAGTGAACGAAGCATATCCTCAAATTCATCTCGTTGAGAATCTGTCAATGTACGCTCTAATTCAACACGCTAAACAAATAGACAAATAGTCAATTTTGAGATCAAATTGTTGCCATATTTAAAAATTTTACCATCTACAAGATAAGACAACTCAAAAACACCAAATAAGCCAAAACTAGGTGTCATGATCTTCTGAACTGATTAAATTTAATTCATCAACTAACATGAGTAATTTAGTCAATATTAGAGAAGCAATAATCCACAAAAAAAATGCATGATAAATCAAAAGAACTTCACTAATAATTCCAAGAGATACATATTATTCATGGTCTGGTTGCTCACCCTGCTTCTACTGGCTGAAGTTGTCGTACTGACTTCTTTTGCATGCTCAGGGCTCTTTGTAGAAGGGAGAGCTGGTGGGAGCCACCTATTGATAAGATGACCAAAGATTTTGCAATATGTGATAAGTTATTCATGACTACTAATTTGAGCTTTAATACAATACATAAACTTGGAAGTGCATGTAAAAGACACCTTCCACTCCCAGTAATCATAATAAAAGGCTCCGTTCTCCACCTTTGCAAAGTATCACCCTGCAGAGAGGCTGTCCAGCATTAATTTAAAAGAAACTTGGGACTAAAGCAAGTTATATTCCCAAAGATTGAAGTTTGCATAGTGCGCAGAACTAAAATCAATTACATACTGATACTGCATCTGATCACGATACTATCAGTATGGTAGACCAGAACCTTAGGGGTGATTTAAGCAGTTGTATCCACAACGACATACAAAAATCCTTGGCAGAATACCAAAGAAATCAAGACAACAAAGATAGCAACAAAAATAGACATTGAATGTGTGCATAAGATAATCCTGAAGCACCAGTCTACACTGAGAAGAGAGTACAAACCTGAGCAAAAGAATATAACCGCCAGACATAGTAGGTGTGTTCTTTTGACTCGAGGTCAAACAGAAAGCTGAAGAGGGGGTTGCCACGGCCTCTCTCCATCACAGCTTGCTCAAATGCACAACCCCCATCAAGCACGTATAATGCCATAGTGTCAATGATGTGGCGCAGCCGATCCTCTTCTGGCGGAACCACCACTATGTCAGGGATATTCGGTGTGAGCACCTACATTCAGACCAAAATGAGAAGTTACTTAATTGCATAAAAGCACATTTCTAGAAAATCTATTTTACATGTTGCTTGTTTCTCTTTAAAAAATAAATTAGAGAGACATTTCAAGTTACTCCAAGTAAATTCAAAAGATGCTCTTTCTAGTTGCTATTATTTCCTTTTAATTCATTTTTAGTCTCCTCACTCTGTTATCACTTACAACAACACACTTATATATGAAAATAATCATTTCATACATGTAACACCAAACTACTGGAATATGGAATTTCGTACAATACGACTTTGTCATTCGCTCATCCTTGAATAGGAATAACTAAACTCTGAAACAAGTTGGATGAAAGAGTAAATTGAGGATGATGAACTAGGTAGGACACTCAAGATATTGACAAAGTACAAGTGAACTTTATCTAACATCATATTGGCTATTCAAATAAAATAAGAGATCTTTAGTGTGGGTTTGCTTCCATACAAATAATATCCCAAATTAATACTACTTAATGGAATATAATCCTCTCTCTCTCATGGTGTGTAGGACATAGGTCACAGTGTGAGGCAAATTAAAAGGTTCTCCCAAGTCAAAGGCTGTTTCTGTAGCCACTCCATCTTTGGCAATGAGAGACTTATAAGGGTGCAAAAGAAGACGAGGCTTGTGGCCTTAAAAGGTTCTCTTCCATGGTTATATAATTGTATTTTATAGATCATAGATAGCAATAAAGGCAAGATGTATGATAATTCACTTATATTTGGGTCATACACAAAATTTTATATGTATTTGCAAAAACTATGAATGGAAGTTGGGAATTCTCAGCTTTAGCAGCAGAAGCAGACAGTAAAGTTCTTCAAATGTAAGTGTTTCCAACAAAAAAGAAAAAAGAAAAAGAGCAGATACATACTGGTGCAACAATAGATTGCGCCCCAGGACCAGATAAAACCACAGTGTTACCCTGCAATAAAATATAAAAATATTAAACTGATGCATGAGCAAGCTCTGAGAATCTGAAGGAATAAATGTGTAAATTTGAACCTCTTTGCTTCTAATTGCCATCTGTCCAGGTGGAGGTGCAGGAAGTGCTTGAGAGGGTAGAGCCACAGACTTTCCCCACCCAATTTTCAATTCATAATCATACACAATTACACCTGAGGAACAGACAAAAAATTGAATTTTGTGTAAGTTCGAGATATGAGAACTTGGTTTCAAGTTTTGGAATACAAATGCAAAAGTAAAGCTCTAGCATTTTGTGGCACAAAATACTTGTGGCATTGGAACCTTTCTCATGATTAAACACACAAAGGAATTTCAGCAAATAAAGGGTAGGGGACATGGAAAACAAACCTTGCATTTCATCCTTGGCAGCCTGGCCATCTGCTCTGTTCATAAAGGCAACGAAGCCACAATTCCTTTGCCTTCTCCTTTCCTCCTCAGTACGAGGCCACATTATCTTGACACTAGCTATAGGCCCAAATCTGCCAAAGGTTCTTAAAAGAAAATTCTCATCTACCTGAAAAGTTGAAAAAAACAATTTGAGTATTATATGGTACAAATGGGAATCAGAAGAAGACTCATTACTTCTTGCTCCTACCAAAGATAAATTTTTCAGCAATGATGAGAACTGTTCTCAGCCGAACTTTCATCTCTGAAAATTTTATTTTTTATTTGCTCAAAATTACTCTTAAAACTGCTTATTCCTAACCAAAAAAAAAATCTTGAAAATTTCTCCTATTCAAAGCAATGAGTGCAATGTATTAAAAATAACTGCTAAACAAGGGTATGAAAGAAACAACAGCAGAGCGCAATTGAGCGCTCTTATCCCAATCTTGTTTGTCCCCCAAGAAAAGAAACAAAACTATGAACTTGCAATCAGAACAAAATTTAAAACACAATTAAGAACCTTCGGCGAGAGGTTCCCAACATATAAATTTGTAGTTTGAGGGTCCCCGTCATCAAATGACCCATACTTCAGGTCGAAATAATCTGGTGGCTCATCAAAATGACTAGAGGTCTGCAAAAAAGAAAAAAAATGACATTAAAATCCAGAGAAAGAGAACGTAAATAAATCATGTATGTGGAGTCTGTTTCTACTTGAGATGTGGTTGTTTATCTCTCGTGTTGGCTAGCTCAGTGATTTAATGGTATTTTGAAACTGAATTCTAAATTTTAGTACCTTAACACCATCATCAATATCACCTGAGTTAGATGCAAAATTCATCAAAGAAGACCAAACTTAACCAAATTGCATAAACTAGTTGCAAGCCTCAGTTTGGAGTTTCTTTTTGTTGTTCAATTAATTCATCTGCTTTATGATTTTTTGTGATTTGTTGATTCTCTCTGCAAGGATTATGAATGCCTCAAGAACTTCAATGCTCCCCCTGCCCCCTCAACACACATACAAAAAGAAAACTGAAGAGGAAGTTGCGAAGTGAGAAAGAACTCACAGCAGAGGAGATGGAGCTGTTGTTGTTGCGAGCTTCTCGCTCCTGGTTGCGCTTTTCTCTCATCTCTTGCTCATATTTGAGCTCCTCCAGAAACTTGTCTATGGCTCTTGTCTTTCCTTTTTCCTTCTCCTTTGGCTTCTCCTCATTCCTCTGAAATTATTAAAACCTTATGATTACAACATGATGAGGAAACAACCAGAAATGCATAATGTTGCAGTTGCTCTGCTTGACTTAATGATTGAACATTATGTTTCTTAGGCTGATTTCACTTGGAAGTATGATTCTGAGAATTGTTTGTAGAATAAATGCTGTTGGGTAACAAGTTTCTTTTAAAGCATAAATATGTTGAGAGAGAAATTTAGAATAACCAAGACAGTATGATACTTTATATTTTGTAAGTTGATTTCAGTAGAAACCAAATCAGGCCCAGAGGCCACCTGTATTGAATTTTTATTGCTTGTCTTCAATTATGCTCTGTTCTGTCTTTCTGAATGTGCTGAATTAACACTTGATACTGCCATTAATTTGACAAGACAATTGTAGAGCAGAAATTTGACAAAAAGTTTTTTATGTACAAAATGAAACATGTAATGATATCTACAATAATGTAAGATTAAAATCCTTGAAGAGTGAAGACAGTAAACAATAATGTAAGATTAAAATCCTTGAAGAGTGAAGACAGTAAACAATAAATTGTCCTTACCTTTCTCTCTGGTTCTCTTGGTTGCGATGATGGTGGCAAGAAGGATGGGACATACCTGCATGTTAGAAATACATCAAATAACACCAGATACGTATTGATCTTATTGAAAGAATGATGTAGAACCTTAACCAGAATTGCTAAGCATACTTTCAGAAAATGAACTTTCTTAGACGCACGGAATGGTGTACTATCCTTGCACATATTATTTATCAACTTAAGGAGAAACTTAGAAAAATCTTCAAGACAAAAGGTTCAAAACAAATTATGTAATTGTTAGCATATTACTACTGTTTTCAAAACAATAGCATAATAACAAACTGTGAATCATACGCTAGTGCTTGTAATTTATATTCAGTACAAGGAAAAGGAAGAAACTCTCAACTGTTAAATAAGAATCCTTAAGAAGAGAATATAGATGTTTGTAAAACAAAAAAGAAAGGTAGTTCAGTAATACAAAATAACACTTGATATCTTTGTACAGTAGCTTAAAGGTTATGCGATCTATCTGTTGCTTTTGACTAATCGTACAGGTAAAACCAATACCACTACATGCACCTTTTTCCAATTCAAGTGCACTTTCATTTACCTACTTCCCTTCTTTGAAAGAGACATCCCTTCTTTGGATTGTGAACCTGCCATTGGCCCATTTTTAATTTAAATTAATGTGCACAAAAATCAAATAAATAAGCAACACATTATATACAACATGAAATATTTAGCATACGATGAAATTACGGTTAAATAGTTGGATTATGGCATTTCCAATATCCAAGAAATTGTCCTGTAACTTCTATTTTAAAGTGCTGCTTGCAGAGCTTTTTGGCGATGAGCAGTACCAAGAAAAATCCTTTTATTCTTTTTCTGCAACTTGATTTGCTCACTTTTTTTGTACAAAAGGCCTTTTTGAGTGGTCATTTAAGAAAACCCTTCAAAGAGTCCTATATTTCAATCTATTTAAATAGACATTGACAAGCTCTAAATATTGAAAGGGGCCAAATATAATTGTGTAAAATTTGAATGATCATTTCTGCGATTCACTTGAAGAAACTAAGTCCAAAATTTAACCTTGCAAATCATTCTCGGGCTTCTTATTTGGGTCAATAAACCCTCCTCTGACAAAGGCCTTCGATCCAGGTGCGCTTTCACTCTTAAACGACTCGACAAACTCGGCATACACACGGGCTGCTTCATCCTCTTCCCTCTTTGCAAGATATCAATGAATTTGTATCAGGAAAAAAAAGAGAAAACTTTAAATATAGAACCTTAACCCACATATCCCTATTACTCCAGTTGGATCAGGAAAGGTTATGTAACAGAATGTACACAGTTGTACTTTAGCCCTACCTGCTGGGTACAAGATTGCCAACTTTTTTTTTATCAGATTAGTCTTGTGAATAAATCAGGACTTAAATTTGGAATAAACATTAAGGTTTTGCTAAAAACCGGTCAAATACCAGCAAGCACCAGTTAAAATTGCAATCCTTTACAAGTACACAATTGTACCAATCATGGCCTGCCACCACTACTAAAAATAATTCAAGCGCTCTGTTTTTATTTTTCATGACCTATTCTTAGTTTTCTAATTGACTTTTGGGGCATGTTTTCTATTTAAGTATGTGTCTGTTCTTCTGTAGGCTTCTTTCCATAACTTCCGATGCTGAGGTCACGTGAATTATAAAGATTCTACATGTGTACAACTAATATCTTCTAAGGATAATTTTTATTCTCACACAAACAAGCATAAAAACAGAGAGAGGGAGGGGAAGAGAAGAGAAGAAGAAATTTGGAAAGTCAGTACCTTCTTTCTAGCCTCCTCAGCTTCCCTGTGTCTGAGAAAGGATTTCTTCGAACTCATCTCATTTAGATTTCCAAAATGCTTCTGAAAAAGCACAAAATTAAAACAAAAATTACAAAGGAAGCAAAAATATAAATGAAAATCATGAATATCAACTTTTTTATTTCAGATAACAAATGGTTTCTTGATAGTTTGCTGACGAGGTTTGCAACTTTAGGTTACCAGCATGTACACTGTGGTACTAATTAAGGAGCAGCACAGAAAGACCTCCTTCCTTTCGGTATTTCCATTTATCAAAACTTCATATTGGAGCCTTAATAAGCCTGATTTTGCCTTGAAATCTCAACTAAATGCTGGTTGTAAGTAGTAAACAAAAAAGCACCAGAAAAGAAGAAAATTACTGTGCCAGTACCCGTATGGTACGGAGTGTGCCTCGCTCAGCTGGGGAAAACAGGTAAGGCGAAAGATTTAACCAGTACAGCAGATCACAGAGAGCACAGACAGAGGTAGAGATGGGGGGGGGGGGGGGGTACACAGCGGAGTCGGAGAAGAGAGAGAGAGAACGAGCTAGGGTTTCTAGTTGGCTCCCGTTCGAAGACGGTTCGATAAATTTCGATTCGATTAATTCCACGGACGATATTCAATGGGGTGTGGATCCTCTATGGCGAGACGAGTAGAGACCTGCGGAGTGTAGCTATCAATGACTCGTGGGACCCGGTCACTTTATTTTACGGGTCCTTATTTTACTCAACACACTATAAGTCTGAAGTCTGCGTACGATGAGAACGGGCTAGACATGGCCTAATTGGGCACGATCTCTTGGTCTCAAATATTAGATTCGGTTCGGCCCGACTCTTATTGTTATAAGGTCTGATTCTGAAAATTGCAATCTGACGTCCCACATTTCTTATTAGATCCTATTAATGATTCTAAATTATACCGTCCAGCAAAATGAACCGCTCAGATTAGTTGTACTGCATCCCATTATTTTCCAGCGCTACCCCTCTTTACTGGATCCTTATAAGGATTGAACGTACGCATTATAAGGGTTTTTTTTTAGATTTACATTACACAAATTTCAATATGATTGGATAGATAATATACTGTACGGTACAGCGTAATAGAGAATACGAATTCCTCTTTGATCGCATGACCGCGTCCCTTCATTGAATTGGTTTTTTTTCTCCATTATTAATATTTCCATAATTTCATCTCTTCCTTTCGATGGTTCCTTCCTCCACAGGTTATATATTGAGCTTTGCTTTTGCTCCTAAACCCATCACTCCGGTGGAGTCCTAATCTTTTATTATGCAGTACTGTACTGTACAGCGTACGAACAGATAAATTATAATTTTTCTCGATTTATTTTATATAAATTTTAACACGATCGGATGGATAATACGTTGCGTTACACGATGTAACACAGAGGATTCGAATTCGCTCCAATGCATCTCGCCGCACTACTAAAAACTATGCTCTCTCTCTCTCTCTCTCTAAAAGATAAACGCAAATGCTACATATATATTTTTCCTTACATATTTCCCCCAATTGTATTTACCACACTTTTTGGTTCTTTGTAGCTTCACTTGATGTCTCCAATTATAGCGATATTATGATCCAAGTGGTATGGTGAATATTAGCTTTTACTGCGTGTGCTTCAAGCCCCAATTAAAATAATTTCTCTTTTGAAATATCATGGACTGAACTCCAATCGAATGAATTAGTTTTGGATATAATTATTCCTATATATGAATTTTTAATTCATATCATTGTAAAAGATGCAGCTTGTGATTATGGATCTCGCTCAATTAGTAACATCATTACATTAATTAAAGATAATTAATTAGGAGATTTTGCGAAAGGTCTTTAAAAAGTACACTGTTATCTCATTTAGTTCAGTATGCAATATCAGGTTATACTGTTCATATGGATTCTAATAATAACCTGTAATGTAGCACAAATGAGTATATATATATAATCTCTACTTCAATTGCTGCAACATAAATTTAGAAGTACAGAATCAATCTCTATGAAGATTTAAGCTAATTATTAAAGAGGATAATGTTATGAAAGGTTCTCAAACTTGCGATTAATGAGGAGATTACCTCCGAACTTTTTATTTGAATAAATAACCTCCGAACTATGTAATAATGATCCAACATTATCATTAATATATCATATATATCGTGTAAAACTAACGTGTTTCTAGAAGCACGGAACTCTTCGGTACTCCTGACTCAAAAACTTATCAAATTGATTTCAAACAGAAAATCTAAATTTCTTAATAAATTATTCATATTAAAACTTGTAGGATATTAATTTTTTCTATTTTTGAAAATTTTAACTATTTATTTCATATTTTTTTAAAATGACCTATTTTTATATACAAAAATTTATTATTTTATTATTATTATTAGAATTATTTTAAAAAATCCGAAGTAAATAGTTAGAAAACTCTAAAATTAGAAAATTTCTGTATCCTATAAGATTTTGATATGAATAATTTATCGACCAACTTTAATTTTTTGTTTGAAATTGATTTGATAAGTTTTTGAGTTAGGAGCACCGAGAGACTCCGTACTCCTAGGAACACCATAGTTTTACTCCATATATATCATATATACCCTTCAACTTATTCTCTATTTCATATTTGCTCATCGACTCTTTAATATATCTTACATACTCTTCAATTCTTTAAATCCTTTCATATTTATCCATCAACTCATTAATATGTCTTATATATCATTTAACTCTTTATATTTTTTCATAATTACCCATCCATTATACAATACTTTATATACCCTTCAACTCCTTATATTTTTATTAAGAAATATTTTAATTAAGAAATATCATATTTCATTATAATATTTTACACTAATATTGTATTTAGCAGTTTTTATTATAAGAATTAATTATATTTTAATTAATACAATTATTATATTATTATTTAGCATTTTCATATAAAAAAATTATATTTTAATTAAGAAATATTCTATTAAAATATTTCATACAAATATTATATATTTATAGCCCTAGCCCTTGCAAATCAAATCCACATAAAAAACTCAACCTTCTTAGATCTCCTATATGTTGTCCCTAACTAAAACTTAGAGGAGATGAATAGGGGCTTATATCGATTTTCGGGTTAATTAAAAATTCAATTAACTATTTTCTAAATTATTCAAAGATAAATTAAAAGTAAATAAAATAGAGACAGAGAGAAAAAATACAAGAGCTCTTAACAGAGTTTGAACAAAATCGGTCATATGCCTCCAAGGCTTCGCAATCAATACATGTGGTGCGTCTTTCTTTGTCCAATGAGAAAGATATAAGGCCAAACCGTTGCTCCCTTACAAAACACCAATGAGTAGACAAACAGCCTACATGAAGAGACAAAACTCCTCAAATATCAAAGTACAAAGTTTACTCTCAATTTATAACTCTAACATAACTTATCTCTCAAGTCGGTGAAGTGAATTTATAGCTAAATAATTTTGCTAATAAAGCTTTCAAAGAGTGCTTTAATGGAGGCTAGGTTAACAACAGAGAGAATAATTTTTGCAAGAAGAAAGAAGAAGCAAAAACACTTCGTTCGTTCCTTATTTATAATCTGGTCAATAACTGTTACAATGGCTACCAATCGTTACAATGCTTCGTTCAAAAATAATATATAACAGTTGTTTTGAACGTATAACGGTTGTCAACCGTTGTAACGGTTTCATTAAGAAAATTTGATTAAAATATGCATTAAATGAAAAATCAAATATTCAGCATCTGGTTTATCTCTCATTAAATTTTTGAATGTTTAAGTCAATCGTTACAAAATTTACAGAAGCGTCACAACGGTTAGTTCAAAATTTGAATTTCTCTGAATTAGCTTAGTCGTTGCAACGGTTGACATAAATATTATAACAATTTCATCAAATTCCCTGCTGTGAATTTAGTGCACACAACCGTTACGACAGTTGTTCAACCGTTATAATATTTGTGCAAGATAATTAGTATTTGTTCTTTTAGCCTCAACTTCATATTACTAAAATTTTCAAAACAACATATAATAAAAATATATCAAATTTCTCTTATAATTCTAAAGTGTGGCTAAATTATTCTTGCACTTATCCATTACATATATTATACCCTTGCGCATATACACTTACAAAAGATCTCACAAAAAAAGTCGTAAAATTTATATTATACTGTTTTACAAATTGTCAAATATAAAATTACTTACAACAACACTATAAATGGTCTCATAGAGGAAATAATAATAATAATAATAATAATAATGCTAACTATTGAGTATAAACTAAATGATTTTAGAAAATTCTATATGCGATGTTGATTCTACCTTAGAAATTTTAAAAGAGTAAAAACATACTTTATATATATTGAAATAGAAAAATGTGATATTTACAGTCCCGTATTGACCAATTGTGGCATACGTTAATTTTAGATGGATTTAATATTGTAAATTAATTACACGATGCATCGAACTCGATCTAAAAACTTTCTTCTGGATGCTCGGAAAAAAAATATTTTTGTTGGAAAATTAAACATACCGATTTTGTAGGTTAACAAGCTATACAGAAAATTTATTACGTAAGCTATCTACTTTAGCTTAAACATGATCTTTTTATTGCATGAGTACGTAATCTATTATACTTTATATGCATTATTATTATAAAAACTATTTATAGCATAACTTATGAATGCATTATCATTATGAACAATTCAGTTCTAATTATAAATTATGTGTTTTAATTGGATATTTTTAGCTTACATCCAATTCATATAGTATATTTATTTGACAAATATTATATAAATTAAAAAGTTTAAATTATAGATTTATTCTTAGTTGTCTAGATAGAACGTATTAAAGTTTGATCAAATTGAAAAATATTTTATCCTCATCAAACAATTTAAAAGTTTTAACAATGAAGTTTTAAAGGTTTTATGACCAGTGTGACTAGTCAAATTATAAATTGACTCAAAATTTAATACATATGCAATATAAATAATTAAGATCACATTTATAATTTTATTTTTTTAATTTGAATAATATTTCTCAACTATTTTTACTGCAAGAATTGAATATACCATAAAAATTAGATGTATATTAGAGTTATCCATTTTGATTTATCAAATATTGATTCCAATGCTTTTTCATTCTTAACTAGCATTGTTGCCAGACTTCTCCCCAAAGAAAAAGTATTTTTTTCAAAAATATAAAATTTTAAGAGTTGTGTTATGGTGTATTGCGAAGCATACACTACAAGAAAATGCAACAGTTGTATGGACAAAAAATGCATCACTAGCATCGAAATACAGATGCAACTGACTTAGTTGCATGGGTAGCCCATGCAGATGAGTCCGATGTAATTTCGTTTGACGCTGTTATTGATTTTTAGCATGGAGCCGATGCAGTTTTCTCTTTGCATCGGAGCGCAAAGGGATCTGCATGAACTCAAAATTGGAGCGGTTGATGCTAAATTCTTATAAATAGCATTTTAAATAGGATACGTGGCTGTAGTTGATTGAAGTTTTGACTTGTGACGTGACAAACTTTGATTGGACATATGATAAAATGACTTTTCTTATTAGCATAAAAACTTTTTGCTAGAGGGCCCCCTCATAAATTTTTATTCTCATTCAAATAGATTATGTTGTACATACATATTTATTATAAAAATCTTATAGATAATTTACTAATCATTTAGTACTATTAAAAAATAACACAAAATGATTGATTCACATGAACCACACCAATTAATAAATGCAATACCGAAATTATAACTATTCAAAAGTAACATTTAAACTATCATAGAGTTTGCCACTTAGGCCAATTGTTTAACAAGTCTAAATATTACACCCACATTCACCATATCATCCCGTATTAAAAGCTACACAAAAATCATAAACCATCACAATACTACCAAAATATCTGTTAACACATCCACCACATATCCATATTAAAAGTCAGCCAAAATCCTAAATTAGCATGAAACTATCCACAAAAAGGTACCATCTGATTATCCTATCACATAAGAACTTAGCATAATATCCAAGACAACACACAACAACAAAGCCATATGTTTAGTCTTCTTGCTCATTAGCTTATACATGGTCTTGGCCCTCTGGCACACTCTCAGCAGATGCCGCTGAAGAGCCCTACACCCAAATTCAAATTTTTATTATTAATTATATAAAATGGTGCTAAAATAAATGATAAACACATTAAAAATGTGCTAAACCATGCCCCCACCAGATCAATTAAAAGACCCAAATCTAAATAACATTCATGATATATTCAAGCAAAGGTTACAAGAACATTTACCTCAACAACAGGAGGCATCTGAAGCCCAATATGGCTGCATATAGTAGCTATGTATTCCATGTTGTGGCGCCTTTCCTCGAGAATTCTTGCATTGACCTCTTCTTGGGTGCGGCGCCTCTCCTCCAAGATCATTGCATCAACCTCTTCTTGTGTGTAGACACGTGACGGTGGAGGTGATGGAGGTGATGGGGTCGGCTCACACCTTGATCGCTTATTTTTAACAACCTTGGACATGTTAATCATACCACCAACTCCATAAATTCGTCCATGCGAGACCCCACCTACAGCTCGAACCCAATTCTCAAGATCTTCCTCTTCCGAAAACTCTGGATTGGCCTTATAAAATGTATAATTCTCCTTCAATCAAGTAAATAAACAATAACTATAAGCTGAAAGGTCACAATCAATCAAGTAAAAAGACTATCTAATAATCTTTCAATCAAGTAACTTTCAATTGAAACATGTAACTGTATTCATGTAGTTTAATTTGTACAATATATAATTGCAAGAAAGAACCACTAACCAACACCTCCTTTGATTTGGCATCACAAAACTCCCCTATTTGTTTCTTGATGTGTGTTTTCTTGAATACCTCCTCATATGTAGGTTCCACACCAGTATCTTTTTTCTGAAATTATATGTCAACATAAATTCAAGAAGCTTAATGAGATTTGCATTACCCACCAATAAAGCAAATATCATCAATTAAATTAAAATCTACAATCAGATTTAGATGTAATGACATTGACTTGACGAGATTTAAAAAAATAAACTCAATACCATTTTCTTAGCATGACGAAATGCACTTCTGGTCCCTGCAACATGGTTCACGAGGTTTCCAGGAGCCCTCCGATTGGCAGCATTTTGCTCAGATAGTTGCTGCCATGAAGGCAGTGCCCACTGGTCGCACATGGAATTCCAAGCTTCTTGGCTTTCAAGCCAATCAGGTAGCATCTCCTTCCACTTTTGGTAGTTATTGCCATGCTTCTTTCTACAGGCCCGACGTGCAGTAGACATTGCAGCACTATACATGTTGCATGCAATCTTTTCAAAGACCTTCTTACACTTCTCAGGATCCTGCCCACCAGCCCAACGGAACCGCTCCTACATATTTTGGTTAGTATATGGCATAAAGATGAAAATTAATAAATTTATTATTAATTAGTAAAAGTCTTGACAATTCAGATTTGAAAAAGAAGCTACCAAAAGCTCTTCTAGGCATTGCTCCCTATCATCCTTGGGAAATTCCTTAAACTTTGTGTAGGGCCCTCTAACATTACTACATACAATTAGCTTGATAGTGGTGGGGATCTGCGAGCAATCAGGATCTGCATCAAACTCCTCGTCACTAACGATGGTCAGCTCGGGGCGATTCAGCAGTTGAGTATCAACATCACGGCCCTTATTAGGTCCTCGAGGCTTCCTTACCTTTGGCTGAGATGGTTCAGATTGCGGCGAGGGCGGAGAAATGGGCTGGCTTTCCATCTCCTGAGAGGTTCGAGCATTCGGCTTTCGTAGCCTTCGCTGCCTTTCCATTTGGACCTTATAAAAAGTAAGAAATTAAAATATATTAAATATTAAAGTAATATGTAAATGTAAGGAACCTAAAGTAACTTCCTTATGTATTAAAGAACTCAATACAATAAATACCTTTAAGCAGTGCCATATCATGACTGTAAGGAGTTCCATTTGAATTTCTAAAGGTTAAACTTCTTTATAGAGAAAATGAATGTTCCTACCTTATATGTAAACTTAAGAAATCATTTTCATTCAAAGTTAGCCCTTGTCCAGAGTTCTAGAAATTCACATCTAACAAGAATTTAATCAGTTAATCTAGTGATTCAAATCCTACATAGTGATTTTACTTTGCATAATATCGTCAAATAAAAAACAGCTAAGCTTAAGACCAAAAGATTGAGAAGGTTCAATTAGTACAATAAATGAAGATATCAGAGCACCACAAAATATTTTTAATCAAGATCTTTTAAGCTATTATAAAGACATCACAACACTTCTATAAATAACTAGACTTCAGGCTCAGTTTTGTAACAAAAAACCAAGTCATAAATAAAAAAATGTAGCCTTTCCATGACTTTAATTAGTCATCATAAACTTATATCCATATTTCAAAACCACAAAAAAAGAAATAAAAAATAGTAGCCATACCAACATATTTGATATCTAAATACACACACATATAATTGTTCAGAATTCAGACCCGCATAGAGCTGTGCGCTTCTAGAGAAAGGCCAGGTGTATTGGTTGATATTTGTTCTCAGATTAATCTATTTTTTAATTCGGTGTACAGATCGCTGTCTGGTAAAGGTAGTCTAAATTAAGGTAGTGGTGTGTCATGGTTTTGAGGTCAGATATTTAACAAACTTACCCAGGCAAGAAAAATATATAAAACCAAAACATTTTAACTTGTTACCTTCCGTTCTTGGTCTAGTAGGTCAGAGAGAAAGAAAATAAGGCTGATCTAACAACAACTTAGGTTACTAGTTGTAGTGAGCTAGGGTTAGGTTTAGGGTTTGTAATGGTACGGACTAGAAAGAATGAGCAAAAGTAGAGGGTTAATGCAACTAATTTGGTGAAGAAGTGAGGAGTTATTTGAGGCGAGGGCAGCGGATTTGAAAGACTCGGAGAGATGGTCCTTGCGGCGCCATAAGTTTTTTGAGGAAGAAATGGAGAGGCGAGCGAGGGAGGGTTTTTTATTAAGGGAAAAGAAGAGAACTGGAGAGTGGGTTTTATATTGAAAAATATTGGGTCCTAGCTTTCAGCAGGGAGATGAAAATATTGGCGGGGTCTCAAAATTGGGCATGAAAAATTCGTGGGCCTGAAAATTTTGCATGGGCCTTCTTTTATTAGCCGATGCACATATAAAAAGTTTTCGATGCAAACTGGAACAACAAATATCTTCTCTTTGTTGTTTACTTTAAATTTTTTTATGTCTTATTTTTTTTAATTTAGTTATAAATTTCAATTTAATAATTAAAAATTTGAAGAAATTTTAAAATATAATCAATATCAACCAGAGATTGATGATGAAACTTCATCATTCATTTGGAAGCCATTTTTCACTTTTTTGTCCTCATATCAAAGCCAATCAAACATAAGCCATTCATTGATTTCAAAAAAAAATTATACGATGGATGATCAAACAAATTTAAAAATTTATGAAATTTAGTTATTTGACAATCTACATGATACTCTTATATTTGAACGGTTTTGATTAATTATATTGCCTTTTGAACTTGCTTGGCTGTACTTTGGTCCATAACTTGGGTTTATGTTACATGAATACAAGTTGCATATAATCATCAAAGTACCACCTGAGCAAGGCGCGAATAGTAAAAGCCGATCAAAGCCATTGGAGTTCAAGAGTATTATATAGATTGTCTAAAAATTAAATTTCATCAAATTTAAAAATCGTTCCATCATCCATCGCATGGGATATTTTTTTGTTACTATGAGTGGCTTAGGTTTGATTGGTGGTGATCTGAGGACTAAAAATGAAAAAAATGGCTTCCAAATGAATTACAAGGTTTCATTATCAATATTGGTTTGATAATAATTGAATTCTTAATTTTTTTAAATATTTTATTATTTTATTTGGATTTTACATCTAAATGAAAAGAATGACTACTTTGAAAATTATCAATATTTTAGTGAACAGAATGACTATATTAAAAAAACTATATTTAATCATTTTGCATGAACTACTGATGTTGTATTATAATAACACTCATGCAAATTGAAAATTGCCCAAATCTTCATCATAATTTCATTAGTTCATGCCTCTACTTTTGTTTTTCACATTTTACCTTGGTTTCTCCATTGATGTCAATTTCCCATAGTGGCGCATCAGCTGCTTCTAACATATCATAGAATGCTTTGGTTTCTGCATTTGGGGGTACCTCATGGCTGGACGTGTCCCAATTAAAATCAGGACCAACTGCATCCATAATCATCGACTCCATCCTATTTTCACCAATATCTTCCTCAGGTACTATTGATGGGCATGTAGAGTCAGTTGAATAAGGTTCCCCATGCTTATGCCATCTGTGATACATGAGACGAAATCCTTTCAACAATAAGTGCTTGCTAACCTCACCTCGTTCGAGAAACTTTCGATTGTCACAGGAAGCGCAAGGACACCGAATGCACTTCTTACCATTTCGCTCACACACCACCCTTGAGTTTCCAAAAGCAAAGTTGAGAAACTCTTCTACTCCATCTGTAAATACAGGGTTTATAGTTTTATCATCCAAGGTCCTCTCATACATCCAATTACGATTGGTCCCCATATCTGCTATTTGCCCTAAAATGTGAACAAATAAATAAATTATCAAATTATTTACAAACTATAGCAGGTATTGCAATTTATATCTTAACTAGACAACATATTATCTAGCTCAAAAATTGGATCATAAAAAATCATTCTATCCTAATTTAACTTCAATTTTCAACTGGTTCCAAAAATTTCAAACTAAGATACAAATATTGCAAAATACTTACCTACTTCGATTACACGAAGTGCTAGGAGAGAGTATGACTTAGCAAAAGATACAAGCAATTACAATGGAGAATGGAGTAGGTCAGATTATTTAGTAGACGGAAGTGACAATATCGTAATGGGGATAAATCTGTAGAGATCGGAGAAGAAAGTTATCAATTTTTACAAGGAAAATGTCAAAAACATTGCATCGGTAAAATGGTTATTATTGCATGGGTATTATGATAATTGCGTGCACATCATCTGCATCGGCCGAAATTTTCCAAGCGCATGTTGTTTGGTTTGCGCACCCATGCAAATCATTTTTTCTGCATCGACCATACATAATGATGCACTTATACTTAAATTACCCATACAACTGTTGCATTTTCTTGCAGTGATAGAGAGCCAGTGTTTCGGTTTCAAATCTCATATATTAAAGGTTTAAACGGTCAATTCAATTCGCCCAATACAATCTACATATTGAAATCTTATTGAATATCAAATTTTATTATTTTTAGATTTTTTTTACTATTTTTTCAGAATTTTTAAAAATAACCTTATTTGACGAGCAATGTTATTATTTTATTAATATTTTTGGGCCATTTTTAAAAAATCTGAAAAAATAGTAAAAAAATTCTAAAAATAATAAAATTTGGCATTGTATAAGATTTCAATATATAGATTATGTTGAACAAATTGGATCGACCATTTAAATCTTCGATATGTGAAATTTGAAGCCAAAATACTGGCCCTTTGTGCTTCGTGATGCACCATAACACAATTCAAAATTTAAAAGAGTATAATCATATAAAATAAACTTTATATTTAGCAAATAATTTAAATATTAAATATGTGCATAACAATAATAAATATAATCAATCACATGATATTTCATACAAGGGAATACAAAAAGCTTGATTTCATTTAAAAGATAAATTATACTTAGGTATATCAAACACAATATTTTAATGAGGAGAGATGTGCAAAATAATTAACCTATTTGATCAATATATGTGAGGAGCGAGAAACAAATTAAATGGATAATGGAAATGATGATATGGCATGTTTAGAACCCTCTTTATAATGGATAATCAAAATTTGAATGCTTAAAACTCTTTTTATATAGAGTAAAGCTAACGTGAGCTTAAACTCACCAACACTTTTGGTGAATTTAATTCAAAAATCTATTGAAACGGCTTTAAACGATAAATTCAAGTTACTCAATAAATTATTCATATCAAAATCTTATAGAATACAGAAAATTTTTATTTTTAGAGTTTTTTAACTATTTTTTTAGATTTAAAAATGATTCTAAAATAATAATAAAATTAGGAATATTTGAATATGTCATTTAAAAAAAATCTGAAACAAATACTTAAAAAATTCTAAAAATAGAAAATTTTTGTAACCTATAAGATTTTGATATAAATAATTTATTAAGCAAATTAGATTTATCATTTGAAATCAACTTGATAGATTTTTAAGTTAAATTCATCAAATTTCTTGATGAGCTTAAGTTCATCTTAGCTTTACTTCTTTATATATTATTATTATTATTATTATTATCATAAATAAATTTGCAGATACAAACCCCGAAATAGGGTTGAAGCAATATAAGGTCTCGGCTCTAATTTTAATAATCACTAATAGTTATTATGAAATGAAACGAGAAAGATGCAAAAAAAAGGGTTCTTAATTACGGAATACCTTTTTTTTTTCCTTTACTTTTCGTTATTTTTTTCTCTTTGCAAAATAAGCCAAACGAGTTATTTCTGGAGAAATTTTGTGTTAATTAAGAAAGATTGGAATTAAAAAATTGATCTTGACACAGGTACTTTTGCCAGTATACGGACAAAACATAAAAAATTAGGTGTTTTAGTGACCCTGTTTGCTAACCTTATACATATAACATCATTCAGGAAAAAGAAAGAAGTATATATATAGCCTTCAAATCTCAGCAGCCTCAGCTTTCCATCTCAGAATCGCCCATGGCGCACCGAAAACACAACAAACACCAAAACACAACGCAACACTTGCACGCCGAGAGAGAAGGAAACCGGGACGGAGATACCGATCTGCGATCTGCCTCAATTCTCTCCATTACTCGCCGATTAACAAAAGGTCTCCTTTTTTCCTTTTCTTTTTTTTGGTTTTATTTTGCATATTTATCCTCACTTCTGGATCCCTTTTATTTATCTTATTAATTAGTTTGGAATTTAGAATTTACAAAGTCGTTTTGTAGCTGCATGTGCAACGGCCGATTTCTGCTGCCGCCTCGCAGATCTCCGGTATATCTGTCTGGAGCTAGTCTGGACTGCTTACAAGTCCAGAGTGTAATCAGACTGGTTTTAACCTCTTAATAGGTGCTGCTCATATTCTCACAACAGCAGTGCATAAAGAAGCCAACATCATTCGGCTTAGGGGACAGAACCAGAAAATCAGAATTGGGGGGGGGGGGGGGGGGGTTGATCGCAAGTATAGTATAATTTCAATTTTATAGGGGAGGCTAAAGAGTATTTGTATTTAGAAAATATATAAAATTTAAAGGGTAAAAATGAAAATTTTCAATTAATACAACCACTATTTTGTATGAAGAAAAAATGTACGTTTCGCGTTTAACGGCTTGAATAATGTTTTTTCAGTTGTTATATGTGATAAGGATTCAGCATCATATATATCACTGATCTGTGCTTGTGATTTAAGACATATTTAGTAACCTTTGCCCTTCTTTTATTTTTTATGACTTTCCATGTTTGCAAAACAATGAACATATATGTCACTAAATGCAAAGCACTGCATAATTTATTAGCTTATAGTTTTTTGATGTAATCCCTTTTCTAACTGTGACAATAGTTCCACGTGATTTGAGATTTTTATTTTTTTTTGGTAGAAACTCTTGTTCTCCCTAAATACTTTACCAAAGTTTTCTAGCTCCTTGTTACGGTTTGAAAGGTAGTTCGCTTTAAATGGATAGGTATACATTATAGAGGAAGATGATTGCAATTTAGGTGAGGGATGATTGTATTGACGCTCAAATTATGAAATTATGTGACAAGAAATCATAGCTCATCAAAATAAAACAAATAAATAATATTGGCTATTCTTTTCACCATATTTTGCGTGGTTCATGGTTCAATTTTAAGGATGTTTGTTAATTACTTTCATGATTTAAATATTCAACACTAGCTTTTGTATTATTGAAAATGAAGATTAAGCAACTTTTAAATTGCGTGGAATTTTATAGAACATTTATTAAAATAATGGAGAAGCAAGTTTATGACGTGGGTCTTCTCTTATGATTTTATAATTATAATGGGTTTGATGTAGGTGGGATAATTATTGAATAAGTTTGAGTGTCAATATGTTATATCTCTCTAGATAGTATAATTTACCATTTTCTCCGCCTTCTTCAAATATGAGATGGATGAAATCAATACAGTGGTACTATTACTCTCATTAGATACTACCATGAGTTGGCATTTTTTATTTTCCAATATGTAACAATGAAGGACAATGGTGTGGATATTTTCTTTTACATTTGTATTTGTATAGTGTGTATTACCTTATGATAACTCACATCTTTACAACTGTGACCACATTGAATTTTTGATAACTTGCTTTATAAATTAAATTGTTGATAGTTGATCCTGACTTAATGATCTAATTAGTCTTGCACAGAATAACAAGTGATCCATGGCGAATTGGTCCGAGCTTGAAAACGATGTCCTCGGACTTATAACAAGCAAGCTTGAGCTACCTGATTACCTTCACTTTGGTGCTGCTTGTAAAAATTGGCAATTCATTGCAAAAGCAAAGTGCTACTCTCCGGCTCAACAGTTGCCATGGTTGATTTTGGAGGAAGACAAAACACCAAGAAGAGGGTGTTCTTCAGCTTGTCTGAACGAAAACGTTACCACATCAACATTCCTGAACTATATGGACATATTTGCCGGGGCTCTTCATATGGTTGGCTTTTCACAATCGATAAGGAGTTGGATGGATATCTTCAAAACCCGTTTACTAAGGAGTACTTCAAACTACCACCTTTTCCGCAGTATAGTGCGTCTCTTACTCACTCAAAATTAAAAATGTTGCAAGAGGCCGACAAATTTGAGGTGCAACAAATAATGGTCAGCAAAGCCATATTATCCAATAATCCAAGCAAAACTCGAGATTTTATGTTGGTGATCTTGTATGGTGTACCAGCTACTGTAGCCTTTTGGAGGCTCGACAACCCTAATTGGACTCTGGTAAAACAACCGTTTCGGCTGTACTGTAGATATTGCATTTTTCAATGGAAAACTCTATGCCCTTGCAACTAACCTTGAGCTCATGATCGTCGATGTTGGTTCCGATCCGAAGATGATCCATATTCAGCCACAAGTACCGCTATTTAAAGGGTGTTATGATGCTTACTTGGTTGATTTTGCCAAAGAATTTTTAGTATTAATCCAGAGGGTCCAGAAAGAGGTGGAGGATGACCATTACCTTACTGAAAGTTTAGGCGTATTTAAACTTCATTTAAAGGAAGGTGAATGGCGTAATTGGGACAACATCGATGGATCTGCATTTTTTGTGGGAAGCAATTCATGCGTGATTGTTGATCCCGACCAATTTCGAGGGTGCGAACCAAATTGTATCTACTTCACCGGACATACGACTGAGTGGTTTTCAGATGAGAAATTCGGACTGGATGATAACGGCTTTTATAATGTGGTAAATGGAACCATCGGACGATATTACCCTACTGACATTTTTGTTCCTTATGGAGCTTCCCTTGTATGGTTTGTACCGAATCCATGGTGATCTCTTTTCTTTTAAACTAGCTGAATGGATCTTGTAATTAATGTACTCTGTAATAAATGAATTTTTTTGCATGTGCATGCTGCTGCTAAAAGGTGCTTGGGCCTGTATATTTAATTTTTGAATACTTATTGTGAAGCCATCTCGACTTCAAATACACCAAATCATGAGAGAGAGAGAGGATGAGAAAGATAAAAGGGAGCCTACAAGAACATTATTATGTTTTAAATTTTGGAGGAGAGTGCACCTTGTTCCAAAATTTTAAAGTAAAGAAAACAAAAATTCAAAATTTCATTTTCTTTATCGGTTAGAATCATATATAGATTCAGCGGATCTATTTTCGTGCTGATACTTATGAACTGAGAAAATAAAGAAGACAATGCACAAACTAGAAATAATATATAAAGGGAGAGATATAGGCATATAACTATCTCTTATTTCCATATCAAATACAAATTTTTAAAGCCTCTATTTATAGATTATAAAGAGTAAGGGAAATGTTTGAGAGATATCATAATTGATACCATCATCAATACTTACTTTATTATTCATGTAAAATAAATTATTATTTATGTTGATGTTTTATATGCAACTTTATTTTATACTGCACTTTTGTTGTTCAACTCAAATGAATAATAATTTATTTAAGTTGAATAATAAAAGTACTATACATATAAATTACATAATAAAATCATTAATATAAATAATAACTCATTTAATATGAATAATAAAATCAATATCGATAATAGTATCAATGCAGATGTATGACTAAAAAATTGTTCAAGGCATTTTGACATGGAGATCTTGAAGAAAGAATAAGTTTATATGCAGCAACCGGAAGAATCCATAATTAAAGGGCAGGAGAAAAAAGTTTGTAGATTAGTTCGATTTTTATATGGTTTAAAAAAAGCTCCAAAGCAGTTGCATGAAAATTTTGATAATACAATGTTGTCACTTGATTTTCAAATTAATGAATCAGATAATTGTCTTTATTCTAAAATTAATAAATCAGATAATTGTCTTTCAAATTAATTGTTGTCACTTGATTTTTCACACCAATATGATACATGTGCAACATGACGACGGAATTTAATATAAATTTCATCACGACTTAAAAATATTCAACAACATTTAGTAAAATACTAAATAATACTGTGATTATACGAAACATGATATACAATTAATATATAAGCCCAACAACATATATATAAATTATTTTCTATTTTTAAAAATATAAATTAATTTATAAATATATTGTTAAGATTATTAAAATATTTATTATCAAGAACATCAACCTTTTAACACCTTGTTTGGATAACACAAAATAAAGGGGAAGAGAAGTAAATAATAGGAGAGAAGTGAAGGGATGTTACTATATTTTTCATTCTCTTTTTTGTTTCATTTTATTAACCTCCGTTATATTTTAATTTAAGGATTAACAAAATATAAGTTCTAAGAAGTTAAGAGGTTAAAGAAAGTTAATAAGTAACCTCTATTAACCTTAATTTACTGTTAAATATCCAATCAAACAAAATTTAATTATGAAATTTTCCTTCCCTTCCTTCCTCTACACTCCAAACAAATACAAGAATCCATCCAAACAAGGTGTCAAAAAAAAAAAAAAGGCATGACTAGTTTTTCGCCCACACAGGTTGTAATTGATGTTTCCAAACATATCTGATATAAAACTGCACATCAAATATCATGAGTAATATTGAATGTCTTTTAATGAGCAAAATATATTGCATTCAAATAGTTTATCATTAAAATTTCTTATGTGTTTTTATAATTGAGGGGAATTTAAATGTCTTTATTTTTTATGTCCTCATTATATTTTAATATTTTAATATTTTTAATAATAAAAAATTAAAAATTAAAATATCAAAATAAAATAATTAAATGTGATTTATATTATTTTTCCTTCACATACATAAAAAATGATTGATCTTTTAACTTTTATTTTATATTTATTAATAAGTTAAAAAAATCAACATTCAGAATTATAAACATCAATACATTTTTTATAAGCTCCTAATATCAAACAAAAAAAATGCTATAGATCATATTTAATTATTTTCTTTTAACAATTTAGTTTTAAAACTCAAATTATTGAAATTTTAAAAATAAAAATATAACAAAAACATTAAAAAATAAAATCATTTGAACCCTCCTCTTTATAACTTCATAACTATAATCTATAAAATTTCATTCATTGAATGATTGATGATGTGTTAATTTTATTATCAGATTATTTAAAAAAATTCAGCACCTATAACCTCATGTTGATTTTGTTAAGCCTCCAAACTTGCTAATTATTCAAGATGACTTCAAGAAAACAAGAACCATTTCAAATAAATGTCTGATTCATTCTTCCTGTACTCTCAAATCATCTCTTTTCATTCCTCCTCGCCTCTTATAATTTCATCCCTTCCGTCCTCGATTGCCTCTCTTTGCTTAATTATTATAATATAAACTCTTTGAAGTTTTCTTTCTACCCTGTTCTCTCCCTCCCCTCCATTAACCTTTCCTCTACCAATTCGGAAGTGCACATTGGCACCCTGCCTGTGGACCTTCTCCTCACAACTCCTCCATCAGCTCTCCTTCAGTTCATACCTCGATCGCACTCGTCACTTGATCACACTTGCCCACTCGGTGTTTCGTTTATCCCTTCTTTCTTCTCTAAGTGCTCGCGACTCGCCATTTGGTCATTCTCTCAATTCTCGAGATAAGATGGTGAAGGGACAAACCACTAAAGGAAAAGCAACTCTTATGGTATGATGAAAACCTTGTTAATGTACATTTCGTATATCTAACATCATTTAAGTTTAGTATGTTTATTTCCGACTTCTTTAAGATCTTCAGATAAGGATCTTCTTTATCAATATAATACTAGTAGTTGATGCAATGTGCAGTGCCTCTTCCAATCAACTGATTTTCTTTCAAATCTTGTGATTCTTTGGATCTTTCAGTGGAAATTCTAGCGGTCTTCGATCTCAACTATGAAATTTTAAGATTTTCTTCTGTTGAACAAACTAGAGGTTTAATTTCACAAAATATTTTGAATTATAGATCTACATCATGCATGCTTTTTAATTTTTTTTCAAGTGATAACTAATAGATTGGCTTACATTGAGTGCATTATTTATTTGAACTTTGCTTTCTGAGCTCGGAAAGTTTTGTTGTTTGGGAATTGAAGTATGCACATGCTTGATACATTGATGTTGTTTCTATGAACTTTTCACCTTAAAAATTTGATATCGGGAGGTTTTGATCAATTATGTTTAATATATATTTTCAGAATATTGTATGTTTGATTTAAATATTTGAAATGGTCAAACAAACTTCGATTCTTTTGCATTCGAAATGATTTTTTTTAATTTACTATATTATTTCATTGAATGTATGTATTCGTGTCTTTAGCCTAACCAGAACTTACAAGTGACGAAGGGTGATGTCTACCACTGTGGATCAGCGCTAAAAATCTACGGGAAGCTGGACCTCGCTGCATCTGATTTCGTTAGGTATCATGCTTCATAATAATCATATTGGATGGAAAGGTCTTTTCAGTTAGGTCCATGATGTGTAGGTCATTAGTAAAATAAGATCCATTTATCTTTTCAATATCTGACAAAATTTTATTTCATGTTTGAAGGTTCTTTTGCATGTTGTGTGATAAGGCCTTCGACACTATTAATGAACATGAGGTGCACAATAAAAAAATGCACAAGCATGATCAGATCTGCAGCCTGTGTCTTCATCCGACTACTAGACCTGATATGCATGACCTAGAGGTACCTTTTGTTAAGAAAAAATTTTAGTATCCAACACATTTATGTCAGATTGGTTTCATTTGTGACTTGGTTATGTTAGAAGTGGGTTGGTTAATTGGGTATAAGCACCTGTACATCCCACTAATATCCTTAGTTAAAAGTTAGTTTAATTTGGATTTCCTTTCATCTGCTATGTTAGTTTTATCTCTTGGTGCAGTCACAAGGTGAAAATTTGGGTCATAGGTGGCCTCTGACAAAGGGACTATGAAATATGTTTGATACAATCTCTCTTTATATATATCTGTTTCTTCTGGTATGGCTTTATAAGAATCTTTAGGAAAGTTCTAATTGTTAGGGTTTTCCCAGACTTGATTTCAATGAAATTTGGTTTAGTAGTAATGTAATCTTTTAATCCAATTTTTTTTATTAGTTCTGATATTGTTTCATTTGAATGTTAGTATTCTAATGCAGCTTTGTTAAGGCTGAAGGAGGAAGGCATGTTAGTGGAGGATGGTCCACGGGCCGAGGCTGATGAATGATCAGGTGTTGATGGAGCAAAATGAGCTAGAACGGTTTCTGTAAAAAAAATCTTTTCGGAACATACGATCCAATAGTTTTAGCTTATTGTTATGATATCCTTCTCTTAGGTTTCTTAACATCTGGGCTTTCGTTTAATTGAGAATTTGAATTGAAGGGTCTGTTCTTGAATATGACAAATTTTAGGGGCGGAATCGCAGAAGTTACTATTAAATGAGACCAAGCAACACAATGTCTCCATCTTTCTATGCTGCTCTCTCTCTCTCTCTCTCTCTCTCTCTCTCTCTCTCTCTCTGCTCCTTTATTGAGTAAACTGCTATTGAAGTTAGTCTCAGGACATGAAGCACCAATTTCTTTTGATAGAACTTCGACTGAAAAAAAAAGATCATGTTTTTACACTGCTATGAAGATCCTTGATTCATCTCAGGGAGGTGCTAAGGAACCATGTCAGGTGGAAGATCAGGAATCGTCGGCTGTGTCATGCATTCTGACAGCCTTGGTTTACTAACTGGTTGATCACAGGCCCAAACCAGCAATATATAGAACAATTCAGGGACCAGAGTTAATAGACCCAGTAACCTGGAACTGGAATGTCAGCAAATTATGCATTTCTTTGGCTGTTCTTTATGGTTTCTATAATCTCAGACCCAAAAACTATGCCTTCGGTATCCCAACTGTCGGACAGGTCATTGTTTACATTTGTAAGATCTGGCAAATTTATAGTGACTGCTCTCTGCCGTTTCCTAAAATCTCTGGATCATTGAGGATACTGGTACACCTACAGAGGAGGTGTAGCTCAGAAAGTTACTGACACGGGATACTGCGACCCAGATTACTCGTCTCGTGGATGGAAGTGGGCAGTGTCTTTGTGCAACTGAGCTAGTAGAACACTTCTCTATTGGTACCAGTGGTACAAATTCAATCAAATTGGAGTTCCTAGCGTTGTGTTAACCAGGCTGTAACAGATATAGAAAATCCAGCGTGCAATTGTTTACTTTGATTCTAGAGAAGTGGTCCAAATGCTTTCTTGTAGAAGTTGGGATTTAGAACTTGATTTGATTGAAGTGTACCGGATTGCCTTGAAAGCTTGAAGTCTCCTAAAAAGTTTTGACCAGAAATTGAAGTGCACAAATTTTTCTAGAGATAGTAATCATGTGACAGATGGGTTTGCCAATTTGAATTGAAAGGTTGGATAGAAATTGGGCAGACTTACCCAACATTTCCTGTATAATAATTTTTTTTTTGTGTTGAAGTGACTGTGTAATTTTGTAAATTTTCAGCCTAGGGGCATTTGTTAAAGAAATAACCATTTGAGTTCTCCGTATGAAATAATGAATGTGAACTATTTGAGTGTTCGATGTAAAACAAGAGGAGGGATCTACTTATAATATTTTTTTGATAATTTATCATGATGATATTTTTTTTGTTATAATAATTTAATTCTACGATTTCAAATAAAAAAAAATGAGCCGTTGATCTTATTTAATATTATAAATAAAACATATGAGCCAAAAAAATATTGCATTTCTTGTTTGTTTAGTAAAGCATCAAGACATCAAAAAATCAATGACTACTTCGAATTAATTATGGTCATTGATGCTTTTATTCGATCTTTTGATCTAGTATAAAATGATATCAAAATTTTATATTTTTTTTATAAATAAATACTTCATGTGATATTAAATAATATCAATGATTAAATTTTATTTTAAAAATAAAATTTTAATTAGTAATGTAATATGAAGAAAGTGATGTCATGACATGTCAATAAAAATTGAATCTACATCTCTCCACAGAGAGATAAGATCTATTCTCACTGTACTAGATGTACTAGATGTGTAGTTTTTTCATCAGTATTTTTAGTAAATATTATGAATACTGACGTCCAGTTTAAAATTAAAAAAACCTCTTCTATCCAACAAAAGTATCTAATTGGATATTTTCCCGGATAAACATAAAAAATATTGGGCTCCATAGTTCTATCAAAATAAAAATAAAAAAACAATATTGTTTTTCTTTTTCTTCTTCTTAATTGTTTCGCATTCGGAACTCATTTGGAAACCGTTAAACGCTCGGTCTGGATTCATTGATTCCCTTCCGGGTCCCGTTTTCAGTCACTCGCTGATATTTAATATGGATCCGGATGCGAGCGCATGAACCCGAAGCAGGAATTAGCCAATCATAGCGGCACTATCGTTGTAAGTAAAAAGTTCGTCAATTTCGCTGGTGAGAATAAAATTCTCACACAGGGGTTTTAGCGTCTCTATCCACTTCTCCAAGTCTCCAGCACTCTCTCTGACCTCTAAACCCTCTCTAATGGCGACCCCTACCTCCTTGCTCTCTGCCCCTCTAGGGCATCAGCCGAAATCCAAATCCAAAACCGTTTATCCAAAGCCGAGGACCTCCTTCATAAAACCTAGACTCCTCTGGCCACCGCCTCAGTCGTCTCTCCTACTGGAAGCGCCACCAACGAAGGAATCCACTCAAAACCAAGATGTTTCAGCTGGTATAATGGATCTGCCATGGATTCTCTGGATATCGCCTAACTTTCGACCAGCCAAACCGAACCTCAACTCCATTATAAAGGACAAAGAGGACTATTACAGCTTGAGGAGGAGACAGATAGAGGCTGAGACACAGGCGTGGGAGGAGGCGCTGAGGGAGTACAAGGAACTGGAGAGGACTATGCTGGAGAAAAATTTGGCACCGAGTTTGCCTTATGTCAAGTCTCTCTGTCTCAGCTGGTTTGAGCAGTTGAGAGAGACTATTGAGAGAGACAGGAAGGAGCAAATGAATAAGATTCGGAAGAGAGCATATGGACATTATATAGGTATAGAGTTCATTGAAATTCAATTTCATTTGACACAAGAATTGTTATGTCATATCCAGTTTATATAACCACTAACACTTAACTACGGAGCTCGAATCCAACCATTTATGTTTCCACCAAAAATCAGTGAAGCCTCAGCTAATTCCATTCTGCTTCATTTTAGACTTGATTAGGTCTCAATTAAACACTATGAAGCCTAGGTTGGGTGTTGCTAGGGTAAATAGAATCCTTTTTTGCCTCAATTAAGCTCAATTCAGTTTCAATAAAACCCGAGCAGGTGCCTCTTTACTCAACTAAGCTGCAGTTGAGTCAGCTAAGCAGCAATGATCCATGATCCTCTTTAGAAAAAAAGAAGAAGGAAAAAGTAAAATAAAGCTCAGACAAACCTTCCCTTTTCCGGCATGTTCCTAGCAAGAAGAGAGTAATAGAGGAGCTCTTTTAGCATGTTTTTCTACAAACTAGGTTGAGGTGCACTGGTGAATGTGATTTTTCTTTGTCTTGTGGTAGTACAGACAAGAGTGTTCCTTTATTTATACATATCATCTATTTTATAGGAGTTTTGCCGGCAGACAAATTGGCAGTGATAGTGATGAGTAAGGTAATGGAGTTATTACTGCCACGGAATCTCGATAGGTCGATACCTCTGCTCCAGGTAGCAATCAAAGTTGGTGAGGCCATTGAGAAAGAGGTACTTATCATATTTTAGCTTTGCATGATCTTTCTGAGCTCGGTCACCGGTAACACCTAGTATCTTGTCGTAATATCAAACATCCCCAACATAGTTTGATATATTAGGAAATGTTACCAACAATTAGAATGGTGTGACTGAAAAAATACATCCTGAAAGAACCTTGTGTTTCTGTCCTTTGGTTGCTGGATTGTAAATCCTATGATTTTTATATGTAATGGATATTTGACTAAGTTTGTAGGAAAAAACTCATGCAATTTCGTAATTCTTTTGACTTAACCTTGCTGTCATTTGGGTATATCTAGCAAATGGCAAAAGATGGTCATGTTTGTAGCCCTGAAACATGAGGATTATTGGGTGTTATTGTTAAGTATGGTGAAGTAGCAGATATTGTTTGCAGATGACCTAATTTTCCTGTCCATCTTTTTACTAGCCAGGAATAATCCCTTTCTTTTTCTGAAGACCACAAAAATGCATGGTATTTATGCTTCAGCACTGTTTAAATTTATGATAAATGGATACAATAAAGCGCAACAACAGCAAACACATTGGTATCAGATGGATACTGGGATTGCACTATTTATCAGTTCACAGCTTGACTGGTAAAACCAAAGATTCAAGCAATTCTCAGGCTTACACTATCCTGCCTACAGGCTAAGGTCCAGGCTTATCTGAAAAACATTAAAAATTCAGAAAGCCTAGCACATGAAGAGGAAAGCAAAGATAGCAGGATACTGAGAAAAGAATTCCTGGCACGTGAGAAGAGAATTTCTGCCTTGATTAAGGCAAGAAAAATTGTTGAGGTTCAAAAGCTAATTAAGGAAGAGCTTGAGGTAAAGCCCTGGTCAAAGGAAGCCCAAGCACAGGTATATTATCATGTATCTTGTTTTGTTTTTCTGGGTCATGATAGCTCAAATCTTACCACCAATCTTGCACCTAGGTACTGTTCCCACTGATGTATATGCTGAGGTGCTCTCTGCCCCAATTCAGCAAAATTGCCTTAGTCAGATTAAAGTATCCCTCAATTAAACCTTAGTTGTGCAATTAAGACCATAAGCTAAACTTCTAACTAAAGAAACTAATCCAAAATCCAAATATAAAAAGTAACATATGAAAGAAGGTTGGACAAAAGGAGTACCCAGAAATTACACTAGAATTATCAGTTTGATTTTTTTCTAGTCTCTCTTTTTTTTTCTTCTCTTTTTTTCTGAAGAACCTGAGTTATTTGTTTCTGAAGTGATGTTTTGAAATAATGATGTGTACACTTTAAGTCAAAAAGGTTACTAACATCTATCTCTTGTGCAGTTGGGGACCAGATTGATAGATTTGTTAATCGAATCAGCATATATACAGCCACCACTGAACCAAGATAGTGATGCTTCATTTGAAATTCGGCCTGCATTTAGGCATTACTGCTCGAAAGTTTCAATGGAAGATGGGTATGGTGATTATAATTTTCCATTTTTTGTATTGGCTGAGATGTTATATTTGATTGTTTGAGTAACTTTATGCCTCCTTTTGTTTTCTCTGCGACTTTTCCCTAGGCGATTCCGAAAGGAAATTTTATATTGCACATATAGGATTAATTGAGGCAAAATTGGCTTAAGTTGACGCTTAATTGTAGCAATTAGGGTTTAATTGGGCTGGACTTGGTCTCATTAGATCATCTGGTTTGAACCAGTCCAAACCACCCTCATAGGCAGTACATTCTGGTACGCACTGATCAAAGCTGTGTGTTATGTGGCCAATGTGACCGCTCTTTTAGTCTTTTATGCCTTACTATTCTGTGTGATTGTGTCTGCAGCATAATTAAAAAACTGCAAGAAACTAAAACCTTTGATCTATGTGGGTAATCATTCTCTGTTTTTCATTTCAGGAAGATAAAATATGGTCAAGGCATGCTAGAGTGTGATCCATTGGTATACAAGGGGCTTGACTGTAGCAGTGTAAGCCTTTTGCTTTTGTGAACTGATTCTGTAGATTTCGGTTTTATTCGTTTATAGTTTGTGATTACAGCTTTTTGGTGTTTTGATTCTTTTCTTTTTAGTGGTAATTTGGGCTAAATTAAGCAAATTTGACGAACATGATCAATTTATGAGTATGAGTGCGTGTGTGTATAGATTTAGATTTACTCAAATTTTGGTCCAATACAAGCAAGCAATTGGCTGCCATACTGTTGTGTTGTGCCCTAATCATGGTAAATCATTCAGTCTTCAGTAGAATAGTAAACTTGGGAGTATGTTTTTTATTCCTGTGGTAGGAGTTGGCTATTCATGCCTTGATGAAATTCTATGCTGAACGAACTAAACTAGTGAAAGCTAATCAATTTGCATGGAGATCTTTTTTTTCTTTAATTTTAGTTCGGTTACTGCAGGCTAAGCACACAGTGATTCCATATCTCCCAATGTTGGTCCCGCCAAAACCTTGGAACCGGTATGATCTATATATAAGTAACGGATGCAACTTATTTCTCCTGTTGGTCAACTTTATCTATCTTAACTTTAAGCGGATGTACACAACAATGGAGTAATCTTTTTTTAAAAACAAAAAAAAAATGCCAAATGTTTGACCTTATTTGTTAATAAGACCGAGGCAGTTTTACATAACAAACTGAAGATCTTTTTATTTAGTTTGTAAAATACATTCATGTGATAGACTAGTGCGATGCAAAATCTTTACTGCAGTAAAATCAAGCAAATAGCAGAATAGTGGTTACATTTGAAGTTGTGAAGAACCAGGTTTGGAGTGGTTTTCATCCTTTTAGGAAAAAATTGATAACTTTTGTCTACTTGACCTTTGTTTATCAACTGGGTACGAGCAAAGTAAATGTTATATTTGACTTGAAACTTTTATTCAAACCATTGGGCTGCAGTATTACATAAGCAAAAAATAGTTGTACAAGAAACATTAGCTGATATAATTGGAGGAATACTACAGAACAGATAATGAAGAAATGTTTCACATTGTTAATTTGTTTCTTGATTATTTATATTTGAATTCTCTTTTGTATCATTTCTAGGTACAATGAGGGTGCATATTTCTGCTTACCATCTTTTGCCATGCGAACACGAGGCTCGAAGGATCAGCAGAATGCACTAAAATCTGCTCCGAAAAAGCAGCTTGATAAAGTTTTCGAGGTTAGTTCAGATGCAGTTATGCACAATGCAAATTTTGAAGTTATATTTGAATAATGTGGGGTGGAGTACCTGATGATGATAGGCACTTTATTTTAGCAGTTCAAATTATGTTTCTGAACTATCTGTACTTTGAACATGAAAATTCATACTTCTGATGCTGCATGGAAGCAGTGAGTTTAGATGCCTTGGAGAACTGAAGTTGTACTTGGGGCAGTGAAAAATGCTGCTGACATAATTAATCTAAGTAATTGGGAAAGATATTGGAGAGAATTATGGTGTGGTTTATACATTTCTTTATTGAAATTGCACATCATAAGCTTCTAACAGATGAGGAGGCTGCATCTCTGTTGTTGTATTTTCTTGTGTTTTCCTATAAGCACAAATTTTGTTCATCTAGATTTTTATTATTTTTGTCTTGTCGTCGTCTTTTTGTAGGCATTGGACATTCTAGGGAGCACAAAATGGAGAATAAACAGTAGGATACTAGATGTTGTGGATAGCCTTTGGAATAGTGGTGGAAACATTGCCGGTTTGGTAAATAAGCAAGATGTATGTAGTTCTCACATAAAAAATCTGCTGTCAATTAATTATGTTTTGTAATGTCATTTATTCCTCTTAAAGAGTTAAAAGAGTATCATTTTATATTCTGCTCTCAAGAGCAGATTTCGCTGGTATATTTGCTCTCCAGCATTTCAAAAGCTAATCGGGTTATACTCTTTGCTTGTGAACTTTGATATAAGAAGTGGTAGAGATGTAATTTGGAAATACATTGAAGTAAGTTTGGAGGAAGTGCAGACAATTTATTTGTTGTTTTGAGTCTCATATACATCTCCTATGTTTGTGGGGTTTGCATTATATTCTTCTTTATTCATTTGCTTGATATTTATCACTCATATATCCGTCCCCTCCTCTCTCTCATAGATTGCATTGCCAGAAAAGCCTCTGACAGACGATCCAGAAGAAATCAAGAGATGGAAATGGGCCAACAGAAAAGCAAAAAAGACCAACAGTGAAATGCATGCTTTACGATGTGATACCGAGCTTATACTTTCTGTAATTTCCCTTCTCTCTTGGTTTTTTAGTGATGTAGCTGTCTATTCAGTTGTGTTGCACATTTTTTTAGCTTGACCGGACTCCACTGAGTGACATGACACCAAGCCTGCAAGTGTACCAATGGTGTTCCTTAATTGACCATACTTAAATATGGCTTTTTTTTTGGGTCAAACATGAAGACTTAGATTCAAGATTGAACCTTCAGACAGTCTGACTATTTCTGCATGGATATATTATTACATCTTTTTGGAATAATTTCAAGGCTGCTGCTTTACCAATGCAAATACTAGAAACATTTTATATATCTTCCTAAGACCTGGAAGATGTTGTGTACAGTGTACCACTGTCCTTCTGGTAAGTTCTTTATACAGACCCGAAATATCCTCTTTTCTTACTCTTTTTGTGGAGCTAATGAGTGGGGAAGAGGGTAGTTTTGGATGATCTTTTAAGTGTAATAGCCTAACACGGAAGGAAGGAGTGCAGATGTTTTCAAGATAATAATACATTTGGACATTCATCAGATAACCCAAATTTTCCCTCCAAATAGTTGATTCCTTTCATCATGCATGAAATATAAACATCACTGAACTTCGGTGCATAACAGGTTGCACATAAGATGCGACATGAGGATGCATTTTATTATCCACACAACCTCGACTTCAGAGGCCGTGCCTACCCCATGCACTCTCACCTGACACATCTTGGATCTGATCTCTGCCGTGGCTTTCTAGAATTCTCTGAGGGAAAACCCCTGGGTACGTGTTGCAACCTAAAACTGTAGGATGTGTAACTAAGGATTTACTTGGCACATGTCCTTTTACAGAAATAGTATTTGACACAATCAGTTAAAATCATATTAGGATTCCCCTCAAATTTTCTTTTCTTAATTTTTACTGGTATTTTGTGGTTTTATTCAAAGCTGTGCACTGATTGTAAGTTGAATTTTCAAAATTCCAGAAGTCAATTAATTGGGAAGATGCTTCCGAAATTTCATTATGTATTTCTTTGGTCTTGACAATGTCTAGTTTGTTCCGGTACTGGTATAAATTCACTGATTGTTAATTTTGCATTTATCCTTTTCGGTTGGTTTTCATTCTTTCTATCCTCTTTATGTCAGGTCCTAACATTGAGGTTTAATGCACCTGTAACTGTACAGCTATACCAGAATTGTCCTGCTTGATACCGACACGAGATGGCTAGTACAACACTGTCCCTCAAAATGCAAACTGATATTATGCCTTCTGTGTGCCACCCCTTCTATTTGACAACACTTCAAGCTGTGAAGTTTGCCTAATTTTATCTAGAACTTGCTTTTTTGTATTCAGGTAGATCCGGCCTTAAGTGGCTTAAGATACACCTTGCAAATCTGTTTGGGGGAGGAGTGGAGAAACTATCGTATGATATGCGACAGGACTTTGTTGAGGTGCACTTATGTGAAGTGCTGGACTCAGCTGCAAATCCAATATATGGTGGAAGGTGGTGGATGAAAGCCGAAGATCCATTTCAATGTCTAGCTGCTTGCATTGAGCTTGCGGGTGCTTTAAGTAGTGGGTCACCTCATACTTTTGTTTCACACCTCCCTATTCATCAGGTAATCTTGCAGATCTTGGGCTAATTATACCCATCAACTTAATGTACTTGTGCATAGTACCCTAAATCTCTTATATTTGATCGTACCTGGATATTTTGGGTAATATGCAAATAATTGTCAGCATTAAAAATTCAGACCGTTGGTTTTACCAATAGACTGTAAACTGTTTGTAAAGTATTCTGTATTTTATCCCTCTTAACAATGAGCCTCTTTCTAATTAACTATCTATTCTGGGATTTTTAACACTGGAAATCAAGAAAGAATAAAAAATGTGACAAGCTGAAAATATAAATGAAAGGAGGAATTGTTGTCCAAGGAATATCTCTTTTTAAGATAAAACATGATAAATATGATACATGGCTGAGTTGTCATAGTTGTAAAAATTCCAAGCCCCCTAATATAAGAAGTGCATGCTTAATTATGGTAGAATTCAAGATGTATAGAGCAGGTACCCATGTCCATGCATGCTGCTTGCACTTAAGCTGCATCAGTGCTTGTCTAGAATCTCTTTCATTCCATCTTTTTCATGCAATCTTGCATTGCTTTAACTTTTTTTTCATGGTTCAGTTCATTGTAATGATGCTACAATTGTTAGCTGTGAGTTCTGTGATAACCAGAAGTGGCGAAGTTATTTTGCAAACAACAAAGTAAAACCGAATATCTTATTAAAAAAATTTTGGTTTCTTAATAGGATGGTTCATGCAATGGGCTCCAGCATTATGCCGCTTTAGGAAGATATACTGTAAGCTGCTGCTCCTCTCTTCGCTGATATTTCCTTTGGTTGATTTATCTGGTTTCATTTACATTTCCTTTGCAGTTTTTCTTTTGTCTTATTCAATTGATAAACATTGCTGCTAATTACAGCCAGAAGCAGCTGCAGTTAACTTAGTTGCTGGAGAGAGGCCATCCGACGTTTACTCAGGAGTAGCTGCTAGGTAAGGCCTCCTACTCCTTCCAAAAAGAAAGAAGAATAGTAACAACAAGAGCTAATGAATAAAGCAAATGAAAAATAAAAGAAGTTGTGGTGCAGATGAGTGGAACTTACGGTGTTGATTGGAGATTGAGGATTGGATTTTGTAATCATATTGTACCAGTTTTTCAATTCGACCCTTTTCATAGATAATTTTGTGAAGCTTCTTGGTTTAACCAAAGGAATTTCAATGAGAATAATAGCTATTAGGATGGAGATGTCATTATTGCTCACTGACTTGGATTTGTTTAACTGGAAGGGTGTTGGATGCAATAAAAAGAGACTCAATGAAGGACCCTGCCATATGTCCCGCGGCTTCTTTGGCCAAGATCTTGGTTAATCAGGTTTTGTTTCTTTTAGTTCACTTGAATGTTATATCTTTTGTTAGGAAACAAGATTACCAGTTTAGTCTTATATCCAATATGAAATAGGCCTGCTTGAGCATGATATCGGCCCCTTCTTTGGCATGTGGTGTTATCTATATTCTAATCATGTATCGGCCTTTTTCTAGGTGGATAGAAAGCTAGTCAAACAGACAGTTATGACTTCAGTTTATGGAGTCACATATATTGGTGCAAGAGAACAGATAAAAAGGAGGCTACGCGAGAAAGGTTTGATTGACGATGACACAGTGCTTTACAAGGCGTCCTGTTATGCCTCCAAGGTACTATTACTTGAGATGCTCCGGAAAATTAAGAGCATATCTATTACAATTATCTTCTAAAAACTTTAGTGTTGATCCTTTTTAATACTATTGACTGCCCAGCTGCAACTCCACCACTAATCACTCAACTACACAGTGTGTGCTTTAGCAGTGTATTTTCACTGAGTTAGGGAGAGTGGTGGCTTATGGTTGTACAATTTTTGTTGTTTGTTCGGCTTTCATCTTTACATGGTTGACTCCTGTTTGTTTCCTCAATGTAATCCTGAGTGGATCTTCCTTATTGCCAAAAGTTGCCTTTGTTACATTATCTATTAGTGATGGTCTGATGGATTTTGAGGTGATGTGATTATCTGATGAAAAGTTTAAAAGCTGTTTAGGGGGGAGGGGGGTTGGTCTGTCTGGTGCATTATTCGATATATATCGGTGTTCTTTTTAATTTAATAAAGGTTTACTGATTCTTGGATGAAGATAACAATGAATGCTCTTGGTGAGATGTTTCAAGCAGCACGTGGGATCATGAATTGGCTTGCAAAATGTGCAAAGGTGCCTGTTTTTATCTGTAGCATTTTCACAAATTTACACAATTTGACTTTAGTGTTTTTGTCCTGACACTTGCATTTTTTTAAACAATAGGTAATAACTTCAGAGAATGAACCAGTAAGATGGACTACAACACTTGGTTTACCAGTTGTGCAGCCGTATCGTATTAAAAAGAGCATTCGTGTTAGTTTCTTCTCCTCTATAATCTTTCTCTCGAGTCCTTTTGAGAGTTTCTTGTACCATATTATAATGGTTTTCTGCAAGTGGAACCGATCAATATTTAACTGTACTTACACATAAAATTTAATATCATTATCTGATGACATGATTGACTGTATGCGCTATTAGCCTATTACTAATGGTTAACTGTATTAAGTCAAAAGTGTTTTGGTCATTGTCCCTTCCATCAGCCGTCTATTAATTGTCGATGTGCTAGCCCACAACCCTTAAAGGGCAACAATTGGGTTGAAGATATCAGAAATTAGGTTTTCTTGCAATTCATTAAATATGTTGGCCAGCAATTAAAGCCATCACTGGCAAATGCTTTTAGAACCAACTAATTTTTTTTTTCTATTATAGGTTGCTACGACGCTCCAGAGGCTCGCTATCATGGGTGATGGCAATAAGGTAACAATGCTAAAATTTGAGCTTCTTTTGTGTTCCTGGTAGTTCCAAATTTTTCTTCTCTTAATATTCTACAGAGTTCTTTTCTTTTTTTAATTAGTTCCCACATGTACAGTCATCCCCCAACTAAGCTAAACTAAATCTTATCTAAATATAAGTTGTGCAATTAAGCATCAAACCCTCAAATCAGGCAAGTAAACAAACACAAGTAAAAAAAAAGTTTGTGATATAGGCAGATCTGTGGGATTAATAATTCTCCCCGACTAAAGTCCTGAATACTACAATTGTAGTGTGTACGTGCTATTAAAAATCCTTGATGTCCTAATCTTAGGATACATTGTATTTCTTTCAGTAATATGCATAAGATCATTTTACAGGTGTCTAGACAGAAGCAAAGGATGGCATTCCCACCGAATTTCATACACTCACTGGACAGCTCGCACATGATGATGACTGCCAGGGCATGCCGAAGTGCCGGCTTGACTTTTGCTGGGGTCCATGATTCCTTCTGGACACATGCTTGTGATGTCGACACCATGAACAGAATCTTACGTGAGAAGTTTATCGAGCTCTACGACATACCCATTCTAGAAAATGTATGCTTCTTTCTTACACAACTCTCTTTGTATATAACAACTTGAGATAATATCTACTTTTATGTACATAATGTAAGGTAATATACTGCATTTGGTTCATTTAAAATATACCAAAATGTCCCTCCTTTCTCTATCTCTTATCTGATTAGCGTTTTTCTTTTTTTTTTTGGGTGTTGTGGGGGGGGGGGGGGGGGGACTGTTCAATCAATGAAGCAAAGGGGTAAACAATATTTACTATGTCATTATGTTGGGCAAATGAGAGTTTTTCATGCTGTCATATGATATTGCTATTATCCAAATTCTGTCTTATTTATTTCCTTGTTTTCTTTTTCTTTTGACCCTTTTAGTTGTTAAAGGAATTTGAGGAATCCTATCCTATGTTAGAATTCCCTCCTCTACCAGAAAGAGGCGACTTTGACTTGCAACATGTGCTCAGCTCTCCTTATTTTTTCAACTAAGTGCAACAAAACGGCAAATCACTTTTGATCTGCCACTACTCGCAAGCAACTCCATTTTCTGAAATCTGGAACTTGCATGAAGCAATTGGAAAATGCAGAAATAGACCACGTGTCGCCAAACCACTTTCCACTGACATGATATGGCTATTGACCAATTCGCAAGATAAGAGTTTCTACTTGAGATGTGATTCAGTTTTTTAATGCATGAAGAGGTGCATTTGAAGCTCATCTATGCACATATACAAAAAATAGAGACATACACAAGTTGCTCAAGTCTTAGGATATATTAGGAATGTACAAATTGGTTCAGAGATAGGAGTGTTGATGTAAGATGACATTCTTTCTTCTTTAATTTGTATCTTTTGTACTGTTCAAATTTAGGATGCCATTGTTTATACTCGGGGCTTCTGTACTGTACAAATATCTTGTGTAGTGATATTCATCATTGATTTTTATCTATTATGAATAGAAGGAAAGTTTCAAGTTTTGGTCCAAATTTAAAAAAAAAAAATCAAGTTGGACCAAGTTAAACCTCAAATTAATGTTTTTGTTGATGGGGATTAATTACTTGACAGACCCGTGGATTTTGGTCTGTTACTTGAATATGAACCAAGTCAAATAGAGGATAATTTTGATTTAGAGAAAAACATTTTGTATTAGAATTAAGCATGCGTACGTTTCTTTTATTATATATGAAGATTCATCTTGTATGAAAATAAATTTTATTAAGTGTGAAATGGTTTTTTTTTTAATATTTCTAGTGAAGTGGGTACAGTTTTAACAAATCAGATTGGATGCAAATTAGGCTCTTTGCCTATATAATACTTGGGAGTTCCTTTGCACTGAAAAAACATAACTTCTGAAGAATGAAATTTTCTAGTGCAAAAAATAGAGAATAAGTTTTAAGGATGGAAAAGCAAAATGCTTTCCATTGGTGGTAGGGTTATTTTGTTAAATTCTGTTATATCCTTTATTCTCTTATATTGGATGTCAATTTATCAAATTCCTAAAAAATCAAATAGATAAGCTAAGAAATTTTTTTCTGTGGCAAGGGATTTTCTGTGGCAAGAAAATTTTTTCTGTGGCAAGGGATTCCATTCAGGCAACAACCCCCCTTGGGTTTGGAAGAGAGAATGATGGTCAAGTCTAAACTGTTTTTTTTTTTTTGTTATTTCTCTTATTCCGTTTGAGATTCTGAAACTATGTTTTTTAATTTTTGTGTTGCATGCTCTAAATGTGGTGTAGGATTTTAAAAACTTGATAGTTTAATATAGAATCTAGGAAGTGATGAGGAATTTAGTTTGATTATTATAAGGCAAGTACGGAATGGTATCATTTTTTGGTACCCATTAAACTCTCTAATATTTTTTCAGTTTCAATAAAACTGATGGAGATACTCCACTTTTATCAATATATATATATATATATATAATTTGGCTAATATGTTTCCATAAGTATTTCGGCTCGAAACGCTTACGGATTAAATTTCAAAATCCCGTGTCCGAAATGTCGATTTAAGTAGCTCAATAAATTCTTCATATCAAAATCTTGTAGAATATTAAAATTTACCATTTTTAGGATTTTGAACTATTTTTAATGATTTTTTAAACATGATCCTAAAAATAATAGAAAAATATTAATATTTGAACGTCAAAAAATGGTCATCTTTAAAAAATCATTAAAAATAGTTCAAAAAAATCTAAAAATGGTAAATTCTGGTATTCTATAAGATTTTGATATGAAGAATTTATTGAGCTACTTAAATCGACATTTCAGTTACGGGATTTTGAAATTTGACCCGCAAACGTTTCAAGCCGAAATGCTTATAAAAACATAGCCAAACTCTCTCTCTCTCTCTATATATATATATATATATATATATATATATGAATAATAATGAGAGTTCCACAAATCATTTTACTCTATATTTTTGTTCAACAAATAAAAAAAATCAATGCTGTTGTAATCAATTTATATTAAAAAAAATGAACATGTTAAAAAAGAACAATTGAGTATATCAAAATTTACGACAAAATTGAGTTGGTTTGAAAAGAGCAAGAGAAGAAGAACTGATTATCGCCAAATACCATAATTTTTCATGCGAGTTTCATATACGATTTTCTTTGCTTCCAATTAGGCGTAGATAGACGCCCAAACAAACCGTTTCCATTTCTCATTTGGAAGGTCTGAACAAAACAATGTTCAATCCAGATCATAGATTTAGAACCCTTCATCACAGTAGATTTTCATTGCACATCATGCCTGAGGATTAATTAAGCTTAATCAAAATTTCATTTAGAGTATTTAATTAGGTTATATGTGACATTCCATCAAAATTAACACAATTACAACAGCATCTCTCCTCCTGTTTTGTTCAACGGATGGAACCTATGTCGCATGGATACAGGTGCGAGTATCGTACCGATTCGATTCAGATGCGGCAATACGAGAATTTTAAAAAACTTATGATACTAACGCGGCTATATATACATATTTTTTATTACTTTATTTTTTTCAACATGAATAGTTGAATACACACATACATTTTTTTTTTAAAGTTCGTTCCCTTTATACACACAAACACACAAAATTATATAATTTTTTTATAACAAGGAACAATTAGGAATGATAAAAATTCAATTCAAAAGGCCATACAAGAAAGATAAAAAATTCAGGGGCTAGATAAAAAGTTCCAGAATTGCTCTATTTTTAGAAAACTATAGGGTCTAAATAACAATATTTTATTACAAAATAGAAGAGAAAGCGGGGATAGGAATATAGGATCGTGGGAGAAGTAAATGCTTGGAATGGGATTGTGTCCGGTTCTCAATGGTCGCAATGTTAGTCCCACATGCATGCCAAGCAAATTTCGAGAGCGCTCCAAATGATATAAAAAACGACTGCTACTTATTATTTCTCATTCCTCAGCTTAGCTTGTGAAGTCGCTTGTGGGCTACGTTTCGTGTCCTGTGGATTGATACGTTACGTGTCGTATTTGATACGTATTGCATATGAATTCAAGGTGAATTCATATTGGATAGATGTGTGAACGGATCGGATTCGTCGGGTTTTATATACGTTGGTTTTATTTTATTTTTTAAATAAATTATATAAATGATTCATGAGGTATTATATATTTATTATTTTGATCTTGATTCTTAGAATTTTAAAAATATCGTTATGATTCTTAAAGTATCATTTTATATTTTTAAAAAAAATGATTTTGATTCTTAAAATTTTAAAAGTATCATTTTGATTCTTAAAATATCATTTTATATTTAAAAAAAAGTAAATTATATAAATGATTCATAAAGTATCACATATTTATCATTTTGATCCTTAAAATTTTAAAAGTATCATTTTAGTTCTTAAAGTATCATTTTGATCCTTAAATTTTAAAGATAACAATTTAATCCTTAAACTATTGCTGATTTATCATTTTTTATCCTCAATATTTTTTATTTATAATATTTTAGTTCTACCATTATTATCGATCAAAAAATTAGACAAAATTAACTATACATACCCATCAAATTTCATGTTTTTAGATATTTACCCATTAGGTTGTCTAAATTAGATATCTACCCATCATTTAGTTATTTTTTTATATTTATCCATAACTTAATTTGGACTAAAATTTCTTAACTAAATTCATCTTAATTCTAATGATAAACCATTTACCATTCTCAAAAAATAATTGCTTCCTCTTCCATACCAACCCCCCATATCTCCCTTTTCTAATATCGCATTCTAAGCATGAAAGAAAAATCCATCTCTTCTCTCTTGAGTTATTGATTTTCATTGCATTTTTTCTTATTTTTGTTACTTTAATATTAACAAATATGAATGTTGGTATATGTAATTGTATAAACATCTCTCTTGTTTATGTTACAAAAGCAATGTTATAAATATCAATTTTGATTTTCATTGTATTTTTAAGATATTGAGTAATCTTCAGTTTTTAAGAGATAAGCACCTCTACGAAAGTGCAATAGAGATTACAATTTTGATGAAAAAAATATTACAAGAGACTATACTGTTACAGAGATGAGCAATCTTTTCTCTCTTATATTAATATTAGAAAGGACAAAATGGTCCATAGTTAGAATAAATATGAATTTAAGAAATTTTAGTCCAAATCAAGTTATGGACAAATATCAAAGCAAACTACTAAATGATGGGTAAATATATAATTTGGACAATTTAATGGGTAAATATCTAAAAATTATGAAATTTGATGGGTATGTAACTAATTTCGCCAAGAAATTAAATGAAGATCCATCTTTGCATGCACATCATCATGATATATTTTTTTTATATTTATGAAAAAAATATGTAAATTTTATTTTAATTAATTATGATGGCATAAACATGAATGTTAGTATTAATTTAATTAATATTTGACATCGTTAATAATTATATTTCTTTTCATATTATTTGTATTATTTGATAGTTTTGTTCAAACTAGTTTTAAAGTAAAAAGAAGACATTATGATAGGTATAATTATCATTTTTTCAATGGATCTTCAATATAGAATCAATTTGGTATAAATTAAAAACTTGAAGGACTAAATTGATACTTTTAAAACTTTAAAGACTAAAATGATAATAAAATGATACTTTAAGGATCAAATTGATAATTTTAAAATTTTAAGAATCAAAATGATAAAAGAATGATACTTTAGAGACTATTTGTATAATTTACTCTTAAAAAATTCTTATAAAAAATATAAATATAAATAAATTTTAATTGAAAAAATACAAATAAAAAGTAACATATTCTAATTAATAATAACATAGAAAATTTTCAATTAAAAAATTAAATATTAACATGATACATGTTATTTTTATAATGATATTGTAATTATAGTTATATTAAAAAAATTTGAAAGAAAATAGTGTATACAGTCGGGTCGGATTTTACTCAATATTCTTTATAAAATTCATAACCAAACTTTAATTATTGGATTCTTCAAAATTCAATCTATACCTCACCAATTAAATACAAAATCCGTAATTTTTTGAATCATATCAGATTAAACGAGTTAGACTTACACCCTACTATCAAATATATATCAGATACATATCGCACATGAATTGAATGCAAATTCATATTAGATACGTATCCGATACGTATCAAATACGGATATAGAAGCTCTAGGCGTATCTAGGTGATACGGGTACGGAGCCTGTCTAGGCATATTTGGGTAACATAGGATGGAACAAATAAACAAACAAGCGACCAGTTGTCAGGTTTAAGTATGCAAATAAAAAAAAAAGAAAGAAAACTCAACTTGTCAGCTTGATAATATACAAGTGTACATTGATAACATTCATCATGACAAAAGCCTCGGGTAATTGTGTATGAACTCTAATTTTTATTATGTTTTATTTTATTTTCATTAATTTGGAGATTGACAAAGCATCTTGTATGTAACCTTTTTTAAGTAAAATAGAAATTCGTGCTCACTCTAACAAATATATAATATTTCATTCTTTAATAATTTAGTACTAGTTTTGTGCTTGATTTTTTTATTATTAAGCTCTAAAAATATATAATTTTAAATTTAAACTCCGTATATCTTGATTTCCAAATTTAGAATAGACGCTAGCGTCCACAAAATTTAACATGAATGTCATTAATTAAGGACGTCCAAAATTATAACTGGACGCTAATGAAATTGAGCGGCCACTTGTTTCATATAGACGCTGCAAATAAAAAGCGTCCGCTGTAATAAGAATTTTGGTCCTCTTTTCTCGGTGATGGGGTCCACTAATAATCAACTTGGTCATGGCTTCATCCATACACCTTATTTTCATGATGACATGAAGTCCGATAAAGCTTATTATTGTTGTATTTCATGTATGTCAAAAGCAACCTATAGAAAAAGTAAAAAAAAAAAAACAATTTTAAGAAGAAAGAAGCAAAAGCCTCAAATCTGACTCAGGATTCAAGCCTTCTGCGCTCTACACAAAATCTTGAACGCCTAAAAAAGTACAACACAACAATCTATAATACAACAAAATCAATAAAAAATTATGTTGTTCATAAAATATTTACTAGATATAACAAAAAACACTTTAATTAAAAATTGTGGCATGCCAATTGGGGAAGCCCACAGGGATGCTGTTTAATGGTAGCATCGTTGTTAAGTATCAAAGACGTTTTAATTTAACAGCGTCCATCCATTTTTTTATCAGGGACGTTTTTTTATAGATAGCGTCCGTTTATTAAGTTGGACGTTCTTTTTTAATAGCGTTCTTTCATAATTATATAGACGCTAGCGTCTATTCTAAATTTCGAAATCTAATTTTAAAAAGCTTAAAATTAAAATTATATATTTTTCAAAGCTTAATATTAAAAAAGTTGAGAACTATAAAAAAATGGCATATGAGCCCTTTATAAAAAAAATAATAAATAATATTCTACTTATAGTTTTGATGGCTAAATAAACTTTTAAAGTATATGAATAAGTTATTAATCAAATATTGGTATTCAAAGACATAATTTTGAAGGGGTCAGAGACAGTGACCTCCTCTTTAATTTTAAATAAGTTAAATACCTTATTTTTTTATCTACTGGGCTAAAGCTAGCTCTCCTTGGCTCATGAATTTTCTCTTTTTTTTAAACAAACTCAGACTGCTAGGCACTCAGTCTTTTTAATTAAATTATTCCCTATATTTCTTTATATATCTCCTCTTTGTATTTCATTTTTTCTCCAAACTACGAATTTCTTCAATCTCCAATGATTTGCTCCAGTACACAACCACTCAACTTCTCAAGAAATCAGTTGTGTAAATTTGAAAAAAAAAAGTTAAAAATATTAGTTGGCCCTCTCTAATGTTTTGTTGAAGCTCCGTTATTGCTGGTATTATTTCTCAATGGTTTTAGTTCATTTATTAAAAAAATATATCTATAAATTTTTTTTCAATTCTTAAGAATTTTTCAAAATTGTTAGCAAAACATTCCAATTCCAAGTGTTAGCAAATTCTCAGCATTTTCCAAGATTGCAATAAATGCTCATTGACATTGTGCAGAGATAAGATGACAATTGACAAAAGTAGCACACTTCTTCATTGTTAGAAGCCGCTGGGGGGCTGCGACGGAGCGATTTATCAGCTCCCTAAAGAATAGAAATATCCCACTAAAAATTGTAAATGACTCCTTTTGTTGCCAAGTCACATAATTAAGAAGCTTTCTCCAATCCGCCGACAAAAGATGCCTTTGTAACAATTATAAATAATTCCATTGTAAGGAGCTTCTCTTCTCTCTGCCTACTTACTTTGAAACAACAAAATCTCATTATTTGAACCCAATAACAGAGTTTCAATTAAAATTTAAGGTTAGCCGCTGAGCCGGATGGCTAGCAAATAATATTAAACACTTTCAAAATTTTGCTTTCTATATATGTAGATAGATTTAAAATTATTATTGTTATTTCGCTGATTTTTGAATTTAAAGGGAGCACAATCTCACTCTGATCATGAAGAAGTTCCACTAATGTTTGTACCCATATTGTTAATTTTATCTTTAGATGTAAAAAATATTAATGATGAAATAAAATAACTCTTGGATTTGTAAATTATAAATAACAGATAGTAAATATTGTTAGTTGTTCTCTATTTTGGATATGAATTTTTGAATTTGAGAGTCAAAGGAAAAAGAGTTATTTCTCATTGACGTTACTTAATGTACAAAACAAAAATAATTTAACTTCTTGCCTTGCTCCAAATAAGAAACTAATAATTTCAATTGAGAAAATTGGAAATAAATCTTACTAGATCAATGTGAAATTAACAATTGCAGGAATATATAACTTGAAAATGACAAAAAATATTAAATACAAAAAATGAAATAATATAAATTATTTTTATTGACGAGTACTTGCTAAAATTGTTGACATTGCAAAAAAGGAACATTAACATTTTTGCAATTTAATCATTAATTCATATATGATGCTCTTACTTACACAAGCAAATTAAAAAAAAAAATAGTCATCTCCAGTACAACAAAATAAAGGAGGAGAAATTAAAGGCAACTAAAAGGATAAAAAAAGCATCGCCTAATCGGACCTGACCTCTGACGTCATCCGAAGACGTCAGCACTCCGTAGCTAAACTCCACGCGCCTCTTTCCTACTTTGCTCTACACGACTGGAGATCTCCATTTATGTGGTTTACACCGTTTCCCTAACACCAGATGCGATGTAGACCGTCGATATCGGAATTTAGAAATCAAACAAAAGAGACGGTGTTTTATATACGCTGTACACCAGTCGTTGGGAGTAGTTATCATCGGCAGCTTGTTGCTCCGAGTCAAGGTCAATACCTCTCTGTGTTCTCTTCTATTCTCATTCTCTCCTCTCTCTCTCTCTCTCTCTGCTCTCCATCGGAGACCTCTCTCTCTCTGGGAAAATGGCGTCTCCAGCCCCCGTGAGTTCACTTCCCTTGATCAAGCTTTCGTTTTATTAGCTTCTTCTTTGGTTCTTAAACTGTATTTTACGATAATACGATTGCTCCTCTGCTTTTAGTTTCTTTCTTTTTTTTTTCTGAAACAAGAAAGCCGATAGTTAGTCTGGGCGAAGAATTGGAAATCTGGAATCAAGCAAGAACACAAAATAGAGGAATAATGCTCTTCTTGATTATTCTTCAACATATTTCTAATAATGTTGCTTTCATGTTTGTATGGAAATCATAACAATGCAAATTTACTATTTACCAAAACAAAAAACAAAAAGAAAGAGCAATTCCTCCAGCTTTACTGCTTGAAATTGGAACAGGTATTGTTTGATATTCTCAGTTTTGGAGCCTATTTTATCTTTATTTCTTCTCTCATTCTTGCATGCAGTTTCCAATTTCAGGTTAAATTGGTTCAAAGTAGATTCTATTATTGTAGGGAGCAGATTTTTTGACAACTATTATTTTGATAACCTTAACAAATAATTTTGAAATAATTTTTGAAAATTCTTAAAAATAGAAAAAAAATTGACAAACATATTTTTTAACTTATAAATTAATTGTATTTCAAATTTCATGTAATTTAAGTATCTATTGATATTTTATCAAAAGTCGTTAAATATAAACTGTTGAAAAGTTTATCTAATTTTGATGTTCTTTGATGGAGCATCAAATGACTCTTAAATTACATGAAATTTAAAACACAATCAATATATAAGTTAAAAAATATGTTTGTTAATTTTTTATATTTTTAATATTTTTTTAAGAATTATTTGAAAATTCGTTATCAAGATTAGCAAATAAAGAGAGACCTGACCTGGACATTAAATTATCTAGTTCTCTGTTTCCAACCTGCTCATTATTAAAGTAGGAATAAAATATCAATATAATTTTCCTTATTTAATGTCAAGCAATGTGTTCAATTTCATTTCTTCTTTTCTGCTTAGCCTGAGTATAATTAATTTCATGGTGGCAACCTAACGCAACTGGTGTTGATTTTTCAGACAAATAAGCACACAATAATCCTGATGCAAACGACACCAAGCCGGGCTTCTAGAACCTTCCTCGATTATGATTCCATCGGCAAAGCCATTGATGGTATTTGATTTCTAAACACCTCTTCTCTCTTTCTGAAAAGCTAAATAAATTGCATCCGAGGTTGGTCTCTTCTAAGTACATGTACTAGTGTACCTACTGAAATTTGGAGTTGACTGTTGGTACCCTTGTCATATCAATTAATGATATGCAATTCTAGTGTTTGTACCAATGATATGGTTCTCTGTAAGTTCATTTTGGCCATAGCTTAAAATATTGACAGAAATCACGAAAAAGAAAAAACACAAGTGGATTTTGGTACCATTAGTCAGCTCTGGTACGGTGTAATTACAATACCTTCAACTGCTGAACATTTTATGATCTAAATTTTGGATGGGTTTGAGCTGAAACTGAAATCCTTACTGAAACCATTATCAAAGAGTTTAGTTTCTGATATCGTTTCAAAAATGAAAAATCTGCTATTTTGGACAGGGTTATGTGGCTTCTTTGAGCGAAAATTAAGAGAAATCAATCCAACAATAAACCATATCACTTATGATATAGTCGATCTTTACAATTTCATTGACGGCCTAGCAGATCTCAGTGCACTTGTGTATGTATCTCTTACTTCTTTTTTTCCCTTCAAAGGATCAAATGCTGTCTGACTTCGGTAACATGTCACATGATGCTTCAATTATAGTATGGTTCTTTGGGGGATCTTTTTTTGGCCAAAATTTGCATGTGTAAGCTTAGTTATGCTTCATTTCTTCATGTTTTCGTTTTCGTTTAAAATTTCTTCATGTTTTTCAAAGGCTCAATTATGCATCATTTCTCCTTATTTTACCTTATTTTTGACACAGTGCATAATTAATTCAGTTATAAATACTATTAATATACAAATAAAAAGAAAAGGTAAATATATGGTGCTGGCCTGTGAATACTGGTAATGGACCTGACTTGTAGAATAAATATTGTATTGAGGTCATGGACTTGACTGGTACAAATAATCATTCAATTGAGGTAATTGAACTTGGTAGTCATGTATTGAAACGGTGATAAGTGAAATTTGAAAAATTATTTGGCAAATACTGATATATTATTTCCCAGAGATCATAATTGTTTCCAGATGCTTAATTCTGTAGATTTTGTTGCCAAACCAGGGGTCATAAAATTTAGTCTCATCAACAATCTTATAAGTTCTTAATACCAAATCTTCATCGGTAGAAATTTTACACATCTCTGTGCTACGTGTATGAAAATATTGATCATTTTGGTTTATTCTAATTTAGTCTCATCATTTAAAATCAAATTAAATGTGCATATCTACGTAATTAAATATAAATACTTCTGATGGGCAATACTTTCTCTGTTTCCAACTCAAATCAAAATATTATTTCAATTTGTTGCAGTTTTGATCACAACATTCAAGCTTTCTTACCATACGACCGGGAATGGATTAAAAAGAAGGCTTTTCAGCACCTCAAGAAACTTGCCTCCTCCTATAATGGGTAATTCAGTATGACAGTATCCATTGAGATAAAGATTGATCTAAAATAATTTCAAATTGTACTGTATTGAAGATGTTCTTAAGTTGTTGTTAACCATAATTGCTTGGATGTGTATAGTATTAAGACTAATTGTTTTGGATAATTCTATGGT